>OZ017738.1:459300669-459996169 GCA_963969285.1 Odontomyia ornata | reverse complement strand
AATTTGTGGTATTTCGCAAAAGGTTAAGGGCAGGTGTAGTAGTTGAAAGGCAAAAAAATCCCAATTTTTCACATGTCAACCACCCAAAACTTTAAATGGCTTCTTCTCCCCTTAAACGTGCGAATTTCGCGTTTTTACGTTTTCATTTAAAAGTTCAGCCCAAACTAGTGTTTTGATGGTCGGAACATGTTTTAGGCAAAATATCTGGAAATGGCTGTTTCTAGAGCACGTGCAGTTTTTGTGCAGATTTTCAGCTTCGATTGCTCACTGTGCCCGTAATTTTAATCCGATTGTTGAAATTTTGGTCTTATCTTATAGTTGCGTTTGTTTAGTTTGCGGCAAGTGCAATTATGTAGTAATTTGCATGTAAATACTAATTTTTATGATGCTTAGGAGGCATAGACATGTATTTGTCTAAAATACGTCAATTTCCTTGTCAGACCTCTGGCTTTAATCATTCACTGTAGCCACAATTTCTATTCGATTATCAAAATTTTGGTCTCATTTTGTAGCTGTCAGTCTGTTGTTTACGTCAAATACAAATTTGTAGTACTTTTCATAAGAATACTAATTTTTATAAGGCTCCTTACATTTTTGGGAGCAGGTTATGGAAACTTTTTCCCTTTATAGCATTGCTGTGGCTTGATTTTTCAACCGATGTGCTGGATTTTGGTGTTAACGAATAGATCAGGGTCTGAATTTTCCAAAAAGCATAAATTTGTGGTATTTCGCAAAAGGTTAAGGGCAGGTGTAGTAGTTGAAAGGCAAAAAAATCCCAATTTTTCACATGTCAACCACCCAAAACTTTAAATGGCTTTTTCTCCCCTTAAACGTGCGAATTTCGCGTTTTTACGTTTTCATTTAAAAGTTCAGCCCAAACTAGTGTTTTGATGGTCGGAACATGTTTTAGGCAAAATATCTGGAAATTTCTGTTTCTAGAGCACGTGCAGTTTTTGTGCAGATTTTCAGCTTTGATTGCTCACTGTGCCCGTAATTTTAATCCGATTGTTGAAATTTTGGTCTTATCTTATAGTTGCGTTTGTTTAGTTTGCGGCAAGTGTAAATATGTAGTAATTTGCATGAAAATACTAATTTTTATGACGCTTAGGAGGCATAGACATGTATTTGTCTAAAATACGTCAATTTCCTTGTCAGACCTCTGGCTTTAATCATTCACTGTAGCCACAATTTCTATTCGATTATCAAAATTTTGGTCTCATTTTGTAGCTGTCAGTCTGTTGTTTACGTCAAATACAAATTTGTAGTACTTTTCATAAGAATACTAATTTTTATAAGGCTCCTTACATTTTTGGGAGCAGGTTATGGAAACTTTTTCCCTTTATAGCATTGCTGTGGCTTGATTTTTCAACCGATGTGCTGGATTTTGGTGTTAATGAATAGATCAGCGTCTGAATTTTCCAAAAACTCTAAATTTGTGGTATTTCGCAAAAGTTTAGGGTGGGTTTAGTAGTTGAATGGCAAAAAAATCCCAATTTTTCACGTGTCAAACACCCAAAACTTTAAATGGCTTTTTCTCCCCTTGAACGTGCGAATTTCGTGTTCTTACGTTTTCATTCAAAAGTTCAGCCCAAACTAGTGTTTTGATGGCCGGAACATGTTTCGGGCAAAATATCTAGAAATGGCTGTTTCTAGAATACGTGCAGTTTTTGTGCAGATTTTCAGCTTTGATTGCTCACTGTGCCCGTAATTTTAATCCGATTGTTGAAATTTTGGTCTTATCTTATAGTTGCGTTTGTTTAGTTTGCGGCAAGTGCAAATATGTAGTAATTTGCATGAAAATACTAATTTTTATGACGCTTAGGAGGCATAGACATGTATTTGTCTAAAATACGTCAATTTCCTTGTCAGACCTCTGGCTTTAATCATTCACTGTAGCCACAATTTCTATTCGATTATCAAAATTTTGGTCTCATTTTGTAGCTGTCAGTCTGTTGTTTACGTCAAATACAAATTTGTAGTACTTTTCATAAGAATACTAATTTTTATAAGGCTCCTTACATTTTTGGGAGCAGGTTATGGAAACTTTTTCCCTTTATAGCATTGCTGTGGCTTGATTTTTCAACCGATGTGCTGGATTTTGGTGTTAATGAATAGATCAGGGTCTGAATTTTCCAAAAAGCATAAATTTGTGGTATTTCGCAAAAGGTTAAGGGCAGGTGTAGTAGTTGAAAGGCAAAAAAATCCCAATTTTTCACATGTCAACCACCCAAAACTTTAAATGGCTTTTTCTCCCCTTAAACGTGCGAATTTCGCGTTTTTACGTTTTCATTTAAAAGTTCAGCCCAAACTAGTGTTTTGATGGTCGGAACATGTTTTAGGCAAAATATCTGGAAATTTCTGTTTCTAGAGCACGTGCAGTTTTTGTGCAGATTTTCAGCTTTGATTGCTCACTGTGCCCGTAATTTTAATCCGATTGTTGAAATTTTGGTCTTATCTTATAGTTGCGTTTGTTTAGTTTGCGGCAAGTGCAAATATGTAGTAATTTGCATGAAAATACTAATTTTTATGACGCTTAGGAGGCATAGACATGTATTTGTCTAAAATACGTCAATTTCCTTGTCAGACCTCTGGCTTTAATCATTCACTGTAGCCACAATTTCTATTCGATTATCAAAATTTTGGTCTCATTTTGTAGCTGTCAGTCTGTTGTTTACGTCAAATACAAATTTGTAGTACTTTTCATAAGAATACTAATTTTTATAAGGCTCCTTACATTTTTGGGAGCAGGTTATGGAAACTTTTTCCCTTTATAGCATTGCTATGGCTTGATTTTTCAACCGATGTGCTGGATTTTGGTGTTAATGAATAGATCAGGGTCTGAATTTTCCAAAAAGCATAAATTTGTGGTATTTCGCAAAAGGTCAAGGGCAGGTGTAGTAGTTGAAAGGCAAAAAAATCCCAATTTTTCACATGTCAACCACCCAAAACTTTAAATGGCTTTTTCTCCCCTTAAACGTGCGAATTTCGCGTTTTTACGTTTTCATTTAAAAGTTCAGCCCAAACTAGTGTTTTGATGGTCGGAACATGTTTTAGGCAAAATATCTGGAAATTTCTGTTTCTAGAGCACGTGCAGTTTTTGTGCAGATTTTCAGCTTTGATTGCTCACTGTGCCCGTAATTTGAATCCGATTGTTGAAATTTTGGTCTTATCTTATAGTTGCGTTTGTTTAGTTTGCGGCAAGTGCAAATATGTAGTCATTTGCATGAAAATACTAATTTTTATGACGCTTAGGAGGCATAGACATGTATTTGTCTAAAATACGTCAATTTCCTTGTCAGACCTCTGGCTTTAATCATTCACTGTAGCCACAATTTCTATTCGATTATCAAAATTTTGGTCTCATTTTGTAGCTGTCAGTCTGTTGTTTACGTCAAATACAAATTTGTAGTACTTTTCATAAGAATACTAATTTTTATAAAGCTCCTTACATTTTTGGGAGCAGGTTATGGAAACTTTTTCCCTTTATAGCATTGCTGTGGCTTGATTTTTCAACCGATGTGCTGGATTTTGGTGTTAATGAATAGATCAGGGTCTGAATTTTCCAAAAAGCATAAATTTGTGGTATTTCGCAAAAGGTTAAGGGCAGGTGTAGTAGTTGAAAGGCAAAAAAATCCCAATTTTTCACATGTCAACCACCCAAAACTTTAAATGGCTTTTTCTCCCCTTAAACGTGCGAATTTCGCGTTTTTACGTTTTCATTTAAAAGTTCAGCCCAAACTAGTGTTTTGATGGTCGGAACATGTTTTAGGCAAAATATCTGGAAATTTCTGTTTCTAGAGCACGTGCAGTTTTTGTGCAGATTTTCAGCTTTGATTGCTCACTGTGCCCGTAATTTTAATCCGATTGTTGAAATTTTGGTCTTATCTTATATTTGCGTTTGTTTAGTTTGCGGCAAGTGCAAATATGTAGTAATTTGCATGAAAATACTAATTTTTATGACGCTTAGGAGGCATAGACATGTATTTGTCTAAAATACGTCAATTTCCTTGTCAGACCTCTGGCTTTAATCATTCACTGTAGCCACAATTTCTATTCGATTATCAAAATTTTGGTCTCATTTTGTAGCTGTCAGTCTGTTGTTTACGTCAAATACAAATTTGTAGTACTTTTCATAAGAATACTAATTTTTATAAGGCTCCTTACATTTTTGGGAGCAGGTTATGGAAACTTTTTCCCTTTATAGCATTGCTGTGGCTTGATTTTTCAACCGATGTGCTGGATTTTGGTGTTAATGAATAGATCAGGGTCTGAATTTTCCAAAAAGCATAAATTTGTGGTATTTCGCAAAAGGTTAAGGGCAGGTATAGTAGTTGAAAGGCAAAAAAATCCCAATTTTTCACATGTCAACCACCCAAAACTTTAAATGGCTTTTTCTCCCCTTAAACGTGCGAATTTCGCGTTTTTACGTTTTCATTTAAAAGTTCAGCCCAAACTAGTGTTTTGATGGTCGGAACATGTTTTAGGCAAAATATCTGGAAATTTCTGTTTCTAGAGCACGTGCAGTTTTTGTGCAGATTTTCAGCTTTGATTGCTCACTGTGCCCGTAATTTTAATCCGATTGTTGAAATTTTGGTCTTATCTTATAGTTGCGTTTGTTTAGTTTGCGGCAAGTGCAAATATGTAGTAATTTGCATGAAAATACTAATTTTTATGACGCTTAGGAGGCATAGACATGTATTTGTCTAAAATACGTCAATTTCCTTGTCAGACCTCTGGCTTTAATCATTCACTGTAGCCACAATTTCTATTCGATTATCAAAATTTTGGTCTCATTTTGTAGCTGTCAGTCTGTTGTTTACGTCAAATACAAATTTGTAGTACTTTTCATAAGAATACTAATTTTTATAAGGCTCCTTACATTTTTGGGAGCAGGTTATGGAAACTTTTTCCCTTTATAGCATTGCTGTGGCTTGATTTTTCAACCGATGTGCTGGATTTTGGTGTTAATGAATAGATCAGGGTCTGAATTTTCCAAAAAGCATAAATTTGTGGTATTTCGCAAAAGGTTAAGGGCAGGTGTAGTAGTTGAAAGGCAAAAAAATCCCAATTTTTCACATGTCAACCACCCAAAACTTTAAATGGCTTTTTCTCCCCTTAAACGTGCGAATTTCGCGTTTTTACGTTTTCATTTAAAAGTTCAGCCCAAACTAGTGTTTTGATGGTCGGAACATGTTTTAGGCAAAATATCTGGAAATTTCTGTTTCTAGAGCACGTGCAGTTTTTGTGCAGATTTTCAGCTTTGATTGCTCACTGTGCCCGTAATTTTAATCCGATTGTTGAAATTTTGGTCTTATCTTATAGTTGCGTTTGTTTAGTTTGCGGCAAGTGCAAATATGTAGTAATTCGCATGAAAATACTAATTTTTATGACGCTTAGGAGGCATAGACATGTATTTGTCTAAAATACGTCAATTTCCTTGTCAGACCTCTGGCTTTAATCATTCACTGTAGCCACAATTTCTATTCGATTATCAAAATTTTGGTCTCATTTTGTAGCTGTCAGTCTGTTGTTTACGTCAAATACAAATTTGTAGTACTTTTCATAAGAATACTAGTTTTTATAAGGCTCCTTACATTTTTGGGAGCAGGTTATGGAAACTTTTTCCTTTTATAGCATTGCTGTGGCTTGATTTTTCAACCGATGTGCTGGATTTTGGTGTTAATGAATAGATCAGGGTCTGAATTTTCCAAAAAGCATAAATTTGTGGTATTTCGCAAAAGGTTAAGGGCAGGTGTAGTAGTTGAAAGGCAAAAAAATCCCAATTTTTCACATGTCAACCACCCAAAACTTTAAATGGCTTTTTCTCCCCTTAAACGTGCGAATTTCGCGTTTTTACGTTTTCATTTAAAAGTTCAGCCCAAACTAGTGTTTTGATGGTCGGAACATGTTTTAGGCAAAATATCTGGAAATTTCTGTTCCTAGAGCACGTGCAGTTTTTGTGCAGATTTTCAGCTTTGATTGCTCACTGTGCCCGTAATTTTAATCCGATTGTTGAAATTTTGGTCTTATCTTATAGTTGCGTTTGTTTAGTTTGCGGCAAGTGCAAATATGTAGTAATTTGCATGAAAATACTAATTTTTATGACGCTTAGGAGGCATAGACATGTATTTGTCTAAAATACGTCAATTTCCTTGTCAGACCTCTGGCTTTAATCATTCACTGTAGCCACAATTTCTATTCGATTATCAAAATTTTGGTCTCATTTTGTAGCTGTCAGTCTGTTGTTTACGTCAAATACAAATTTGTAGTACTTTTCATAAGAATACTAATTTTTATAAGGCTCCTTACATTTTTGGGAGCAGGTTATGGAAGCTTTTTCCTTTATAGCATTGCTGTGGCTTGATTTTTCTACCGATGTGCTGGATTTTGGTGTTAATGAATAGATCAGGGTCTGAATTTTCCAAAAAGCATAAATTTGTGGTATTTCGCAAAAGGTTAAGGGCAGGTATAGTAGTTGAAAGGCAAAAAAATCCCAATTTTTCACATGTCAACCACCCAAAACTTTAAATGGCTTTTTCTCCCCTTAAACGTGCGAATTTCGCGTTTTTACGTTTTCATTTAAAAGTTCAGCCCAAACTAGTGTTTTGATGGTCGGAACATGTATTAGGCAAAATATCTGGAAATTTCTGTTTCTAGAGCACGTGCAGTTTTTGTGCAGATTTTCAGCTTTGATTGCTCACTGTGCCCGTAATTTTAATCCGATTGTTGAAATTTTGGTCTTATCTTATAGTTGCGTTTGTTTAGTTTGCGGCAAGTGCAAATATGTAGTAATTTGCATGAAAATACTAATTTTTATGACGCTTAGGAGGCATAGACATGTATTTGTCTAAAATACGTCAATTTCCTTGTCAGACCTCTGGCTTTAATCATTCACTGTAGCCACAATTTCTATTCGATTATCAAAATTTTGGTCTCATTTTGTAGCTGTCAGTCTGTTGTTTACGTCAAATACAAATTTGTAGTACTTTTCATAAGAATACTAATTTTTATAAGGCTCCTCACATTTTTGGGAGCAGGTTATGGAAACTTTTTCCCTTTATAGCATTGCTGTGGCTTGATTTTTCAACCGATGTGCTGGATTTTGGTGTTAATGAATAGATCAGGGTCTGAATTTTCCAAAAAGCATAAATTTGTGGTATTTCGCAAAAGGTTAAGGGCAGGTGTAGTAGTTGAAAGGCAAAAAAATCCCAATTTTTCACATGTCAACCACCCAAAACTTTAAATGGCTTTTTCTCCCCTTAAACGTGCGAATTTCGCGTTTTTACGTTTTCATTTAAAAGTTCAGCCCAAACTAGTGTTTTGATGGTCGGAACATGTTTTAGGCAAAATATCTGGAAATGGCTGTTTCTAGAGCACGTGCAGTTTTTGTGCAGATTTTCAGCTTCGATTGCTCACTGTGCCCGTAATTTTAATCCGATTGTTGAAATTTTGGTCTTATCTTATAGTTGCGTTTGTTTAGTTTGCGGCAAGTGCAAATATGTAGTAATTTGCATGAAAATACTAATTTTTATGACGCTTAGGAGGCATAGACATGTATTTGTCTAAAATACGTCAATTTCCTTGTCAGACCTCTGGCTTTAATCATTCACTGTAGCCACAATTTCTATTCGATTATCAAAATTTTGGTCTCATTTTGTAGCTGTCAGTCTGTTGTTTACGTCAAATACAAATTTGTAGTACTTTTCATAAGAATACTAATTTTTATAAGGCTCCTTACATTTTTGGGAGCAGGTTATGGAAACTTTTTCCCTTTATAGCATTGCTGTGGCTTGATTTTTCAACCGATGTGCTGGATTTTGGTGTTAATGAATAGATCAGGGTCTGAATTTTCCAAAAAGCATAAATTTGTGGTATTTCGCAAAAGGTTAAGGGCATGTGTAGTAGTTGAAAGGCAAAAAAATCCCAATTTTTCACATGTCAACCACCCAAAACTTTAAATGGCTTTTTCTCCCCTTAAACGTGCGAATTTCGCGTTTTTACGTTTTCATTTAAAAGTTCAGCCCAAACTAGTGTTTTGATGGTCGGAACATGTTTTAGGCAAAATATCTGGAAATGGCTGTTTCTAGAGCACGTGCAGTTTTTGTGCAGATTTTCAGGTTCGATTGCTCACTGTGCCCGTAATTTTAATCCGATTGTTGAAATTTTGGTCTTATCTTATAGTTGCGTTTGTTTAGTTTGTGGCAAGTGCAAATATGTAGTAATTTGCATGAAAATACTAATTTTTATGACGCTTAGGAGGCATAGACATGTATTTGTCTAAAATACGTCAATTTCCTTGTCAGACCTCTGGCTTTAATCATTCACTGTAGCCACAATTTCTATTCGATTATCAAAATTTTGGTCTCATTTTGTAGCTGTCAGTCTGTTGTTTACGTCAAATACAAATTTGTAGTACTTTTCATAAGAATACTAATTTTTATAAGGCTCCTTACATTTTTGGGAGCAGGTTATGGAAACTTTTTCCCTTTATAGTATTGCTGTGGCTTGATTTTTCAACCGATGTGCTGGATTTTGGTGTTAATGAATAGATCAGGGTCTGAATTTTCCAAAAAGCATAAATTTGTGGTATTTCGCAAAAGGTTAAGGGCAGGTATAGTAGTTGAAAGGCAAAAAAATCCCAATTTTTCACATGTCAACCACCCAAAACTTTAAATGGCTTTTTCTCCCCTTAAACGTGCGAATTTCGCGTTTTTACGTTTTCATTTAAAAGTTCAGCCCAAACTAGTGTTTTGATGGTCGGAACATGTTTTAGGCAAAATATCTGGAAATGGCTGTTTCTAGAGCACGTGCAGTTTTTGTGCAGATTTTCAGCTTCGATTGCTCACTGTGCCCGTAATTTTAATCCGATTGTTGAAATTTTGGTCTTATCTTATAGTTGCGTTTGTTTAGTTTGCGGCAAGTGCAAATATGTAGTAATTTGCATGAAAATACTAATTTTTATGACGCTTAGGAGGCATAGACATGTATTTGTCTAAAATACGTCAATTTCCTTGTCAGACCTCTGGCTTTAATCATTCACTGTAGCCACAATTTCTATTCGATTATCAAAATTTTGGTCTCATTTTGTAGCTGTCAGTCTGTTGTTTACGTCAAATACAAATTTGTAGTACTTTTGATAAGAATACTAATTTTTATAAGGCTCCTTACATTTTTGGGAGCAGGTTATGGAAACTTTTTCCCTTTATAGCATTGCTGTGGCTTGATTTTTCAACCGATGTGCTGGATTTTGGTGTTAATGAATAGATCAGGGTCTGAATTTTCCAAAAAGCATAAATTTGTGGTATTTCGCAAAAGGTTAAGGGCATGTGTAGTAGTTGAAAGGCAAAAAAATCCCAATTTTTCACATGTCAACCACCCAAAACTTTAAATGGCTTTTTCTCCCCTTAAACGTGCGAATTTCGCGTTTTTACGTTTTCATTTAAAAGTTCAGCCCAAACTAGTGTTTTGATGGTCGGAACATGTTTTAGGCAAAATATCTGGAAATGGCTGTTTCTAGAGCACGTGCAGTTTTTGTGCAGATTTTCAGCTTCGATTGCTCACTGTGCCCGTAATTTTAATCCGATTGTTGAAATTTTGGTCTTATCTTATAGTTGCGTTTGTTTAGTTTGCGGCAAGTGCAAATATGTAGTAATTTGCATGAAAATACTAATTTTTATGACGCTTAGGAGGCATAGACATGTATTTGTCTAAAATACGTCAATTTCCTTGTCAGACCTCTGGCTTTAATCATTCACTGTAGCCACAATTTCTATTCGATTATCAAAATTTTGGTCTCATTTTGTAGCTGTCAGTCTGTTGTTTACGTCAAATACAAATTTGTAGTACTTTTCATAAGAATACTAATTTTTATAAGGCTCCTTACATTTTTGGGAGCAGGTTATGGAAACTTTTTCCTTTATAGCATTGCTGTGGCTTGATTTTTCAACCGATGTGCTGGATTTTGGTGTTAATGAATAGATCAGGGTCTGAATTTTCCAAAAAGCATAAATTTGTGGTATTTCGCAAAAGGTTAAGGGCAGGTATAGTAGTTGAAAGACAAAAAATCCCAATTTTTCACATGTCAACCACCCAAAACTTTAAATGGCTTTTTCTCCCCTTAAACGTGCGAATTTCGCGTTTTTACGTTTTCATTTAAAAGTTCAGCCCAAACTAGTGTTTTGATGGTCGGAACATGTTTTAGGCAAAATATCTGGAAATGGCTGTTTCTAGAGCACGTGCAGTTTTTGTGCAGATTTTCAGCTTCGATTGCTCACTGTGCCCGTAATTTTAATCCGATTGTTGAAATTTTGGTCTTATCTTATAGTTGCGTTTGTTTAGTTTGCGGCAAGTGCAAATATGTAGTAATTTGCATGAAAATACTAATTTTTATGACGCTTAGGAGGCATAGACATGTATTTGTCTAAAATACGTCAATTTCCTTGTCAGACCTCTGGCTTTAATCATTCACTGTAGCCACAATTTCTATTCGATTATCAAAATTTTGGTCTCATTTTGTAGCTGTCAGTCTGTTGTTTACGTCAAATACAAATTTGTAGTACTTTTCATAAGAATACTAATTTTTATAAGGCTCCTTACATTTTTGGGAGCAGGTTATGGAAACTTTTTCCCTTTATAGCATTGCTGTGGCTTGATTTTTCAACCGATGTGCTGGATTTTGGTGTTAATGAATAGATCAGGGTCTGAATTTTCCAAAAAGCATAAATTTGTGGTATTTCGCAAAAGGTTAAGGGCATGTGTAGTAGTTGAAAGGCAAAAAAATCCCAATTTTTCACATGTCAACCACCCAAAACTTTAAATGGCTTTTTCTCCCCTTAAACGTGCGAATTTCGCGTTTTTACGTTTTCATTTAAAAGTTCAGCCCAAACTAGTGTTTTGATGGTCGGAACATGTTTTAGGCAAAATATCTGGAAATGGCTGTTTCTAGAGCACGTGCAGTTTTTGTGCAGATTTTCAGGTTCGATTGCTCACTGTGCCCGTAATTTTAATCCGATTGTTGAAATTTTGGTCTTATCTTATAGTTGCGTTTGTTTAGTTTGCGGCAAGTGCAAATATGTAGTAATTTGCATGAAAATACTAATTTTTATGACGCTTAGGAGGCATAGACATGTATTTGTCTAAAATACGTCAATTTCCTTGTCAGACCTCTGGCTTTAATCATTCACTGTAGCCACAATTTCTATTCGATTATCAAAATTTTGGTCTCATTTTGTAGCTGTCAGTCTGTTGTTTACGTCAAATACAAATTTGTAGTACTTTTCATAAGAATACTAATTTTTATAAGGCTCCTTACATTTTTGGGAGCAGGTTATGGAAACTTTTTCCTTTATAGCATTGCTGTGGCTTGATTTTTCAACCGATGTGCTGGATTTTGGTGTTAATGAATAGATCAGGGTCTGAATTTTCCAAAAAGCATAAATTTGTGGTATTTCGCAAAAGGTTAAGGGCAGGTATAGTAGTTGAAAGGCAAAAAAATCCCAATTTTTCACATGTCAACCACCCAAAACTTTAAATGGCTTTTTCTCCCCTTAAACGTGCGAATTTCGCGTTTTTACGTTTTCATTTAAAAGTTCAGCCCAAACTAGTGTTTTGATGGTCGGAACATGTTTTAGGCAAAATATCTGGAAATGGCTGTTTCTAGAGCACGTGCAGTTTTTGTGCAGATTTTCAGCTTCGATTGCTCACTGTGCCCGTAATTTTAATCCGATTGTTGAAATTTTGGTCTTATCTTATAGTTGCGTTTGTTTAGTTTGCGGCAAGTGCAAATATGTAGTAATTTGCATGAAAATACTAATTTTTATGACGCTTAGGAGGCATAGACATGTATTTGTCTAAAATACGTCAATTTCCTTGTCAGACCTCTGGCTTTAATCATTCACTGTAGCCACAATTTCTATTCGATTATCAAAATTTTGGTCTCATTTTGTAGCTGTCAGTCTGTTGTTTACGTCAAATACAAATTTGTAGTACTTTTCATAAGAATACTAATTTTTATAAGGCTCCTTACATTTTTGGGAGCAGGTTATGGAAACTTTTTCCCTTTATAGCATTGCTGTGGCTTGATTTTTCAACCGATGTGCTGGATTTTGGTGTTAATGAATAGATCAGGGTCTGAATTTTCCAAAAAGCATAAATTTGTGGTATTTCGCAAAAGGTTAAGGGCATGTGTAGTAGTTGAAAGGCAAAAAAATCCCAATTTTTCACATGTCAACCACCCAAAACTTTAAATGGCTTTTTCTCCCCTTAAACGTGCGAATTTCGCGTTTTTACGTTTTCATTTAAAAGTTCAGCCCAAACTAGTGTTTTGATGGTCGGAACATGTTTTAGGCAAAATATCTGGAAATGGCTGTTTCTAGAGCACGTGCAGTTTTTGTGCAGATTTTCAGGTTCGATTGCTCACTGTGCCCGTAATTTTAATCCGATTGTTGAAATTTTGGTCTTATCTTATAGTTGCGTTTGTTTAGTTTGCGGCAAGTGCAAATATGTAGTAATTTGCATGAAAATACTAATTTTTATGACGCTTAGGAGGCATAGACATGTATTTGTCTAAAATACGTCAATTTCCTTGTCAGACCTCTGGCTTTAATCATTCACTGTAGCCACAATTTCTATTCGATTATCAAAATTTTGGTCTCATTTTGTAGCTGTCAGTCTGTTGTTTACGTCAAATACAAATTTGTAGTACTTTTCATAAGAATACTAATTTTTAAGGCTCCTTACATTTTTGGGAGCAGGTTATGGAAACTTTTTCCCTTTATAGCATTGCTGTGGCTTGATTTTTCAACCGATGTGCTGGATTTTGGTGTTAATGAATAGATCAGGGTCTGAATTTTCCAAAAAGCATAAATTTGTGGTATTTCGCAAAAGGTTAAGGGCAGGTATAGTAGTTGAAAGGCAAAAAATCCCAATTTTTCACATGTCAACCACCCAAAACTTTAAATGGCTTTTTCTCCCCTTAAACGTGCGAATTTCGCGTTTTTACGTTTTCATTTAAAAGTTCAGCCCAAACTAGTGTTTTGATGGTCGGAACATGTTTTAGGCAAAATATCTGGAAATGGCTGTTTCTAGAGCACGTGCAGTTTTTGTGCAGATTTTCAGCTTCGATTGCTCACTGTGCCCGTAATTTTAATCCGATTGTTGAAATTTTGGTCTTATCTTATAGTTGCGTTTGTTTAGTTTGCGGCAAGTGCAAATATGTAGTAATTTGCATGAAAATACTAATTTTTATGACGCTTAGGAGGCATAGACATGTATTTGTCTAAAATACGTCAATTTCCTTGTCAGACCTCTGGCTTTAATCATTCACTGTAGCCACAATTTCTATTCGATTATCAAAATTTTGGTCTCATTTTGTAGCTGTCAGTCTGTTGTTTACGTCAAATACAAATTTGTAGTACTTTTCATAAGAATACTAATTTTTATAAGGCTCCTTACATTTTTGGGAGCAGGTTATGGAAACTTTTTCCTTTATAGCATTGCTGTGGCTTGATTTTTCAACCGATGTGCTGGATTTTGGTGTTAATGAATAGATCAGGGTCTGAATTTTCCAAAAAGCATAAATTTGTGGTATTTCGCAAAAGGTTAAGGGCAGGTATAGTAGTTGAAAGGCAAAAAAATCCCAATTTTTCACATGTCAACCACCCAAAACTTTAAATGGCTTTTTCTCCCCTTAAACGTGCGAATTTCGCGTTTTTACGTTTTCATTTAAAAGTTCAGCCCAAACTAGTGTTTTGATGGTCGGAACATGTTTTAGGCAAAATATCTGGAAATGGCTGTTTCTAGAGCACGTGCAGTTTTTGTGCAGATTTTCAGCTTCGATTGCTCACTGTGCCCGTAATTTTAATCCGATTGTTGAAATTTTGGTCTTATCTTATAGTTGCGTTTGTTTAGTTTGCGGCAAGTGCAAATATGTAGTAATTTGCATGAAAATACTAATTTTTATGACGCTTAGGAGGCATAGACATGTATTTGTCTAAAATACGTCAATTTCCTTGTCAGACCTCTGGCTTTAATCATTCACTGTAGCCACAATTTCTATTCGATTATCAAAAGTTTGGTCTCATTTTGTAGCTGTCAGTCTGTTGTTTACGTCAAATACAAATTTGTAGTACTTTTCATAAGAATACTAATTTTTATAAGGCTCCTTACATTTTTGGGAGCAGGTTATGGAAACTTTTTCCCTTTATAGCATTGCTGTGGCTTGATTTTTCAACCGATGTGCTGGATTTTGGTGTTAATGAATAGATCAGGGTCCCAATTTTCCAAAAAGCATAAATTTGTGGTATTTCGCAAAAGGTTAAGGGCAGGTGTAGTAGTTGAAAGGCAAAAAAATCCCAATTTTTCACATGTCAACCACCCAAAACTTTAAATGGCTTTTTCTCCCCTTAAACGTGCGAATTTCGCGTTTTTACGTTTTCATTTAAAAGTTCAGCCCAAACTAGTGTTTTGATGGTCGGAACATGTTTTAGGCAAAATATCTGGAAATGGCTGTTTCTAGAGCACGTGCAGTTTTTGTGCAGATTTTCAGCTTTGATTGCTCACTGTGCCCGTAATTTTAATCCGATTGTTAAAATTTTGGTCTTATCTTATAGTTGCGTTTGTTTAGTTTGCGGCAAGTGCAAATATGTAGTAATTTGCATGAAAATACTAATTTTTATGACGCTTAGGAGGCATAGACATGTATTTGTCTAAAATACGTCAATTTCCTTGTCAGACCTCTGGCTTTAATCATTCACTGTAGCCACAATTTCTATTCGATTATCAAAATTTTGGTCTCATTTTGTAGCTGTCAGTCTGTTGTTTACGTCAAATACAAATTTGTAGTACTTTTCATAAGAATACTAATTTTTATAAGGCTCCTTACATTTTTGGGAGCAGGTTATGGAAACTTTTTCCCTTTATAGTATTGCTGTGGCTTGATTTTTCAACCGATGTGCTGGATTTTGGTGTTAATGAATAGATCAGGGTCTGAATTTTCCAAAAAGCGAAAATTTGTGGTATTTCGCAAAAAGTTAAGGGCAGGTATAGTAGTTGAAAGGCAAAAAAATCCCAATTTTTCACATGTCAACCACCCAAAACTTTAAATGGCTTTTTCTCCCCTTAAACGTGCGAATTTCGCGTTTTTACGTTTTCATTTAAAAGTTCAGCCCAAACTAGTGTTTTGATGGTCGGAACATGTTTTAGGCAAAATATCTGGAAATGGCTGTTTCTAGAGCACGTGCAGTTTTTGTGCAGATTTTCAGCTTCGATTGCTCACTGTGCCCGTAATTTTAATCCGATTGTTGAAATTTTGGTCTTATCTTATAGTTGCGTTTGTTTAGTTTGCGGCAAGTGCAAATATGTAGTAATTTGCATGAAAATACTAATTTTTATGACGCTTAGGAGGCATAGACATGTATTTGTCTAAAATACGTCAATTTCCTTGTCAGACCTCTGGCTTTAATCATTCACTGTAGCCACAATTTCTATTCGATTATCAAAATTTTGGTCTCATTTTGTAGCTGTCAGTCTGTTGTTTACGTCAAATACAAATTTGTAGTACTTTTCATAAGAATACTAATTTTTATAAGGCTCCTTACATTTTTGGGAGCAGGTTATGGAAACTTTTTCCCTTTATAGCATTGCTGTGGCTTGATTTTTCAACCGATGTGCTGGATTTTGGTGTTAATGAATAGATCAGGGTCTGAATTTTCCAAAAAGCATAAATTTGTGGTATTTCGCAAAGGGTTAAGGGCAGGTGTAGTAGTTGAAAGGCAAAAAAATCCCAATTTTTCACATGTCAACCACCCAAAACTTTAAATGGCTTTTTCTCCCCTTAAACGTGCGAATTTCGCGTTTTTACGTTTTCATTTAAAAGTTCAGCCCAAACTAGTGTTTTGATGGTCGGAACATGTTTTAGGCAAAATATCTGGAAATGGCTGTTTCTAGAGCACGTGCAGTTTTTGTGCAGATTTTCAGCTTCGATTGCTCACTGTGCCCGTAATTTTAATCCGATTGTTGAAATTTTGGTCTTATCTTATAGTTGCGTTTGTTTAGTTTGCGGCAAGTGCAAATATGTAGTAATTTGCATGAAAATACTAATTTTTATGACGCTTAGGAGGCATAGACATGTATTTGTCTAAAATACGTCAATTTCCTTGTCAGACCTCTGGCTTTAATCATTCACTGTAGCCACAATTTCTATTCGATTATCAAAATTTTGGTCTCATTTTGTAGCTGTCAGTCTGTTGTTTACGTCAAATACAAATTTGTAGTACTTTTCATAAGAATACTAATTTTTATAAGGCTCCTTACATTTTTGGGAGCAGGTTATGGAAACTTTTTCCCTTTATAGCATTGCTGTGGCTTGATTTTTCAACCGATGTGCTGGATTTTGGTGTTAATGAATAGATCAGGGTCTGAATTTTCCAAAAAGCATAAATTTGTGGTATTTCGCAAAAGGTTAAGGGCATGTGTAGTAGTTGAAAGGCAAAAAAATCCCAATTTTTCACATGTCAACCACCCAAAACTTTAAATGGCTTTTTCTCCCCTTAAACGTGCGAATTTCGCGTTTTTACGTTTTCATTTAAAAGTTCAGCCCAAACTAGTGTTTTGATGGTCGGAACATGTTTTAGGCAAAATATCTGGAAATGGCTGTTTCTAGAGCACGTGCAGTTTTTGTGCAGATTTTCAGGTTCGATTGCTCACTGTGCCCGTAATTTTAATCCGATTGTTGAAATTTTGGTCTTATCTTATAGTTGCGTTTGTTTAGTTTGCGGCAAGTGCAAATATGTAGTAATTTGCATGAAAATACTAATTTTTATGACGCTTAGGAGGCATAGACATGTATTTGTCTAAAATACGTCAATTTCCTTGTCAGACCTCTGGCTTTAATCATTCACTGTAGCCACAATTTCTATTCGATTATCAAAATTTTGGTCTCATTTTGTAGCTGTCAGTCTGTTGTTTACGTCAAATACAAATTTGTAGTACTTTTCATAAGAATACTAATTTTTAAGGCTCCTTACATTTTTGGGAGCAGGTTATGGAAACTTTTTCCCTTTATAGCATTGCTGTGGCTTGATTTTTCAACCGATGTGCTGGATTTTGGTGTTAATGAATAGATCAGGGTCTGAATTTTCCAAAAAGCATAAATTTGTGGTATTTCGCAAAAGGTTAAGGGCAGGTATAGTAGTTGAAAGGCAAAAAAATCCCAATTTTTCACATGTCAACCACCCAAAACTTTAAATGGCTTTTTCTCCCCTTAAACGTGCGAATTTCGCGTTTTTACGTTTTCATTTAAAAGTTCAGCCCAAACTAGTGTTTTGATGGTCGGAACATGTTTTAGGCAAAATATCTGGAAATGGCTGTTTCTAGAGCACGTGCAGTTTTTGTGCAGATTTTCAGCTTCGATTGCTCACTGTGCCCGTAATTTTAATCCGATTGTTGAAATTTTGGTCTTATCTTATAGTTGCGTTTGTTTAGTTTGCGGCAAGTGCAAATATGTAGTAATTTGCATGAAAATACTAATTTTTATGACGCTTAGGAGGCATAGACATGTATTTGTCTAAAATACGTCAATTTCCTTGTCAGACCTCTGGCTTTAATCATTCACTGTAGCCACAATTTCTATTCGATTATCAAAATTTTGGTCTCATTTTGTAGCTGTCAGTCTGTTGTTTACGTCAAATACAAATTTGTAGTACTTTTCATAAGAATACTAATTTTTATAAGGCTCCTTACATTTTTGGGAGCAGGTTATGGAAACTTTTTCCTTTATAGCATTGCTGTGGCTTGATTTTTCAACCGATGTGCTGGATTTTGGTGTTAATGAATAGATCAGGGTCTGAATTTTCCAAAAAGCATAAATTTGTGGTATTTCGCAAAAGGTTAAGGGCAGGTATAGTAGTTGAAAGGCAAAAAAATCCCAATTTTTCACATGTCAACCACCCAAAACTTTAAATGGCTTTTTCTCCCCTTAAACGTGCGAATTTCGCGTTTTTACGTTTTCATTTAAAAGTTCAGCCCAAACTAGTGTTTTGATGGTCGGAACATGTTTTAGGCAAAATATCTGGAAATGGCTGTTTCTAGAGCACGTGCAGTTTTTGTGCAGATTTTCAGCTTCGATTGCTCACTGTGCCCGTAATTTTAATCCGATTGTTGAAATTTTGGTCTTATCTTATAGTTGCGTTTGTTTAGTTTGCGGCAAGTGCAAATATGTAGTAATTTGCATGAAAATACTAATTTTTATGACGCTTAGGAGGCATAGACATGTATTTGTCTAAAATACGTCAATTTCCTTGTCAGACCTCTGGCTTTAATCATTCACTGTAGCCACAATTTCTATTCGATTATCAAAAGTTTGGTCTCATTTTGTAGCTGTCAGTCTGTTGTTTACGTCAAATACAAATTTGTAGTACTTTTCATAAGAATACTAATTTTTATAAGGCTCCTTACATTTTTGGGAGCAGGTTATGGAAACTTTTTCCCTTTATAGCATTGCTGTGGCTTGATTTTTCAACCGATGTGCTGGATTTTGGTGTTAATGAATAGATCAGGGTCCCAATTTTCCAAAAAGCATAAATTTGTGGTATTTCGCAAAAGGTTAAGGGCAGGTGTAGTAGTTGAAAGGCAAAAAAATCCCAATTTTTCACATGTCAACCACCCAAAACTTTAAATGGCTTTTTCTCCCCTTAAACGTGCGAATTTCGCGTTTTTACGTTTTCATTTAAAAGTTCAGCCCAAACTAGTGTTTTGATGGTCGGAACATGTTTTAGGCAAAATATCTGGAAATGGCTGTTTCTAGAGCACGTGCAGTTTTTGTGCAGATTTTCAGCTTTGATTGCTCACTGTGCCCGTAATTTTAATCCGATTGTTAAAATTTTGGTCTTATCTTATAGTTGCGTTTGTTTAGTTTGCGGCAAGTGCAAATATGTAGTAATTTGCATGAAAATACTAATTTTTATGACGCTTAGGAGGCATAGACATGTATTTGTCTAAAATACGTCAATTTCCTTGTCAGACCTCTGGCTTTAATCATTCACTGTAGCCACAATTTCTATTCGATTATCAAAATTTTGGTCTCATTTTGTAGCTGTCAGTCTGTTGTTTACGTCAAATACAAATTTGTAGTACTTTTCATAAGAATACTAATTTTTATAAGGCTCCTTACATTTTTGGGAGCAGGTTATGGAAACTTTTTCCCTTTATAGTATTGCTGTGGCTTGATTTTTCAACCGATGTGCTGGATTTTGGTGTTAATGAATAGATCAGGGTCTGAATTTTCCAAAAAGCGAAAATTTGTGGTATTTCGCAAAAAGTTAAGGGCAGGTATAGTAGTTGAAAGGCAAAAAAATCCCAATTTTTCACATGTCAACCACCCAAAACTTTAAATGGCTTTTTCTCCCCTTAAACGTGCGAATTTCGCGTTTTTACGTTTTCATTTAAAAGTTCAGCCCAAACTAGTGTTTTGATGGTCGGAACATGTTTTAGGCAAAATATCTGGAAATGGCTGTTTCTAGAGCACGTGCAGTTTTTGTGCAGATTTTCAGCTTCGATTGCTCACTGTGCCCGTAATTTTAATCCGATTGTTGAAATTTTGGTCTTATCTTATAGTTGTGTTTGTTTAGTTTGCGGCAAGTGCAAATATGTAGTAATTTGCATGAAAATACTAATTTTTATGACGCTTAGGAGGCATAGACATGTATTTGTCTAAAATACGTCAATTTCCTTGTCAGACCTCTGGCTTTAATCATTCACTGTAGCCACAATTTCTATTCGATTATCAAAATTTTGGTCTCATTTTGTAGCTGTCAGTCTGTTGTTTACGTCAAATACAAATTTGTAGTACTTTTCATAAGAATACTAATTTTTATAAGGCTCCTTACATTTTTGGGAGCAGGTTATGGAAACTTTTTCCCTTTATAGCATTGCTGTGGCTTGATTTTTCAACCGATGTGCTGGATTTTGGTGTTAATGAATAGATCAGGGTCTGAATTTTCCAAAAAGCATAAATTTGTGGTATTTCGCAAAGGGTTAAGGGCAGGTGTAGTAGTTGAAAGGCAAAAAAATCCCAATTTTTCACATGTCAACCACCCAAAACTTTAAATGGCTTTTTCTCCCCTTAAACGTGCGAATTTCGCGTTTTTACGTTTTCATTTAAAAGTTCAGCCCAAACTAGTGTTTTGATGGTCGGAACATGTTTTAGGCAAAATATCTGGAAATGGCTGTTTCTAGAGCACGTGCAGTTTTTGTGCAGATTTTCAGCTTCGATTGCTCACTGTGCCCGTAATTTTAATCCGATTGTTGAAATTTTGGTCTTATCTTATAGTTGCGTTTGTTTAGTTTGCGGCAAGTGCAAATATGTAGTAATTTGCATGAAAATACTAATTTTTATGACGCTTAGGAGGCATAGACATGTATTTGTCTAAAATACGTCAATTTCCTTGTCAGACCTCTGGCTTTAATCATTCACTGTAGCCACAATTTCTATTCGATTATCAAAATTTTGGTCTCATTTTGTAGCTGTCAGTCTGTTGTTTACGTCAAATACAAATTTGTAGTACTTTTCATAAGAATACTAATTTTTATAAGGCTCCTTACATTTTTGGGAGCAGGTTATGGAAACTTTTTCCTTTATAGCATTGCTGTGGCTTGATTTTTCAACCGATGTGCTGGATTTTGGTGTTAATGAATAGATCAGGGTCTGAATTTTCCAAAAAGCATAAATTTGTGGTATTTCGCAAAAGGTTAAGGGCAGGTGTAGTAGTTGAAAGGCAAAAAAATCCCAATTTTTCACATGTCAACCACCCAAAACTTTAAATGGCTTTTTCTCCCCTTAAACGTGCGAATTTCGCGTTTTTACGTTTTCAGCCCAAACTAGTGTTTTGATGGTCGGAACATGTTTTAGGCAAAATATCTGGAAACTTCTGTTTCTAGAGCACGTGCAGTTTTTGTGCAGTTTTCAGCTTTGATTGCTCACTGTGCCCGTAATTTTAATCCGATTGTTGAAATTTTGGTCTTATCTTATAGTTGCGTTTGTTTAGTTTGCGGCAAGTGCAAATATGTAGTAATTTGCATGAAAATACTAATTTTTATGACGCTTAGGAGGCATAGACATGTATTTGTCTAAAATACGTCAATTTCCTTGTCAGACCTCTGGCTTTAATCATTCACTGTAGCCACAATTTCTATTCGATTATCAAAATTTCGGTCTCATTTTGTAGCTGTCAGTCTGTTGTTTACGTCAAATACAAATTTGTAGTACTTTTCATAAGAATACTAATTTTTATAAGGCTCCTTACATTTTTGGGAGCAGGTTATGGAAACTTTTTCCTTTATAGCATTGCTGTGGCTTGGTTTTTCAACCGATGTGCTGGATTTTGGTGTTAATGAATAGATCAGCGTCTGAATTTTCCAAAAAGCATAAATTTGTGGTATTTCGCAAAAGGTTAAGGGCAGGTGTAGTAGTTGAAAGGCAAAAAAATCCCAATTTTTCACATGTCAACCACCCAAAACTTTAAATGGCTTTTTCTCCCCTTAAACGTGCGAATTTCGCGTTTTTACGTTTTCATTTAAAAGTTCAGCCCAAACTAGTGTTTTGATGGTCGGAACATGTTTTAGGCAAAATATCTGGAAATGGCTGTTTCTAGAGCACGTGCAGTTTTTGTGCAGATTTTCAGCTTCGATTGCTCACTGTGCCCGTAATTTTAATCCGATTGTTGAAATTTTGGTCTTATCTTATAGTTGCGTTTGTTTAGTTTGCGGCAAGTGCAAATATGTAGTAATTTGCATGAAAATACTAATTTTTATGACGCTTAGGAGGCATAGACATGTATTTGTCTAAAATACGTCAATTTCCTTGTCAGACCTCTGGCTTTAATCATTCACTGTAGCCACAATTTCTATTCGATTATCAAAATTTTGGTCTCATTTTGTAGCTGTCAGTCTGTTGTTTACGTCAAATACAAATTTGTAGTACTTTCTATAAGAATACTAATTTTTATAAGGCTCCGTACATTTTTGGGAGCAGGTTATGGAAACTTTTTCCCTTTATAGCATTGCTGTGGCTTGATTTTTCAACCGATGTGCTGGATTTTGGTGTTAATGAATAGATCAGGGTCTGAATTTTCCAAAAAGCATAAATTTGTGGTATTTCGCAAAAGGTTAAGGGCAGGTATAGTAGTTGAAATGCAAAAAAATCCCAATTTTTCACATGTCAACCACCCAAAACTTTAAATGGCTTTTTCTCCCCTTAAACGTGCGAATTTCGCGTTTTTATGTTTTCATTAAAAGTTCAGCCCAAACTAGTGTTTTGATGGTCGGAACATGTTTTAGGCAAAATATCTGGAAATGGCTGTTTCTAGAGCACGTGCAGTTTTTGTGCAGATTTTCAGCTTTGATTGCTCACTGTGCCCGTAATTTTAATCCGATTGTTGAAATTTTGGTCTTATCTTATAGTTGCGTTTGTTTAGGTTTGCGGCAAGTGCAAATATGTAGTAATTTGCATGAAAATACTAATTTTTATGACGCTTAGGAGGCATAGACATGTATTTGTCTAAAATACGTCAATTTCCTTGTCAGACCTCTGGCTTTAATCATTCACTGTAGCCACAATTTCTATTCGATTATCAAAATTTTGGTCTCATTTTGTAGCTGTCAGTCTGTTGTTTACGTCAAATACAAATTTGTAGTACTTTTCATAAGAATACTAATTTTTATAAGGCTCCTTACATTTTTGGGAGCAGGTTATGGAAACTTTTTCCTTTATAGCATTGCTGTGGCTTGGTTTTTCAACCGATGTGCTGGATTTTGGTGTTAATGAATAGATCAGCGTTTGAATTTTCCAAAAAGCATAAATTTGTGGTATTTCGCAAAGGTTAAGGGCAGGTGTAGTAGTTGAAAGGCAAAAAAATCCCAATTTTTCACATGTCAACCACCCAAAACTTTAAATGGCTTTTTCTCCCCTTAAACGTGCGAATTTCGCGTTTTTACGTTTTCATTTAAAAGTTCAGCCCAAACTAGTGTTTTGATGGTCGGAACATGTTTTAGGCAAAATATCTGGAAATGGCTGTTTCTAGAGCACGTGCAGTTTTTGTGCAGATTTTCAGCTTCGATTGCTCACTGTGCCGTAATTTTAATCCGATTGTTGAAATTTTGGTCTTATCTTATAGTTGCGTTTGTTTAGTTTGCGGCAAGTGCAAATATGTAGTAATTTGCATGAAAATACTAATTTTTATGACGCTTAGGAGGCATAGACATGTATTTGTCTAAAATACGTCAATTTCCTTGTCAGACCTCTGGCTTTAATCATTCACTGTAGCCACAATTTCTATTCGATTATCAAAATTTTGGTCTCATTTTGTAGCTGTCAGTCTGTTGTTTACGTCAAATACAAATTTGTAGTACTTTCTATAAGAATACTAATTTTTATAAGGCTCCGTACATTTTTGGGAGCAGGTTATGGAAACTTTTTCCCTTTATAGCATTGCTGTGGCTTGATTTTTCAACCGATGTGCTGGATTTTGGTGTTTTAATGAATAGATCAGGGTCTGAATTTTCCAAAAAGCATAAATTTGTGGTATTTCGCAAAAGGTTAAGGGCAGGTATAGTAGTTGAAATGCAAAAAAATCCCAATTTTTCACATGTCAACCACCCAAAACTTTAAATGGCTTTTTCTCCCCTTAAACGTGCGAATTTCGCGTTTTTATGTTTTCATTTAAAAGTTCAGCCCAAACTAGTGTTTTGATGGTCGGGAACATGTTTTAGGCAAAATATCTGGAAATGGCTGTTTCTAGAGCACGTGCAGTTTTTGTGCAGATTTTCAGCTTTGATTGCTCACTGTGCCCGTAATTTTAATCCGATTGTTGAAATTTTGGTCTTATCTTATAGTTGCGTTTGTTTAGTTTGCGGCAAGGTGCAAATATGTAGTAATTTGCATGAAAATACTAATTTTTATGACGCTTAGGAGGCATAGACATGTATTTGTCTAAAATACGTCAATTTCCTTGTCAGACCTCTGCTTTAATCATTCACTGTAGCCACAATTTCTATTCGATTATCAAAAATTTTGGTCTCATTTTGTAGCTGTCAGTCTGTTGTTTACGTCAAATACAAATTTGTAGTACTTTTCATAAGAATACTAATTTTTATAAGGCTCCTTACATTTTTGGGAGCAGGTTATGGAAACTTTTCCTTTATAGCATTGCTGTGGCTTGGTTTTTCAACCGATGTGCTGGATTTTGGTGTTAATGAATAGATCAGCGTTTGAATTTTCCAAAAAGCATAAATTTGTGGTATTTCGCAAAAGGTTAAGGGCAGGTGTAGTAGTTGAAAGGCAAAAAAATCCCAATTTTTCACATGTCAACCACCCAAAACTTTAAATGGCTTTTTCTCCCTTAAACGTGCGAATTTCGCGTTTTTACGTTTTCATTTAAAAGTTCAGCCCAAACTAGTGTTTTGATGGTCGGAACATGTTTTAGGCAAAATATCTGGAAATGGCTGTTTCTAGAGCACGTGCAGTTTTTGTGCAGATTTTCAGCTTCGATTGCTCACTGTGCCCGTAATTTTAATCCGATTGTTGAAATTTTGGTCTTATCTTATAGTTGCGTTTGTTTAGTTTGCGGCAAGTGCAAATATGTAGTAATTTGCATGAAAATACTAATTTTTATGACGCTTAGGAGGCATAGACATGTATTTGTCTAAAATACGTCAATTTCCTTGTCAGACCTCTGGCTTTAATCATTCACTGTAGCCACAATTTCTATTCGATTATCAAAATTTTGGTCTCATTTTGTAGCTGTCAGTCTGTTGTTTACGTCAAATACAAATTTGTAGTACTTTTCATAAGAATACTAATTTTTATAAGGCTCCTTACATTTTTGGGAGCAGGTTATGGAAACTTTTTCCTTTATAGCATTGCTGTGGCTTGATTTTTCAACCGATGTGCTGGATTTTGGTGTTAATGAATAGATCAGGGTCTGAATTTTCCAAAAAGCATAAATTTGTGGTATTTCGCAAAAGGTTAAGGGCAGGTGTAGTAGTTGAAAGGCAAAAAAATCCCAATTTTTCACATGTCAACCACCCAAAACTTTAAATGGCTTTTTCTCCCCTTAAACGTGCGAATTTCGCGTTTTTACGTTTTCATTTAAAAGTTCAGCCCAAACTAGTGTTTTGATGGTCGGAACATGTTTTAGGCAAAATATCTGGAAATTTCTGTCTCTAGAGCACGTGCAGTTTTTGTGCAGATTTTCAGCTTTGATTGCTCACTGTGCCCGTAATTTTAATCCGATTGTTGAAATTTTGGTCTTATCTTATAGTTGCGTTTGTTTAGTTTGCGGCAAGTGCAAATATGTAGTAATTTGCATGAAAATACTAATTTTTATGACGCTTAGGAGGCATAGACATGTATTTGTCTAAAATACGTCAATTTCCTTGTCAGACCTCTGGCTTTAATCATTCACTGTAGCCACAATTTCTATTCGATTATCAAAATTTTGGTCTCATTTTGTAGCTGTCAGTCTGTTGTTCACGTCAAATACAAATTTGTAGTACTTTTCATAAGAATACTAATTTTTATAAGGCTCCTTACATTTTTGCGAGCAAGTTATGGAAACTTTTTCCCTTTATAGCATTGCTATGGCTTGATTTTTCAACCGATATGCTGGATTTTGGTGTTAATGAATAGATCAGGGTCTGAATTTTCCAAAAAGCATAAATTTGTGGTATTTCGCAAAAGGTTAAGGGCAGGTGTAGTAGTTGGAAGGCAAAAAAATCCCAATTTTTCACATGTCAACCACCCAAAACTTTAAATGGCTTTTTCTCCCCTTAAACGTGCGAATTTCGCGTTTTTACGTTTTCATTTAAAAGTTCAGCCCAAACTAGTGTTTTGATGGTCGGAACATGTTTTAGGCAAAATATCTGGAAATGGCTGTTTCTAGAGCACGTGCAGTTTTTGTGCAGATTTTCAGCTTCAATTGTTCACTGTGCCCGTAATTTTAATCCGATTGTTGAAAATTTGGTTTGCGTTTGTTTAGTTTGCGGCAAGTGCAAATATGTAGTAATTTGCATGAAAATACTAATTTTTATGACGCTTAGGAGGCATAGACATGTATTTGTCTAAAATACGTCAATTTCCTTGTCAGACCTCTGGCTTTAATCATTCACTGTAGCCACAATTTCTATTCGATTATCAAAATTTTGGTCTCATTTTGTAGCTGTCAGTCTGTTGTTTACGTCAAATACAAATTTGTAGTACTTTTCATAAGAATACTAATTTTTATAAGGCTCCTTACATTTTTGGGAGCAGGTTATGGAAACTTTTTCCCTTTATAGCATTGCTATGGCTTGATTTTTCAACCGATGTGCTGGATTTTGGTGTTAATGAATAGATCAGGGTCTGAATTTTCCAAAAAGCATAAATTTGTGGTATTTCGCAAAAGGTTAAGGGCAGGTGTAGTAGTTGAAAGGCAAAAAAATCCCAATTTTTCACATGTCAACCACCCAAAACTTTAAATGGCTTTTTCTCCCCTTAAACGTGCGAATTTCGCGTTTTTACGTTTTCATTTAAAAGTTCAGCCCAAACTAGTGTTTTGATGGTCGGAACATGTTTTAGGCAAAATATCTGGAAATGGCTGTTTCTAGAGCACGTGCAGTTTTTGTGCAGATTTTCAGCTTCGATTGCTCACTGTGATCGTAATTTTAATCCGATTGTTGAAATTTTGGTCTTATCTTATAGTTGCGTTTGTTTAGTTTGCGGCAAGTGCAAATATGTAGTAATTTGCATGAAAATACTAATTTTTATGACGCTTAGGAGGCATAGACATGTATTTGTCTAAAATACGTCAATTTCCTTGTCAGACCTCTGGCTTTAATCATTCACTGTAGCCACAATTTCTATTCGATTATCAAAATTTTGGTCTCATTTTGTAGCTGTCAGTCTGTTGTTTACGTCAAATACAAATTTGTAGTACTTTTCATAAGAATACTAATTTTTATAAGGCTCCGTACATTTTTGGGAGCAGGTTATGGAAACTTTTTCCTTTATAGCATTGCTGTGGCTTGATTTTTCAACCGATGTGCTGGATTTTGGTGTTAATGAATAGATCAGGGTCTGAATTTTCCAAAAAGCATAAATTTGTGGTATTTCGCAAAAGGTTAAGGGCGGGTGTAGTAGTTGAAAGGCAAAAAAATCCCAATTTTTCACATGTCAACCACCCAAAACTTTAAATGGCTTTTTCTCCCCTTAAACGTGCGAATTTCGCGTTTTTACGTTTTCATTTAAAAGTTCAGCCCAAACTAGTGTTTTGATGGTCGGAACATGTTTTAGGCAAAATATCTGGAAATTTCTGTTTCTAGAGCACGTGCAGTTTTTGTGCAGATTTTCAGCTTTGATTGCTCACTGTGCCCGTAATTTTAATCCGATTGTTGAAATTTTGGTCTTATCTTATAGTTGTGTTTGTTTAGTTTGCGGCAAGTGCAAATATGTAGTAATTTGCATGAAAATACTAATTTTTATGACGCTTAGGAGGCATAGACATGTATTTGTCTAAAATACGTCAATTTCCTTGTCAGACCTCTGGCTTTAATCATTCACTGTAGCCACGATTTCTATTCGATTATCAAAATTTTGATCTCATTTTGTAGCTGTCAGTCTGTTGTTTACGTCAAATACAAATTTGTAGTACTTTTCATAAGAATACTAATTTTTATAAGGCTCCTTACATTTTTGGGAGCAGGTTATGGAAACTTTTTCCCTTTATAGCATTGCTGTGGCTTGATTTTTCAACCGATGTGCTGGATTTTGGTGTTAATGAATAGATCAGGGTCTGAATTTTCCAAAAAGCATAAATTTGTGGTATTTCGCAAAAGGTTAAGGGCAGGTATAGTAGTTGAAAGGCAAAAAAATCCCAATTTTTCACATGTCAACCACCCAAAACTTTAAATGGCTTTTTCTCCCCTTAAACGTGCGAATTTCGCGTTTTTACGTTTTCATTTAAAAGTTCAGCCCAAACTAGTGTTTTGATGGTCGGAACATGTTTTAGGCAAAATATCTGGAAATTTCTGTTTCTAGAGCACGTGCAGTTTTTGTGCAGATTTTCAGCTTTGATTGCTCACTGTGCCCGTAATTTTAATCCGATTGTTGAAATTTTGGTCTTATCTTATAGTTGCGTTTGTTTAGTTTGCGGCAAGTGCAAATATGTAGTAATTTGCATGAAAATACTAATTTTTATGACGCTTAGGAGGCATAGACATGTATTTGTCTAAAATACGTCAATTTCCTTGTCAGACCTCTGGCTTTAATCATTCACTGTAGCCACAATTTCTATTCGATTATCAAAATTTTGGTCTCATTTTGTAGCTGTCAGTCTGTTGTTTACGTCAAATACAAATTTGTAGTACTTTTCATAAGAATACTAATTTTTATAAGGCTCCTTACATTTTTGGGAGCAAGTTATGGAAACTTTTTCCCTTTATAGCATTGCTATGGCTTGATTTTTCAACCGATGTGCTGGATTTTGGTGTTAATGAATAGATCAGGGTCTGAATTTTCCAAAAAGCATAAATTTGTGGTATTTCGCAAAAGGTTAAGGGCGGGTGTAGTAGTTGAAAGGCAAAAAAATCCCAATTTTTCACATGTCAACCACCCAAAACTTTAAATGGCTTTTTCTCCCCTTAAACGTGCGAATTTCGCGTTTTTACGTTTTCATTTAAAAGTTCAGCCCAAACTAGTGTTTTGATGGTCGGAACATGTTTTAGGCAAAATATCTGGAAATGGCTGTTTCTAGAGCACGTGCAGTTTTTGTGCAGATTTTCAGCTTCGATTGCTCACTGTGCCCGTAATTTTAATCCGATTGTTGAAATTTTGGTCTTATCTTATAGTTGCGTTTGTTTAGTTTGCGACAAGTGCAAATATGTAGTAATTTGCATGAAAATACTAATTTTTATGACGCTTAGGAGGCATAGACATGTATTTGTCTAAAATACGTCAATTTCCTTGTCAGACCTCTGGCTTTAATCATTCACTGTAGCCACAATTTCTATTCGATTATCAAAATTTTGGTCTCATTTTGTAGCTGTCAGTCTGTTGTTTACGTCAAATACAAATTTGTAGTACTTTTCATAAGAATACTAATTTTTATAAGGCTCCGTACATTTTTGGGAGCAGGTTATGGAAACTTTTTCCTTTATAGCATTGCTGTGGCTTGATTTTTCAACCGATGTGCTGGATTTTGGTGTTAATGAATAGATCAGGGTCTGAATTTTCCAAAAAGCATAAATTTGTGGTATTTCGCAAAAGGTTAAGGGCGGGTGTAGTAGTTGAAAGGCAAAAAAATCCCAATTTTTCACATGTCAACCACCCAAAACTTTAAATGGCTTTTTCTCCCCTTAAACGTGCGAATTTCGCGTTTTTACGTTTTCATTTAAAAGTTCAGCCCAAACTAGTGTTTTGATGGTCGGAACATGTTTTAGGCAAAATATCTGGAAATGGCTGTTTCTAGAGCACGTGCAGTTTTTGTGCAGATTTTCAGCTTCGATTGCTCACTGTGCCCGTAATTTTAATCCGATTGTTGAAATTTTGGTCTTATCTTATAGTTGCGTTTGTTTAGTTTGCGACAAGTGCAAATATGTAGTAATTTGCATGAAAATACTAATTTTTATGCCGCTTAGGAGGCATAGACATGTATTTGTCTAAAATACGTCAATTTCCTTGTCAGACCTCTGGCTTTAATCATTCACTGTAGCCACAATTTCTATTCGATTATCAAAATTTTGGTCTCATTTTGTAGCTGTCAGTCTGTTGTTTACGTCAAATACAAATTTGTAGTACTTTTCATAAGAATACTAATTTTTATAAGGCTCCTTACATTTTTGGGAGCAGGTTATGGAAACTTTTCCTTTATAGCATTGCTGTGGCTTGATTTTTCAACCGATGTGCTGGATTTTGGTGTTAATGAATAGATCAGGGTCTGAATTTTCCAAAAAGCATAAATTTGTGGTATTTCGCAAAAGGTTAAGGGCAGGTATAGTAGTTGAAAGGCAAAAAAATCCCAATTTTTCACATGTCAACCACCCAAAACTTTAAATGGCTTTTTCTCCCCTTAAACGTGCGAATTTCGCGTTTTTACTTTTTCATTTAAAAGTTCAGCCCAAACTAGTGTTTTGATGGTCGGAACATGTTTTAGGCAAAATATCTGGAAATGGCTGTTTCTAGAGCACGTGCAGTTTTTGTGCAGATTTTCAGCTTCGATTGCTCACTGTGCCCGTAATTTTAATCCGATTGTTGAAATTTTGGTCTTATCTTATAGTTGCGTTTGTTTAGTTTGCGGCAAGTGCAAATATGTAGTAATTTGCATGAAAATACTAATTTTCATGACGCTTAGGAGGCATAGACATGTATTTGTCTAAAATACGTCAATTTCCTTGTCAGACCTCTGGCTTTAATCATTCACTGTAGCCACAATTTCTATTCGATTATCAAAATTTTGGTCTCATTTTGTAGCTGTCAGTCTGTTGTTTACGTCAAATACAAATTTGTAGTACTTTTCATAAGAATACTAATTTTTATAAGGCTCCTTACATTTTTGGGAGCAAGTTATGGAAACTTTTTCCCTTTATAGCATTGCTATGGCTTGATTTTTCAACCGATGTGCTGGATTTTGGTGTTAATGAATAGATCAGGGTCTGAATTTTCCAAAAAGCATAAATTTGTGGTATTTCGCAAAAGGTTAAGGGCAGGTGTAGTAGTTGAAAGGCAAAAAAATCCCAATTTTTCACATGTCAACCACCCAAAACTTTAAATGGCTTTTTCTCCCCTTAAACGTGCGAATTTCGCGTTTTTACGTTTTCATTTAAAAGTTCAGCCCAAACTAGTGTTTTGATGGTCGGAACATGTTTTAGGCAAAATATCTGGAAATTTCTGTTTCTAGAGCACGTGCAGTTTTTGTGCAGATTTTCAGCTTTGATTGCTCACTGTGCCCGTAATTTTAATCCGATTGTTGAAATTTTGGTCTTATCTTATAGTTGCGTTTGTTTAGTTTGCGGCAAGTGCAAATATGTAGTAATTTGCATGAAAATACTAATTTTTATGACGCTTAGGAGGCATAGACATGTATTTGTCTAAAATACGTCAATTTCCTTGTCAGACCTCTGGCTTTAATCATTCACTGTAGCCACAATTTCTATTCGATTATCAAAATTTTGGTCTCATTTTGTAGCTGTCAGTCTGTTGTTTACGTCAAATACAAATTTGTAGTACTTTTCATAAGAATACTAATTTTTATAAGGCTCCTTACATTTTTGGGAGCAAGTTATGGAAACTTTTTCCCTTTATAGCATTGCTATGGCTTGATTTTTCAACCGATGTGCTGGATTTTGGTGTTAATGAATAGATCAGGGTCTGAATTTTCCAAAAAGCATAAATTTGTGGTATCTCGCAAAAGGTTAAGGGCAGGTGTAGTAGTTGAAAGGCAAAAAAATCCCAATTTTTCACATGTCAACCACCCAAAACTTTAAATGGCTTTTTCTCCCCTTAAACGTGCGAATTTCGCGTTTTTACGTTTTCATTTAAAAGTTCAGCCCAAACTAGTGTTTTGATGGTCGGAACATGTTTTAGGCAAAATATCTGGAAATGGCTGTTTCTAGAGCACGTGCAGTTCTTGTGCAGATTTTCAGCTTCGATTGCTCACTGTGCCCGTAATTTTAATCCGATTGTTGAAATTTTGGTCTTATCTTATAGTTGCGTTTGTTTAGTTTGCGGCAAGTGCAAATATGTAGTAATTTGCATGAAAATACTAATTTTTATGACGCTTAGGAGGCATAGACATGTATTTGTCTAAAATACGTCAATTTCCTTGTCAGACCTCTGGCTTTAATCATTCACTGTAGCCACAATTTCTATTCGATTATCAAAATTTTGGTCTCATTTTGTAGCTGTCAGTCTGTTGTTTACGTCAAATACAAATTTGTAGTACTTTCTATAAGAATACTAATTTTTATAAGGCTCCGTACATTTTTGGGAGCAGGTTATGGAAACTTTTTCCCTTTATAGCATTGCTGTGGCTTGATTTTTCAACCGATGTGCTGGATTTTGGTGTTAATGAATAGATCAGGGTCTGAATTTTCCAAAAAGCATAAATTTGTGGTATTTCGCAAAAGGTTAAGGGCAGGTGTAGTAGTTGAAAGGCAAAAAAATCCCAATTTTTCACATGTCAACCACCCAAAACTTTAAATGGCTTTTTCTCCCCTTAAACGTGCGAATTTCGCGTTTTTACGTTTTCATTTAAAAGTTCAGCCCAAACTAGTGTTTTGATGGTCGGAACATGTTTTAGGCAAAATATCTGGAAATTTCTGTTTCTAGAGCACGTGCAGTTTTTGTGCAGATTTTCAGCTTTGATTGCTCACTGTGCCCGTAATTTTAATCCGATTGTTGAAATTTTGGTCTTATCTTATAGTTGCGTTTGTTTAGTTTGCGGCAAGTGCAAATATGTAGTAATTTGCATGAAAATACTAATTTTTATGACGCTTAGGAGGCATAGACATGTATTTGTCTAAAATACGTCAATTTCCTTGTCAGACCTCTGGCTTTAATCATTCACTGTAGCCACAATTTCTATTCGATTATCAAAATTTTGGTCTCATTTTGTAGCTGTCAGTCTGTTGTTTACGTCAAATACAAATTTGTAGTACTTTTCATAAGAATACTAATTTTTATAAGGCTCCTTACATTTTTGGGAGCAAGTTATGGAAACTTTTTCCCTTTATAGCATTGCTATGGCTTGATTTTTCAACCGATGTGCTGGATTTTGGTGTTAATGAATAGATCAGGGTCTGAATTTTCCAAAAAGCATAAATTTGTGGTATTTCGCAAAAGGTTAAGGGCAGGTGTAGTAGTTGAAAGGCAAAAAAATCCCAATTTTTCACATGTCAACCACCCAAAACTTTAAATGGCTTTTTCTCCCCTTAAACGTGCGAATTTCGCGTTTTTACGTTTTCATTTAAAAGTTCAGCCCAAACTAGTGTTTTGATGGTCGGAACATGTTTTAGGCAAAATATCTGGAAATGGCTGTTTCTAGAGCACGTGCAGTTTTTGTGCAGATTTTCAGCTTCGATTGCTCACTGTGCCCGTAATTTTAATCCGATTGTTGAAATTTTGATCTTATCTTATAGTTGCGTTTGTTTAGTTTGCGGCAAGTGCAAATATGTAGTAATTTGCATGAAAATACTAATTTTTATGACGCTTAGGAGGCATAGACATGTATTTGTCTAAAATACGTCAATTTCCTTGTCAGACCTCTGGCTTTAATCATTCACTGTAGCCACAATTTCTATTCGATTATCAAAATTTTGGTCTCATTTTGTAGCTGTCAGTCTGTTGTTTACGTCAAATACAAATTTGTAGTACTTTTCATAAGAATACTAATTTTTATAAGGCTCCTTACATTTTTGGGAGCAAGTTATGGAAACTTTTTCCCTTTATAGCATTGCTATGGCTTGATTTTTCAACCGATGTGCTGGATTTTGGTGTTAATGAATAGATCAGGGTCTGAATTTTCCAAAAAGCATAAATTTGTGGTATCTCGCAAAAGGTTAAGGGCAGGTGTAGTAGTTGAAAGGCAAAAAAATCCCAATTTTTCACATGTCAACCACCCAAAACTTTAAATGGCTTTTTCTCCCCTTAAACGTGCGAATTTCGCGTTTTTACGTTTTCATTTAAAAGTTCAGCCCAAACTAGTGTTTTGATGGTCGGAACATGTTTTAGGCAAAATATCTGGAAATGGCTGTTTCTAGAGCACGTGCAGTTCTTGTGCAGATTTTCAGCTTCGATTGCTCACTGTGCCCGTAATTTTAATCCGATTGTTGAAATTTTGGTCTTATCTTATAGTTGCGTTTGTTTAGTTTGCGGCAAGTGCAAATATGTAGTAATTTGCATGAAAATACTAATTTTTATGACGCTTAGGAGGCATAGACATGTATTTGTCTAAAATACGTCAATTTCCTTGTCAGACCTCTGGCTTTAATCATTCACTGTAGCCACAATTTCTATTCGATTATCAAAATTTTGGTCTCATTTTGTAGCTGTCAGTCTGTTGTTTACGTCAAATACAAATTTGTAGTACTTTCTATAAGAATACTAATTTTTATAAGGCTCCGTACATTTTTGGGAGCAGGTTATGGAAACTTTTTCCCTTTATAGCATTGCTGTGGCTTGATTTTTCAACCGATGTGCTGGATTTTGGTGTTAATGAATAGATCAGGGTCTGAATTTTCCAAAAAGCATAAATTTGTGGTATTTCGCAAAAGGTTAAGGGCAGGTGTAGTAGTTGAAAGGCAAAAAAATCCCAATTTTTCACATGTCAACCACCCAAAACTTTAAATGGCTTTTTCTCCCCTTAAACGTGCGAATTTCGCGTTTTTACGTTTTCATTTAAAAGTTCAGCCCAAACTAGTGTTTTGATGGTCGGAACATGTTTTAGGCAAAATATCTGGAAATTTCTGTTTCTAGAGCACGTGCAGTTTTTGTGCAGATTTTCAGCTTTGATTGCTCACTGTGCCCGTAATTTTAATCCGATTGTTGAAATTTTGGTCTTATCTTATAGTTGCGTTTGTTTAGTTTGCGGCAAGTGCAAATATGTAGTAATTTGCATGAAAATACTAATTTTTATGACGCTTAGGAGGCATAGACATGTATTTGTCTAAAATACGTCAATTTCCTTGTCAGACCTCTGGCTTTAATCATTCACTGTAGCCACAATTTCTATTCGATTATCAAAATTTTGGTCTCATTTTGTAGCTGTCAGTCTGTTGTTTACGTCAAATACAAATTTGTAGTACTTTTCATAAGAATACTAATTTTTATAAGGCTCCTTACATTTTTGGGAGCAAGTTATGGAAACTTTTTCCCTTTATAGCATTGCTATGGCTTGATTTTTCAACCGATGTGCTGGATTTTGGTGTTAATGAATAGATCAGGGTCTGAATTTTCCAAAAAGCATAAATTTGTGGTATCTCGCAAAAGGTTAAGGGCAGGTGTAGTAGTTGAAAGGCAAAAAAATCCCAATTTTTCACATGTCAACCACCCAAAACTTTAAATGGCTTTTTCTCCCCTTAAACGTGCGAATTTCGCGTTTTTACGTTTTCATTTAAAAGTTCAGCCCAAACTAGTGTTTTGATGGTCGGAACATGTTTTAGGCAAAATATCTGGAAATGGCTGTTTCTAGAGCACGTGCAGTTCTTGTGCAGATTTTCAGCTTCGATTGCTCACTGTGCCCGTAATTTTAATCCGATTGTTGAAATTTTGGTCTTATCTTATAGTTGCGTTTGTTTAGTTTGCGGCAAGTGCAAATATGTAGTAATTTGCATGAAAATACTAATTTTTATGACGCTTAGGAGGCATAGACATGTATTTGTCTAAAATACGTCAATTTCCTTGTCAGACCTCTGGCTTTAATCATTCACTGTAGCCACAATTTCTATTCGATTATCAAAATTTTGGTCTCATTTTGTAGCTGTCAGTCTGTTGTTTACGTCAAATACAAATTTGTAGTACTTTCTATAAGAATACTAATTTTTATAAGGCTCCGTACATTTTTGGGAGCAGGTTATGGAAACTTTTTCCCTTTATAGCATTGCTGTGGCTTGATTTTTCAACCGATGTGCTGGATTTTGGTGTTAATGAATAGATCAGGGTCTGAATTTTCCAAAAAGCATAAATTTGTGGTATTTCGCAAAAGGTTAAGGGCAGGTGTAGTAGTTGAAAGGCAAAAAAATCCCAATTTTTCACATGTCAACCACCCAAAACTTTAAATGGCTTTTTCTCCCCTTAAACGTGCGAATTTCGCGTTTTTACGTTTTCATTTAAAAGTTCAGCCCAAACTAGTGTTTTGATGGTCGGAACATGTTTTAGGCAAAATATCTGGAAATTTCTGTTTCTAGAGCACGTGCAGTTTTTGTGCAGATTTTCAGCTTTGATTGCTCACTGTGCCCGTAATTTTAATCCGATTGTTGAAATTTTGGTCTTATCTTATAGTTGCGTTTGTTTAGTTTGCGGCAAGTGCAAATATGTAGTAATTTGCATGAAAATACTAATTTTCATGACGCTTAGGAGGCATAGACATGTATTTGTCTAAAATACGTCAATTTCCTTGTCAGACCTCTGGCTTTAATCATTCACTGTAGCCACAATTTCTATTCGATTATCAAAATTTTGGTCTCATTTTGTAGCTGTCAGTCTGTTGTTTACGTCAAATACAAATTTGTAGTACTTTTCATAAGAATACTAATTTTTAAGGCTCCTTACATTTTTGGGAGCAGGTTATGGAAACTTTTTCCCTTTATAGCATTGCTGTGGCTTGATTTTTCAACCGATGTGCTGGATTTTGGTGTTAATGAATAGATCAGGGTCTGAATTTTCCAAAAAGCATAAATTTGTGGTATTTCGCAAAAGGTTAAGGGCAGGTGTAGTAGTTGAAAGGCAAAAAAATCCCAATTTTTCACATGTCAACCACCCAAAACTTTAAATGGCTTTTTCTCCCCTTAAACGTGCGAATTTCGCGTTTTTACGTTTTCATTTAAAAGTTCAGCCCAAACTAGTGTTTTGATGGTCGGAACATGTTTTAGGCAAAATATCTGGAAATGGCTGTTTCTAGAGCACGTGCAGTTTTTGTGCAGATTTTCAGCTTCGATTGCTCACTGTGCCCGTAATTTTAATCCGCTTGTTGAAATTTTGGTCTTATCTTATAGTTGCGTTTGTTTAGTTTGCGGCAAGTGCAAATATGTAGTAATTTGCATGAAAATACTAATTTTTATGACGCTTAGGAGGCATAGACATGTATTTGTCTAAAATACGTCAATTTCCTTGTCAGACCTCTGGCTTTAATCATTCACTGTAGCCACAATTTCTATTCGATTATCAAAATTTTGGTCTCATTTTGTAGCTGTCAGTCTGTTGTTTACGTCAAATACAAATTTGTAGTACTTTCTATAAGAATACTAATTTTTATAAGGCTCCGTACATTTTTGGGAGCAGGTTATGGAAACTTTTTCCCTTTATAGCATTGCTGTGGCTTGATTTTTCAACCGATGTGCTGGATTTTGGTGTTAATGAATAGATCAGGGTCTGAATTTTCCAAAAAGCATAAATTTGTGGTATTTCGCAAAAGGTTAAGGGCAGGTGTAGTAGTTGAAAGGCAAAAAAATCCCAATTTTTCACATGTCAACCACCCAAAACTTTAAATGGCTTTTTCTCCCCTTAAACGTGCGAATTTCGCGTTTTTACGTTTTCATTTAAAAGTTCAGCCCAAACTAGTGTTTTGATGGTCGGAACATGTTTTAGGCAAAATATCTGGAAATGGCTGTTTCTAGAGCACGTGCAGTTTTTGTGCAGATTTTCAGCTTCGATTGCTCACTGTGCCCGTAATTTTAATCCGATTGTTGAAATTTTGGTCTTATCTTATAGTTGCGTTTGTTTAGTTTGCGGCAAGTGCAAATATGTAGTAATTTGCATGAAAATACTAATTTTTATGACGCTTAGGAGGCATAGACATGTATTTGTCTAAAATACGTCAATTTCCTTGTCAGACCTCTGGCTTTAATCATTCACTGTAGCCACAATTTCTATTCGATTATCAAAATTTTGGTCTCATTTTGTAGCTGTCAGTCTGTTGTTTACGTCAAATACAAATTTGTAGTACTTTTCATAAGAATACTAATTTTTATAAGGCTCCTTACATTTTTGGGAGCAGGTTATGGAAACTTTTTCCCTTTATAGCATTGCTATGGCTTGATTTTTCAACCGATGTGCTGGATTTTGGTGTTAATGAATAGATCAGGGTCTGAATTTTCCAAAAAGCATAAATTTGTGGTATTTCGCAAAAGGTTAAGGGCAGGTGTAGTAGTTGAAAGGCAAAAAAATCCCAATTTTTCACATGTCAACCACCCAAAACTTTAAATGGCTTTTTCTCCCCTTAAACGTGCGAATTTCGCGTTTTTACGTTTTCATTTAAAAGTTCAGCCCAAACTAGTGTTTTGATGGTCGGAACATGTTTTAGGCAAAATATCTGGAAATGGCTGTTTCTAGAGCACGTGCAGTTTTTGTGCAGATTTTCAGCTTCGATTGCTCACTGTGCCCGTAATTTTAATCCGATTGTTGAAATTTTGGTCTTATCTTATAGTTGCGTTTGTTTAGTTTGCGGCAAGTGCAAATATGTAGTAATTTGCATGAAAATACTAATTTTTATGACGCTTAGGAGGCATAGACATGTATTTGTCTAAAATACGTCAATTTCCTTGTCAGACCTCTGGCTTTAATCATTCACTGTAGCCACAATTTCTATTCGATTATCAAAATGTTGGTCTCATTTTGTAGCTGTCAGTCTGTTGTTTACGTCAAATACAAATTTGTAGTACTTTTCATAAGAATACTAATTTTTATAAGGCTCCGTACATTTTTGGGAGCAGGTTATGGAAACTTTTTCCCTTTATAGCATTGCTGTGGCTTGATTTTTCAACCGATGTGCTGGATTTTGGTGTTAATGAATAGATCAGGGTCTGAATTTTCCAAAAAGCATAAATTTGTGGTATTTCGCAAAAGGTTAAGGGCAGGTGTAGTAGTTGAAAGGCAAAAAAATCCCAATTTTTCACATGTCAACCACCCAAAACTTTAAATGGCTTTTTCTCCCCTTAAACGTGCGAATTTCGCGTTTTTACGTTTTCATTTAAAAGTTCAGCCCAAACTAGTGTTTTGATGGTCGGAACATGTTTTAGGCAAAATATCTGGAAATGGCTGTTTCTAGAGCACGTGCAGTTTTTGTGCAGATTTTCAGGTTCGATTGCTCACTGTGCCCGTAATTTTAATCCGATTGTTGAAATTTTGGTCTTATCTTATAGTTGCGTTTGTTTAGTTTGCGGCAAGTGCAAATATGTAGTAATTTGCATGAAAACACTAATTTTCATGACGCTTAGGAGGCATAGACATGTATTTGTCTAAAATACGTCAATTTCCTTGTCAGACCTCTGGCTTTAATCATTCACTGTAGCCACAATTTCTATTCGATTATCAAAATTTTGGTCTCATTTTGTAGCTGTCAGTCTGTTGTTTACGTCAAATACAAATTTGTAGTACTTTTCATAAGAATACTAATTTTTTAGGCTCCTTACATTTTTGGGAGCAGGTTATGGAAACTTTTTCCTTTATAGCATTGCTGTGGCTTGATTTTTCAACCGATGTGCTGGATTTTGGTGTTAATGAATAGATCAGGGTCTGAATTTTCCAAAAAGCATAAATTTGTGGTATTTCGCAAAACGTTAAGGGCAGGTATAGTAGTTGAAAGGCAAAAAAATCCCAATTTTTCACATGTCAACCACCCAAAACTTTAAATGGCTTTTTCTCCCCTTAAACGTGCGAATTTCGCGTTTTTACGTTTTGATTTAAAAGTTCAGCCCAAACTAGTGTTTTGATGGTCGGAACATGTTTTAGGCAAAATATCTGGAAATGGCTGTTTCTAGAGCACGTGCAGTTTTTGTGCAGATTTTCAGCTTCGATTGCTCACTGTGCCCGTAATTTTAATCCGATTGTTGAAATTTTGGTCTTATCTTATAGTTGCGTTTGTTTAGTTTGCGGCAAGTGCAAATATGTAGTAATTTGCATGAAAATACTAATTTTTATGACGCTTAGGAGGCATAGACATGTATTTGTCTAAAATACGTCAATTTCCTTGTCAGACCTCTGGCTTTAATCATTCACTGTAGCCACAATTTCTATTCGATTATCAAAATTTTGGTCTCATTTTGTAGCTGTCAGTCTGTTGTTTACGTCAAATACAAATTTGTAGTACTTTCTATAAGAATACTAATTTTTATAAGGCTCCGTACATTTTTGGGAGCAGGTTATGGAAACTTTTTCCCTTTATAGCATTGCTGTGGCTTGATTTTTCAACCGATGTGCTGGATTTTGGTGTTAATGAATAGATCAGGGTCTGAATTTTCCAAAAAGCATAAATTTGTGGTATTTCGCAAAAGGTTAAGGGCAGGTGTAGTAGTTGAAAGGCAAAAAAATCCCAATTTTTCACATGTCAACCACCCAAAACTTTAAATGGCTTTTTCTCCCCTTAAACGTGCGAATTTCGCGTTTTTACGTTTTCATTTAAAAGTTCAGCCCAAACTAGTGTTTTGATGGTCGGAACATGTTTTAGGCAAAATATCTGGAAATGGCTGTTTCTAGAGCACGTGCAGTTTTTGTGCAGATTTTCAGCTTCGATTGCTCACTGTGCCCGTAATTTTAATCCGATTGTTGAAATTTTGGTCTTATCTTATAGTTGCGTTTGTTTAGTTTGCGGCAAGTGCAAATATGTAGTAATTTGCATGAAAATACTAATTTTTATGACGCTTAGGAGGCATAGACATGTATTTGTCTAAAATACGTCAATTTCCTTGTCAGACCTCTGGCTTTAATCATTCACTGTAGCCACAATTTCTATTCGATTATCAAAATTTTGGTCTCATTTTGTAGCTGTCAGTCTGTTGTTTACGTCAAATACAAATTTGTAGTACTTTTCATAAGAATACTAATTTTTATAAGGCTCCTTACATTTTTGGGAGCAGGTTATGGAAACTTTTTCCCTTTATAGCATTGCTGTGGCTTGATTTTTCAACCGATGTGCTGGATTTTGGTGTTAATGAATAGATCAGGGTCTGAATTTTCCAAAAAGCATAAATTTGTGGTATTTCGCAAAAGGTTAAGGGCAGGTGTAGTAGTTGAAAGGCAAAAAAATCCCAATTTTTCACATGTCAACCACCCAAAACTTTAAATGGCTTTTTCTCCCCTTCAACGTGCGAATTTCGCGTTTTTACGTTTTCATTTAAAAGTTCAGCCCAAACTAGTGTTTTGATGGTCGGAACATGTTTTAGGCAAAATATCTGGAAATGGCTGTTTCTAGAGCACGTGCAGTTTTTGTGCAGATTTTCAGCTTCGATTGCTCACTGTGCCCGTAATTTTAATCCGATTGTTGAAATTTTGATCTTATCTTATAGTTGCGTTTGTTTAGTTTGCGGCAAGTGCAAATATGTAGTAATTTGCATGAAAATACTGATTTTTATGACGCTTAGGAGGCATAGACATGTATTTGTCTAAAATACGTCAATTTCCTTGTCAGACCTCTGGCTTTAATCATTCACTGTAGCCACAATTTCTATTCGATTATCAAAATTTTGGTCTCATTTTGTAGCTGTCAGTCTGTTGTTTACGTCAAATACAAATTTGTAGTACTTTTCATAAGAATACTAATTTTTATAAGGCTCCTTACATTTTTGGGAGCAGGTTATGGAAACTTTTTCCCTTTATAGCATTGCTATGGCTTGATTTTTCAACCGATGTGCTGGATTTTGGTGTTAATGAATAGATCAGGGTCTGAATTTTCCAAAAAGCATAAATTTGTGGTATTTCGCAAAAGGTTAAGGGCAGGTGTAGTAGTTGAAAGGCAAAAAAATCCCAATTTTTCACATGTCAACCACCCAAAACTTTAAATGGCTTTTTCTCCCCTTAAACGTGCGAATTTCGCGTTTTTACGTTTTCATTTAAAAGTTCAGCCCAAACTAGTGTTTTGATGGTCGGAACATGTTTTAGGCAAAATATCTGGAAATGGCTGTTTCTAGAGCACGTGCAGTTTTTGTGCAGATTTTCAGCTTCGATTGCTCGCTGTGCCCGTAATTTTAATCCGATTGTTGAAATTTTGGTCTTATCTTATAGTTGCGTTTGTTTAGTTTGCGGCAAGTGCAAATATGTAGTAATTTGCATGAAAATACTAATTTTTATGACGCTTAGGAGGCATAGACATGTATTTGTCTAAAATACGTCAATTTCCTTGTCAGACCTCTGGCTTTAATCATTCACTGTAGCCACAATTTCTATTCGATTATCAAAATTTTGGTCTCATTTTGTAGCTGTCAGTCTGTTGTTTACGTCAAATACAAATTTGTAGTACTTTTCATAAGAATACTAATTTTTATAAGGCTCCTTACATTTTTGGGAGCAGGTTATGGAAGCTTTTTCCTTTATAGCATTGCTGTGGCTTGATTTTTCAACCGATGTGCTGGATTTTGGTGTTAATGAATAGATCAGGGTCTGAATTTTCCAAAAAGCATAAATTTGTGGTATTTCGCAAAAGGTTAAGGGCAGGTGTAGTAGTTGAAAGGCAAAAAAATCCCAATTTTTCACATGTCAACCACCCAAAACTTTAAATGGCTTTTTCTCCCCTTAAACGTGCGAATTTCGCGTTTTTACGTTTTCATTTAAAAGTTCAGCCCAAACTAGTGTTTTGATGGTCGGAACATGTTTTAGGCAAAATATCTGGAAATTTCTGTTTCTAGAGCACGTGCAGTTTTTGTGCAGATTTTCAGCTTTGATTGCTCACTGTGCCCGTAATTTTAATCCGATTGTTGAAATTTTGGTCTTATCTTATAGTTGCGTTTGTTTAGTTTGCGGCAAGTGCAAATATGTAGTAATTTGCATGAAAATACTAATTTTCATGACGCTTAGGAGGCATAGACATGTATTTGTCTAAAATACGTCAATTTCCTTGTCAGACCTCTGGCTTTAATCATTCACTGTAGCCACAATTTCTATTCGATTATCAAAATTTTGGTCTCATTTTGTAGCTGTCAGTCTGTTGTTTACGTCAAATACAAATTTGTAGTACTTTTCATAAGAATACTAATTTTTAAGGCTCCTTACATTTTTGGGAGCAGGTTATGGAAACTTTTTCCCTTTATAGCATTGCTGTGGCTTGATTTTTCAACCGATGTGCTGGATTTTGGTGTTAATGAATAGATCAGGGTCTGAATTTTCCAAAAAGCATAAATTTGTGGTATTTCGCAAAAGGTTAAGGGCAGGTGTAGTAGTTGAAAGGCAAAAATATCCCAATTTTTCACATGTCAACCACCCAAAACTTTAAATGGCTTTTTCTCCCCTTAAACGTGCGAATTTCGCGTTTTTACGTTTTCATTTAAAAGTTCAGCCCAAACTAGTGTTTTGATGGTCGGAACATGTTTTAGGCAAAATATCTGGAAATGGCTGTTTCTAGAGCACGTGCAGTTTTTGTGCAGATTTTCAGCTTCGATTGCTCACTGTGCCCGTAATTTTAATCCGATTGTTGAAATTTTGGTCTTATCTTATAGTTGCGTTTGTTTAGTTTGCGGCAAGTGCAAATATGTAGTAATTTGCATGAAAATACTAATTTTTATGACGCTTAGGAGGCATAGACATGTATTTGTCTAAAATACGTCAATTTCCTTGTCAGACCTCTGGCTTTAATCATTCACTGTAGCCACAATTTCTATTCGATTATCAAAATTTTGGTCTCATTTTGTAGCTGTCAGTCTGTTGTTTACGTCAAATACAAATTTGTAGTACTTTTCATAAGAATACTAATTTTTATAAGGCTCCTTACATTTTTGGGAGCAGGTTATGGAAACTTTTTCCCTTTATAGCATTGCTATGGCTTGATTTTTCAACCGATGTGCTGGATTTTGGTGTTAATGAATAGATCAGGGTCTGAATTTTCCAAAAAGCATAAATTTGTGGTATTTCGCAAAAGGTTAAGGGCAGGTGTAGTAGTTGAAAGGCAAAAAAATCCCAATTTTTCACATGTCAACCACCCAAAACTTTAAATGGCTTTTTCTCCCCTTAAACGTGCGAATTTCGCGTTTTTACGTTTTCATTTAAAAGTTCAGCCCAAACTAGTGTTTTGATGGTCGGAACATGTTTTAGGCAAAATATCTGGAAATGGCTGTTTCTAGAGCACGTGCAGTTTTTGTGCAGATTTTCAGCTTCGATTGCTCGCTGTGCCCGTAATTTTAATCCGATTGTTGAAATTTTGGTCTTATCTTATAGTTGCGTTTGTTTAGTTTGCGGCAAGTGCAAATATGTAGTAATTTGCATGAAAATACTAATTTTTATGACGCTTAGGAGGCATAGACATGTATTTGTCTAAAATACGTCAATTTCCTTGTCAGACCTCTGGCTTTAATCATTCACTGTAGCCACAATTTCTATTCGATTATCAAAATTTTGGTCTCATTTTGTAGCTGTCAGTCTGTTGTTTACGTCAAATACAAATTTGTAGTACTTTTCATAAGAATACTAATTTTTATAAGGCTCCTTACATTTTTGGGAGCAGGTTATGGAAGCTTTTTCCTTTATAGCATTGCTGTGGCTTGATTTTTCAACCGATGTGCTGGATTTTGGTGTTAATGAATAGATCAGGGTCTGAATTTTCCAAAAAGCATAAATTTGTGGTATTTCGCAAAAGGTTAAGGGCAGGTGTAGTAGTTGAAAGGCAAAAAAATCCCAATTTTTCACATGTCAACCACCCAAAACTTTAAATGGCTTTTTCTCCCCTTAAACGTGCGAATTTCGCGTTTTTACGTTTTCATTTAAAAGTTCAGCCCAAACTAGTGTTTTGATGGTCGGAACATGTTTTAGGCAAAATATCTGGAAATGGCTGTTTCTAGAGCACGTGCAGTTTTTGTGCAGATTTTCAGCTTCGATTGCTCACTGTGCCCGTAATTTTAATCCGATTGTTGAAATTTTGGTCTTATCTTATAGTTGCGTTTGTTTAGTTTGCGGCAAGTGCAAATATGTAGTAATTTGCATGAAAATACTAATTTTTATGACGCTTAGGAGGCATAGACATGTATTTGTCTAAAATACGTCAATTTCCTTGTCAGACCTCTGGCTTTAATCATTCACTGTAGCCACAATTTCTATTCGATTATCAAAATTTTGGTCTCATTTTGTAGCTGTCAGTCCGTTGTTTACGTCAAATACAAATTTGTAGTACTTTTCATAAGAATACTAATTTTTATAAGGCTCCTTACATTTTTGGGAGCAGGTTATGGAAACTTTTTCCCTTTATAGCATTGCTATGGCTTGATTTTTCAACCGATGTGCTGGATTTTGGTGTTAATGAATAGATCAGGGTCTGAATTTTCCAAAAAGCATAAATTTGTGGTATTTCGCAAAAGGTTAAGGGCAGGTGTAGTAGTTGAAAGGCAAAAAAATCCCAATTTTTCACATGTCAACCACCCAAAACTTTAAATGGCTTTTTCTCCCCTTAAACGTGCGAATTTCGCGTTTTTACGTTTTCATTTAAAAGTTCAGCCCAAACTAGTGTTTTGATGGTCGGAACATGTTTTAGGCAAAATATCTGGAAATGGCTGTTTCTAGAGCACGTGCAGTTTTTGTGCAGATTTTCAGCTTCGATTGCTCGCTGTGCCCGTAATTTTAATCCGATTGTTGAAATTTTGGTCTTATCTTATAGTTGCGTTTGTTTAGTTTGCGGCAAGTGCAAATATGTAGTAATTTGCATGAAAATACTAATTTTTATGACGCTTAGGAGGCATAGACATGTATTTGTCTAAAATACGTCAATTTCCTTGTCAGACCTCTGGCTTTAATCATTCACTGTAGCCACAATTTCTATTCGATTATCAAAATTTTGGTCTCATTTTGTAGCTGTCAGTCTGTTGTTTACGTCAAATACAAATTTGTAGTACTTTTCATAAGAATACTAATTTTTATAAGGCTCCTTACATTTTTGGGAGCAGGTTATGGAAGCTTTTTCCTTTATAGCATTGCTGTGGCTTGATTTTTCAACCGATGTGCTGGATTTTGGTGTTAATGAATAGATCAGGGTCTGAATTTTCCAAAAAGCATAAATTTGTGGTATTTCGCAAAAGGTTAAGGGCAGGTGTAGTAGTTGAAAGGCAAAAAAATCCCAATTTTTCACATGTCAACCACCCAAAACTTTAAATGGCTTTTTCTCCCCTTAAACGTGCGAATTTCGCGTTTTTACGTTTTCATTTAAAAGTTCAGCCCAAACTAGTGTTTTGATGGTCGGAACATGTTTTAGGCAAAATATCTGGAAATTTCTGTTTCTAGAGCACGTGCAGTTTTTGTGCAGATTTTCAGCTTTGATTGCTCACTGTGCCCGTAATTTTAATCCGATTGTTGAAATTTTGGTCTTATCTTATAGTTGCGTTTGTTTAGTTTGCGGCAAGTGCAAATATGTAGTAATTTGCATGAAAATACTAATTTTCATGACGCTTAGGAGGCATAGACATGTATTTGTCTAAAATACGTCAATTTCCTTGTCAGACCTCTGGCTTTAATCATTCACTGTAGCCACAATTTCTATTCGATTATCAAAATTTTGGTCTCATTTTGTAGCTGTCAGTCTGTTGTTTACGTCAAATACAAATTTGTAGTACTTTTCATAAGAATACTAATTTTTAAGGCTCCTTACATTTTTGGGAGCAGGTTATGGAAACTTTTTCCCTTTATAGCATTGCTGTGGCTTGATTTTTCAACCGATGTGCTGGATTTTGGTGTTAATGAATAGATCAGGGTCTGAATTTTCCAAAAAGCATAAATTTGTGGTATTTCGCAAAAGGTTAAGGGCAGGTGTAGTAGTTGAAAGGCAAAAATATCCCAATTTTTCACATGTCAACCACCCAAAACTTTAAATGGCTTTTTCTCCCCTTAAACGTGCGAATTTCGCGTTTTTACGTTTTCATTTAAAAGTTCAGCCCAAACTAGTGTTTTGATGGTCGGAACATGTTTTAGGCAAAATATCTGGAAATGGCTGTTTCTAGAGCACGTGCAGTTTTTGTGCAGATTTTCAGCTTCGATTGCTCACTGTGCCCGTAATTTTAATCCGATTGTTGAAATTTTGGTCTTATCTTATAGTTGCGTTTGTTTAGTTTGCGGCAAGTGCAAATATGTAGTAATTTGCATGAAAATACAAATTTTTATGACGCTTAGGAGGCATAGACATGTATTTGTCTAAAATACGTCAATTTCCTTGTCAGACCTCTGGCTTTAATCATTCACTGTAGCCACAATTTCTATTCGATTATCAAAATTTTGGTCTCATTTTGTAGCTGTCAGTCTGTTGTTTACGTCAAATACAAATTTGTAGTACTTTTCATAAGAATACTAATTTTTATAAGGCTCCGTACATTTTTGGGAGCAGGTTATGGAAACTTTTTCCCTTTATAGCATTGCTGTGGCTTGATTTTTCAACCGATGTGCTGGATTTTGGTGTTAATGAATAGATCAGGGTCTGAATTTTCCAAAAAGCATAAATTTGTGGTATTTCGCAAAAGGTTAAGGGCAGGTGTAGTAGTTGAAAGGCAAAAAAATCCCAATTTTTCACATGTCAACCACCCAAAACTTTAAATGGCTTTTTCTCCCCTTAAACGTGCGAATTTCGCGTTTTTACGTTTTCATTTAAAAGTTCAGCCCAAACTAGTGTTTTGATGGTCGGAACATGTTTTAGGCAAAATATCTGGAAATAGCTGTTTCTAGAGCACGTGCAGTTTTTGTGCAGATTTTCAGCTTCGATTGCTCACTGTGCCCGTAATTTTAATCCGATTGTTGAAATTTTGGTCTTATCTTATAGTTGCGTTTGTTTAGTTTGCGGCAAGTGCAAATATGTAGTAATTTGCATGAAAATACTAATTTTTATGACGCTTAGGAGGCATAGACATGTATTTGTCTAAAATACGTCAATTTCCTTGTCAGACCTCTGGCTTTAATCATTCACTGTAGCCACAATTTCTATTCGATTATCAAAATTTTGGTCTCATTTTGTAGCTGTCAGTCTGTTGTTTACGTCAAATACAAATTTTTAGCACTTTTCATAAGAATACTAATTTTTATAAGGCTCCTTACATTTTTGGGAGCAGGTTATGGAAACTTTTTCCCTTTATAGCATTGCTATGGCTTGATTTTTCAACCGATGTGCTGGATTTTGGTGTTAATGAATAGATCAGGGTCTGAATTTTCCAAAAAGCATAAATTTGTGGTATTTCGCAAAAGGTTAAGGGCAGGTGTAGTAGTTGAAAGGCAAAAAAATCCCAATTTTTCACATGTCAACCACCCAAAACTTTAAATGGCTTTTTCTCCCCTTAAACGTGCGAATTTCGCGTTTTTACGTTTTCATTTAAAAGTTCAGCCCAAACTAGTGTTTTGATGGTCGGAACATGTTTTAGGCAAAATATCTGGAAATTTCTGTTTCTAGAGCACGTGCAGTTTTTGTGCAGATTTTCAGCTTTGATTGCTCACTGTGCCCGTAATTTTAATCCGATTGTTGAAATTTTGGTCTTATCTTATAGTTGCGTTTGTTTAGTTTGCGGCAAGTGCAAATATGTAGTAATTTGCATGAAAATACTAATTTTCATGACGCTTAGGAGGCATAGACATGTATTTGTCTAAAATACGTCAATTTCCTTGTCAGACCTCTGGCTTTAATCATTCACTGTAGCCACAATTTCTATTCGATTATCAAAATTTTGGTCTCATTTTGTAGCTGTCAGTCTGTTGTTTACGTCAAATACAAATTTGTAGTACTTTTCATAAGAATACTAATTTTTAAGGCTCCTTACATTTTTGGGAGCAGGTTATGGAAACTTTTTCCTTTATAGCATTGCTGTGGCTTGATTTTTCAACCGATGTGCTGGATTTTGGTGTTAATGAATAGATCAGGGTCTGAATTTTCCAAAAAGCATAAATTTGTGGTATTTCGCAAAACGTTAAGGGCAGGTGTAGTAGTTGAAAGGCAAAAAAATCCCAATTTTTCACATGTCAACCACCCAAAACTTTAAATGGCTTTTTCTCCCCTTAAACGTGCGAATTTCGCGTTTTTACGTTTTCATTTAAAAGTTCAGCCCAAACTAGTGTTTTGATGGTCGGAACATGTTTTAGGCAAAATATCTGGAAATGGCTGTTTCTAGAGCACGTGCAGTTTTTGTGCAGATTTTCAGCTTCGATTGCTCACTGTGCCCGTAATTTTAATCCGATTGTTGAAATTTTGGTCTTATCTTATAGTTGCGTTTGTTTAGTTTGCGGCAAGTGCAAATATGTAGTAATTTGCATGAAAATACTAATTTTTATGACGCTTAGGAGGCATAGACATGTATTTGTCTAAAATACGTCAATTTCCTTGTCAGACCTCTGGCTTTAATCATTCACTGTAGCCACAATTTCTATTCGATTATCAAAATTTTGGTCTCATTTTGTAGCTGTCAGTCTGTTGTTTACGTCAAATACAAATTTGTAGTACTTTCTATAAGAATACTAATTTTTATAAGGCTCCGTACATTTTTGGGAGCAGGTTATGGAAACTTTTTCCCTTTATAGCATTGCTGTGGCTTGATTTTTCAACCGATGTGCTGGATTTTGGTGTTAATGAATAGATCAGGGTCTGAATTTTCCAAAAAGCATAAATTTGTGGTATTTCGCAAAAGGTTAAGGGCAGGTGTAGTAGTTGAAAGGCATAAAAATCCCAATTTTTCACATGTCAACCACCCAAAACTTTAAATGGCTTTTTCTCCCCTTAAACGTGCGAATTTCGCGTTTTTACGTTTTCATTTAGAAGTTCAGCCCAAACTAGTGTTTTGATGGTCGGAACATGTTTTAGGCAAAATATCTGGAAATGGCTGTTTCTAGAGCACGTGCAGTTTTTGTGCAGATTTTCAGCTTCGATTGCTCACTGTGCCCGTAATTTTAATCCGATTGTTGAAATTTTGATCTTATCTTATAGTTGCGTTTGTTTAGTTTGCGGCAAGTGCAAATATGTAGTAATTTGCATGAAAATACTAATTTTTATGACGCTTAGGAGGCATAGACATGTATTTGTCTAAAATACGTCAATTTCCTTGTCAGACCTCTGGCTTTAATCATTCACTGTAGCCACAATTTCTATTCGATTATCAAAATTTTGGTCTCATTTTGTAGCTGTCAGTCTGTTGTTTACGTCAAATACAAATTTGTAGTACTTTTCATAAGAATACTAATTTTTATAAGGCTCCTTACATTTTTGGGAGCAAGTTATGGAAACTTTTTCCCTTTATAGCATTGCGATGGCTTGATTTTTCAACCGATGTGCTGGATTTTGGTGTTAATGAATAGATCAGGGTCTGAATTTTCCAAAAAGCATAAATTTGTGGTATTTCGCAAAAGGTTAAGGGCAGGTGTAGTAGTTGAAAGGCAAAAAAATCCCAATTTTTCACATGTCAACCACCCAAAACTTTAAATGGCTTTTTCTCCCCTTAAACGTGCGAATTTCGCGTTTTTACGTTTTCATTTAAAAGTTCAGCCCAAACTAGTGTTTTGATGGTCGGAACATGTTTTAGGCAAAATATCTGGAAATGGCTGTTTCTAGAGCACGTGCAGTTTTTGTGCAGATTTTCAGCTTCGATTGCTCACTGTGCCCGTAATTTTAATCCGATTGTTGAAATTTTGGTCTTATCTTATAGTTGCGTTTGTTTAGTTTGCGGCAAGTGCAAATATGTAGTAATTTGCATGAAAATACTAATTTTTATGACGCTTAGGAGGCATAGACATGTATTTGTCTAAAATACGTCAATTTCCTTGTCAGACCTCTGGCTTTAATCATTCACTGTAGCCACAATTTCTATTCGATTATCAAAATTTTGGTCTCATTTTGTAGCTGTCAGTCTGTTGTTTACGTCAAATACAAATTTGTAGTACTTTTCATAAGAATACTAATTTTTATAAGGCTCCGTACATTTTTGGGAGCAGGTTATGGAAACTTTTTCCCTTTATAGCATTGCTGTGGCTTGATTTTTCAACCGATGTGCTGGATTTTGGTGTTAATGAATAGATCAGGGTCTGAATTTTCCAAAAAGCATAAATTTGTGGTATTTCGCAAAAGGTTAAGGGCAGGTGTAGTAGTTGAAAGGCAAAAAAATCCCAATTTTTCACATGTCAACCACCCAAAACTTTAAATGGCTTTTTCTCCCCTTAAACGTGCGAATTTCGCGTTTTTACGTTTTCATTTAAAAGTTCAGCCCAAACTAGTGTTTTGATGGTCGGAACATGTTTTAGGCAAAATATCTGGAAATTTCTGTTTCTAGAGCACGTGCAGTTTTTGTGCAGATTTTCAGCTTTGATTGCTCACTGTGCCCGTAATTTTAATCCGATTGTTGAAATTTTGGTCTTATCTTATAGTTGCGTTTGTTTAGTTTGCGGCAAGTGCAAATATGTAGTAATTTGCATGAAAATACTAATTTTTATGACGCTTAGGAGGCATAGACATGTATTTGTCTAAAATACGTCAATTTCCTTGTCAGACCTCTGGCTTTAATCATTCACTGTAGCCACAATTTCTATTCGATTATCAAAATTTTGGTCTCATTTTGTAGCTGTCAGTCTGTTGTTTACGTCAAATACAAATTTGTAGTACTTTTCATAAGAATACTAATTTTTATAAGGCTCCTTACATTTTTGGGAGCAGGTTATGGAAACTTTTTCCCTTTATAGCATTGCTGTGGCTTGATTTTTCAACCGATGTGCTGGATTTTGGTGTTAATGAATAGATCAGGGTCTGAATTTTCCAAAAAGCATAAATTTGTGGTATTTCGCAAAAGGTTAAGGGCAGGTGTAGTAGTTGAAAGGCAAAAAAATCCCAATTTTTCACATGTCAACCACCCAAAACTTTAAATGGCTTTTTCTCCCCTTAAACGTGCGAATTTCGCGTTTTTACGTTTTCATTTAAAAGTTCAGCCCAAACTAGTGTTTTGATGGTCGGAACATGTTTTAGGCAAAATATCTGGAAATGGCTGTTTCTAGAGCACGTGCAGTTTTTGTGCAGATTTTCAACTTCGATTGCTCACTGTGCCCGTAATTTTAATCCGATTGTTGAAATTTTGGTCTTATCTTATAGTTGCGTTTGTTTAGTTTGCGGCAAGTGCAAATATGTAGTAATTTGCATGAAAATACTAATTTTCATGACGCTTAGGAGGCATAGACATGTATTTGTCTAAAATACGTCAATTTCCTTGTCAGACCTCTGGCTTTAATCATTCACTGTAGCCACAATTTCTATTCGATTATCAAAATTTTGGTCTCATTTTGTAGCTGTCAGTCTGTTGTTTACGTCAAATACAAATTTGTAGTACTTTTCATAAGAATACTAATTTTTATAAGGCTCCGTACATTTTTGGGAGCAGGTTATGGAAACTTTTTCCCTTTATAGCATTGCTGTGGCTTGATTTTTCAACCGATGTGCTGGATTTTGGTGTTAATGAATAGATCAGGGTCTGAATTTTCCAAAAAGCATAAATTTGTGGTATTTCGCAAAAGGTTAAGGGCAGGTATAGTAGTTGAAAGGCAAAAAAATCCCAATTTTTCACATGTCAACCACCCAAAACTTTAAATGGCTTTTTCTCCCCTTAAACGTGCGAATTTCGCGTTTTTACGTTTTCATTTAAAAGTTCAGCCCAAACTAGTGTTTTGATGGTCGGAACATGTTTTAGGCAAAATATCTGGAAATTTCTGTTTCTAGAGCACGTGCAGTTTTTGTGCAGATTTTCAGCTTTGATTGCTCACTGTGCCCGTAATTTTAATCCGATTGTTGAAATTTTGGTCTTATCTTATAGTTGCGTTTGTTTAGTTTGCGGCAAGTGCAAATATGTAGTAATTTGCATGAAAATACTAATTTTCATGACGCTTAGGAGGCATAGACATGTATTTGTCTAAAATACGTCAATTTCCTTGTCAGACCTCTGGCTTTAATCATTCACTGTAGCCACAATTTCTATTCGATTATCAAAATTTTGGTCTCATTTTGTAGCTGTCAGTCTGTTGTTTACGTCAAATACAAATTTGTAGTACTTTTCATAAGAATACTAATTTTTAAGGCTCCTTACATTTTTGGGAGCAGGTTATGGAAACTTTTTCCCTTTATAGCATTGCTGTGGCTTGATTTTTCAACCGATGTGCTGGATGTTGGTGTTAATGAATAGATCAGGGTCTGAATTTTCCAAAAAGCATAAATTTGTGGTATTTCGCAAAAGGTTAAGGGCAGGTGTAGTAGTTGAAAGGCAAAAAAATCCCAATTTTTCACATGTCAACCACCCAAAACTTTAAATGGCTTTTTCTCCCCTTAAACGTGCAAATTTCGCGTTTTTACGTTTTCATTTAAAAGTTCAGCCCAAACTAGTGTTTTGATGGTCGGAACATGTTTTAGGCAAAATATCTGGAAATGGCTGTTTCTAGAGCACGTGCAGTTTTTGTGCAGATTTTCAGCTTCGATTGCTCACTGTGCCCGTAATTTTAATCCGATTGTTGAAATTTTGGTCTTATCTTATAGTTGCGTTTGTTTAGTTTGCGGCAAGTGCAAATATGTAGTAATTTGCATGAAAATACTAATTTTTATGACGCTTAGGAGGCATAGACATGTATTTGTCTAAAATACGTCAATTTCCTTGTCAGACCTCTGGCTTTAATCATTCACTGTAGCCACAATTTCTATTCGATTATCAAAATTTTGGTCTCATTTTGTAGCTGTCAGTCTGTTGTTTACGTCAAATACAAATTTGTAGTACTTTTCATAAGAATACTAATTTTTATAAGGCTCCTTACATTTTTGGCAGCAGGTTATGGAAACTTTTTCCTTTATAGCATTGCTGTGGCTTGATTTTTCAACCGATGTGCTGGATTTTAGTGTTAATGAATAGATCAGGGTCTGAATTTTCCAAAAAGCATAAATTTGTGGTATTTCGCAAAAGGTTAAGGGCAGGTGTAGTAGTTGAAAGGCAAAAAAATCCCAATTTTTCACATGTCAACCACCCAAAACTTTAAATGGCTTTTTCTCCCCTTAAACGTGCGAATTTCGCGTTTTTACGTTTTCATTTAAAAGTTCAGCCCAAACTAGTGTTTTGATGGTCGGAACATGTTTTAGGCAAAATATCTGGAAATTTCTGTTTCTAGAGCACGTGCAGTTTTTGTGCAGATTTTCAGCTTTGATTGCTCACTGTGCCCGTAATTTTAATCCGATTGTTGAAATTTTGGTCTTATCTTATAGTTGCGTTTGTTTAGTTTGCGGCAAGTGCAAATATGTAGTAATTTGCATGAAAATACTAATTTTTATGACGCTTAGGAGGCATAGACATGTATTTGTCTAAAATACGTCAATTTCCTTGTCAGACCTCTGGCTTTAATCATTCACTGTAGCCACAATTTCTATTCGATTATCAAAATTTTGGTCTCATTTTGTAGCTGTCAGTCTGTTGTTTACGTCAAATACAAATTTGTAGTACTTTTCATAAGAATACTAATTTTTATAAGGCTCCTTACATTTTTGGGAGCAAGTTATGGAAACTTTTTCCCTTTATAGCATTGCTATGGCTTGATTTTTCAACCAATGTGCTGGATTTTGGTGTTAATGAATAGATCAGGGTCTGAATTTTCCAAAAAGCATAAATTTGTGGTATTTCGCAAAAGGTTAAGGGCAGGTGTAGTAGTTGAAAGGCAAAAAAATCCCAATTTTTCACATGTCAACCACCCAAAACTTTAAATGGCTTTTTCTCCCCTTAAACGTGCGAATTTCGCGTTTTTACGTTTTCATTTAAAAGTTCAGCCCAAACTAGTGTTTTGATGGTCGGAACATGTTTTAGGCAAAATATCTGGAAATGGCTGTTTCTAGAGCACGTGCAGTTTTTGTGCAGATTTTCAGCTTTGATTGCTCACTGTGCCCGTAATTTTAATCCGATTGTTGAAATTTTGGTCTTATCTTATAGTTGCGTTTGTTTAGTTTGCGGCAAGTGCAAATATGTAGTAATTTGCATGAAAATACTAATTTTTATGACGCTTAGGAGGCATAGACATGTATTTGTCTAAAATACGTCAATTTCCTTGTCAGACCTCTGGCTTTAATCATTCACTGTAGCCACAATTTCTATTCGATTATCAAAATTTTGGTCTCATTTTGTAGCTGTCAGTCTGTTGTTTACGTCAAATACAAATTTGTAGTACTTTTCATAAGAATACTAATTTTTATAAAGCTCCTTACATTTTTGGGAGCAGGTTATGGAAACTTTTTCCCTTTATAGCATTGCTGTGGCTTGATTTTTCAACCGATGTGCTGGATTTTGGTGTTAATGAATAGATCAGGGTCTGAATTTTCCAAAAAGCATAAATTTGTGGTATTTCGCAAAAGGTTAAGGGCAGGTGTAGTAGTTGAAAGGCAAAAAAATCCCAATTTTCCACATGTCAACCACCCAAAACTTTAAATGGCTTTTTCTCCCCTTAAACGTGCGAATTTCGCGTTTTTACGTTTTCATTTAAAAGTTCAGCCCAAACTAGTGTTTTGATGGTCGGAACATGTTTTAGGCAAAATATCTGGAAATTTCTGTTTCTAGAGCACGTGCAGTTTTTGTGCAGATTTTCAGCTTTGATTGCTCACTGTGTAATTTTAATCCGATTGTTGAAATTTTGGTCTTATCTTATAGTTGCGTTTGTTTAGTTTGCGGCAAGTGCAAATATGTAGTAATTTGCATGAAAATACTAATTTTTATGACGCTTAGGAGGCATAGACATGTATTTGTCTAAAATACGTCAATTTCCTTGTCAGACCTCTGGCTTTAATCATTCACTGTAGCCACAATTTCTATTCGATTATCAAAATTTTGGTCTCATTTTGTAGCTGTCAGTCTGTTGTTTACGTCAAATACAAATTTGTAGTACTTTTCATAAGAATACTAATTTTTATAAGGCTCCTTACATTTTTGGCAGCAGGTTATGGAAACTTTTTCCTTTATAGCATTGCTGTGGCTTGATTTTTCAACCGATGTGCTGGATTTTAGTGTTAATGAATAGATCAGGGTCTGAATTTTCCAAAAAGCATAAATTTGTGGTATTTCGCAAAAGGTTAAGGGCAGGTGTAGTAGTTGAAAGGCAAAAAAATCCCAATTTTTCACATGTCAACCACCCAAAACTTTAAATGGCTTTTTCTCCCCTTAAACGTGCGAATTTCGCGTTTTTACGTTTTCATTTAAAAGTTCAGCCCAAACTAGTGTTTTGATGGTCGGAACATGTTTTAGGCAAAATATCTGGAAATGGCTGTTTCTAGAGCACGTGCAGTTTTTGTGCAGATTTTCAGCTTCGATTGCTCACTGTGCCCGTAATTTTAATCCGATTGTTGAAATTTTGGTCTTATCTTATAGTTGCGTTTGTTTAGTTTGCGGCAAGTGCAAATATGTAGTAATTTGCATGAAAATACTAATTTTTATGACGCTTAGGAGGCATAGACATGTATTTGTCTAAAATACGTCAATTTCCTTGTCAGACCTCTGGCTTTAATCATTCACTGTAGCCACAATTTCTATTCGATTATCAAAATTTTGGTCTCATTTTGTAGCTGTCAGTCTGTTGTTTACGTCAAATACAAATTTGTAGTACTTTTCATAAGAATACTAATTTTTATAAGGCTCCTTACATTTTTGGGAGCAGGTTATGGAAACTTTTTCCTTTATAGCATTGCTGTGGCTTGATTTTTCAACCGATGTGCTGGATTTTAGTGTTAATGAATAGACCAGGGTCTGAATTTTCCAAAAAGCATAAATTTGTGGTATTTCGCAAAAGGTTAAGGGCAGGTATAGTAGTTGAAAGGCATAAAAATCCCAATTTTTCACATGTCAACCACCCAAAACTTTAAATGGCTTTTTCTCCCCTTAAACGTGCGAATTTCGCGTTTTTACGTTTTCATTTAAAAGTTCAGCCCAAACTAGTGTTTTGATGGTCGGAACATGTTTTAGGCAAAATATCTGGAAATTTCTGTTTCTAGAGCACGTGCAGTTTTTGTGCAGATTTTCAGCTTTGATTGCTCACTGTGCCCGTAATTTTAATCCGATTGTTGAAATTTTGGTCTTATCTTATAGTTGCGTTTGTTTAGTTTGCGGCAAGTGCAAATATGTAGTAATTTGCATGAAAATACTAATTTTTATGACGCTTAGGAGGCATAGACATGTATTTGTCTAAAATACGTCAATTTCCTTGTCAGACCTCTGGCTTTAATCATTCACTGTAGCCACAATTTCTATTCGATTATCAAAATTTTGGTCTCATTTTGTAGCTGTCAGTCTGTTGTTTACGTCAAATACAAATTTGTAGTACTTTTCATAAGAATACTAATTTTTATAAGGCTCCTTACATTTTTGGGAGCAGGTTATGGAAACTTTTTCCCTTTATAGCATTGCTGTGGCTTGATTTTTCAACCGATGTGCTGGATTTTGGTGTTAATGAATAGATCAGGGTCTGAGTTTTCCAAAAAGCATAAATTTGTGGTATTTCGCAAAAGGTTAAGGGCAGGTGTAGTAGTTGAAAGGCAAAAAAATCCCAATTTTTCACATGTCAACCACCCAAAACTTTAAATGGCTTTTTCTCCCCTTAAACGTGCGAATTTCGCGTTTTTACGTTTTCATTTAAAAGTTCAGCCCAAACTAGTGTTTTGATGGTCGGAACATGTTTTAGGCAAAATATCTGGAAATGGCTGTTTCTAGAGCACGTGCAGTTTTTGTGCAGATTTTCAGCTTCGATTGCTCACTGTGCCCGTAATTTTAATCCGATTGTTGAAATTTTGGTCTTATCTTATAGTTGCGTTTGTTTAGTTTGCGGCAAGTGCAAATATGTAGTAATTTGCATGAAAATACTAATTTTTATGACGCTTAGGAGGCATAGACATGTATTTGTCTAAAATACGTCAATTTCCTTGTCAGACCTCTGGCTTTAATCATTCACTGTAGCCACAATTTCTATTCGATTATCAAAATTTTGGTCTCATTTTGTAGCTGTCAGTCTGTTGTTTACGTCAAATACAAATTTGTAGTACTTTTCATAAGAATACTAATTTTTATAAGGCTCCTTACATTTTTGGCAGCAGGTTATGGAAACTTTTTCCTTTATAGCATTGCTGTGGCTTGATTTTTCAACCGATGTGCTGGATTTTGGTGTTAATGAATAGATCAGGGTCTGAATTTTCCAAAAAGCATAAATTTGTGGTATTTCGCAAAAGGTTAAGGGCAGGTATAGTAGTTGAAAGGCAAAAAAATCCCAATTTTTCACATGTCAACCACCCAAAACTTTAAATGGCTTTTTCTCCCCTTAAACGTGCGAATTTTGCGTTTTTACGTTTTCATTTAAAAGTTCAGCCCAAACTAGTGTTTTGATGGTCGGAACATGTTTTAGGCAAAATATCTGGAAATTTCTGTTTCTAGAGCACGTGCAGTTTTTGTGCAGATTTTCAGCTTCGATTGCTCACTGTGCCCGTAATTTTAATCCGATTGTTGAAATTTTGGTCTTATCTTATAGTTGCGTTTGTTTAGTTTGCGGCAAGTGCAAATATGTAGTAATTTGCATGAAAATACTAATTTTTATGACGCTTAGGAGGCATAGACATGTATTTGTCTAAAATACGTCAATTTCCTTGTCAGACCTCTGGCTTTAATCATTCACTGTTGCCACAATTTCTATTCGATTATCAAAATTTTGGTCTCATTTTGTAGCTGTCAGTCTGTTGCTTACGTCAAATACAAATTTGTAGTACTTTTCATAAGAATACTAATTTTTATAAAGCTCCTTACATTTTTGGGAGCAGGTTATGGAAACTTTTTCCCTTTATAGCATTGCTGTGGCTTGATTTTTCAACCGATGTGCTGGATTTTGGTGTTAATGAATAGATCAGGGTCTGAATTTTCCAAAAAGCATAAATTTGTGGTATTTCGCAAAAGGTTAAGGGCAGGTGTAGTAGTTGAAAGGCAAAAAAATCCCAATTTTTCACATGTCAACCACCCAAAACTTTAAATGGCTTTTTCTCCCCTTAAACGTGCGAATTTCGCGTTTTTACGTTTTCATTTAAAAGTTCAGCCCAAACTAGTGTTTTGATGGTCGGAACATGTTTTAGGCAAAATATCTGGAAATGGCTGTTTCTAGAGCACGTGCAGTTTTTGTGCAGATTTTCAGCTTCGATTGCTCACTGTGCCCGTAATTTTAATCCGATTGTTGAAATTTTGGTCTTATCTTATAGTTGCGTTTGTTTAGTTTGCGGCAAGTGCAAATATGTAGTAATTTGCATGAAAATACTAATTTTTATGACGCTTAGGAGGCATAGACATGTATTTGTCTAAAATACGTCAATTTCCTTGTCAGACCTCTGGCTTTAATCATTCACTGTAGCCACAATTTCTATTCGATTATCAAAATTTTGGTCTCATTTTGTAGCTGTCAGTCTGTTGTTTACGTCAAATACAAATTTGTAGTACTTTTCATAAAAATACTAATTTTTATAAGGCTCCTTACATTTTTGGCAGCAGGTTATGGAAACTTTTTCCTTTATAGCATTGCTGTGGCTTGATTTTTCAACCGATGTGCTGGATTTTAGTGTTAATGAATAGATCAGGGTCTGAATTTTCCAAAAAGCATAAATTTGTGGTATTTCGCAAAAGGTTAAGGGCAGGTATAGTAGTTGGAAGGGGTAAAAAATCCCAATTTTTCACATGTCAACCACCCAAAACTTTAAATGGCTTTTTCTCCCCTTAAACGTGCGAATTTTGCGTTTTTACGTTTTCATTTAAAAGTTCAGCCCAAACTAGTGTTTTGATGGTCGGAACATGTTTTAGGCAAAATATCTGGAAATTTCTGTTTCTAGAGCACGTGCAGTTTTTGTGCAGATTTTCAGCTTCGATTGCTCACTGTGCCCGTAATTTTAATCCGATTGTTGAAATTTTGGTCTTATCTTATAGTTGCGTTTGTTTAGTTTGCGGCAAGTGCAAATATGTAGTAATTTGCATGAAAATACTAATTTTTATGACGCTTAGGAGGCATAGACATGTATTTGTCTAAAATACGTCAATTTCCTTGTCAGACCTCTGGCTTTAATCATTCACTGTAGCCACAATTTCTATTCGATTATCAAAATTTTGGTCTCATTTTGTAGCTGTCAGTCTGTTGTTTACGTCAAATACAAATTTGTAGTACTTTTCATAAGAATACTAATTTTTATAAGGCTCCTTACATTTTTGGCTGCAGGTTATGGAAACTTTTTCCTTTATAGCATTGCTGTGGCTTGATTTTTCAACCGATGTGCTGGATTTTAGTGTTAATTAATAGATCAGGGTCTGAATTTTCCAAAAAGCATAAATTTGTGGTATTTCGCAAAAGGTTAAGGGCAGGTATAGTAGTTGAAAGGCAAAAAAATCCCAATTTTTCACATGTCAACCACCCAAAACTTTAAATGGCTTTTTCTCCCCTTAAACGTGCGAATTTCGCGTTTTTACGTTTTCATTTAAAAGTTCAGCCCAAACTAGTGTTTTGATGGTCGGAACATGTTTTAGGCAAAATATCTGGAAATTTCTGTTTCTAGAGCACGTGCAGTTTTTGTGCAGATTTTCAGCTTTGATTGCTCACTGTGCCCGTAATTTTAATCCGATTGTTGAAATTTTGGTCTTATCTTATAGTTGCGTTTGTTTAGTTTGCGGCAAGTGCAAATATGTAGTAATTTGCATGAAAATACTAATTTTTATGACGCTTAGGAGGCATAGACATGTATTTGTCTAAAATACGTCAATTTCCTTGTCAGACCTCTGGCTTTAATCATTCACTGTAGCCACAATTTCTATTCGATTATCAAAATGTTGGTCTCATTTTGTAGCTGTCAGTCTGTTGTTTACGTCAAATACAAATTTGTAGTACTTTTCATAAGAATACTAATTTTTATAAGGCTCCTTACTTTTTTGGGAGCAGGTTATGGAAACTTTTTCCCTTTATAGCATTGCTGTGGCTTGATTTTTCAACCGATGTGCTGGATTTTGGTGTTAATGAATAGATCAGGGTCTGAATTTTCCAAAAAGCATAAATTTGTGGTATTTTGCAAAAGGTTAAGGGCAGGTGTAGTAGTTGAAAGGCAAAAAAATTCCAATTTTTCACATGTCAACCACCCAAAACTTTAAATGGCTTTTTCTCCCCTTAAACGTGCGAATTTCGCGTTTTTACGTTTTCATTTAAAAGTTCAGCCCAAACTAGTGTTTTGATGGTCGGAACATGTTTTAGGCAAAATATCTGGAAATGGCTGTTTCTAGAGCACGTGCAGTTTTTGTGCAGATTTTCAGCTTCGATTGCTCACTGTGCCCGTAATTTTAATCCGATTGTTGAAATTTTGGTCTTATCTTATAGTTGCGTTTGTTTAGTTTGCGGCAAGTGCAAATATGTAGTAATTTGCATGAAAATACTAATTTTTATGACGCTTAGGAGGCATAGACATGTATTTGTCTAAAATACGTCAATTTCCTTGTCAGACCTCTGGCTTTAATCATTCACTGTAGCCACAATTTCTATTCGATTATCAAAATTTTGGTCTCATTTTGTAGCTGTCAGTCTGTTGCTTACGTCAAATACAAATTTGTAGTACTTTTCATAAGAATACTAATTTTTATAAGGCTCCTTACATTTTTGGGAGCAGGTTATGGAAACTTTTTCCCTTTATAGCATTGCTGTGGCTTGATTTTTCAACCGATGTGCTGGATTTTGGTGTTAATGAATAGATCAGGGTCTGAATTTTCCAAAAAGCATAAATTTGTGGTATTTCGCAAAAGGTTAAGGGCAGGTATAGTAGTTGAAAGGCAAAAAAATCCCAATTTTTCACATGTCAACCACCCAAAACTTTAAATGGCTTTTTCTCCCCTTAAACGTGCGAATTTCGCGTTTTTACGTTTTTATTTAAAAGTTCAGCCCAAACTAGTGTTTTGATGGTCGGAACATGTTTTAGGCGAAATATCTGGAAATGGCTGTTTCTAGAGCACGTGCAGTTTTTGTGCAGATTTTCAGCTTCGATTGCTCACTGTGCCCGTAATTTTAATCCGATTGTTGAAATTTTGGTCTTATCTTATAGTTGCGTTTGTTTAGTTTGCGGCAAGTGCAAATATGTAGTAATTTGCATGAAAATACTAATTTTTATGACGCTTAGGAGGCATAGACATGTATTTGTCTAAAATACGTCAATTTCCTTGTCAGACCTCTGGCTTTAATCATTCACTGTAGCCACAATTTCTATTCGATTATCAAAATTTTGGTCTCATTTTGTAGCTGTCAGTCTGTTGTTTACGTCAAATACAAATTTGTAGTACTTTTCATAAGAATACTAATTTTTATAAGGCTCCTTACATTTTTGGGAGCAGGTTATGGAAACTTTTTCCCTTTATAGCATTGCTGTGGCTTGATTTTTCAACCGATGTGCTGGATTTTGGTGTTAATGAATAGATCAGGGTCTGAATTTTCCAAAAAGCATAAATTTGTGGTATTTCGCAAAAGGTTAAGGGCAGGTGTAGTAGTTGAAAGGCAAAAAAATCCCAATTTTTCACATGTCAACCACCCAAAACTTTAAATGGCTTTTTCTCCCCTTAAACGTGCGAATTTCGCGTTTTTACGTTTTCATTTAAAAGTCCAGCCCAAACTGTGTTTTGATGGTCGGAACATGTTTTAGGCAAAATATCTGGAAATGGCTGTTTCTAGAGCACGTGCAGTTTTTGTGCAGATTTTCAGCTTCGATTGCTCACTATGCCCGTAATTTTAATCCGATTGTTGAAATTTTGGTCTTATCTTATAGTTGCGTTTGTTTAGTTTGCGGCAAGTGCAAATATGTAGTAATTTGCATGAAAATACTAATTTTTATGACGCTTAGGAGGCATAGACATGTATTTGTCTAAAATACGTCAATTTCCTTGTCAGACCTCTGGCTTTAATTATTCACTGTAGCCACAATTTCTATTCGATTATCAAAATTTTGGTCTCATTTTGTAGCTGTCAGTCTGTTGTTTACGTCAAATACAAATTTGTAGTACTTTTCATAAGAATACTAATTTTTATAAGGCTCCTTACATTTTTGGGAGCAGGTTATGGAAACTTTTTCCCTTTATAGCATTGCTGTGGCTTGATTTTTCAACCGATGTGCTGGATTTTGGTGTTAATGAATAGATCAGGGTCTGAGTTTTCCAAAAAGCATAAATTTGTGGTATTTCGCAAAAGGTTAAGGGCAGGTATAGTAGTTGAAAGGCAAAAAAATCCCAATTTTTCACATGTCAACCACCCAAAACTTTAAATGGCTTTTTCTCCCCTTAAACGTGCGAATTTCGCGTTTTTACGTTTTCATTTAAAAGTTCAGCCCAAACTAGTGTTTTGATGGTCGGAACATGTTTTAGGCAAAATATCTGGAAATTTCTGTTTCTAGAGCACGTGCAGTTTTTGTGCAGATTTTCAGCTTTGATTGCTCACTGTGCCCGTAATTTTAATCCGATTGTTGAAATTTTGGTCTTATCTTATAGTTGCGTTTGTTTAGTTTGCGGCAAGTGCAAATATGTAGTAATTTGCATGAAAATACTAATTTTCATGACGCTTAGGAGGCATAGACATGTATTTGTCTAAAATACGTCAATTTCCTTGTCAGACCTCTGGCTTTAATCATTCACTGTAGCCACAATTTCTATTCGATTATCAAAATTTTGGTCTCATTTTGTAGCTGTCAGTCTGTTGTTTACGTCAAATACAAATTTGTAGTACTTTTCATAAGAATACTAATTTTTATAAGGCTCCTTACATTTTTGGGAGCAAGTTATGGAAACTTTTTCCCTTTATAGCATTGCTATGGCTTGATTTTTCAACCGATGTGCTGGATTTTGGTGTTAATGAATAGATCAGGGTCTGAATTTTCCAAAAAGCATAAATTTGTGGTATTTCGCAAAAAGTTAAGGGCAGGTGTAGTAGTTGAAAGGCAAAAAAATCCCAATTTTTCACATGTCAACCACCCAAAACTTTAAATGGCTTTTTCTCCCCTTAAACGTGCGAATTTCGCGTTTTTACGTTTTCATTTAAAAGTTCAGCCCAAACTAGTGTTTTGATGGTCGGAACATGTTTTAGGCAAAATATCTGGAAATGGCTGTTTCTAGAGCACGTGCAGTTTTTGTGCAGATTTTCAGCTTCGATTGCTCACTGTGCCCGTAATTTTAATCCGATTGTTGAAATTTTGGTCTTATCTTATAGTTGCGTTTGTTTAGTTTGCGGCAAGTGCAAATATGTAGTAATTTGCATGAAAATACTAATTTTTATGACGCTTAGGAGGCATAGACATGTATTTGTCTAAAATACGTCAATTTCCTTGTCAGACCTCTGGCTTTAATCATTCACTGTAGCCACAATTTCTATTCGATTATCAAAATTTTGGTCTCATTTTGTAGCTGTCAGTCTGTTGTTTACGTCAAATACAAATTTGTAGTACTTTTCATAAGAATACTAATTTTTAAGGCTCCTTACATTTTTGGGAGCAGGTTATGGAAACTTTTTCCTTTATAGCATTGCTGTGGCTTGATTTTTCAACCGATGTGCTGGATTTTGGTGTTAATGAATAGATCAGGGTCTGAGTTTTCCAAAAAGCATAAATTTGTGGTATTTCGCAAAAGGTTAAGGGCAGGTATAGTAGTTGAAAGGCAAAAAAATCCCAATTTTTCACATGTCAACCACCCAAAACTTTAAATGGCTTTTTCTTCCCTTAAACGTGCGAATTTCGCGTTTTTACGTTTTCATTTAAAAGTTCAGCCCAAACTAGTGTTTTGATGGTCGGAACATGTTTTAGGCAAAATATCTGGAAATTTCTGTTTCTCGAGCACGTGCAGTTTTTGTGCAGATTTTCAGCTTTGATTGCTCACTGTGCCCGTAATTTTAATCCGATTGTTGAAATTTTGGTCTTATCTTATAGTTGCGTTTGTTTAGTTTGCGGCAAGTGCAAATATGTAGTAATTTGCATGAAAATACTAATTTTTATGACGCTTAGGAGGCATAGACATGTATTTGTCTAAAATACGTCAATTTCCTTGTCAGACCTCTGGCTTTAATCATTCACTGTAGCCACAATTTCTATTCGATTATCAAAATTTTGGTCTCATTTTGTAGCTGTCAGTCTGTTGTTTACGTCAAATACAAATTTGTAGTACTTTTCATAAGAATACTAATTTTTATAAGGCTCCTTACATTTTTGGGAGCAGGTTATGGAAACTTTTTCCCTTTATAGCATTGCTGTGGCTTGATTTTTCAACCGATGTGCTGGATTTTGGTGTTAATGAATAGATCAGGGTCTGAATTTTCCAAAAAGCATAAATTTGTGGTATTTCGCAAAAAGTTAAGGGCAGGTGTAGTAGTTGAAAGGCAAAAAAATCCCAATTTTTCACATGTCAACCACCCAAAACTTTAAATGGCTTTTTCTCCCCTTAAACGTGCGAATTTCGCGTTTTTACGTTTTCATTTAAAAGTTCAGCCCAAACTAGTGTTTTGATGGTCGGAACATGTTTTAGGCAAAATATCTGGAAATGGCTGTTTCTAGAGCACGTGCAGTTTTTGTGCAGATTTTCAGCTTCGATTGCTCACTGTGCCCGTAATTTTAATCCGATTGTTGAAATTTTGGTCTTATCTTATAGTTGCGTTTGTTTAGTTTGCGGCAAGTGCAAATATGTAGTAATTTGCATGAAAATACTAATTTTTATGACGCTTAGGAGGCATAGACATGTATTTGTCTAAAATACGTCAATTTCCTTGTCAGACCTCTGGCTTTAATCATTCACTGTAGCCACAATTTCTATTCGATTATCAAAATTTTGGTCTCATTTTGTAGCTGTCAGTCTGTTGTTTACGTCAAATACAAATTTGTAGTACTTTTCATAAGAATACTAATTTTTATAAGGCTCCTTACATTTTTGGGAGCAGGTTATGGAAACTTTTTCCCTTTATAGCATTGCTGTGGCTTGATTTTTCAACCGATGTGCTGGATTTTGGTGTTAATGAATAGATCAGGGTCTGAATTTTCCAAAAAGCATAAATTTGTGGTATTTCGCAAAAGGTTAAGGGCAGGTATAGTAGTTGAAAGGCAAAAAAATCCCAATTTTTCACATGTCAACCACCCAAAACTTTAAATGGCTTTTTCTCCCCTTAAACGTGCGAATTTCGCGTTTTTACGTTTTCATTTAAAAGTTCAGCCCAAACTAGTGTTTTGATGGTCGGAACATGTTTTAGGCAAAATATCTGGAAATGGCTGTTTCTAGAGCACGTGCAGTTTTTGTGCAGATTTTCAGCTTCGATTGCTCACTGTGCCCGTAATTTTAATCCGATTGTTGAAATTTTGGTCTTATCTTATAGTTGCGTTTGTTTAGTTTGCGGCAAGTGCAAATATGTAGTAATTTGCATGAAAATACTAATTTTTATGACGCTTAGGAGGCATAGACATGTATTTGTCTAAAATACGTCAATTTCCTTGTCAGACCTCTGGCTTTAATCATTCACTGTAGCCACAATTTCTATTCGATTATCAAAATTTTGGTCTCATTTTGTAGCTGTCAGTCTGTTGTTTACGTCAAATACAAATTTGTAGTACTTTTCATAAGAATACTAATTTTTATAAGGCTCCTTACATTTTTGGGAGCAGGTTATGGAAACTTTTTCCCTTTATAGCATTGCTGTGGCTTGATTTTTCAACCGATGTGCTGGATTTTGGTGTTAATGAATAGATCAGGGTCTGAGTTTTCCAAAAAGCATAAATTTGTGGTATTTCGCAAAAGGTTAAGGGCAGGTATAGTAGTTGAAAGGCAAAAAAATCCCAATTTTTCACATGTCAACCACCCAAAACTTTAAATGGCTTCTTCTCCCCTTAAACGTGCGAATTTCGCGTTTTTACGTTTTCATTTAAAAGTTCAGCCCAAACTAGTGTTTTGATGGTCGGAACATGTTTTAGGCAAAATATCTGGAAATTTCTGTTTCTAGAGCACGTGCAGTTTTTGTGCAGATTTTCAGCTTTGATTGCTCACTGTGCCCGTAATTTTAATCCGATTGTTGAAATTTTGGTCTTATCTTATAGTTGCGTTTGTTTAGTTTGCGGCAAGTGCAAATATGTAGTAATTTGCATGAAAATACTAATTTTCATGACGCTTAGGAGGCATAGACATGTATTTGTCTAAAATACGTCAATTTCCTTGTCAGACCTCTGGCTTTAATCATTCACTGTAGCCACAATTTCTATTCGATTATCAAAATTTTGGTCTCATTTTGTAGCTGTCAGTCTGTTGTTTACGTCAAATACAAATTTGTAGTACTTTTCATAAGAATACTAATTTTTATAAGGCTCCTTACATTTTTGGGAGCAAGTTATGGAAACTTTTTCCCTTTATAGCATTGCTATGGCTTGATTTTTCAACCGATGTGCTGGATTTTGGTGTTAATGAATAGATCAGGGTCTGAATTTTCCAAAAAGCATAAATTTGTGGTATTTCGCAAAAAGTTAAGGGCAGGTGTAGTAGTTGAAAGGCAAAAAAATCCCAATTTTTCACATGTCAACCACCCAAAACTTTAAATGGCTTTTTCTCCCCTTAAACGTGCGAATTTCGCGTTTTTACGTTTTCATTTAAAAGTTCAGCCCAAACTAGTGTTTTGATGGTCGGAACATGTTTTAGGCAAAATATCTGGAAATGGCTGTTTCTAGAGCACGTGCAGTTTTTGTGCAGATTTTCAGCTTCGATTGCTCACTGTGCCCGTAATTTTAATCCGATTGTTGAAATTTTGGTCTTATCTTATAGTTGCGTTTGTTTAGTTTGCGGCAAGTGCAAATATGTAGTAATTTGCATGAAAATACTAATTTTTATGACGCTTAGGAGGCATAGACATGTATTTGTCTAAAATACGTCAATTTCCTTGTCAGACCTCTGGCTTTAATCATTCACTGTAGCCACAATTTCTATTCGATTATCAAAATTTTGGTCTCATTTTGTAGCTGTCAGTCTGTTGTTTACGTCAAATACAAATTTGTAGTACTTTTCATAAGAATACTAATTTTTATAAGGCTCCTTACATTTTTGGAAGCAGGTTATGGAAACTTTTTCCTTTATAGCATTGCTGTGGCTTGATTTTTCAACCGATGTGCTGGATTTTGGTGTTAATGAATAGATCAGGGTCTGAGTTTTCCAAAAAGCATAAATTTGTGGTATTTCGCAAAAGGTTAAGGGCAGGTATAGTAGTTGAAAGGCAAAAAAATCCCAATTTTTCACATGTCAACCACCCAAAACTTTAAATGGCTTTTTCTCCCCTTAAACGTGCGAATTTCGCGTTTTTACGTTTTCATTTAAAAGTTCAGCCCAAACTAGTGTTTTGATGGTCGGAACATGTTTTAGGCAAAATATCTGGAAATTTCTGTTTCTAGAGCACGTGCAGTTTTTGTGCAGATTTTCAGCTTCGATTGCTCACTGTGCCCGTAATTTTAATCCGATTGTTGAAATTTTGGTCTTATCTTATAGTTGCGTTTGTTTAGTTTGCGGCAAGTGCAAATATGTAGTAATTTGCATGAAAATACTAATTTTTATGACGCTTAGGAGGCATAGACATGTATTTGTCTAAAATACGTCAATTTCCTTGTCAGACCTCTGGCTTTAATCATTCACTGTAGCCACAATTTCTATTCGATTATCAAAATTTTGGTCTCATTTTGTAGCTGTCAGTCTGTTGTTTACGTCAAATACAAATTTGTAGTACTTTTCATAAGAATACTAATTTTTATAAGGCTCCTTACATTTTTGGGAGCAGGTTATGGAAACTTTTTCCCTTTATAGCATTGCTGTGGCTTGATTTTTCAACCGATGTGCTGGATTTTGGTGTTAATGAATAGATCAGGGTCTGAATTTTCCAAAAAGCATAAATTTGTGGTATTTCGCAAAAGGTTAAGGGCAGGTGTAGTAGTTGAAAGGCAAAAAAATCCCAATTTTTCACATGTCAACCACCCAAAACTTTAAATGGCTTTTTCTCCCCTTAAATGTGCGAATTTCGCGTTTTTACGTTTTCATTTAAAAGTTCAGCCCAAACTAGTGTTTTGATGGTCGGAACATGTTTTAGGCAAAATATCTGGAAATGGCTGTTTCTAGAGCACGTGCAGTTTTTGTGCAGATTTTCAGCTTCGATTGCTCACTGTGCCCGTAATTTTAATCCGATTGTTGAAATTTTGGTCTTATCTTATAGTTGCGTTTGTTTAGTTTGCGGCAAGTGCAAATATGTAGTAATTTGCATGAAAATACTAATTTTTATGACGCTTAGGAGGTATAGACATGTATTTGTCTAAAATACGTCAATTTCCTTGTCAGACCTCTGGCTTTAATCATTCACTGTAGCCACAATTTCCATTCGATTATCAAAATTTTGGTCTCATTTTGTAGCTGTCAGTCTGTTGTTTACGTCAAATACAAATTTGTAGTACTTTTCATAAGAATACTAATTTTTATAAGGCTCCTTACATTTTTGGGAGCAGGTTATGGAAACTTTTTCCCTTTATAGCATTGCTGTGGCTTGATTTTTCAACCGATGTGCTGGATTTTGGTGTTAATGAATAGATCAGGGTCTGAGTTTTCCAAAAAGCATAAATTTGTGGTATTTCGCAAAAGGTTAAGGGCAGGTATAGTAGTTGAAAGGCAAAAAAATCCCAATTTTTCACATGTCAACCACCCAAAACTTTAAATGGCTTTTTCTCCCCTTAAACTTGCGAATTTCGCGTTTTTACGTTTTCATTTAAAAGTTCAGCCCAAACTAGTGTTTTGATGGTCGGAACATGTTTTAGGCAAAATATCTGGAAATGGCTGTTTCTAGAGCACGTGCAGTTTTTGTGCAGATTTTCAGCTTCGATTGCTCACTGTGCCCGTAATTTTAATCCGATTGTTGAAATTTTGGTCTTATCTTATAGTTGCGTTTGTTTAGTTTGCGGCAAGTGCAAATATGTAGTAATTTGCATGAAAATACTAATTTTTATGACGCTTAGGAGGCATAGACATGTATTTGTCTAAAATACGTCAATTTCCTTGTCAGACCTCTGGCTTTAATCATTCACTGTAGCCACAATTTCTATTCGATTATCAAAATTTTGGTCTCATTTTGTAGCTGTCAGTCTGTTGTTTACGTCAAATACAAATTTGTAGTACTTTTCATAAGAATACTAATTTTTATAAGGCTCCTTACATTTTTGGGAGCAGGTTATGGAAACTTTTTCCCTTGATAGCATTGCTGTGGCTTGATTTTTCAACCGATGTGCTGGATTTTGGTGTTAATGAATAGATCAGGGTCTGAATTTTCCAAAAAGCATAAATTTGTGGTATTTCGCAAAAGGTTAAGGGCAGGTATAGTAGTTGAAAGGCAAAAAAATCCCAATTTTTCACATGTCAACCACCCAAAACTTTAAATGGCTTTTTCTCCCCTTAAACGTGCGAATTTCGCGTTTTTACGTTTTCATTTAAAAGTTCAGCCCAAACTAGTGTTTTGATGGTCGGAACATGTTTTAGGCAAAATATCTGGAAATTTCTGTTTCTAGAGCACGTGCAGTTTTTGTGCAGATTTTCAGCTTTGATTGCTCACTGTGCCCGTAATTTTAATCCGATTGTTGAAATTTTGGTCTTATCTTATAGTTGCGTTTGTTTAGTTTGCGGCAAGTGCAAATATGTAGTAATTTGCATGAAAATACTAATTTTTATGACGCTTAGGAGGCATAGACATGTATTTGTCTAAAATACGTCAATTTCCTTGTCAGACCTCTGGCTTTAATCATTCACTGTAGCCACAATTTCTATTCGATTATCAAAATTTTGGTCTCATTTTGTAGCTGTCAGTCTGTTGTTTACGTCAAATACAAATTTGTAGTACTTTTCATAAGAATACTAATTTTTATAAGGCTCCTTACATTTTTGGGAGCAAGTTATGGAAACTTTTTCCCTTTATAGCATTGCTATGGCTTGATTTTTCGACCGATGTGCTGGATTTTGGTGTTAATGAATAGATCAGGGTCTGAATTTTCCAAAAAGCATAAATTTGTGGTATTTCGCAAAAGGTTAAGGGCAGGTGTAGTAGTTGAAAGGCAAAAAAATCCCAATTTTTCACATGTCAACCACCCAAAACTTTAAATGGCTTTTTCTCCCCTTAAACGTGCGAATTTCGCGTTTTTACGTTTTCATTTAAAAGTTCAGCCCAAACTAGTGTTTTGATGGTCGGAACATGTTTTAGGCAAAATATCTGGAAATGGCTGTTTCTAGAGCACGTGCAGTTTTTGTGCAGATTTTCAGCTTCGATTGCTCACTGTGCCCGTAATTTTAATCCGATTGTTGAAATTTTGGTCTTATCTTATAGTTGCGTTTGTTTAGTTTGCGGCAAGTGCAAATATGTAGTAATTTGCATGAAAATACTAATTTTTATGACGCTTAGGAGGCATAGACATGTATTTGTCTAAAATACGTCAATTTCCTTGTCAGACCTCTGGCTTTAATCATTCACTGTAGCCACAATTTCTATTCGATTATCAAAATTTTGGTCTCATTTTATAGCTGTCAGTCTGTTGTTTACGTCAAATACAAATTTGTAGTACTTTTCATAAGAATACTAATTTTTATAAGGCTCCTTGCATTTTTGGGAGCAGGTTATGGAAACTTTTTCCCTTTATAGCATTGCTATGGCTTGATTTTTCAACCGATGTGCTGGATTTTGGTGTTAATGAATAGATCAGGGTCTGAATTTTCCAAAAAGCATAAATTTGTGGTATTTCGCAAAAGGTTAAGGGCAGGTGTAGTAGTTGAAAGGCAAAAAAATCCCAATTTTTCACATGTCAACCACCCAAAACTTTAAATGGCTTTTTCTCCCCTTAAACGTGCGAATTTCGCGTTTTTACGTTTTCATTTAAAAGTTCAGCCCAAACTAGTGTTTTGATGGTCGGAACATGTTTTAGGCAAAATATCTGGAAATGGCTGTTTCTAGAGCACGTGCAGTTTTTGTGCAGATTTTCAGCTTCGATTGCTCACTGTGCCCGTAATTTTAATCCGATTGTTGAAATTTTGGTCTTATCTTATAGTTGCGTTTGTTTAGTTTGCGGCAAGTGCAAATATGTAGTAATTTGCATGAAAATACTAATTTTTATGACGCTTAGGAGGCATAGACATGTATTTGTCTAAAATACGTCAATTTCCTTGTCAGACCTCTGGCTTTAATCATTCACTGTAGCCACAATTTCTATTCGATTATCAAAATTTTGGTCTCATTTTGTAGCTGTCAGTCTGTTGTTTACGTCAAATACAAATTTGTAGTACTTTTCATAAGAATACTAATTTTTATAAGGCTCCTTACATTTTTGGGAGCAGGTTATGGAAACTTTTTCCCTTTATAGCATTGCTGTGGCTTGATTTTTCAACCGATGTGCTGGATTTTGGTGTTAATGAATAGATCAGGGTCTGAATTTTCCAAAAAGCATAAATTTGTGGTATTTCGCAAAAGGTTAAGGGCAGGTGTAGTAGTTGAAAGGCAAAAAAATCCCAATTTTTCACATGTCAACCACCCAAAACTTTAAATGGCTTTTTCTCCCCTTAAACGTGCGAATTTCGCGTTTTTACGTTTTCATTTAAAAGTTCAGCCCAAACTAGTGTTTTGATGGTCGGAACATGTTTTAGGCAAAATATCTGGAAATTTCTGTTTCTAGAGCACGTGCAGTTTTTGTGCAGATTTTCAGCTTCGATTGCTCACTGTGCCCGTAATTTTAATCCGATTGTTGAAATTTTGGTCTTATCTTATAGTTGCGTTTGTTTAGTTTGCGGCAAGTGCAAATATGTAGTAATTTGCATGTAAATACTAATTTTTATGATGCTTAGGAGGCATAGACATGTATTTGTCTAAAATACGTCAATTTCCTTGTCAGACCTCTGGCTTTAATCATTCACTGTAGCCACAATTTCTATTCGATTATCAAAATTTTGGTCTCATTTTGTAGCTGTCAGTCTGTTGTTTACGTCAAATACAAATTTGTAGTACTTTTCATAAGAATACTAATTTTTATAAGGCTCCTTACATTTTTGGGAGCAGGTTATGGAAACTTTTTCCCTTTATAGCATTGCTGTGGCTTGATTTTTCAACCGATGTGCTGGATTTTGGTGTTAATGAATAGATCAGGGTCTGAATTTTCCAAAAAGCATAAATTTGTGGTATTTCGCAAAAGGTTAAGGGCAGGTATAGTAGTTGAAAGGCAAAAAAATCCCAATTTTTCACATGTCAACCACCCAAAACTTTAAATGGCTTTTTCTCCCCTTAAACGTGCGAATTTCGCGTTTTTACGTTTTCATTTAAAAGTTCAGCCCAAACTAGTGTTTTGATGGTCGGAACATGTTTTAGGCAAAATATCTGGAAATTTCTGTTTCTAGAGCACGTGCAGTTTTTGTGCAGATTTTCAGCTTTGATTGCTCACTGTGCCCGTAATTTTAATCCGATTGTTGAAATTTTGGTCTTATCTTATAGTTGCGTTTGTTTAGTTTGCGGCAAGTGCAAATATGTAGTAATTTGCATGAAAATACTAATTTTTATGACGCTTAGGAGGCATAGACATGTATTTGTCTAAAATACGTCAATTTCCTTGTCAGACCTCTGGCTTTAATCATTCACTGTAGCCACAATTTCTATTCGATTATCAAAATTTTGGTCTCATTTTGTAGCTGTCAGTCTGTTGTTTACGTCAAATACAAATTTGTAGTACTTTTCATAAGAATACTAATTTTTATAAGGCTCCTTACATTTTTGGGAGCAGGTTATGGAAACTTTTTCCCTTTATAGCATTGCTGTGGCTTGATTTTTCAACCGATGTGCTGGATTTTGGTGTTAATGAATAGATCAGGGTCTGAATTTTCCAAAAAGCATAAATTTGTGGTATTTCGCAAAAGGTTAAGGGCAGGTGTAGTAGTTGAAAGGCAAAAAAATCCCAATTTTTCACATGTCAACCACCCAAAACTTTAAATGGCTTTTTCTCCCCTTAAACGTGCGAATTTCGCGTTTTTACGTTTTCATTTAAAAGTTCAGCCCAAACTAGTGTTTTGATGGTCGGAACATGTTTTAGGCAAAATATCTGGAAATTTCTGTTTCTAGAGCACGTGCAGTTTTTGTGCAGATTTTCAGCTTCGATTGCTCACTGTGCCCGTAATTTTAATCCGATTGTTGAAATTTTGGTCTTATCTTATAGTTGCGTTTGTTTAGTTTGCGGCAAGTGCAAATATGTAGTAATTTGCATGTAAATACTAATTTTTATGATGCTTAGGAGGCATAGACATGTATTTGTCTAAAATACGTCAATTTCCTTGTCAGACCTCTGGCTTTAATCATTCACTGTAGCCACAATTTCTATTCGATTATCAAAATTTTGGTCTCATTTTGTAGCTGTCAGTCTGTTGTTTACGTCAAATACAAATTTGTAGTACTTTTCATAAGAATACTAATTTTTATAAGGCTCCTTACATTTTTGGGAGCAGGTTATGGAAACTTTTTCCCTTTATAGCATTGCTGTGGCTTGATTTTTCAACCGATGTGCTGGATTTTGGTGTTAATGAATAGATCAGGGTCTGAGTTTTCCAAAAAGCATAAATTTGTGGTATTTCGCAAAAGGTTAAGGGCAGGTATAGTAGTTGAAAGGCAAAAAAATCCCAATTTTTCACATGTCAACCACCCAAAACTTTAAATGGCTTTTTCTCCCCTTAAACTTGCGAATTTCGCGTTTTTACGTTTTCATTTAAAAGTTCAGCCCAAACTAGTGTTTTGATGGTCGGAACATGTTTTAGGCAAAATATCTGGAAATGGCTGTTTCTAGAGCACGTGCAGTTTTTGTGCAGATTTTCAGCTTCGATTGCTCACTGTGCCCGTAATTTTAATCCGATTGTTGAAATTTTGGTCTTATCTTATAGTTGCGTTTGTTTAGTTTGCGGCAAGTGCAAATATGTAGTAATTTGCATGAAAATACTAATTTTTATGACGCTTAGGAGGCATAGACATGTATTTGTCTAAAATACGTCAATTTCCTTGTCAGACCTCTGGCTTTAATCATTCACTGTAGCCACAATTTCTATTCGATTATCAAAATTTTGGTCTCATTTTGTAGCTGTCAGTCTGTTGTTTACGTCAAATACAAATTTGTAGTACTTTTCATAAGAATACTAATTTTTATAAGGCTCCTTACATTTTTGGGAGCAGGTTATGGAAACTTTTTCCCTTGATAGCATTGCTGTGGCTTGATTTTTCAACCGATGTGCTGGATTTTGGTGTTAATGAATAGATCAGGGTCTGAATTTTCCAAAAAGCATAAATTTGTGGTATTTCGCAAAAGGTTAAGGGCAGGTATAGTAGTTGAAAGGCAAAAAAATCCCAATTTTTCACATGTCAACCACCCAAAACTTTAAATGGCTTTTTCTCCCCTTAAACGTGCGAATTTCGCGTTTTTACGTTTTCATTTAAAAGTTCAGCCCAAACTAGTGTTTTGATGGTCGGAACATGTTTTAGGCAAAATATCTGGAAATTTCTGTTTCTAGAGCACGTGCAGTTTTTGTGCAGATTTTCAGCTTTGATTGCTCACTGTGCCCGTAATTTTAATCCGATTGTTGAAATTTTGGTCTTATCTTATAGTTGCGTTTGTTTAGTTTGCGGCAAGTGCAAATATGTAGTAATTTGCATGAAAATACTAATTTTTATGACGCTTAGGAGGCATAGACATGTATTTGTCTAAAATACGTCAATTTCCTTGTCAGACCTCTGGCTTTAATCATTCACTGTAGCCACAATTTCTATTCGATTATCAAAATTTTGGTCTCATTTTATAGCTGTCAGTCTGTTGTTTACGTCAAATACAAATTTGTAGTACTTTTCATAAGAATACTAATTTTTATAAGGCTCCTTGCATTTTTGGGAGCAGGTTATGGAAACTTTTTCCCTTTATAGCATTGCTATGGCTTGATTTTTCAACCGATGTGCTGGATTTTGGTGTTAATGAATAGATCAGGGTCTGAATTTTCCAAAAAGCATAAATTTGTGGTATTTCGCAAAAGGTTAAGGGCAGGTGTAGTAGTTGAAAGGCAAAAAAATCCCAATTTTTCACATGTCAACCACCCAAAACTTTAAATGGCTTTTTCTCCCCTTAAACGTGCGAATTTCGCGTTTTTACGTTTTCATTTAAAAGTTCAGCCCAAACTAGTGTTTTGATGGTCGGAACATGTTTTAGGCAAAATATCTGGAAATGGCTGTTTCTAGAGCACGTGCAGTTTTTGTGCAGATTTTCAGCTTCGATTGCTCACTGTGCCCGTAATTTTAATCCGATTGTTGAAATTTTGGTCTTATCTTATAGTTGCGTTTGTTTAGTTTGCGGCAAGTGCAAATATGTAGTAATTTGCATGAAAATACTAATTTTTATGACGCTTAGGAGGCATAGACATGTATTTGTCTAAAATACGTCAATTTCCTTGTCAGACCTCTGGCTTTAATCATTCACTGTAGCCACAATTTCTATTCGATTATCAAAATTTTGGTCTCATTTTATAGCTGTCAGTCTGTTGTTTACGTCAAATACAAATTTGTAGTACTTTTCATAAGAATACTAATTTTTATAAGGCTCCTTGCATTTTTGGGAGCAGGTTATGGAAACTTTTTCCCTTTATAGCATTGCTATGGCTTGATTTTTCAACCGATGTGCTGGATTTTGGTGTTAATGAATAGATCAGGGTCTGAATTTTCCAAAAAGCATAAATTTGTGGTATTTCGCAAAAGGTTAAGGGCAGGTGTAGTAGTTGAAAGGCAAAAAAATCCCAATTTTTCACATGTCAACCACCCAAAACTTTAAATGGCTTTTTCTCCCCTTAAACGTGCGAATTTCGCGTTTTTACGTTTTCATTTAAAAGTTCAGCCCAAACTAGTGTTTTGATGGTCGGAACATGTTTTAGGCAAAATATCTGGAAATGGCTGTTTCTAGAGCACGTGCAGTTTTTGTGCAGATTTTCAGCTTCGATTGCTCACTGTGCCCGTAATTTTAATCCGATTGTTGAAATTTTGGTCTTATCTTATAGTTGCGTTTGTTTAGTTTGCGGCAAGTGCAAATATGTAGTAATTTGCATGAAAATACTAATTTTTATGACGCTTAGGAGGCATAGACATGTATTTGTCTAAAATACGTCAATTTCCTTGTCAGACCTCTGGCTTTAATCATTCACTGTAGCCACAATTTCTATTCGATTATCAAAATTTTGGTCTCATTTTGTAGCTGTCAGTCTGTTGTTTACGTCAAATACAAATTTGTAGTACTTTTCATAAGAATACTAATTTTTATAAGGCTCCTTACATTTTTGGGAGCAGGTTATGGAAACTTTTTCCCTTTATAGCATTGCTGTGGCTTGATTTTTCAACCGATGTGCTGGATTTTGGTGTTAATGAATAGATCAGGGTCTGAATTTTCCAAAAAGCATAAATTTGTGGTATTTCGCAAAAGGTTAAGGGCAGGTGTAGTAGTTGAAAGGCAAAAAAATCCCAATTTTTCACATGTCAACCACCCAAAACTTTAAATGGCTTTTTCTCCCCTTAAACGTGCGAATTTCGCGTTTTTACGTTTTCATTTAAAAGTTCAGCCCAAACTAGTGTTTTGATGGTCGGAACATGTTTTAGGCAAAATATCTGGAAATTTCTGTTTCTAGAGCACGTGCAGTTTTTGTGCAGATTTTCAGCTTCGATTGCTCACTGTGCCCGTAATTTTAATCCGATTGTTGAAATTTTGGTCTTATCTTATAGTTGCGTTTGTTTAGTTTGCGGCAAGTGCAAATATGTAGTAATTTGCATGAAAATACTAATTTTTATGACGCTTAGGAGGCATAGACATGTATCTGTCTAAAATACGTCAATTTCCTTGTCAGACCTCTGGCTTTAATCATTCACTGTAGCCACAATTTCTATTCGATTATCAAAATTTTGGTCTCATTTTGTAGCTGTCAGTCTGTTGTTTACGTCAAATACAAATTTGTAGTACTTTTCATAAGAATACTAATTTTTATAAGGCTCCTTACATTTTTGGGAGCAGGTTATGGAAACTTTTTCCCTTTATAGCATTGCTGTGGCTTGATTTTTCAACCGATGTGCTGGATTTTGGTGTTAATGAATAGACCAGCGTCTGAGTTTTCCAAAAATCATAAATTTGTGGTATTTCGCAAAAGGTTAAGGGCAGGTGTAGTAGTTGAAAGGCAAAAAAATCCCAATTTTTCACATGTCAACCACCCAAAACTTTAAATGGCTTTTTCTCCCCTTAAACGTGCGAATTTCGCGTTTTTACGTTTTCATTTAAAAGTTCAGCCCAAACTAGTGTTTTGATGGTCGGAACATGTTTTAGGCAAAATATCTGGAAATTTCTGTTTCTAGAGCACGTGCAGTTTTTGTGCAGATTTTCAGCTTCGATTGCTCACTGTGCCCGTAATTTTAATCCGATTGTTGAAATTTTGGTCTTATCTTATAGTTGCGTTTGTTTAGTTTGCGGCAAGTGCAAATATGTAGTAATTTGCATGAAAATACTAATTTTTATGACGCTTAGGAGGCATAGACATGTATTTGTCTAAAATACGTCAATTTCCTTGTCAGACCTCTGGCTTTAATCATTCACTGTAGCCACAATTTCTATTCGATTATCAAAATTTTGGTCTCATTTTGTAGCTGTCAGTCTGTTGTTTACGTCAAATACAAATTTGTAGTACTTTTCATAAGAATACTAATTTTTATAAGGCTCCTTACATTTTTGGGAGCAGGTTATGGAAACTTTTTCCCTTTATAGCATTGCTGTGGCTTGATTTTTTCAACCGATGTGCTGGATTTTGGTGTTAATGAATAGATCAGGGTCTGAATTTTCCAAAAAGCATAAATTTGTGGTATTTCGCAAAAGGTTAAGGGCAGGTGTAGTAGTTGAAAGGCAAAAAAATCCCAATTTTTCACATGTCAACCACCCAAAACTTTAAATGGCTTTTTCTCCCCTTAAACGTGCGAATTTCGCGTTTTTACGTTTTCATTTAAAAGTTCAGCCCAAACTAGTGTTTTGATGGTCGGAACATGTTTTAGGCAAAATATCTGGAAATTTCTGTTTCTAGAGCACGTGCAGTTTTTGTGCAGATTTTCAGCTTTGATTGCTCACTGTGCCCGTAATTTTAATCCGATTGTTGAAATTTTGGTCTTATCTTATAGTTGCGTTTGTTTAGTTTGCGGCAAGTGCAAATATGTAGTAATTTGCATGAAAATACTAATTTTTATGACGCTTAGGAGGCATAGACATGTATTTGTCTAAAATACGTCAATTTCCTTGTCAGACCTCTGGCTTTAATCATTCACTGTAGCCACAATTTCTATTCGATTATCAAAATTTTGGTCTCATTTTGTAGCTGTAAGTCTGTTGTTTACGTCAAATACAAATTTGTAGTACTTTTCATAAGAATACTAATTTTTATAAGGCTCCTTACATTTTTGGGAGCAGGTTATGGAAACTTTTTCCCTTTATAGCATTGCTGTGGCTTGATTTTTCAACCGATGTGCTGGATTTTGGTGTTAATGAATAGATCAGGGTCTGAATTTTCCAAAAAGCATAAAATTGTGGTATTTCGCAAAAGGTTAAGGGCAGGTATAGTAGTTGAAAGGCAAAAAAATCCCAATTTTTCACATGTCAACCACCCAAAACTTTAAATGGCTTTTTCTCCCCTTAAACGTGCGAATTTCGCGTTTTTACGTTTTCATTTAAAAGTTCAGCCCAAACTAGTGTTTTGATGGTCGGAACATGTTTTAGGCAAAATATCTGGAAATTTCTGTTTCTAGAGCACGTGCAGTTTTTGTGCAGATTTTCAGCTTTGATTGCTCACTGTGCCCGTAATTTTAATCCGATTGTTGAAATTTTGGTCTTATCTTATAGTTGCGTTTGTTTAATTTGCGGCAAGTGCTAATATGTAGTAATTAGCATGAAAATACTAATTTTTATGACGCTTAGGAGGCATAGACATGTATTTGTCTAAAATACGTCAATTTCCTTGTCAGACCTCTGGCTTTAATCATTCACTGTAGCCACAATTTCTATTCGATTATCAAAATTTTGGTCTCATTTTGTAGCTGTCAGTCTGTTGTTTACGTCAAATACAAATTTGTAGTACTTTTCATAAGAATACTAATTTTATAAGGCTCCTTACATTTTTGGGAGCAAGTTATGGAAACTTTTTCCCTTTATAGCATTGCTATGGCTTGATTTTTCAACCGATGTGCTGGATTTTGGTGTTAATGAATAGATCAGGGTCTGAATTTTCCAAAAAGCATAAATTTGTGGTATTTCGCAAAAGGTTAAGGGCAGGTGTAGTAGTTGAAAGGCAAAAAAATCCCAATTTTTCACATGTCAACCACCCAAAACTTTAAATGGCTTTTTCTCCCCTTAAACGTGCGAATTTCGCGTTTTTACGTTTTCATTTAAAAGTTCAGCCCAAACTAGTGTTTTGATGGTCGGAACATGTTTTAGGCAAAATATCTGGAAATTTCTGTTTCTAGAGCACGTGCAGTTTTTGTGCAGATTTTCAGCTTTGATTGCTCACTGTGCCCGTAATTTTAATCCGATTGTTGAAATTTTGGTCTTATCTTATAGTTGCGTTTGTTTAGTTTGCGGCAAGTGCAAATATGTAGTAATTTGCATGAAAATACTAATTTTTATGACGCTTAGGAGGCATAGACATGTATTTGTCTAAAATACGTCAATTTCCTTGTCAGACCTCTGGCTTTAATCATTCACTGTAGCCACAATTTCTATTCGATTATCAAAATTTTGGTCTCATTTTGTAGCTGTCAGTCTGTTGTTTACGTCAAATACAAATTTGTAGTACTTTTCATAAGAATACTAATTTTTATAAGGCTCCTTACAATTTTGGGAGCAGGTTATGGAAACTTTTTCCCTTTATAGCATTGCTGTGGCTTGATTTTTCAACCGATGTGCTGGATTTTGGTGTAAATGAATAGATCAGGGTCTGAATTTTCCAAAAAGCATAAATTTGTGGTATTTCGCTAAAAGGTTAAGGGCAGGTATAGTAGTTGAAAGGCAAAAAAATCCCAATTTTTCACATGTCAACCACCCAAAACTTTAAATGGCTTTTTCTCCCCTTAAACGTGCGAATTTCACGTTTTTACGTTTTCATTTAAAAGTTCAGCCCAAACTAGTGTTTTGATGGTCGGAACATGTTTTAGGCAAAATATCTGGAAATTTCTGTTTCTAGAGCACGTGCAGTTTTTGTGCAGATTTTCAGCTTTGATTGCTCACTGTGCCCGTAATTTTAATCCGATTGTTGAAATTTTGGTCTTATCTTATAGTTGCGTTTGTTTAGTTTGCGGCAAGTGCAAATATGTAGTAATTTGCATGAAAATACTAATTTTTATGACGCTTAGGAGGCATAGACATGTATTTGTCTAAAATACGTCAATTTCCTTGTCAGACCTCTGGCTTTAATCATTCACTGTAGCCACAATTTCTATTCGATTATCAAAATTTTGGTCTCATTTTGTAGCTGTCAGTCTGTTGTTTACGTCAAATACAAATTTGTAGTACTTTTCATAAGAATACTAATTTTTATAAGGCTCCTTACATTTTTGGGAGCAAGTTATGGAAACTTTTTTCCTTTATAGCATTGCTATGGCTTGATTTTTCAACCGATGTGCTGGATTTTGGTGTTAATGAATAGATCAGGGTCTGAATTTTCCAAAAAGCATAAATTTGTGGTATTTCGCAAAAGGTTAAGGGCAGGTGTAGTAGTTGAAAGGCAAAAAAATCCCAATTTTTCACATGTCAACCACCCAAAACTTTAAATGGCTTTTTCTCCCCTTAAACGTGCGAATTTCGCGTTTTTACGTTTTCATTTAAAAGTTCAGCCCAAACTAGTGTTTTGATGGTCGGAACATGTTTTAGGCAAAATATCTGGAAATTTCTGTTTCTAGAGCACGTGCAGTTTTTGTGCAGATTTTCAGCTTTGATTGCTCACTGTGCCCGTAATTTTAATCCGATTGTTGAAATTTTGGTCTTATCTTATAGTTGCGTTTGTTTAGTTTGCGGCAAGTGCAAATATGTAGTAATTTGCATGAAAATACTAATTTTTATGACGCTTAGGAGGCATAGACATGTATTTGTCTAAAATACGTCAATTTCCTTGTCAGACCTCTGGCTTTAATCATTCACTGTAGCCACAATTTCTATTCGATTATCAAAATTTTGGTCTCATTTAGTAGCTGTCAGTCTGTTGTTTACGTCAAATACAAATTTGTAGTACTTTTCATAAGAATACTAATTTTTATAAGGCTCCTTACATTTTTGGGAGCAGGTTATGGAAACTTTTTCCCTTTATAGCATTGCTGTGGCTTGATTTTTCAACCGATGTGCTGGATTTTGGTGTTAATGAATAGACCAGCGTCTGAGTTTTCCAAAAATCATAAATTTGTGGTATTTCGCAAAAGGTTAAGGGCAGGTGTAGTAGTTGAAAGGCAAAAAAATCCCAATTTTTCACATGTCAACCACCCAAAACTTTAAATGGCTTTTTCTCCCCTTAAACGTGCGAATTTCGCGTTTTTACGTTTTCATTTAAAAGTTCAGCCCAAACTAGTGTTTTGATGGTCGGAACATGTTTTAGGCAAAATATCTGGAAATGGCTGTTTCTAGAGCACGTGCAGTTTTTGTGCAGATTTTCAGCTTCGATTGCTCACTGTGCCCGTAATTTTAATCCGATTGTTGAAATTTTGGTCTTATCTTATAGTTGCGTTTGTTTAGTTTGCGGCAAGTGCAAATATGTAGTAATTTGCATGAAAATACTAATTTTTATGACGCTTAGGAGGCATAGACATGTATTTGTCTAAAATACGTCAATTTCCTTGTCAGACCTCTGGCTTTAATCATTCACTGTAGCCACAATTTCTATTCGATTATCAAAATTTTGGTCTCATTTTGTAGCTGTCAGTCTGTTGTTTACGTCAAATACAAATTTGTAGTACTTTTCATAAGAATACTAATTTTTATAAGGCTCCTTACATTTTTGGGAGCAGGTTATGGAAACTTTTTCCTTTATAGCATTGCTGTGGCTTGATTTTTCAACCGATGTGCTGGATTTTGGTGTTAATGAATAGATCAGGGTCTGAATTTTCCAAAAAGCATAAATTTGTGGTATTTCGCAAAAGGTTAAGGGCAGGTATAGTAGTTGAAAGGCAAAAAAAATCCCATTTTTCACATGTCAACCACCCAAAACTTTAAATGGCTTTTTCTCCCCTTAAACGTGCGAATTTCGCGTTTTTACGTTTTCATTTAAAAGTTCAGCCCAAACTAGTGTTTTGATGGTCGGAACATGTTTTAGGCAAAATATCTGGAAATGGCTGTTTCTAGAGCACGTGCAGTTTTTGTGCAGATTTTCAGCTTCGATTGCTCACTGTGCCCGTAATTTTAATCCGATTGTTGAAATTTTGGTCTTATCTTATAGTTGCGTTTGTTTAGTTTGCGGCAAGTGCAAATATGTAGTAATTTGCATGAAAATACTAATTTTTATGACGCTTAGGAGGCATAGACATGTATTTGTCTAAAATACGTCAATTTCCTTGTCAGACCTCTGGCTTTAATCATTCACTGTAGCCACAATTTCTATTCGATTATCAAAATTTTGGTCTCATTTTGTAGCTGTCAGTCTGTTGTTTACGTCAAATACAAATTTGTAGTACTTTTCATAAGAATACTAATTTTTATAAGGCTCCTTACATTTTTGGGAGCAGGTTATGGAAACTTTTTCCCTTTATAGCATTGCTGTGGCTTGATTTTTCAACCGATGTGCTGGATTTTGGTGTTAATGAATAGATCAGGGTCTGAATTTTCCAAAAAGCATAAATTTGTGGTATTTCGCAAAAGGTTAAGGGCAGGTGTAGTAGTTGAAAGGCAAAAAAATCCCAATTTTTCACATGTCAACCACCCAAAACTTTAAATGGCTTTTTCTCCCCTTAAACGTGCGAATTTCGCGTTTTTACGTTTTCATTTAAAAGTTCAGCCCAAACTAGTGTTTTGATGGTCGGAACATGTTTTAGGCAAAATATCTGGAAATTTCTGTTTCTAGAGCACGTGCAGTTTTTGTGCAGATTTTCAGCTTTGATTGCTCACTGTGCCCGTAATTTTAATCCGATTGTTGAAATTTTGGTCTTATCTTATAGTTGCGTTTGTTTAGTTTGCGGCAAGTGCAAATATGTAGTAATTTGCATGAAAATACTAATTTTTATGACGCTTAGGAGGCATAGACATGTATTTGTCTAAAATACGTCAATTTCCTTGTCAGACCTCTGGCTTTAATCATTCACTGTAGCCACAATTTCTATTCGATTATCAAAATTTTGGTCTCATTTTGTAGCTGTCAGTCTGTTGTTTACGTCAAATACAAATTTGTAGTACTTTTCATAAGAATACTAATTTTTATAAGGCTCCTTACATTTTTGGGAGCAAGTTATGGAAACTTTTTCCCTTTATAGCATTGCTATGGCTTAATTTTTCAACCGATGTGCTGGATTTTGGTGTTAATGAATAGATCAGGGTCTGAATTTTCCAAAAAGCATAAATTTGTGGTATTTCGCAAAAGGTTAAGGGCAGGTATAGTAGTTGAAAGGCAAAAAAATCCCAATTTTTCACATGTCAACCACCCAAAACTTTAAATGGCTTTTTCTCCCCTTAAACGTGCGAATTTCGCGTTTTTACGTTTTCATTTAAAAGTTCAGCCCAAACTAGTGTTTTGATGGTCGGAACATGTTTTAGGCAAAATATCTGGAAATTTCTGTTTCTAGAGCACGTGCAGTTTTTGTGCAGATTTTCAGCTTTGATTGCTCACTGTGCCCGTAATTTTAATCCGATTGTTGAAATTTTGGTCTTATCTTATAGTTGCGTTTGTTTAGTTTGCGGCAAGTGCAAATATGTAGTAATTTGCATGAAAATACTAATTTTTATGACGCTTAGGAGGCATAGACATGTATTTGTCTAAAATACGTCAATTTCCTTGTCAGACCTCTGGCTTTAATCATTCACTGTAGCCACAATTTCTATTCGATTATCAAAATTTTGGTCTCATTTTGTAGCTGTCAGTCTGTTGTTTACGTCAAATACAAATTTGTAGTACTTTTCATAAGAATACTAATTTTTATAAGGCTCCTTACATTTTTGGGAGCAGGTTATGGAAACTTTTTCCCTTTATAGCATTGCTATGGCTTGATTTTTCAACCGATGTGCTGGATTTTACATGTTAATGAATAGATCAGGGTCTGAATTTTCCAAAAAGCATAAATTTGTGGTATTTCGCAAAAGATTAAGGGCAGGTGTAGTAGTTGAAAGGCAAAAAAATCCCAATTTTTCACATGTCAACCACCCAAAACTTTAAATGGCTTTTTCTCCCCTTAAACGTGCGAATTTCGCGTTTTTACGTTTTCATTTAAAAGTTCAGCCCAAACTAGTGTTTTGATGGTCGGAACATGTTTTAGGCAAAATATCTGGAAATTTCTGTTTCTAGAGCACGTGCAGTTTTTGTGCAGATTTTCAGCTTTGATTGCTCACTGTGCCCGTAATTTTAATCCGATTGTTGAAATTTTGGTCTTATCTTATAGTTGCGTTTGTTTAGTTTGCGGCAAGTGCAAATATGTAGTAATTTGCATGAAAATACTAATTTTTATGACGCTTAGGAGGCATAGACATGTATTTGTCTAAAATACGTCAATTTCTTTGTCAGACCTCTGGCTTTAATCATTCACTGTAGCCACAATTTCTATTCGATTATCAAAATTTTGGTCTCATTTTGTAGCTGTCAGTCTGTTGTTTACGTCAAATACAAATTTGTAGTACTTTTCATAAGAATACTAATTTTTATAAGGCTCCTTACATTTTTGGGAGCAGGTTATGGAAACTTTTTCCCTTTATAGCATTGCTGTGGCTTGATTTTTCAACCGATGTGCTGGATTTTGGTGTTAATGAATAGATCAGGGTCTGAATTTTCCAAAAAGCATAAATTTGTGGTATTTCGCAAAAGGTTAAGGGCAGGTATAGTAGTTGAAAGGCAAAAAAATCCCAATTTTTCACATGTCAACCACCCAAAACTTTAAATGGCTTTTTCTCCCCTTAAACGTGCGAATTTCGCGTTTTTACGTTTTCATTTAAAAGTTCAGCCCAAACTAGTGTTTTGATGGTCGGAACATGTTTTAGGCAAAATATCTGGAAATTTCTGTTTCTAGAGCACGTGCAGTTTTTGTGCAGATTTTCAGCTTCGATTGCTCACTGTGCCCGTAATTTTAATCCGATTGTTGAAATTTTGGTCTTATCTTATAGTTGCGTTTGTTTAGTTTGCGGCAAGTGCAAATATGTAGTAATTTGCATGAAAATACTAATTTTTATGACGCTTAGGAGGCATAGACATGTATTTGTCTAAAATACGTCAATTTCCTTGTCAGACCTCTGGCTTTAATCATTCACTGTAGCCACAATTTCTATTCGATTATCAAAATTTTGGTCTCATTTTGTAGCTGTCAGTCTGTTGTTTACGTCAAATACAAATTTGTAGTACTTTTCATAAGAATACTAATTTTTATGAGGCTCCTTACATTTTTGGGAGCAGGTTATGGAAACTTTTTCCCTTTATAGCATTGCTATGGCTTGATTTTTCAACCGATGTGCTGGATTTTGGTGTTAATGAATAGATCAGGGTCTGAATTTTCCAAAAAGCATAAATTTGTGGTATTTCGCAAAAGGTTAAGGGCAGGTGTAGTAGTTGAAAGGCAAAAAAATCCCAATTTTTCACATGTCAACCACCCAAAACTTTAAATGGCTTTTTCTCCCCTTAAACGTGCGAATTTCGCGTTTTTACGTTTTCATTTAAAAGTTCAGCCCAAACTAGTGTTTTGATGGTCGGAACATGTTTTAGGCAAAATATCTGGAAATGGCTGTTTCTAGAGCACGTGCAGTTTTTGTGCAGATTTTCAGCTTCGATTGCTCACTGTGCCCGTAATTTTAATCCGATTGTTGAAATTTTGGTCTTATCTTATAGTTGCGTTTGTTTAGTTTGCGGCAAGTGCAAATATGTAGTAATTTGCATGAAAATACTAATTCTTATGATGCTTAGGAGGCATAGACATGTATTTGTCTAAAATACGTCAATTTCCTTGTCAGACCTCTGGCTTTAATCATTCACTGTAGCCACAATTTCTATTCGATTATCAAAATTTTGGTCTCATTTTGTAGCTGTCAGTCTGTTGTTTACGTCAAATGCAAATTTGTAGTACTTTTCATAAGAATACTAATTTTTATAAGGCTCCTTACATTTTTGGGAGCAAGTTATGGAAACCTTTTCCCTTTATAGCATTGCTATGGCTTGATTTTTCAACCGATGTGCTGGATTTTGGTGTTAATGAATAGATCAGGGTCTGAATTTTCCAAAAAGCATAAATTTGTGCAGTTTTTGTGCAGATTTTCAGCTTCGATTGCTCACTGTGCCCGTAATTTTAATCCGATTGTTGAAATTTTGGTCTTATCTTATAGTTGCGTTTGTTTAGTTTGCGGCAAGTGCAAATATGTAGTAATTTGCATGAAAATACTAATTTTTATGACGCTTAGGAGGCATAGACATGTATTTGTCTAAAATACGTCAATTTCCTTGTCAGACCTCTGGCTTTAATCATTCACTGTAGCCACAATTTCTATTCGATTATCAAAATTTTGGTCTCATTTTGTAGCTGTCAGTCTGTTGTTTACGTCAAATACAAATTTGTAGTACTTTTCATAAGAATACTAATTTTTATAAGGCTCCTTACATTTTTGGGAGCAGGTTATGGAAACTTTTTCCCTTTATAGCATTGCTGTGGCTTGATTTTTCAACCGATGTGCTGGATTTTGGTGTTAATGAATAGATCAGGGTCTGAATTTTCCAAAAAGCATAAATTTGTGGTATTTCGCAAAAGGTTAAGGGCAGGTATAGTAGTTGAAAGGCAAAAAAATCCCAATTTTTCACATGTCAACCACCCAAAACTTTAAATGGCTTTTTCTCCCCTTAAACGTGCGAATTTCGCGTTTTTACGTTTTCATTTAAAAGTTCAGCCCAAACTAGTGTTTTGATGGTCGGAACATGTTTTAAGCAAAATATCTGGAAATTTCTGTTTCTAGAGCACGTGCAGTTTTTGTGCAGGTTTTCAGCTTTGATTGCTCACTGTGCCCGTAATTTTAATCCGATTGTTGAAATTTTGGTCTTATCTTATAGTTGCGTTTGTTTAGTTTGCGGCAAGTGCAAATATGTAGTAATTTGCATGAAAATACTAATTTTTATGACGCTTAGGAGGCATAGACATGTATTTGTCTAAAATACGTCAATTTCCTTGTCAGACCTCTGGCTTTAATCATTCACTGTAGCCACAATTTCTATTCGATTATCAAAATTTTGGTCTCATTTTGTAGCTGTCAGTCTGTTGTTTACGTCAAATACAAATTTGTAGTACTTTTCATAAGAATACTAATTTTTATAAGGCTCCTTACATTTTTGGGAGCAAGTTATTGAAACTTTTTCCCTTTATAGCATTGCTATGGCTTGATTTTTCAACCGATGTGCTGGATTTTGGTGTTAATGAATAGATCAGGGTCTGAATTTTCTAAAAAGCATAAATTTGTGGTATTTCGCAAAAGGTTAAGGGCAGGTGTAGTAGTTGAAAGGCAAAAAAATCCCAATTTTTCACATGTCAACCACCCAAAACTTTAAATGGCTTTTTCTCCCCTTAAACGTGCGAATTTCGCGTTTTTACGTTTTCATTTAAAAGTTCAGCCCAAACTAGTGTTTTGATGGTCGGAACATGTTTTAGGCAAAATATCTGGAAATGGCTGTTTCTAGAGCACGTGCAGTTTTTGTGCAGATTTTCAGCTTCGATTGCTCACTGTGCCCGTAATTTTAATCCGATTGTTGAAATTTTGGTCTTATCTTATAGTTGCGTTTGTTTAGTTTGCGGCAAGTGCAAATATGTAGTAATTTGCATGAAAATACTAATTTTTATGACGCTTAGGAGGCATAGACATGTATTTGTCTAAAATACGTCAATTTCCTTGTCAGACCTCTGGCTTTAATCATTCACTGTAGCCACAATTTCTATTCGATTATCAAAATTTTGGTCTCATTTTGTAGCTGTCAGTCTGTTGTTTACGTCAAATACAAATTTGTAGTACTTTCTATAAGAATACTAATTTTTATAAGGCTCCGTACATTTTTGGGAGCAGGTTATGGAAACTTTTTCCCTTTATAGCATTGCTGTGGCTTGATTTTTCAACCGATGTGCTGGATTTTGGTGTTAATGAATAGATCAGGGTCTGAATTTTCCAAAAAGCATAAATTTGTGGTATTTCGCAAAAGGTTAAGGGCAGGTATAGTAGTTGAAAGGCAAAAAAATCCCAATTTTTCACATGTCAACCACCCAAAACTTTAAATGGCTTTTTCTCCCCTTAAACGTGCGAATTTCGCGTTTTTACGTTTTCATTTAAAAGTTCAGCCCAAACTAGTGTTTTGATGGTCGGAACATGTTTTAGGCAAAATATCTGGAAATTTCTGTTTCTAGAGCACGTGCAGTTTTTGTGCAGATTTTCAGCTTTGATTGCTCACTGTGCCCGTAATTTTAATCCGATTGTTGAAATTTTGGTCTTATCTTATAGTTGCGTTTGTTTAGTTTGCGGCAATTGCAAATATGTAGTAATTTGCATGAAAACACTAATTTTTATGACGCTTAGGAGGCATAGACATGTATTTGTCTAAAATACGTCAATTTCCTTGTCAGACCTCTGGCTTTAATCATTCACTGTAGCCACAATTTCTATTCGATTATCAAAATTTTGGTCTCATTTTGTAGCTGTCAGTCTGTTGTTTACGTCAAATACAAATTTGTAGTACTTTTCATAAGAATACTAATTTTTATAAGGCTCCTTACATTTTTGGGAGCAAGTTATGGAAACTTTTTCCCTTTATAGCATTGCTATGGCTTGATTTTTCAACCGATGTGCTGGATTTTGGTGTTAATGAATAGATCAGGGTCTGAATTTTCCAAAAAGCATAAATTTGTGGTATTTCGCAAAAGGTTAAGGGCAGGTGTAGTAGTTGAAAGGCAAAAAAATCCCAATTTTTCACATGTCAACCACCCAAAACTTTAAATGGCTTTTTCTCCCCTTAAACGTGCGAATTTCGCGTTTTTACGTTTTCATTTAAAAGTTCAGCCCAAACTAGTGTTTTGATGGTCGGAACATGTTTTAGGCAAAATATCTGGAAATGGCTGTTTCTAGAGCACGTGCAGTTTTTGTGCAGATTTTCAGCTTCGATTGCTCACTGTGCCCGTAATTTTAATCCGATTGTTGAAATTTTGGTCTTATCTTATAGTTGCGTTCGTTTAGTTTGCGGCAATTGCAAATATGTAGTAATTTGCATGAAAACACTAATTTTTATGACGCTTAGGAGGCATAGACATGTATTTGTCTAAAATACGTCAATTTCCTTGTCAGACCTCTGGCTTTAATCATTCACTGTAGCCACAATTTCTATTCGATTATCAAAATTTTGGTCTCATTTTGTAGCTGTCAGTCTGTTGTTTACGTCAAATACAAATTTGTAGTACTTTTCATAAGAATACTAATTTTTATAAGGCTCCTTACATTTTTGGGAGCAAGTTATTGAAACTTTTTCCCTTTATAGCATTGCTATGGCTTGATTTTTCAACCGATGTGCTGGATTTTGGTGTTAATGAATAGATCAGGGTCTGAATTTTCTAAAAAGCATAAATTTGTGGTATTTCGCAAAAGGTTAAGGGCAGGTGTAGTAGTTGAAAGGCAAAAAAATCCCAATTTTTCACATGTCAACCACCCAAAACTTTAAATGGCTTTTTCTCCCCTTAAACGTGCGAATTTCGCGTTTTTACGTTTTCATTTAAAAGTTCAGCCCAAACTAGTGTTTTGATGGTCGGAACATGTTTTAGGCAAAATATCTGGAAATGGCTGTTTCTAGAGCACGTGCAGTTTTTGTGCAGATTTTCAGCTTCGATTGCTCACTGTGCCCGTAATTTTAATCCGATTGTTGAAATTTTGGTCTTATCTTATAGTTGCGTTTGTTTAGTTTGCGGCAAGTGCAAATATGTAGTAATTTGCATGAAAATACAAATTTTTATGACGCTTAGGAGGCATAGACATGTATTTGTCTAAAATACGTCAATTTCCTTGTCAGACCTCTGGCTTTAATCATTCACTGTAGCCACAATTTCTATTCGATTATCAAAATTTTGGTCTCATTTTGTAGCTGTCAGTCTGTTGTTTACGTCAAATACAAATTTGTAGTACTTTTCATAAGAATACTAATTTTTATAAGGCTCCTTACATTTTTGGGAGCAGGTTATGGAAACTTTTTCCCTTTATAGCATTGCTGTGGCTTGATTTTTCAACCGATGTGCTGGATTTTGGTGTTAATGAATAGATCAGGGTCTGAATTTTCCAAAAAGCATAAATTTGTGGTATTTCGCAAAAGGTTAAGGGCAGGTATAGTAGTTGAAAGGCAAAAAAATCCCAATTTTTCACATGTCAACCACCCAAAACTTTAAATGGCTTTTTCTCCCCTTAAACGTGCGAATTTCGCGTTTTTACGTTTTCATTTAAAAGTTCAGCCCAAACTAGTGTTTTGATGGTCGGAACATGTTTTAGGCAAAATATCTGGAAATTTCTGTTTCTAGAGCACGTGCAGTTTTTGTGCAGATTTTCAGCTTTGATTGCTCACTGTGCCCGTAATTTTAATCCGATTGTTGAAATTTTGGTCTTATCTTATAGTTGCGTTTGTTTAGTTTGCGGCAATTGCAAATATGTAGTAATTTGCATGAAAACACTAATTTTTATGACGCTTAGGAGGCATAGACATGTATTTGTCTAAAATACGTCAATTTCCTTGTCAGACCTCTGGCTTTAATCATTCACTGTAGCCACAATTTCTATTCGATTATCAAAATTTTGGTCTCATTTTGTAGCTGTCAGTCTGTTGTTTACGTCAAATACAAATTTGTAGTACTTTTCATAAGAATACTAATTTTTATAAGGCTCCTTACATTTTTGGGAGCAAGTTATGGAAACTTTTTCCCTTTATAGCATTGCTATGGCTTGATTTTTCAACCGATGTGCTGGATTTTGGTGTTAATGAATAGATCAGGGTCTGAATTTTCCAAAAAGCATAAATTTGTGGTATTTCGCAAAAGGTTAAGGGCAGGTGTAGTAGTTGAAAGGCAAAAAAATCCCAATTTTTCACATGTCAACCACCCAAAACTTTAAATGGCTTTTTCTCCCCTTAAACGTGCGAATTTCGCGTTTTTACGTTTTCATTTAAAAGTTCAGCCCAAACTAGTGTTTTGATGGTCGGAACATGTTTTAGGCAAAATATCTGGAAATGGCTGTTTCTAGAGCACGTGCAGTTTTTGTGCAGATTTTCAGCTTCGATTGCTCACTGTGCCCGTAATTTTAATCCGATTGTTGAAATTTTGGTCTTATCTTATAGTTGCGTTCGTTTAGTTTGCGGCAATTGCAAATATGTAGTAATTTGCATGAAAACACTAATTTTTATGACGCTTAGGAGGCATAGACATGTATTTGTCTAAAATACGTCAATTTCCTTGTCAGACCTCTGGCTTTAATCATTCACTGTAGCCACAATTTCTATTCGATTATCAAAATTTTGGTCTCATTTTGTAGCTGTCAGTCTGTTGTTTACGTCAAATACAAATTTGTAGTACCTTTCATAAGAATACTAATTTTTATAAGGCTCCTTACATTTTTGGGAGCAAGTTATTGAAACTTTTTCCCTTTATAGCATTGCTATGGCTTGATTTTTCAACCGATGTGCTGGATTTTGGTGTTAATGAATAGATCAGGGTCTGAATTTTCTAAAAAGCATAAATTTGTGGTATTTCGCAAAAGGTTAAGGGCAGGTGTAGTAGTTGAAAGGCAAAAAAATCCCAATTTTTCACATGTCAACCACCCAAAACTTTAAATGGCTTTTTCTCCCCTTAAACGTGCGAATTTCGCGTTTTTACGTTTTCATTTAAAAGTTCAGCCCAAACTAGTGTTTTGATGGTCGGAACATGTTTTAGGCAAAATATCTGGAAATGGCTGTTTCTAGAGCACGTGCAGTTTTTGTGCAGATTTTCAGCTTCGATTGCTCACTGTGCCCGTAATTTTAATCCGATTGTTGAAATTTTGGTCTTATCTTATAGTTGCGTTTGTTTAGTTTGCGGCAAGTGCAAATATGTAGTAATTTGCATGAAAATACAAATTTTTATGACGCTTAGGAGGCATAGACATGTATTTGTCTAAAATACGTCAATTTCCTTGTCAGACCTCTGGCTTTAATCATTCACTGTAGCCACAATTTCTATTCGATTATCAAAATTTTGGTCTCATTTTGTAGCTGTCAGTCTGTTGTTTACGTCAAATACAAATTTGTAGTACTTTTCATAAGAATACTAATTTTTATAAGGCTCCTTACATTTTTGGGAGCAGGTTATGGAAACTTTTTCCCTTTATAGCATTGCTGTGGCTTGATTTTTCAACCGATGTGCTGGATTTTGGTGTTAATGAATAGATCAGGGTCTGAATTTTCCAAAAAGCATAAATTTGTGGTATTTCGCAAAAGGTTAAGGGCAGGTATAGTAGTTGAAAGGCAAAAAAATCCCAATTTTTCACATGTCAACCACCCAAAACTTTAAATGGCTTTTTCTCCCCTTAAACGTGCGAATTTCGCGTTTTTACGTTTTCATTTAAAAGTTCAGCCCAAACTAGTGTTTTGATGGTCGGAACATGTTTTAGGCAAAATATCTGGAAATTTCTGTTTCTAGAGCACGTGCAGTTTTTGTGCAGATTTTCAGCTTTGATTGCTCACTGTGCCCGTAATTTTAATCCGATTGTTGAAATTTTGGTCTTATCTTATAGTTGCGTTTGTTTAGTTTGCGGCAATTGCAAATATGTAGTAATTTGCATGAAAACACTAATTTTTATGACGCTTAGGAGGCATAGACATGTATTTGTCTAAAATACGTCAATTTCCTTGTCAGACCTCTGGCTTTAATCATTCACTGTAGCCACAATTTCTATTCGATTATCAAAATTTTGGTCTCATTTTGTAGCTGTCAGTCTGTTGTTTACGTCAAATACAAATTTGTAGTACTTTTCATAAGAATACTAATTTTTATAAGGCTCCTTACATTTTTGGGAGCAAGTTATGGAAACTTTTTCCCTTTATAGCATTGCTATGGCTTGATTTTTCAACCGATGTGCTGGATTTTGGTGTTAATGAATAGATCAGGGTCTGAATTTTCCAAAAAGCATAAATTTGTGGTATTTCGCAAAAGGTTAAGGGCAGGTGTAGTAGTTGAAAGGCAAAAAAATCCCAATTTTTCACATGTCAACCACCCAAAACTTTAAATGGCTTTTTCTCCCCTTAAACGTGCGAATTTCACGTTTTTACGTTTTCATTTAAAAGTTCAGCCCAAACTAGTGTTTTGATGGTCGGAACATGTTTTAGGCAAAATATCTGGAAATGGCTGTTTCTAGAGCACGTGCAGTTTTTGTGCAGATTTTCAGCTTCGATTGCTCACTGTGCCCGTAATTTTAATCCGATTGTTGAAATTTTGGTCTTATCTTATAGTTGCGTTTGTTTAGTTTGCGGCAAGTGCAAATATGTAGTAATTTGCATGAAAATACTAATTTTTATGACGCTTAGGAGGCATAGACATGTATTTGTCTAAAATACGTCAATTTCCTTGTCAGACCTCTGGCTTTAATCATTCACTGTAGCCACAATTTCTATTCGATTATCAAAATCTTGGTCTCATTTTGTAGCTGTCAGTCTGTTGTTTACGTCAAATACAAATTTGTAGTACTTTTCATAAGAATACTAATTTTTATAAGGCTCCTTACATTTTTGGGAGCAGGTTATGGAAACTTTTTCCCTTTCTAGCATCGCTGTGGCTTGATTTTTCAACCGATGTGCTGGATTTTGGTGTTAATGAATAGATCAGGGTCTGAATTTTCCAAAAAGCATAAATTTGTGGTATTTCGCAAAAGGTTAAGGGCAGGTGTAGTAGTTGAAAGGCAAAAAAATCCCAATTTTTCACATGTCAACCACCCAAAATTTTAAATGGCTTTTTCTCCCCTTAAACGTGCGAATTTCGCGTTTTTACGTTTTCATTTAAAAGTTCAGCCCAAACTAGTGTTTTGATGGTCGGAACATGTTTTAGGCAAAATATCTGGAAATTTCTGTTTCTAGAGCACGTGCAGTTTTTGTGCAGATTTTCAGCTTTGATTGCTCACTGTGCCCGTAATTTTAATCCGATTGTTGAAATTTTGGTCTTATCTTATAGTTGCGTTTGTTTAGTTTGCGGCAAGTGCAAATATGTAGTAATTTGCATGAAAATACTAATTTTTATGATGCTTAGGAGGCATAGACATGTATTTGTCTAAAATACGTCAATTTCCTTGTCAGACCTCTGGCTTTAATCATTCACTGTAGCCACAATTTCTATTCGATTATCAAAATTTTGGTCTCATTTTGTAGCTGTCAGTCTGTTGTTTACGTCAAATACAAATTTGTAGTACTTTTCATAAGAATACTAATTTTTATAAGGCTCCTTACATTTTTGGGAGCAGGTTATGGAAACTTTTTCCCTTTATAGCATTGCTATGGCTTGATTTTTCAACCGATGTGCTGGATTTTGGTGTTAATAAATAGATCAGGGTCTGAATTTTCCAAAAAGCATAAATTTGTGGTATTTCGCAAAAGGTTAAGGGCAGGTATAGTAGTTGAAAGGCAAAAAAATCCCAATTTTTCACATGTCAACCACCCAAAACTTTAAATGGCTTTTTCTCCCCTTAAACGTGCGAATTTCGCGTTTTTACGTTTTCATTTAAAAGTTCAGCCCAAACTAGTGTTTTGATGGTCGGAACATGTTTTAGGCAAAATATCTGGAAATGGCTGTTTCTAGAGCACGTGCAGTTTTTGTGCAGATTTTCAGCTTCGATTGCTCACTGTGCCCGTAATTTTAATCCGATTGTTGAAATTTTGGTCTTATCTTATAGTTGCGTTTGTTTAGTTTGCGGCAAGTGCAAATATGTAGTAATTTGCATGAAAATACTAATTTTTATGACGCTTAGGAGGCATAGACATGTATTTGTCTAAAATACGTCAATTTCCTTGTCAGACCTCTGGCTTTAATCATTCACTGTAGCCACAATTTCTATTCGATTATCAAAATTTTGGTCTCATTTTGTAGCTGTCAGTCTGTTGTTTACGTCAAATACAAATTTGTAGTACTTTTCATAAGAATACTAATTTTTATAAGGCTCCTTACATTTTTGGGAGCAAGTTATGGAAACTTTTTCCCTTTATAGCATTGCTATGGCTTGATTTTTCAACCGATGTGCTGGATTTTGGTGTTAATGAATAGATCAGGGTCTGAATTTTCCAAAAAGCATAAATTTGTGGTTTTTCGCAAAAGGTTAAGGGCAGGTGTAGTAGTTGAAAGGCAAAAAAATCCCAATTTTTCACATGTCAACCACCCAAAACTTTAAATGGCTTTTTCTCCCCTTAAACGTGCGAATTTCGCGTTTTTACGTTTTCATTTAAAAGTTCAGCCCAAACTAGTGTTTTGATGGTCGGAACATGTTTTCGGCAAAATATCTGGAAATGGCTGTTTCTAGAGCACGTGCAGTTTTTGTGCAGATTTTCAGCTTCGATTGCTCACTGTGCCCGTAATTTTAATCCGATTGTTGAAATTTTGGTCTTATCTTATAGTTGCGTTTGTTTAGTTTGCGGCAAGTGCAAATATGTAGTAATTTGCATGAAAATACTAATTTTTATGACGCTTAGGAGGCATAGACATATATTTGTCTAAAATACGTCAATTTCCTTGTCAGACCTCTGGCTTTAATCATTCACTGTAGCCACAATTTCTATTCGATTATCAAAATTTTGGTCTCATTTTGTAGCTGTCAGTCTGTTGTTTACGTCAAATACAAATTTGTAGTACTTTTCATAAGAATACTAATTTTTATAAGGCTCCTTACATTTTTGGGAGCAGGTTATGGAAACTTTTTCCCTTTATAGCATTGCTGTGGCTTGATTTTTCAACCGATGTGCTGGATTTTGGTGTTAATGAATAGATCAGGGTCTGAATTTTCCAAAAAGCATAAATTTGTGGTATTTCGCAAAAGGTTAAGGGCAGGTGTAGTAGTTGAAAGGCAAAAAAATCCCAATTTTTCACATGTCAACCACCCAAAACTTTAAATGGCTTTTTCTCCCCTTAAATGTGCGAATTTCGCGTTTTTACGTTTTCATTTAAAAGTTCAGCCCAAACTAGTGTTTTGATGGTCGGAACATGTTTTAGGCAAAATATCTGGAAATGGCTGTTTCCAGAGCACGTGCAGTTTTCGTGCAGATTTTCAGCTTCGATTGCTCACTGTGCCCGTAATTTTAATCCGATTGTTGAAATTTTGGTCTTATCTTATAGTTGCGTTTGTTTAGTTTGCGGCAAGTGCAAATATGTAGTAATTTGCATGAAAATACAAATTTTTATGACGCTTAGGAGGCATAGACATGTATTTGTCTAAAATACGTCAATTTCCTTGTCAGACCTCTGGCTTTAATCATTCACTGTAGCCACAATTTCTATTCGATTATCAAAATTTTGGTCTCATTTTGTAGCTGTCAGTCTGTTGTTTACGTCAAATACAAATTTGTAGTACTTTTCATAAGAATACTAATTTCTGTAAGGCTCCTTACATTTTTGGGGGCAGGTTATGGAAACTTTTTCCCTTTATGGCATTGCTGTGGCTTGATTTTTCTACCGATGTGCTGGATTTTGGTGTTAATGAATAGATCAGCGTCTGAATTTTCCAAAAAGTATAAATTTGTGGTATTTCGCAAAAGGTTAAGGGCGGGTGTAGTAGTTGAAAGGCATAAAAATCCCAATTTTTCACATGTCAACCACCCAAAACTTTAAATGGCTTTTTCTCCCCTTAAACGTGCGAATTTCGCGTTTTTACGTTTTCATTTAAAAGTTCAGCCCAAACTAGTGTTTTGATGGTCGGAACATGTTTTAGGCAAAATATCTGGAAATGGCTGTTTCTAGAGCACGTGCAGTTTTTGTGCAGATTTTCAGCTTCGATTGCTCACTGTGCGCGTAATTTTAATCCGATTGTTGAAATTTTGGTCTTATCTTATAGTTGTGTTTGTTTAGTTTGCGGCAAGTGCAAATATGTAGTAATTTGCATGAAAATACTAATTTTTATGACGCTTAGGAGGCATAGACATGTATTTGTCTAAAATACGTCAATTTCCTTGTCAGACCTCTGGCTTTAATCATTCACTGTAGCCACAATTTCTATTCGATTATCAAAATTTTGGTCTCATTTTGTAGCTGTCAGTCTGTTGTTTACGTCAAATACAAATTTGTAGTACTTTTCATAAGAATACTAATTTTTATAAGGCTCCTTACATTTTTGGGAGCAGGTTATAGAAACTTTTTCCCTTTATAGCATTGCTATGGCTTGATTTTTCAACCGATGTGCTGGATTTTGGTGTTAATGAATAGATCAGGGTCTGAATTTTCCAAAAAGCATAAATTTGTGGTATTTCGCAAAAGGTTAAGGGCAGGTGTAGTAGTTGAAAGGCAAAAAAATCCCAATTTTTCACATGTCAACCACCCAAAACTTTAAATGGCTTTTTCTCCCCTTAAACGTGCGAATTTCGCGTTTTTACGTTTTCATTTAAAAGTTCAGCCCAAACTAGTGTTTTGATGGTCGGAACATGTTTTAGGCAAAATATCTGGAAATTTCTGTTTCTAGAGCACGTGCAGTTTTTGTGCAGATTTTCAGCTTTGATTGCTCACTGTGCCCGTAATTTAAATCCGATTGTTGAAATGTTGGTCTTATCTTATAGTTGCGTTTGTTTAGTTTGCGGCAAGTGCAAATATGTAGTAATTTGCATGAAAATACTAATTTTTATGACGCTTAGGAGGCATAGACATGTATTTGTCTAAAATACGTCAATTTCCTTGTCAGACCTCTGGCTTTAATCATTCACTGTAGCCACAATTTCTATTCGATTATCAAAATTTTGGTCTCATTTTGTAGCTGTCAGTCTGTTGTTTACGTCAAATACAAATTTGTAGTACTTTTCATAAGAATACTAATTTTTATAAGGCTCCTTACATTTTTGGGAGCAGGTTATGGAAACTTTTTCCTTTATAGCATTGCTGTGGCTTGATTTTTCAACCGATGTGCTGGATTTTGGTGTTAATAAATAGATCAGGGTCTGAATTTTCCAAAAAGCATAAATTTGTGGTATTTCGCAAAAGGTTAAGGGCAGGTGTAGTAGTTGAAAGGCAAAAAAATCCCAATTTTTCACATGTCAACCACCCAAAACTTTAAATGGCTTTTTCTCCCCTTAAACGTGCGAATTTCGCGTTTTTACGTTTTCATTGAAAAGTTCAGCCCAAACTAGTGTTTTGATGGTCGGAACATGTTTTAGGCAAAATATCTGGAAATGGCTGTTTCTAGAGCACGTGCAGTTTTTGTGCAGATTTTCAGCTTCGATTGCTCACTGTGCCCGTAATTTTAATCCGATTGTTGAAATTTTGGTCTTATCTTATAGTTGCGTTTGTTTAGTTTGCGGCAAGTGCAAATATGTAGTAATTTGCATGAAAATACTAATTTTTATGACGCTTAGGAGGCATAGACATGTATTTGTCTAAAATACGTCAATTTCCTTGTCAGACCTCTGGCTTTAATCATTCACTGTAGCCACAATTTCTATTCGATTATCAAAATTTTGGTCTCATTTTGTAGCTGTCAGTCTGTTGTTTACGTCAAATACAAATTTGTAGTACTTTTCATAAGAATACTAATTTTTATAAGGCTCCTTACATTTTTGGGAGCAGGTTATGGAAACTTTTTCCTTTATAGCATTGCTGTGGCTTGATTTTTCAACCGATGTGCTGGATTTTGGTGTTAATGAATAGATCAGGGTCTGAATTTTCCAAAAAGCATAAATTTGTGGTATTTTGCAAAAGGTTAAGGGCAGGTGTAGTAGTTGAAAGGCAAAAAAATCCCAATTTTTCACATGTCAACCACCCAAAACTTTAAATGGCTTTTTCTCCCCTTAAATGTGCGAATTTCGCGTTTTTACGTTTTCATTTAAAAGTTCAGCCCAAACTAGTGTTTTGATGGTCGGAACATGTTTTAGGCAAAATATCTGGAAATGGCTGTTTCCAGAGCACGTGCAGTTTTCGTGCAGATTTTCAGCTTCGATTGCTCACTGTGCCCGTAATTTTAATCCGATTGTTGAAATTTTGGTCTTATCTTATAGTTGCGTTTGTTTAGTTTGCGGCAAGTGCAAATATGTAGTAATTTGCATGAAAATACAAATTTTTATGACGCTTAGGAGGCATAGACATGTATTTGTCTAAAATACGTCAATTTCCTTGTCAGACCTCTGGCTTTAATCATTCACTGTAGCCACAATTTCTATTCGATTATCAAAATTTTGGTCTCATTTTGTAGCTGTCAGTCTGTTGTTTACGTCAAATACAAATTTGTAGTACTTTTCAGAAGAATACTAATTTCTGTAAGGCTCCTTACATTTTTGGGGGCAGGTTATGGAAACTTTTTCCCTTTATGGCATTGCTGTGGCTTGATTTTTCTACCGATGTGCTGGATTTTGGTGTTAATGAATAGATCAGCGTCTGAATTTTCCAAAAAGTATAAATTTGTGGTATTTCGCAAAAGGTTAAGGGCGGGTGTAGTAGTTGAAAGGCATAAAAATCCCAATTTTTCACATGTCAACCACCCAAAACTTTAAATGGCTTTTTCTCCCCTTAAACGTGCGAATTTCGCGTTTTTACGTTTTCATTTAAAAGTTCAGCCCAAACTAGTGTTTTGATGGTCGGAACATGTTTTAGGCAAAATATCTGGAAATGGCTGTTTCTAGAGCACGTGCAGTTTTTGTGCAGATTTTCAGCTTCGATTGCTCACTGTGCGCGTAATTTTAATCCGATTGTTGAAATTTTGGTCTTATCTTATAGTTGTGTTTGTTTAGTTTGCGGCAAGTGCAAATATGTAGTAATTTGCATGAAAATACTAATTTTTATGACGCTTAGGAGGCATAGACATGTATTTGTCTAAAATACGTCAATTTCCTTGTCAGACCTCTGGCTTTAATCATTCACTGTAGCCACAATTTCTATTCGATTATCAAAATTTTGGTCTCATTTTGTAGCTGTCAGTCTGTTGTTTACGTCAAATACAAATTTGTAGTACTTTTCATAAGAATACTAATTTTTATAAGGCTCCTTACATTTTTGGGAGCAGGTTATAGAAACTTTTTCCCTTTATAGCATTGCTATGGCTTGATTTTTCAACCGATGTGCTGGATTTTGGTGTTAATGAATAGATCAGGGTCTGAATTTTCCAAAAAGCATAAATTTGTGGTATTTCGCAAAAGGTTAAGGGCAGGTGTAGTAGTTGAAAGGCAAAAAAATCCCAATTTTTCACATGTCAACCACCCAAAACTTTAAATGGCTTTTTCTCCCCTTAAACGTGCGAATTTCGCGTTTTTACGTTTTCATTTAAAAGTTCAGCCCAAACTAGTGTTTTGATGGTCGGAACATGTTTTAGGCAAAATATCTGGAAATTTCTGTTTCTAGAGCACGTGCAGTTTTTGTGCAGATTTTCAGCTTTGATTGCTCACTGTGCCCGTAATTTAAATCCGATTGTTGAAATGTTGGTCTTATCTTATAGTTGCGTTTGTTTAGTTTGCGGCAAGTGCAAATATGTAGTAATTTGCATGAAAATACTAATTTTTATGACGCTTAGGAGGCATAGACATGTATTTGTCTAAAATACGTCAATTTCCTTGTCAGACCTCTGGCTTTAATCATTCACTGTAGCCACAATTTCTATTCGATTATCAAAATTTTGGTCTCATTTTGTAGCTGTCAGTCTGTTGTTTACGTCAAATACAAATTTGTAGTACTTTTCATAAGAATACTAATTTTTATAAGGCTCCTTACATTTTTGGGAGCAGGTTATGGAAACTTTTTCCTTTATAGCATTGCTGTGGCTTGATTTTTCAACCGATGTGCTGGATTTTGGTGTTAATAAATAGATCAGGGTCTGAATTTTCCAAAAAGCATAAATTTGTGGTATTTCGCAAAAGGTTAAGGGCAGGTGTAGTAGTTGAAAGGCAAAAAAATCCCAATTTTTCACATGTCAACCACCCAAAACTTTAAATGGCTTTTTCTCCCCTTAAACGTGCGAATTTCGCGTTTTTACGTTTTCATTTAAAAGTTCAGCCCAAACTAGTGTTTTGATGGTCGGAACATGTTTTAGGCAAAATATCTGGAAATGGCTGTTTCTAGAGCACGTGCAGTTTTTGTGCAGATTTTCAGCTTCGATTGCTCACTGTGCCCGTAATTTTAATCCGATTGTTGAAATTTTGGTCTTATCTTATAGTTGCGTTTGTTTAGTTTGCGGCAAGTGCAAATATGTAGTAATTTGCATGAAAATACTAATTTTTATGACGCTTAGGAGGCATAGACATGTATTTGTCTAAAATACGTCAATTTCCTTGTCAGACCTCTGGCTTTAATCATTCACTGTAGCCACAATTTCTATTCGATTATCAAAATTTTGGTCTCATTTTGTAGCTGTCAGTCTGTTGTTTACGTCAAATACAAATTTGTAGTACTTTTCATAAGAATACTAATTTTTATAAGGCTCCTTACATTTTTGGGAGCAGGTTATGGAAACTTTTTCCTTTATAGCATTGCTGTGGCTTGATTTTTCAACCGATGTGCTGGATTTTGGTGTTAATGAATAGATCAGGGTCTGAATTTTCCAAAAAGCATAAATTTGTGGTATTTTGCAAAAGGTTAAGGGCAGGTGTAGTAGTTGAAAGGCAAAAAAATCCCAATTTTTCACATGTCAACCACCCAAAACTTTAAATGGCTTTTTCTCCCCTTAAACGTGCGAATTTCGCGTTTTTACGTTTTCATTTAAAAGTTCAGCCCAAACTAGTGTTTTGATGGTCGGAACATGTTTTAGGCAAAATATCTGGAAATGGCTGTTTCTAGAGCACGTGCAGTTTTTGTGCAGATTTTCAGCTTCGATTGCTCACTGTGCCCGTAATTTTAATCCGATTGTTGAAATTTTGGTCTTATCTTATAGTTGCGTTTGTTTAGTTTGCGGCAAGTGCAAATATGTAGTAATTTGCATGAAAATACTAATTTTTATGACGCTTAGGAGGCATAGACATGTATTTGTCTAAAATACGTCAATTTCCTTGTCAGACCTCTGGCTTTAATCATTCACTGTAGCCACAATTTCTATTCGATTATCAAAATTTTGGTCTCATTTTGTAGCTGTCAGTCTGTTGTTTACGTCAAATACAAATTTGTAGTACTTTTCATAAGAATACTAATTTTTATAAGGCTCCTTACATTTTTGGGAGCAGGTTATGGAAACTTTTTCCCTTTATAGCATTGCTGTGGCTTGATTTTTCAACCGATGTGCTGGATTTTGGTGTTAATGAATAGATCAGGGTCTGAATTTTCCAAAAAGCATAAATTTGTGGTATTTCGCAAAAGGTTAAGGGCAGGTATAGTAGTTGAAAGGCAAAAAAATCCCAATTTTTCACATGTCAACCACCCAAAACTTTAAATGGCTTTTTCTCCCCTTAAACGTGCGAATTTCGCGTTTTTACGTTTTCATTTAAAAGTTCAGCCCAAACTAGTGTTTTGATGGTCGGAACATGTTTTAGGCAAAATATCTGGAAATTTCTGTTTCTAGAGCACGTGCAGTTTTTGTGCAGATTTTCAGCTTTGATTGCTCACTGTGCCCGTAATTTTAATCCGATTGTTGAAATTTTGGTCTTATCTTATAGTTGCGTTTGTTTAGTTTGCGGCAAGTGCAAATATGTAGTAATTTGCATGAAAATACTAATTTTTATGACGCTTAGGAGGCATAGACATGTATTTGTCTAAAATACGTCAATTTCCTTGTCAGACCTCTGGCTTTAATCATTCACTGTAGCCACAATTTCTATTCGATTATCAAAATTTTGGTCTCATTTTGTAGCTGTCAGTCTGTTGTTTACGTAAAATACAAATTTGTAGTACTTTTCATAAGAATACTAATTTTTATAAGGCTCCTTACATTTTTGGGAGCAAGTTATGGAAACTTTTTCCCTTTATGGCATTGCTATGGCTTGATTTTTCGACCGATGTGCTGGATTTTGGTGTTAATGAATAGATCAGGGTCTGAATTTTCCAAAAAGCATAAATTTGTGGTATTTCGCAAAAGGTTAAGGGCAGGTGTAGTAGTTGAAAGGCAAAAAAATCCCAATTTTTCACATGTCAACCACCCAAAACTTTAAATGGCTTTTTCTCCCCTTAAACGTGCGAACTTCGCGTTTTTACGTTTTCATTTAAAAGTTCAGCCCAAACTAGTGTTTTGATGGTCGGAACATGTTTTAGGCAAAATATCTGGAAATGGCTGTTTCTAGAGCACGTGCAGTTTTTGTGCAGATTTTCAGCTTCGATTGCTCACTGTGCCCGTAATTTTAATTCGATTGTTGAAATTTTGGTCTTATCTTATAGTTGCGTTTGTTTAGTTTGCGGCAAGTGCAAATATGTAGTAATTTGCATGAAAATACTAATTTTTATGACGCTTAGGAGGCATAGACATGTATTTGTCTAAAATACGTCAATTTCCTTGTCAGACCTCTGGCTTTAATCATTCACTGTAGCCACAATTTCTATTCGATTATCAAAATTTTGGTCTCATGTTGTAGCTGTCAGTCTGTTGTTTACGTAAAATACAAATTTGTAGTACTTTTCATAAGAATACTAATTTTTATAAGGCTCCTTACATTTTTGGGAGCAGGTTATGGAAACTTTTTCCCTTTATAGCATCGCTATGGCTTGATTTTTCAACCGATGTGCTGGATTTTGGTGTTAATGAATAGATCAGGGTCTGAATTTTCCAAAAAGCATAAATTTGTGGTATTTCGCAAAAGGTTAAGGGCAGGTGTAGTAGTTGAAAGGCAAAAAAATCCCAATTTTTCACATGTCAACCACCCAAAACTTTAAATGGCTTTTTCTCCCCTTAAACGTGCGAATTTCGCGTTTTTACGTTTTCATTTAAAAGTTCAGCCCAAACTAGTGTTTTGATGGTCGGAACATGTTTTAGGCAAAATATCTGGAAATGGCTGTTTCTAGAGCACGTGCAGTTTTTGTGCAGATTTTCAGCTTCGATTGCTCACTGTGCCCGTAATTTTAATTCGATTGTTGAAATTTTGGTCTTATCTTATAGTTGCGTTTGTTTAGTTTGCGGCAAGTGCAAATATGTAGTAATTTGCATGAAAATACTAATTTTTATGACGCTTAGGAGGCATAGACATGTATTTGTCTAAAATACGTCAATTTCCTTGTCAGACCTCTGGCTTTAATCATTCACTGTAGCCACAATTTCTATTCGATTATCAAAATTTTGGTCTCATTTTGTAGCTGTCAGTCTGTTGTTTACGTCAAATACAAATTTGTAGTACTTTTCATAAGAATACTAATTTTTATAAGGCTCCTTACATTTTTGGGAGCAGGTTATGGAAACTTTTTCCCTTTATAGCATTGCTATGGCTTGATTTTTCAACCGATGTGCTGGATTTTGGTGTTAATGAATAGATCAGGGTCTGAATTTTCCAAAAAGCATAAATTTGTGGTATTTCGCAAAAGGTTAAGGGCAGGTGTAGTAGTTGAAAGGCAAAAAAATCCCAATTTTTCACATGTCAACCACCCAAAACTTTAAATGGCTTTTTCTCCCCTTAAACGTGCGAATTTCGCGTTTTTACGTTTTCATTTAAAAGTTCAGCCCAAACTAGTGTTTTGATGGTCGGAACATGTTTTAGGCAAAATATCTGGAAATGGCTGTTTCTAGAGCACGTGCAGTTTTTGTGCAGATTTTCAGCTTCGATTGCTCACTGTGCCCGTAATTTTAATCCGATTGTTGAAATTTTGGTCTTATCTTATAGTTGCGTTTGTTTAGTTTGCGGCAAGTGCAAATATGTAGTAATTTGCATGAAAATACTAATTTTTATGACGCTTAGGAGGCATAGACATGTATTTGTCTAAAATACGTCAATTTCCTTGTCAGACCTCTGGCTTTAATCATTCACTGTAGCCACAATTTCTATTCGATTATCAAAATTTTGGTCTCATTTTGTAGCTGTCAGTCTGTTGTTTACGTCAAATACAAATTTGTAGTACTTTTCATAAGAATACTAATTTTTATAAGGCTCCTTACATTTTTGGGAGCAGGTTATGGAAACTTTTTCCCTTTATAGCATTGCTATGGCTTGATTTTTCAACCGATGTGCTGGATTTTGGTGTTAATGAATAGATCAGGGTCTGAATTTTCCAAAAAGCATAAATTTGTGGTATTTCGCAAAAGGTTAAGCGCAGGTGTAGTAGTTGAAAGGCAAAAAAATCCCAATTTTTCACATGTCAACCACCCAAAACTTTAAATGGCTTTCTCTCCCCTTAAACGTGCGAATTTCGCGTTTTTACGTTTTCATTTAAAAGTTCAGCCCAAACTAGTGTTTTGATGGTCGGAACATGTTTTAGGCAAAATATCTGGAAATGGCTGTTTCTAGAGCACGTGCAGTTTTTGTGCAGATTTTCAGCTTCGATTGCTCACTGTGCCCGTAATTTTAATTCGATTGTTGAAATTTTGGTCTTATCTTATAGTTGCGTTTGTTTAGTTTGCGGTAAGTGCAAATATGTAGTAATTTGCATGAAAATACTAATTTTTATGACGCTTAGGAGGCATAGACATGTATTTGTCTAAAATACGTCAATTTCCTTGTCAGACCTCTGGCTTTAATCATTCACTGTAGCCACAATTTCTATTCGATTATCAAAATTTTGGTCTCATTTTGTAGCTGTCAGTCTGTTGTTTACGTCAAATACAAATTTGTAGTACTTTTCATAAGAATACTAATTTTTATAAGGCTCCTAACATTTTTGGGAGCAAGTTATGGAAACTTTTTCCCTTTATAGCATTGCTATGGCTTGATTTTTCGACCGATGTGCTGGATTTTGGTGTTAATGAATAGATCAGGGTCTGAATTTTCCAAAAAGCATAAATTTGTGGTATTTCGCAAAAGGTTAAGGGCAGGTGTAGTAGTTGAAAGGCAAAAAAATCCCAATTTTTCACATGTCAACCACCCAAAACTTTAAATGGCTTTTTCTCCCCTTAAACGTGCGAATTTCGCGTTTTTACGTTTTCATTTAAAAGTTCAGCCCAAACTAGTGTTTTGATGGTCGGAACATGTTTTAGGCAAAATATCTGGAAATGGCTGTTTCTAGAGCACGTGCAGTTTTTGTGCAGATTTTCAGCTTCGATTGCTCACTGTGCCCGTAATTTTAATTCGATTGTTGAAATTTTGGTCTTATCTTATAGTTGCGTTTGTTAAGTTTGCGGCAAGTGCAAATATGTAGTAATTTGCATGAAAATACTAATTTTTATGACGCTTAGGAGGCATAGACATGTATTTGTCTAAAATACGTCAATTTCCTTGTCAGACCTCTGGCTTTAATCATTCACTGTAGCCACAATTTCTATTCGATTATCAAAATTTTGGTCTCATGTTGTAGCTGTCAGTCTGTTGTTTACGTCAAATACAAATTTGTAGTACTTTTCATAAGAATACTAATTTTTATAAGGCTCCTTACATTTTTGGGAGCAAGTTGTGGAAACTTTTTCCCTTTATAGCATTGCTATGGCTTGATTTTTCAACCGATGTGCTGGATTTTGGTGTTAATGAATAGATCAGGGTCTGAATTTTCCAAAAAGCATAAATTTGTGGTATTTCGCAAAAGGTTAAGGGCAGGTGTAGTAGTTGAAAGGCAAAAAAATCCCAATTTTTCACATGTCAACCACCCAAAACTTTAAATGGCTTTTTCTCCCCTTAAACGTGCGAATTTCGCGTTTTTACGTTTTCATTTAAAAGTTCAGCCCAAACTAGTGTTTTGATGATCGGAACATGTTTTAGGCAAAATATCTGGAAATGGCTGTTTCTAGAGCACGTGCAGTTTTTGTGCAGATTTTCAGCTTCGATTGCTCACTGTGCCCGTAATTTTAATTCGATTGTTGAAATTTTGGTCTTATCTTATAGTTGCGTTTGTTTAGTTTGCGGCAAGTGCAAATATGTAGTAATTTGCATGAAAATACTAATTTTTATGACGCTTAGGAGGCATAGACATGTATTTGTCTAAAATACGTCAATTTCCTTGTCAGACCTCTGGCTTTAATCATTCACTGTAGCCACAATTTCTATTCGATTATCAAAATTTTGGTCTCATGTTGTAGCTGTCAGTCTGTTGTTTACGTAAAATACAAATTTGTAGTACTTTTCATAAGAATACTAATTTTTATAAGGCTCCTTACATTTTTGGGAGCAGGTTATGGAAACTTTTTCCCTTTATAGCATCGCTATGGCTTGATTTTTCAACCGATGTGCTGGATTTTGGTGTTAATGAATAGATCAGGGTCTGAATTTTCCAAAAAGCATAAATTTGTGGTATTTCGCAAAAGGTTAAGGGCAGGTGTAGTAGTTGAAAGGCAAAAAAATCCCAATTTTTCACATGTCAACCACCCAAAACTTTAAATGGCTTTTTCTCCCCTTAAACGTGCGAATTTCGCGTTTTTACGTTTTCATTTAAAAGTTCAGCCCAAACTAGTGTTTTGATGGTCGGAACATGTTTTAGGCAAAATATCTGGAAATGGCTGTTTCTAGAGCACGTGCAGTTTTTGTGCAGATTTTCAGCTTCGATTGCTCACTGTGCCCGTAATTTTAATTCGATTGTTGAAATTTTGGTCTTATCTTATAGTTGCGTTTGTTTAGTTTGCGGCAAGTGCAAATATGTAGTAATTTGCATGAAAATACTAATTTTTATGACGCTTAGGAGGCATAGACATGTATTTGTCTAAAATACGTCAATTTCCTTGTCAGACCTCTGGCTTTAATCATTCACTGTAGCCACAATTTCTATTCGATTATCAAAATTTTGGTCTCATGTTGTAGCTGTCAGTCTGTTGTTTACGTAAAATACAAATTTGTAGTACTTTTCATAAGAATACTAATTTTTATAAGGCTCCTTACATTTTTGGGAGCAGGTTATGGAAACTTTTTCCCTTTATAGCATCGCTATGGCTTGATTTTTCAACCGATGTGCTGGATTTTGGTGTTAATGAATAGATCAGGGTCTGAATTTTCCAAAAAGCATAAATTTGTGGTATTTCGCAAAAGGTTAAGGGCAGGTGTAGTAGTTGAAAGGCAAAAAAATCCCAATTTTTCACATGTCAACCACCCAAAACTTTAAATGGCTTTTTCTCCCCTTAAACGTGCGAATTTCGCGTTTTTACGTTTTCATTTAAAAGTTCAGCCCAAACTAGTGTTTTGATGGTCGGAACATGTTTTAGGCAAAATATCTGGAAATGGCTGTTTCTAGAGCACGTGCAGTTTTTGTGCAGATTTTCAGCTTCGATTGCTCACTGTGCCCGTAATTTTAATTCGATTGTTGAAATTTTGGTCTTATCTTATAGTTGCGTTTGTTTAGTTTGCGGCAGGTGCAAATATGTAGTAATTTGCATGAAAATACTAATTTTTATGACGCTTAGGAGGCATAGACATGTATTTGTCTAAAATACGTCAATTTCCTTGTCAGACCTCTGGCTTTAATCATTCACTGTAGCCACAATTTCTATTCGATTATCAAAATTTTGGTCTCATTTTGTAGCTGTCAGTCTGTTGTTTACGTCAAATACAAATTTGTAGTACTTTTCATAAGAATACTAATTTTTATAAGGCTCCTTACATTTTTGGGAGCAAGTTATGGAAACTTTTTCCCTTTATAGCATTGCTGTGGCTTGATTTTTCAACCGATGTGCTGGATTTTGGTGTTAATGAATAGATCAGGGTCTGAATTTTCCAAAAAGCATAAATTTGTGGTATTTCGCAAAAGGTTAAGGGCAGGTGTAGTAGTTGAAAGACAAAAAAATCCCAATTTTTCACATGTCAACCACCCAAAACTTTAAATGGCTTTTTCTCCCCTTAAACGTGCGAATTTCGCGTTTTTACGTTTTCATTTAAAAGTTCAGCCCAAACTAGTGTTTTGATGGTCGGAACATGTTTTAGGCAAAATATCTGGAAATTTCTGTTTCTAGAGCACGTGCAGTTTTTGTGCAGATTTTCAGCTTTGATTGCTCACTGTGCCCGTAATTTTAATCCGATTGTTGAAATTTTGGTCTTATCTTATAGTTGCGTTTGTTTAGTTTGCGGCAAGTGCAAATATGTAGTAATTTGCATGAAAATACTAATTTTTATGACGCTTAGGAGGCATAGACATGTATTTGTCTAAAATACGTCAATTTCCTTGTCAGACCTCTGGCTTTAATCATTCACTGTAGCCACAATTTCTATTCGATTATCAAAATTTTGGTCTCATTTTGTAGCTGTCAGTCTGTTGTTTACGTCAAATACAAATTTGTAGTACTTTTCATAAGAATACTAATTTTTATAAGGCTCCTTACATTTTTGGGAGCAAGTTATGGAAACTTTTTCCCTTTATAGCATTGCTATGGCTTGATTTTTCGACCGATGTGCTGGGTTTTGGTGTTAATGAATAGATCAGGGTCTGAATTTTCCAAAAAGCATAAATTTGTGGTATTTCGCAAAAGGTTAAGGGCAGGTGTAGTAGTTGAAAGGCAAAAAAATCCCAATTTTTCACATGTCAACCACCCAAAACTTTAAATGGCTTTTTCTCCCCTTAAACGTGCGAATTTCGCGTTTTTACGTTTTCATTTAAAAGTTCAGCCCAAACTAGTGTTTTGATGGTCGGAACATGTTTTAGGCAAAATATCTGGAAATGGCTGTTTCTAGAGCACGTGCAGTTTTTGTGCAGATTTTCAGCTTCGATTGCTCACTGTGCCCGTAATTTTAATTCGATTGTTGAAATTTTGGTCTTATCTTATAGTTGCGTTTGTTTAGTTTGCGGCAAGTGCAAATATGTAGTAATTTGCATGAAAATACTAATTTTTATGACGCTTAGGAGGCATAGACATGTATTTGTCTAAAGTACGTCAATTTCCTTGTCAGACCTCTGGCTTTAATCATTCACTGTAGCCACAATTTCTATTCGATTATCAAAATTTTGGTCTCATGTTGTAGCTGTCAGTCTGTTGTTTACGTAAAATACAAATTTGTAGTACTTTTCATAAGAATACTAATTTTTATAAGGCTCCTTACATTTTTGGGAGCAAGTTGTGGAAACTTTTTCCCTTTATAGCATTGCTATGGCTTGATTTTTCAACCGATGTGCTGGATTTTGGTGTTAATGAATAGATCAGGGTCTGAATTTTCCAAAAAGCATAAATTTGTGGTATTTCGCAAAAGGTTAAGGGCAGGTGTAGTAGTTGAAAGGCACAAAAATCCCAATTTTTCACATGTCAACCACCCAAAACTTTAAATGGCTTTTTCTCCCCTTAAACGTGCGAATTTCGCGTTTTTACGTTTTCATTTAAAAGTTCAGCCCAAACTAGTGTTTTGATGGTCGGAACATGTTTTAGGCAAAATATCTGGAAATGGCTGTTTCTAGAGCACGTGCAGTTTTTGTGCAGATTTTCAGCTTCGATTGCTCACTGTGCCCGTAATTTTAATTCGATTGTTGAAATTTTGGTCTTATCTTATAGTTGCGTTTGTTTAGTTTGCGGCAAGTGCAAATATGTAGTAATTTGCATGAAAATACTAATTTTTATGACGCTTAGGAGGCATAGACATGTATTTGTCTAAAATACGTCAATTTCCTTGTCAGACCTCTGGCTTTAATCATTCACTGTAGCCACAATTTCTATTCGATTATCAAAATTTTGGTCTCATTTTGTAGCTGTCAGTCTGTTGTTTACGTCAAATACAAATTTGTAGTACTTTTCATAAGAATACTAATTTTTATAAGGCTCCTTACATTTTTGGGAGCAAGTTATGGAAACTTTTTCCCTTTATAGCATTGCTATGGCTTGATTTTTCGACCGATGTGCTGGATTTTGGTGTTAATGAATAGATCAGGGTCTGAATTTTCCAAAAAGCATAAATTTGTGGTATTTCGCAAAAGGTTAAGGGCAGGTGTAGTAGTTGAAAGGCAAAAAAATCCCAATTTTTCACATGTCAACCACCCAAAACTTTAAATGGCTTTTTCTCCCCTTAAACGTGCGAATTTCGCGTTTTTACGTTTTCATTTAAAAGTTCAGCCCAAACTAGTGTTTTGATGGTCGGAACATGTTTTAGGCAAAATATCTGGAAATGGCTGTTTCTAGAGCACGTGTAGTTTTTGTGCAGATTTTCAGCTTCGATTGCTCACTGTGCCCGTAATTTTAATTCGATTGTTGAAATTTTGGTCTTATCTTATAGTTGCGTTTGTTTAGTTTGCGGCAAGTGCAAATATGTAGTAATTTGCATGAAAATACTAATTTTTATGACGCTTAGGAGGCATAGACATGTATTTGTCTAAAATACGTCAATTTCCTTGTCAGACCTCTGGCTTTAATCATTCACTGTAGCCACAATTTCTATTCGATTATCAAAATTTTGGTCTCATTTTGTAGCTGTCAGTCTGTTGTTTACGTCAAATACAAATTTGTAGTACTTTTCATAAGAATACTAATTTTTATAAGGCTCCTTACATTTTTGGGAGCAAGTTATGGAAACTTTTTCCCTTTATAGCATTGCTATGGCTTGATTTTTCGACCGATGTGCTGGGTTTTGGTGTTAATGAATAGATCAGGGTCTGAATTTTCCAAAAAGCATAAATTTGTGGTATTTCGCAAAAGGTTAAGGGCAGGTGTAGTAGTTGAAAGGCAAAAAAATCCCAATTTTTCACATGTCAACCACCCAAAACTTTAAATGGCTTTTTCTCCCCTTAAACGTGCGAATTTCGCGTTTTTACGTTTTCATTTAAAAGTTCAGCCCAAACTAGTGTTTTGATGGTCGGAACATGTTTTAGGCAAAATATCTGGAAATGGCTGTTTCTAGAGCACGTGCAGTTTTTGTGCAGATTTTCAGCTTCGATTGCTCACTGTGCCCGTAATTTTAATTCGATTGTTGAAATTTTGGTCTTATCTTATAGTTGCGTTTGTTTAGTTTGCGGCAAGTGCAAATATGTAGTAATTTGCATGAAAATACTAATTTTTATGACGCTTAGGAGGCATAGACATGTATTTGTCTAAAGTACGTCAATTTCCTTGTCAGACCTCTGGCTTTAATCATTCACTGTAGCCACAATTTCTATTCGATTATCAAAATTTTGGTCTCATGTTGTAGCTGTCAGTCTGTTGTTTACGTAAAATACAAATTTGTAGTACTTTTCATAAGAATACTAATTTTTATAAGGCTCCTTACATTTTTGGGAGCAAGTTGTGGAAACTTTTTCCCTTTATAGCATTGCTATGGCTTGATTTTTCAACCGATGTGCTGGATTTTGGTGTTAATGAATAGATCAGGGTCTGAATTTTCCAAAAAGCATAAATTTGTGGTATTTCGCAAAAGGTTAAGGGCAGGTGTAGTAGTTGAAAGGCACAAAAATCCCAATTTTTCACATGTCAACCACCCAAAACTTTAAATGGCTTTTTCTCCCCTTAAACGTGCGAATTTCGCGTTTTTACGTTTTCATTTAAAAGTTCAGCCCAAACTAGTGTTTTGATGGTCGGAACATGTTTTAGGCAAAATATCTGGAAATGGCTGTTTCTAGAGCACGTGCAGTTTTTGTGCAGATTTTCAGCTTCGATTGCTCACTGTGCCCGTAATTTTAATTCGATTGTTGAAATTTTGGTCTTATCTTATAGTTGCGTTTGTTTAGTTTGCGGCAAGTGCAAATATGTAGTAATTTGCATGAAAATACTAATTTTTATGACGCTTAGGAGGCATAGACATGTATTTGTCTAAAATACGTCAATTTCCTTGTCAGACCTCTGGCTTTAATCATTCACTGTAGCCACAATTTCTATTCGATTATCAAAATTTTGGTCTCATTTTGTAGCTGTCAGTCTGTTGTTTACGTCAAATACAAATTTGTAGTACTTTTCATAAGAATACTAATTTTTATAAGGCTCCTTACATTTTTGGGAGCAAGTTATGGAAACTTTTTCCCTTTATAGCATTGCTATGGCTTGATTTTTCGACCGATGTGCTGGATTTTGGTGTTAATGAATAGATCAGGGTCTGAATTTTCCAAAAAGCATAAATTTGTGGTATTTCGCAAAAGGTTAAGGGCAGGTGTAGTAGTTGAAAGGCAAAAAAATCCCAATTTTTCACATGTCAACCACCCAAAACTTTAAATGGCTTTTTCTCCCCTTAAACGTGCGAATTTCGCGTTTTTACGTTTTCATTTAAAAGTTCAGCCCAAACTAGTGTTTTGACGGTCGGAACATGTTTTAGGCAAAATATCTGGAAATTTCTGTTTCTAGAGCACGTGCAGTTTTTGTGCAGATTTTCAGCTTTGATTGCTCACTGTGCCCGTAATTTTAATCCGATTGTTGAAATTTTGGTCTTATCTTATAGTTGCGTTTGTTTAGTTTGCGGCAGGTGCAAATATGTAGTAATTTGCATGAAAATACTAATTTTTATGACGCTTAGGAGGCATAGACATGTATTTGTCTAAAATACGTCAATTTCCTTTTCAGACCTCTGGCTTTAATCATTCACTGTAGCCACAATTTCTATTCGATTATCAAAATTTTGGTCTCATGTTGTAGCTGTCAGTCTGTTGTTTACGTCAAATACAAATTTGTAGTACTTTTCATAAGAATACTAATTTTTATAAGGCTCCTTACATTTTTGGGAGCAAGTTGTGGAAACTTTTTCCCTTTATAGCATTGCTATGGCTTGATTTTTCAACCGATGTGCTGGATTTTGGTGTTAATGAATAGATCAGGGTCTGAATTTTCCAAAAAGCATAAATTTGTGGTATTTCGAAAAAAGTTAAGGGCAGGTGTAGTAGTTGAAAGGCAAAAAAATCCCAATTTTTCACATGTCAACCACCCAAAACTTTAAATGGCTTTTTCTCCCCTTAAACGTGCGAATTTCGCGTTTTTACGTTTTCATTTAAAAGTTCAGCCCAAACTAGTGTTTTGATGGTCGGAACATGTTTTAGGCAAAATATCTGGAAATTTCTGTTTCTAGAGCACGTGCAGTTTTTGTGCAGATTTTCAGCTTTGATTGCTCACTGTGCCCGTAATTTTAATCCGATTGTTGAAATTTTGGTCTTATCTTATAGTTGCGTTTGTTTAGTTTGCGGCAAGTGCAAATATGTAGTAATTTGCATGAAAATACTAATTTTTATGACGCTTAGGAGGCATAGACATGTATTTGTCTAAAATACGTCAATTTCCTTGTCAGACCTCTGGCTTTAATCATTCACTGTAGCCACAATTTCTATTCGATTATCCAAATTTTGGTCTCATTTTGTAGCTGTCAGTCTGTTGTTTACGTCAAATACAAATTTGTAGTACTTTTCATAAGAATACTAATTTTTATAAGGCTCCTTACATTTTTGGGAGCAGGTTATGGAAACTTTTTCCCTTTATAGCATTGCTATGGCTTGATTTTTCAACCGATGTGCTGGATTTTGGTGTTAATGAATAGATCAGGGTCTGAATTTTCCAAAAAGCATAAATTTGTGGTATTTCGCAAAAGGTTAAGCGCAGGTGTAGTAGTTGAAAGGCAAAAAAATCCCAATTTTTCACATGTCAACCACCCAAAACTTTAAATGGCTTTTTCTCCCCTTAAACGTGCGAATTTCGCGTTTTTACGTTTTCATTTAAAAGTTCAGCCCAAACTAGTGTTTTGATGGTCGGAACATGTTTTAGGCAAAATATCTGGAAATTTCTGTTTCTAGAGCACGTGCAGTTTTTGTGCAGATTTTCAGCTTTGATTGCTCACTGTGCCCGTAATTTTAATCCGATTGTTGAAATTTTGGTCTTATCTTATAGTTGCGTTTGTTTAGTTTGCGGCAAGTGCAAATATGTAGTAATTTGCATGAAAATACTAATTTTTATGACGCTTAGGAGGCATAGACATGTATTTGTCTAAAATACGTCAATTTCCTTGTCAGACCTCTGGCTTTAATCATTCACTGTAGCCACAATTTCTATTCGATTATCAAAATTTTGGTCTCATTTTGTAGCTGTCAGTCTGTTGTTTACGTCAAATACAAATTTGTAGTACTTTTCATAAGAATACTAATTTTTATAAGGCTCCTTACATTTTTGGGAGCAGGTTATGGAAACTTTTTCCCTTTATAGCATTGCTATGGCTTGATTTTTCAACCGATGTGCTGGATTTTGGTGTTAATGAATAGATCAGGGTCTGAATTTTCCAAAAAGCATAAATTTGTGGTATTTCGCAAAAGGTTAAGGGCAGGTGTAGTAGTTGAAAGGCAAAAAAATCCCAATTTTTCACATGTCAACCACCCAAAACTTTAAATGGCTTTTTCTCCCCTTAAACGTGCGAATTTCGCGTTTTTACGTTTTCATTTAAAAGTTCAGCCCAAACTAGTGTTTTGATGGTCGGAACATGTTTTAGGCAAAATATCTGGAAATTTCTGTTTCTAGAGCACGTGCAGTTTTTGTGCAGATTTTCAGCTTTGATTGCTCACTGTGCCCGTAATTTTAATCCGATTGTTGAAATTTTGGTCTTATCTTATAGTTGCGTTTGTTTAGTTTGCGGCAAGTGCAAATATGTAGTAAGTTGCATGAAAATACTAATTTTTATGACGCTTAGGAGGCATAGACATGTATTTGTCTAAAATACGTCAATTTCCTTGTCAGACCTCTGGCTTTAATCATTCACTGTAGCCACAATTTCTATTCGATTATCAAAATTTTGGTCTCATTTTGTAGCTGTCAGTCTGTTGTTTACGTCAAATACAAATTTGTAGTACTTTTCATAAGAATACTAATTTTTATAAGGCTCCTTACATTTTTGGGAGCATGTTATGGAAACTTTTTCCCTTTATAGCATTGCTACGGCTTGATTTTTCAACCGATGTGCTGGATTTTGGTGTTAATGAATAGATCAGGGTCTGAATTTTCCAAAAAGCATAAATTTGTGGTATTTCGCAAAAGGTTAAGGGCAGGTGTAGTAGTTGAAAGGCAAAAAAATCCCAATTTTTCACATGTCAACCACCCAAAACTTTAAATGGCTTTTTCTCCCCTTAAACGTGCGAATTTCGCGTTTTTACGTTTTCATTTAAAAGTTCAGCCCAAACTAGTGTTTTGATGGTCGGAACATGTTTTAGGCAAAATATCTGGAAATGGCTGTTTCTAGAGCACGTGCAGTTTTTGTGCAGATTTTCAGCTTCGATTGCTCACTGTGCCCGTAATTTTAATTCGATTGTTGAAATTTTGGTCTTATCTTATAGTTGCGTTTGTTTAGTTTGCGGCAAGTGCAAATATGTAGTAATTTGCATGAAAATACTAATTTTTATGACGCTTAGGAGGCATAGACATGTATTTGTCTAAAATACGTCAATTTCCTTGTCAGACCTCTGGCTTTAATCATTCACTGTAGCCACAATTTCTATTCGATTATCAAAATTTTGGTCTCATGTTGTAGCTGTCAGTCTGTTGTTTACGTCAAATACAAATTTGTAGTACTTTTTATAAGAATACTAATTTTTATAAGGCTCCTTACATTTTTGGGAGCAGGTTATGGAAACTTTTTCCCTTTATAGCATTGCTATGGCTTGATTTTTCAACCGATGTGCTGGATTTTGGTGTTAATGAATAGATCAGGGTCTGAATTTTCCAAAAAGCATAAATTTGTGGTATTTCGCAAAAGGTTAAGGGCAGGTGTAGTAGTTGAAAGGCAAAAAAATCCCAATTTTTCACATGTCAACCACCCAAAACTTTAAATGGCTTTTTCTCCCCTTAAACGTGCGAATTTCGCGTTTTTACGTTTTCATTTAAAAGTTCAGCCCAAACTAATGTTTTGATGGTCGGAACATGTTTTAGGCAAAATATCTGGAAACTTCTGTTTCTAGAGCACGTGCAGTTTTTGTGCAGATTTTCAGCTTTGATTGCTCACTGTGTCCGTAATTTTAATCCGATTGTTGAAATTTTGGTATTATCTTATAGTTGCGTTTGTTTAGTTTGCGGCAAGTGCAAATATGTAGTAATTTGCATGAAAATACTAATTTTTATGACGCTTAGGAGGCATAGACATGTATTTGTCTAAAATACGTCAATTTCCTTGTCAGACCTCTGGCTTTAATCATTCACTGTAGCCACAATTTCTATTCGATTATCAAAATTTTGGTCTCATTTTGTAGCTGTCAGTCTGTTGTTTACGTCAAATACAAATTTGTAGTACTTTTCATAAGAATACTAATTTTTATAAGGCTCCTTACATTTTTGGGAGCATGTTATGGAAACTTTTTCCCTTTATAGCATTGCTACGGCTTGATTTTTCAACCGATGTGCTGGATTTTGGTGTTAATGAATAGATCAGGGTCTGAATTTTCCAAAAAGCATAAATTTGTGGTATTTCGCAAAAGGTTAAGGGCAGGTGTAGTAGTTGAAAGGCAAAAAAATCCCAATTTTTCACATGTCAACCACCCAAAACTTTAAATGGCTTTTTCTCCCCTTAAACGTGCGAATTTCGCGTTTTTACGTTTTCATTTAAAAGTTCAGCCCAAACTAGTGTTTTGATGGTCGGAACATGTTTTAGGCAAAATATCTGGAAATGGCTGTTTCTAGAGCACGTGCAGTTTTTGTGCAGATTTTCAGCTTCGATTGCTCACTGTGCCCGTAATTTTAATTCGATTGTTGAAATTTTGGTCTTATCTTATAGTTGCGTTTGTTTAGTTTGCGGCAAGTGCAAATATGTAGTAATTTGCATGAAAATACTAATTTTTATGACGCTTAGGAGGCATAGACATGTATTTGTCTAAAGTACGTCAATTTCCTTGTCAGACCTCTGGCTTTAATCATTCACTGTAGCCACAATTTCTATTCGATTATCAAAATTTTGGTCTCATGTTGTAGCTGTCAGTCTGTTGTTTACGTAAAATACAAATTTGTAGTACTTTTCATAAGAATACTAATTTTTATAAGGCTCCTTACATTTTTGGGAGCAAGTTGTGGAAACTTTTTCCCTTTATAGCATTGCTATGGCTTGATTTTTCAACCGATGTGCTGGATTTTGGTGTTAATGAATAGATCAGGGTCTGAATTTTCCAAAAAGCATAAATTTGTGGTATTTCGCAAAAGGTTAAGGGCAGGTGTAGTAGTTGAAAGGCAAAAAAATCCCAATTTTTCACATGTCAACCACCCAAAACTTTAAATGGCTTTTTCTCCCCTTAAACGTGCGAATTTCGCGTTTTTACGTTTTCATTTAAAAGTTCAGCCCAAACTAGTGTTTTGATGGTCGGAACATGTTTTAGGCAAAATATCTGGAAACTTCTGTTTCTAGAGCACGTGCAGTTTTTGTGCAGATTTTCAGCTTTGATTGCTCACTGTGTCCGTAATTTTAATCCGATTGTTGAAATTTTGGTCTTATCTTATAGTTGCGTTTGTTTAGTTTGCGGCAAGTGCAAATATGTAGTAAGTTGCATGAAAATACTAATTTTTATGATGCTTAGGAGGCATAGACATGTATTTGTCTAAAATACGTCAATTTCCTTGTCAGACCTCTGGCTTTAATCATTCACTGTAGCCACAATTTCTATTCGATTATCAAAATTTTGGTCTCATTTTGTAGCTGTCAGTCTGTTGTTTACGTCAAATACAAATTTGTAGTACTTTTCATAAGAATACTAATTTTTATAAGGCTCCTTACATTTTTGGGAGCAGGTTATGGAAACTTTTTCCTTTATAGCATTGCTGTGGCTTGATTTTTCAACCGATGTGCTGGATTTTGGTGTTAATGAATAGATCAGGGTCTGAATTTTCCAAAAAGCATAAATTTGTGGTATTTCGCAAAAGGTTAAGGGCAGGTGTAGTAGTTGAAAGGCAAAAAAATCCCAATTTTTCACATGTCAACCACCCAAAACTTTAAATGGCTTTTTCTCCCCTTAAACGTGCGAATTTCGCGTTTTTACGTTTTCATTTAAAAGTTCAGCCCAAACTAGTGTTTTGATGGTCGGAACATGTTTTAGGCAAAATATCTGGAAACTTCTGTTTCTAGAGCACGTGCAGTTTTTGTGCAGATTTTCAGCTTTGATTGCTCACTGTGTCCGTAATTTTAATCCGATTGTTGAAATTTTGGTCTTATCTTATAGTTGCGTTTGTTTAGTTTGCGGCAAGTGCAAATATGTAGTAATTTGCATGAAAATACTAATTTTTATGACGCTTAGGAGGCATAGACATGTATTTGTCTAAAATACGTCAATTTCCTTGTCAGACCTCTGGCTTTAATCATTCACTGTAGCCACAATTTCTATTCGATTATCAAAATTTTGGTCTCATTTTGTAGCTGTCAGTCTGTTGTTTACGTCAAATACAAATTTGTAGTACTTTTCATAAGAATACTAATTTTTATAAGGCTCCTTACATTTTTGGGAGCAGGTTATGGAAACTTTTTCCCTTTATAGCATTGCTGTGGCTTGATTTTTCAACCGATGTGCTGGATTTTGGTGTTAATGAATAGATCAGCGTCTGAATTTTCCAAAAAGCATAAATTTGTGGTATTTCGCAAAAGGTTAAGGGCAGGTGTAGTAGTTGAAAGGCAAAAAAATCCCAATTTTTCACATGTCAACCACCCAAAACTTTAAATGGCTTTTCTCCCCTTAAACGTGCGAATTTCGCGTTTTTACGTTTTCATTTAAAAGTTCAGCCCAAACTAGTGTTTTGATGGTCGGAACATGTTTTAGGCAAAATATCTGGAAATGGCTGTTTCTAGAGCACGTGCAGTTTTTGTGCAGATTTTCAGCTTCGATTGCTCACTGTGCCCGTAATTTTAATTCGATTGTTGAAATTTTGGTCTTATCTTATAGTTGCGTTTGTTTAGTTTGCGGCAAGTGCAAATATGTAGTAATTTGCATGAAAATACTAATTTTTATGACGCTTAGGAGGCATAGACATGTATTTGTCTAAAATACGTCAATTTCCTTGTCAGACCTCTGGCTTTAATCATTCACTGTAGCCACAATTTCTATTCGATTATCAAAATTTTGGTCTCATGTTGTAGCTGTCAGTCTGTTGTTTACGTCAAATACAAATTTGTAGTACTTTTCATAAGAATACTAATTTTTATAAGGCTCCTTACATTTTTGGGAGCAGGTTATGGAAACTTTTTCCCTTTATAGCATTGCTATGGCTTGATTTTTCAACCGATGTGCTGGATTTTGGTGTTAATGAATAGATCAGGGTCTGAATTTTCCAAAAAGCATAAATTTGTGGTATTTCGCAAAAGGTTAAGGGCAGGTGTAGTAGTTGAAAGGCAAAAAAATCCCAATTTTTCACATGTCAACCACCCAAAACTTTAAATGGCTTTTTCTCCCCTTAAACGTGCGAATTTCGCGTTTTTACGTTTTCATTTAAAAGTTCAGCCCAAACTAGTGTTTTGATGGTCGGAACATGTTTTAGGCAAAATATCTGGAAACTTCTGTTTCTAGAGCACGTGCAGTTTTTGTGCAGATTTTCAGCTTTGATTGCTCACTGTGCCCGTAATTTTAATCCGATTGTTGAAATTTTGGTCTTATCTTATAGTTGCGTTTGTTTAGTTTGCGGCAAGTGCAAATATGTAGTAAGTTGCATGAAAATACTAATTTTTATGACGCTTAGGAGGCATAGACATGTATTTGTCTAAAATACGTCAATTTCCTTGTCAGACCTCTGGCTTTAATCATTCACTGTAGCCACAATTTCTATTCGATTATCAAAATTTTGGTCTCATTTTGTAGCTGTCAGTCTGTTGTTTACGTCAAATACAAATTTGTAGTACTTTTCATAAGAATACTAATTTTTATAAGGCTCCTTACATTTTTGGGAGCAGGTTATGGAAACTTTTTCCCTTTATAGCATTGCTGTGGCTTGATTTTTCAACCGATGTGCTGGATTTTGGTGTTAATGAATAGATCAGGGTCTGAATTTTCCAAAAAACATAAATTTGTGGTATTTCGCAAAAGGTTAAGGGCAGGTGTAGTAGTTGAAAGGCAAAAAAATCCCAATTTTTCACATGTCAACCACCCAAAACTTTAAATGGCTTTTTCTCCCCTTAAACGTGCGAATTTCGCGTTTTTACGTTTTCATTTAAAAGTTCAGCCCAAACTAGTGTTTTGATGGTCGGAACATGTTTTAGGCAAAATATCTGGAAATTTCTGTTTCTAGAGCACGTGCAGTTTTTGTGCAGATTTTCAGCTTTGATTGCTCACTGTGCCCGTAATTTTAATCCGATTGTTGAAATTTTGGTCTTATCTTATAGTTGCGTTTATTTAGTTTGCGGCAAGTGCAAATATGTAGTAATTTGCATGAAAATACTAATTTTTATGACGCTTAGGAGGCATAGACATGTATTTGTCTAAAATACGTCAATTTCCTTGTCAGACCTCTGGCTTTAATCATTCACTGTAGCCACAATTTCTATTCGATTATCAAAATTTTGGTCTCATTTTGTAGCTGTCAGTCTGTTGTTTACGTCAAATACAAATTTGTAGTACTTTTCATAAGAATACTAATTTTTATAAGGCTCCTTGCATTTTTGGGAGCAGGTTATGGAAACTTTTTCCCTTTATAGCATTGCTGTGGCTTGATTTTTCAACCGATGTGCTGGATTTTGGTGTTAATGAATAGATCAGGGTCTGAATTTTCCAAAAAGCATAAATTTGTGGTATTTCGCAAAAGGTTAAGGGCAGGTATAGTAGTTGAAAGGCAAAAAAATCCCAATTTTTCACATGTCAACCACCCAAAACTTTAAATGGCTTTTTCTCCCCTTAAACGTGCGAATTTCGCGTTTTTACGTTTTCATTTAAAAGTTCAGCCCAAACTAGTGTTTTGATGGTCGGAACATGTTTTAGGCAAAATATCTGGAAATGGCTGTTTCTAGAGCACGTGCAGTTTTTGTGCAGATTTTCAGCTTCGATTGCTCACTGTGCCCGTAATTTTAATCCGATTGTTGAAATTTTGATCTTATCTTATAGTTGCGTTTGTTTAGTTTGCGGCAAGTGCAAATATGTAGTAATTTGCATGAAAATACTAATTTTTATGACGCTTAGGAGGCATAGACATGTATTTGTCTAAAAAAAGTCAATTTCCTTGTCAGACCTCTGGCTTTAATCATTCACTGTAGCCACAATTTCTATTCGATTATCAAAATTTTGGTCTCATTTTGTAGCTGTCAGTCTGTTGTTTACGTCAAGTACAAATTTGTAGTACTTTTCATAAGAATACTAATTTTTATAAGGCTCCTTACATTTTTGGGAGCAGGTTATGGAAACTTTTTCCCTTTATAGCATTGCTGTGGCTTGATTTTTCAACCGATGTGCTGGATTTTGGTGTTAATGAATAGATCAGGGTCTGAATTTTCCAAAAAGCATAAATTTGTGGTATTTCGCAAAAGGTTAAGGGCAGGTATAGTAGTTGAAAGGCAAAAAAATCCCAATTTTTCACATGTCAACCACCCAAAACTTTAAATGGCTTTTTCTCCCCTTAAACGTGCGAATTTCGCGTTTTTACGTTTTCATTTAAAAGTTCAGCCCAAACTAGTGTTTTGATGGTCGGAACATGTTTTAGGCAAAATATCTGGAAATTTCTGTTTCTAGAGCACGTGCAGTTTTTGTGCAGATTTTCAGCTTTGATTGCTCACTGTGCCCGTAATTTTAATCCGATTGTTGAAATTTTGGTCTTATCTTATAGTTGCGTTTGTTTAGTTTGCGGCAAGTGCAAATATGTAGTAATTTGCATGAAAATACTAATTTTTATGACGCTTAGGAGGCATAGACATGTATTTGTCTAAAATACGTCAATTTCCTTGTCAGACCTCTGGCTTTAATCATTCACTGTAGCCACAATTTCTATTCGATTATCAAAATTTTGGTCTCATTTTGTAGCTGTCAGTCTGTTGTTTACGTCAAATACAAATTTGTAGTACTTTTCATAAGAATACTAATTTTTATAAGGCTCCTTACATTTTTGGGAGCAGGTTATGGAAACTTTTTCCCTTTATAGCATTGCTATGGCTTGATTTTTCAACCGATGTGCTGGATTTTGGTGTTAATGAATAGATCAGGGTCTGAATTTTCCAAAAAGCATAAATTTGTGGTATTTCGCAAAAGGTTAAGGGCAGGTGTAGTAGTTGAAAGGCAAAAAAATCCCAATTTTTCACATGTCAACCACCCAAAACTTTAAATGGCTTTTTCTCCCCTTAAACGTGCGAATTTCGCGTTTTTACGTTTTCATTTAAAAGTTCAGCCCAAACTAGTGCTTTGATGGTCGGAACATGTTTTAGGCAAAATATCTAGAAATGGCTGTTTCTAGAGCACGTGCAGTTTTTGTGCAGATTTTCAGCTTCGATTGCTCACTGTGCCCGTAATTTTAATTCGATTGTTGAAATTTTGGTCTAATCTTATAGTTGCGTTTGTTTAGTTTGCGGCAAGTGCAAATATGTAGTAATTTGCATGAAAATACTAATTTTTATGACGCTTAGGAGGCATAGACATGTATTTGTCTAAAATACGTCAATTTCCTTGTCAGACCTCTGGCTTTAATCATTCACTGTAGCCACAATTTCTATTCGATTATCAAAATTTTGGTCTCATGTTGTAGCTGTCAGTCTGTTGTTTACGTCAAATACAAATTTGTAGTACTTTTCATAAGAATACTAATTTTTATAAGGCTCCTTACATTTTTGGGAGCAGGTTATGGAAACTTTTTCCCTTTATAGCATTGCTATGGCTTGATTTTTCAACCGATGTGCTGGATTTTGGTGTTAATGAATAGATCAGAGTCTGAATTTTCCAAAAAGCATAAATTTGTGGTATTTCGCAAAAGGTTAAGGGCAGGTGTAGTAGTTGAAAGGCAAAAAAATCCCAATTTTTCACATGTCAACCACCCAAAACTTTAAATGGCTTTTTCTCCCCTTAAACGTGCGAATTTCGCGTTTTTACGTTTTCATTTAAAAGTTCAGCCCAAACTAGTGTTTTGATGGTCGGAACATGTTTTAGGCAAAATATCTGGAAATGGCTGTTTCTAGAGCACGTGCAGTTTTTGTGCAGATTTTCAGCTTCGATTGCTCACTGTGCCCGTAATTTTAATTCGATTGTTGAAATTTTGGTCTTATCTTATAGTTGCGTTTGTTTAGTTTGCGGCAAGTGCAAATATGTAGTAATTTGCATGAAAATACTAATTTTTATGACGCTTAGGAGGCATAGACATGTATTTGTCTAAAATACGTCAATTTCCTTGTCAGACCTCTGGCTTTAATCATTCACTGTAGCCACAATTTCTATTCGATTATCAAAATTTTGGTCTCATTTTGTAGCTGTCAGTCTGTTGTTTACGTCAAATACAAATTTGTAGTACTTTTCATAAGAATACTAATTTTTATAAGGCTCCTTACATTTTTGGGAGCAGGTTATGGAAACTTTTTCCCTTTATAGCATTGCTATGGCTTGATTTTTCAACCGATGTGCTGGATTTTGGTGTTAATGAATAGATCAGGGTCTGAATTTTCCAAAAAGCATAAATTTGTGGTATTTCGCAAAAGGTTAAGGGCAGGTGTAGTAGTTGAAAGGCAAAAAAATCCCAATTTTTCACATGTCAACCACCCAAAACTTTAAATGGCTTTTTCTCCCCTTAAACGTGCGAATTTCGCGTTTTTACGTTTTCATTTAAAAGTTCAGCCCAAACTAGTGTTTTGATGGTCGGAACATGTTTTAGGCAAAATATCTAGAAATGGCTGTTTCTAGAGCACGTGCAGTTTTTGTGCAGATTTTCAGCTTTGATTGCTCACTGTGCCCGTAATTTTAATTCGATTGTTGAAATTTTGGTCTAATCTTATAGTTGCGTTTGTTTAGTTTGCGGCAAGTGCAAATATGTAGTAATTTGCATGAAAATACTAATTTTTATGACGCTTAGGAGGCATAGACATGTATTTGTCTAAAATACGTCAATTTCCTTGTCAGACCTCTGGCTTTAATCATTCACTGTAGCCACAATTTCTATTCGATTATCAAAATTTTGGTCTCATGTTGTAGCTGTCAGTCTGTTGTTTACGTCAAATACAAATTTGTAGTACTTTTCATAAGAATACTAATTTTTATAAGGCTCCTTACATTTTTGGGGGCAGGTTATGGAAACTTTTTCCCTTTATGGCATTGCTGTGGCTTGATTTTTCTACCGATGTGCTGGATTTTGGTGTTAATGAATAGATCAGGGTCTGAATTTTCCAAAAAGCATAAATTTGTGGTATTTCGCAAAAGGTTAAGGGCAGGTGTAGTAGTTGAAAGGCAAAAAAATCCCAATTTTTCACATGTCAACCACCCAAAACTTTAAATGGCTTTTTCTCCCCTTAAACGTGCGAATTTCGCGTTTTTACGTTTTCATTTAAAAGTTCAGCCCAAACTAGTGTTTTGATGGTCGGAACATGTTTTAGGCAAAATATCTGGAAATGGCTGTTTCTAGAGCACGTGCAGTTTTTGTGCAGATTTTCAGCTTCGATTGCTCACTGTGCCCGTAATTTTAATTCGATTGTTGAAATTTTGGTCTTATCTTATAGTTGCGTTTGTTTAGTTTGCGGCAAGTGCAAATATGTAGTAATTTGCATGAAAATACTAATTTTTATGACGCTTAGGAGGCATAGACATGTATTTGTCTAAAATACGTCAATTTCCTTGTCAGACCTCTGGCTTTAATCATTCACTGTAGCCACAATTTCTATTCGATTATCAAAATTTTGGTCTCATGTTGTAGCTGTCAGTCTGTTGTTTACGTCAAATACAAATTTGTAGTACTTTTCATAAGAATACTAATTTTTATAAGGCTCCTTACATTTTTGGGAGCAGGTTATGGAAACTTTTTCCCTTTATAGCATTGCTATGGCTTGATTTTTCAACCGATGTGCTGGATTTTGGTGTTAATGAATAGATCAGGGTCTGAATTTTCCAAAAAGCATAAATTTGTGGTATTTCGCAAAAGGTTAAGGGCAGGTGTAGTAGTTGAAAGGCAAAAAAATCCCAATTTTTCACATGTCAACCACCCAAAACTTTAAATGGCTTTTTCTCCCCTTAAACGTGCGAATTTCGCGTTTTTACGTTTTCATTTAAAAGTTCAGCCCAAACTAGTGTTTTGATGGTCGGAACATGTTTTAGGCAAAATATCTGGAAACTTCTGTTTCTAGAGCACGTGCAGTTTTTGTGCAGATTTTCAGCTTTGATTGCTCACTGTGCCCGCAATTTTAATCCGGTTGTTGAAATTTTGGTCTTATCTTATAGTTGCGTTTGTTTAGTTTGCGGCAAGTGCAAATATGTAGTAATTTGCATGAAAATACTAATTTTTATGACGCTTAGGAGGCATAGACATGTATTTGTCTAAAATACGTCAATTTCCTTGTCAGACCTCTGGCTTTAATCATTCACTGTAGCCACAATTTCTATTCGATTATCAAAATTTTGGTCTCATTTTGTAGCTGTCAGTCTGTTGTTTACGTCAAATACAAATTTGTAGTACTTTTCATAAGAATACTAATTTTTATAAGGCTCCTTACATATTTGGGAGCAGGTTATGGAAACTTTTTCCTTTATAGCATTGCTGTGGCTTGATTTTTCAACCGATGTGCTGGATTTTGGTGTTAATGAATAGATCAGGGTCTGAATTTTCCAAAAAGCATAAATTTGTGGTATTTCGCAAAAGGTTAAGGGCAGGTGTAGTAGTTGAAAGGCAAAAAAATCCCAATTTTTCACATGTCAACCACCCAAAACTTTAAATGGCTTTTTCTCCCCTCAAACGTGCGAATTTCGCGTTTTTACGTTTTCATTTAAAAGTTCAGCCCAAACTAGTGTTTTGATGGTCGGAACATGTTTTAGGCAAAATATCTGGAAATGGCTGTTTCTAGAGCACGTGCAGTTTTTGTGCAGATTTTCAGCTTTGATTGCTCACTGTGCCCGTAATTTTAATCCGATTGTTGAAATTTTGGTCTTATCTTATAGTTGCGTTTGTTTAGTTTGCGGCAAGTGCAAATAGGTAGTAAGTTGCATGAAAATACTAATTTTTATGACGCTTAGGAGGCATAGACATGTATTTGTCTAAAATACGTCAATTTCCTTGTCAGACCTCTGGCTTTAATCATTCACTGTAGCCACAATTTCTATTCGATTATCAAAATTTTGGTCTCATTTTGTAGCTGTCAGTCTGTTGTTTACGTCAAATACAAATTTGTAGTACTTTTCATAAGAATACTAATTTTTATAAGGCTCCTTACATTTTTGGGAGCAGGTTATGGAAACTTTTTCCCTTTATAGCATTGCTATGGCTTGATTTTTCAACCGATGTGCTGGATTTTGGTGTTAATGAATAGATCAGGGTCTGAATTTTCCAAAAAGCATAAATTTGTGGTATTTCGCAAAAGGTTAAGGGCAGGTGTAGTAGTTGAAAGGCAAAAAAATCCCAATTTTTCACATGTCAACCACCCAAAACTTTAAATGGCTTTTTCTCCCCTTAAACGTGCGAATTTCGCGTTTTTACGTTTTCATTTAAAAGTTCAGCCCAAACTAGTGTTTTGATGGTCGGAACATGTTTTAGGCAAAATATCTGGAAATGGCTGTTTCTAGAGCACGTGCAGTTTTTGTGCAGATTTTCAGCTTTGATTGCTCACTGTGCCCGTAATTTTAATCCGATTGTTGAAATTTTGGTCTTATCTTATAGTTGCGTTTGTTTAGTTTGCGGCAAGTGCAAATATGTAGTAATTTGCATGAAAATACTAATTTTTATGACGCTTAGGAGGCATAGACATGTATTTGTCTAAAATACGTCAATTTCCTTGTCAGACCTCTGGCTTTAATCATTCACTGTAGCCACAATTTCTATTCGATTATCAAAATTTTGGTCTCATTTTGTAGCTGTCAGTCTGTTGTTTACGTCAAATACAAATTTGTAGTACTTTTCATAAGAATACTAATTTTTATAAGGCTCCTTACATTTTTGGGAGCAGGTTATGGAAACTTTTTCCTTTATAGCATTGCTGTGGCTTGATTTTTCAACCGATGTGCTGGATTTTGGTGTTAATGAATAGATCAGGGTCTGAATTTTCCAAAAAGCATAAATTTGTGGTATTTCGCAAAAGGTTAAGGGCAGGTGTAGTAGTTGAAAGGCAAAAAATCCCAATTTTTCACATGTCAACCACCCAAAACTTTAAATGGCTTTTTCTCCCCTTAAACGTGCGAATTTCGCGTTTTTACGTTTTCATTTAAAAGTTCAGCCCAAACTAGTGTTTTGATGGTCGGAACATGTTTTAGGCAAAATATCTGGAAATGGCTGTTTCTAGAGCACGTGCAGTTTTTTTGCAGATTTTCAGCTTCGATTGCTCACTGTGCCCGTAATTTTAATTCGATTGTTGAAATTTTGGTCTTATCTTATAGTTGCGTTTGTTTAGTTTGCGGCAAGTGCAAATATGTAGTAATTTGCATGAAAATACTAATTTTTATGACGCTTAGGAGGCATAGACATGTATTTGTCTAAAATAAGTCAATTTCCTTGTCAGACCTCTGGCTTTAATCATTCACTGTAGCCACAATTTCTATTCGATTATCAAAATGTTGGTCTCATGTTGTAGCTGTCAGTCTGTTGTTTACGTCAAATACAAATTTGTAGTACTTTTCATAAGAATACTAATTTTTATAAAGCTCCTTACATTTTTGGGAGCAGGTTATGGAAACTTTTTCCCTTTATAGCATTGCTATGGCTTGATTTTTCAACCGATGTGCTGGATTTTGGTGTTAATGAATAGATCAGGGTCTGAATTTTCCAAAAAGCATAAATTTGTGGTATTTCGCAAAAGGTTAAGGGCAGGTGTAGTAGTTGAAAGGCGAAAAAATCCCAATTTTTCACATGTCAACCACCCAAAACTTTAAATGGCTTTTTCTCCCCTTAAACGTGCGAATTTCGCGTTTTTACGTTTTCATTTAAAAGTTCAGCCCAAACTAGTGTTTTGATGGTCGGAACATGTTTTAGGCAAAATATCTGGAAACTTCTGTTTCTAGAGCACGTGCAGTTTTTGTGCAGATTTTCAGCTTTGATTGCTCACTGTGCCCGTAATTTTAATCCGGTTGTTGAAATTTTGGTCTTATCTTATAGTTGCGTTTGTTTAGTTTGCGGCAAGTGCAAATATGTAGTAATTTGCATGAAAATACAAATTTTTATGACGCTTAGGAGGCATAGACATGTATTTGTCTAAAATACGTCAATTTCCTTGTCAGACCTCTGGCTTTAATCATTCACTGTAGCCACAATTTCTATTCGATTATCAAAATTTTGGTCTCGTTTTGTAGCTGTCAGTCTGTTGTTTACGTCAAATACAAATTTGTAGTACTTTTCATAAGAATACTAATTTTTATAAGGCTCCTTACATATTTGGGAGCAGGTTATGGAAACTTTTTCCTTTATAGCATTGCTGTGGCTTGATTTTTCAACCGATGTGCTGGATTTTGGTGTTAATGAATAGATCAGGGTCTGAATTTTCCAAAAAGCATAAATTTGTGGTATTTCGCAAAAGGTTAAGGGCAGGTGTAGTAGTTGAAAGGCAAAAAAATCCCAATTTTTCACATGTCAACCACCCAAAACTTTAAATGGCTTTTTCTCCCCTTAAACGTGCGAATTTCGCGTTTTTACGTTTTCATTTAAAAGTTCAGCCCAAACTAGTGTTTTGATGGTCGGAACATGTTTTAGGCAAAATATCTGGAAATGGCTGTTTCTAGAGCACGTGCAGTTTTTGTGCAGATTTTCAGCTTCGATTGCTCACTGTGCCCGTAATTTTAATCCGATTGTTGAAATTTTGGTCTTATCTTATAGTTGCGTTTGTTTAGTTTGCGGCAAGTGCAAATATGTAGTAATTTGCATGAAAATACTAATTTTTATGACGCTTAGGAGGCATAGACATGTATTTGTCTAAAATACGTCAATTTCCTTGTCAGACCTCTGGCTTTAATCATTCACTGTAGCCACAATTTCTATTCGATTATCAAAATTTTGGTCTCATTTTGTAGCTGTCAGTCTGTTGTTTACGTCAAATACAAATTTGTAGTACTTTTCATAAGAATACTAATTTTTATAAGGCTCCTTACATTTTTGGGAGCAAGTTATGGAAACTTTTTCCCTTTATAGCATTGCTATGGCTTGATTTTTCAACCGATGTGCTGGATTTTGGTGTTAATGAATAGATCAGGGTCTGAATTTTCCAAAAAGCATAAATTTGTGGTATTTCGCAAAAGGTTAAGGGCAGGTGTAGTAGTTGAAAGGCAAAAAAATCCCAATTTTTCACATGTCAACCACCCAAAACTTTAAATGGCTTTTTCTCCCCTTAAACGTGCGAATTTCGCGTTTTTACGTTTTCATTTAAAAGTTCAGCCCAAACTAGTGTTTTGATGGTCGGAACATGTTTTAGGCAAAATATCTGGAAATTTCTGTTTCTAGAGCACGTGCAGTTTTTGTGCAGATTTTCAGCTTTGATTGCTCACTGTGCCCGTAATTTTAATCCGATTGTTGAAATTTTGGTCTTATCTTATAGTTGCGTTTGTTTAGTTTGCGGCAAGTGCAAATATGTAGTAATTTGCATGAAAATACTAATTTTTATGACGCTTAGGAGGCATAGACATGTATTTGTCTAAAATACGTCAATTTCCTTGTCAGACCTCTGGCTTTAATCATTCACTGTAGCCACAATTTCTATTCGATTATCAAAATTTCGGTCTCATTTTGTAGCTGTCAGTCTGTTGTTTACGTCAAATACAAATTTGTAGTACTTTTCATAAGAATACTAATTTTTATAAGGCTCCTTACATTTTTGGGAGCAGGTTATGGAAACTTTCTCCTTTATAGCATTGCTGTGGCTTGATTTTTCAACCGATGTGCTGGATTTTGGTGTTAATGAATAGATCAGGGTCTGAATTTTCCAAAAAGCATAAATTTGTGGTATTTCGCAAAAGGTTAAGGGCAGGTGTAGTAGTTGAAAGGCAAAAAAATCCCAATTTTTCACATGTCAACCACCCAAAACTTTAAATGGCTTTTTCTCCCCTTAAACGTGCGAATTTCGCGTTTTTACGTTTTCATTTAAAAGTTCAGCCCAAACTAGTGTTTTGATGGTCGGAACATGTTTTAGGCAAAATATCTGGAAATGGCTGTTTCTAGAGCACGTGCAGTTTTTGTGCAGATTTTCAGCTTCGATTGCTCACTGTGCCCGTAATTTTATTTCGATTGTTGAAATTTTGGTCTTATCTTATAGTTGCGTTTGTTTAGTTTGCGGCAAGTGCAAATATGTAGTAATTTGCATGAAAATACTAATTTTTATGACGCTTAGGAGGCATAGACATGTATTTGTCTAAAATACGTCAATTTCCTTGTCAGACCTCTGGCTTTAATCATTCACTGTAGCCACAATTTCTATTCGATTATCAAAATTTTGGTCTCATTTTGTAGCTGTCAGTCTGTTGTTTACGTCAAATACAAATTTGTAGTACTTTTCATAAGAATACTAATTTTTATAAGGCTCCTTACATTTTTGGGAGCAGGTTATGGAAACTTTTTCCCTTTATAGCATTGCTGTGGCTTGATTTTTCAACCGATGTGCTGGATTTTGGTGTTAATGAATAGACCAGGGTCTGAGTTTTCCAAAAATCATAAATTTGTGGTATTTCGCAAAAGGTTAAGGGCAGGTGTAGTAGTTGAAAGGCAAAAAAATCCCAATTTTTCACATGTCAACCACCCAAAACTTTAAATGGCTTTTTCTCCCCTTAAACGTGCGAATTTCGCGTTTTTACGTTTTCATTTAAAAGTTCAGCCCAAACTAGTGTTTTGATGGTCGGAACATGTTTTAGGCAAAATATCTGGAAATGGCTGTTTCTAGAGCACGTGCAGTTTTTGTGCAGATTTTCAGCTTCGATTGCTCACTGTGCCCGTAATTTTAATCCGATTGTTGAAATTTTGGTCTTATCTTATAGTTGCGTTTGTTTAGTTTGCGGCAAGTGCAAATATGTAGTAATTTGCATGAAAATACTAATTTTTATGACGCTTAGGAGGCATAGACATGTATTTGTCTAAAATACGTCAATTTCCTTGTCAGACCTCTGGCTTTAATCATTCACTGTAGCCACAATTTCTATTCAATTATCAAAATGTTGGTCTCATTTTGTAGCTGTCAGTCTGTTGTTTACGTCAAATACAAATTTGTAGTACTTTTCATAAGAAAACTAATTTTTATAAGGCTCCTTACATTTTTGGGAGCAGGTTATGGAAACTTTTTCCCTTTATAGCATTGCTATGGCTTGATTTTTCAACCGATGTGCTGGATTTTGGTGTTAATGAATAGATCAGGGTCTGAATTTTCCAAAAAGCATAAATTTGTGGTATTTCGCAAAAGGTTAAGGGCAGGTGTAGTAGTTGAAAGGCAAAAATATCCCAATTTTTCACATGTCAACCACCCAAAACTTTAAATGGCTTTTTCTCCCCTTAAACGTGCGAATTTCGCGTTTTTACGTTTTCATTTAAAAGTTCAGCCCAAACTAGTGTTTTGATGGTCGGAACATGTTTTAGGCAAAATATCTGGAAACTTCTGTTTCTAGAGCACGTGCAGTTTTTGTGCAGATTTTCAGCTTTGATTGCTCACTGTGCCCGTAATTTTAATCCGATTGTTGAAATTTTGGTCTTATCTTATAGTTGCGTTTGTTTAGTTTGCGGCAAGTGCAAATATGTAGTAATTTGCATGAAAATACTAATTTTTATGACGCTTAGGAGGCATAGACATGTATTTGTCTAAAATACGTCAATTTCCTTGTCAGACCTCTGGCTTTAATCATTCACTGTAGCCACAATTTCTATTCGATTATCAAAATTTTGGTCTCATTTTGTAGCTGTCAGTCTGTTGTTTACGTCAAATACAAATTTGTAGTACTTTTCATAAGAATACTAATTTTTATAAGGCTCCTTACATTTTTGGGAGCAGGTTATGGAAACTTTTTCCCTTTATAGCATTGCTATGGCTTGATTTTTCAACCGATGTGCTGGATTTTGGTGTTAATGAATAGATCAGGGTCTGAATTTTCCAAAAAGCATAAATTTGTGGTATTTCGCAAAAGGTTAAGGGCAGGTGTAGTAGTTGAAAGGCAAAAAATCCCAATTTTTCACATGTCAACCACCCAAAACTTTAAATGGCTTTTTCTCCCCTTAAACGTGCGAATTTCGCGTTTTTACGTTTTCATTTAAAAGTTCAGCCCAAACTAGTGTTTTGATGGTCGGAACATGTTTTAGGCAAAATATCTGGAAATGGCTGTTTCTAGAGCACGTGCAGTTTTTGTGCAGATTTTCAGCTTCGATTGCTCACTGTGCCCGTAATTTTAATCCGATTGTTGAAATTTTGGTCTTATCTTATAGTTGCGTTTGTTTAGTTTGCGGCAAGTGCAAATATGTAGTAATTTGCATGAAAATACTAATTTTTATGACGCTTAGGAGGCATAGACATGTATTTGTCTAAAATACGTCAATTTCCTTGTCAGATCTCTGGCTTTAATCATTCACTGTAGCCACAATTTCTATTCGATTATCAAAATTTTGGTCTCATTTTGTAGCTGTCAGTCTGTTGTTTACGTCAACTACAAATTTGTAGTACTTTTCATAAGAATACTAATTTTTATAAGGCTCCTTACATTTTTGGGAGCAGGTTATGGAAACTTTTTCCCTTTATAGCATTGCTGTGGCTTGATTTTTCAACCGATGTGCTGGATTTTGGTGTTAATGAATAGATCAGGGTCTGAATTTTCCAAAAAGCATAAATTTGTGGTATTTCGCAAAAGGTTAAGGGCAGGTATAGTAGTTGAAAGGCAAAAAAATCCCAATTTTTCACATGTCAACCACCCAAAACTTTAAATGGCTTTTTCTCCCCTTAAACGTGCGAATTTCGCGTTTTTACGTTTTCATTTAAAAGTTCAGCCCAAACTAGTGTTTTGATGGTCGGAGCATGTTTTAGGCAAAATATCTGGAAATGGCTGTTTCTAGAGCACGTGCAGTTTTTGTGCAGATTTTCAGCTTTGATTGCTCACTGTGCCCGTAATTTTAATCCGATTGTTGAAATTTTGGTCTTATCTTATAGTTGCGTTTGTTTAGTTTGCGGCAAGTGCAAATATGTAGTAATTTGCATGAAAATACTAATTTTTATGACGCTTAGGAGGCATAGACATGTATTTGTCTAAAATACGTCAATTTCCTTGTCAGACCTCTGGCTTTAATCATTCACTGTAGCCACAATTTCTATTCGATTATCAAAATTTTGGTCTCATTTTGTAGCTGTCAGTCTGTTGTTTACGTCAAATACAAATTTGTAGTACTTTTCATAAGAATACTAATTTTTATAAGGCTCCTTACATTTTTGGGAGCAGGTTATGGAAACTTTTTCCCTTTATAGCATTGCTATGGCTTGATTTTTCAACCGATGTGCTGGATTTTGGTGTTAATGAATAGATCAGCGTCTGAATTTTCCAAAAAGCATAAATTTGTGGTATTTCGCAAAAGGTTAAGGGCAGGTATAGTAGTTGAAAGGCAAAAAAATCCCAATTTTTCACATGTCAACCACCCAAAACTTTAAATGGCTTTTTCTCCCCTTAAACGTGCGAATTTCGCGTTTTTACGTTTTCATTTAAAAGTTCAGCCCAAACTAGTGTTTTGATGGTCGGAACATGTTTTAGGCAAAATATCTGGAAATTTCTGTTTCTAGAGCACGTGCAGTTTTTGTGCAGATTTTCAGCTTTGATTGCTCACTGTGCCCGTAATTTTAATCCGATTGTTGAAATTTTGGTCTTATCTTATAGTTGCGTTTGTTTAGTTTGCGGCAAGTGCAAATATGTAGTAATTTGCATGAAAATACTAATTTTTATGACGCTTAGGAGGCATAGACATGTATTTGTCTAAAATACGTCAATTTCCTTATCAGACCTCTGGCTTTAATCATTCACTGTAGCCACAATTTCTATTCGATTATCAAAATTTTGGTCTCATTTTGTAGCTGTCAGTCTGTTGTTTACGTCAAATACAAATTTGTAGTACTTTTCATAAGAATACTAATTTTTATAAGGCTCCACACATTTTTGGGAGCAAGTTATGGAAACTTTTTCCCTTTATAGCATTGCTATGGCTTGATTTTTCAACCGATGTGCTGGATTTTGGTGTTAATGAATAGATCAGGGTCTGAATTTTCCAAAAAGCATAAATTTGTGGTATTTCGCAAAAGGTTAAGGGCAGGTGTAGTAGTTGAAAGGCAAAAAAATCCCAATTTTTCACATGTCAACCACCCAAAACTTTAAATGGCTTTTTCTCCCCTTAAACGTGCGAATTTCGCGTTTTTACGTTTTCATTTAAAAGTTCAGCCCAAACTAGTGTTTTGATGGTCGGAACATGTTTTAGGCAAAATATCTGGAAATGGCTGTTTCTAGAGCACGTGCAGTTTTTGTGCAGATTTTCAGCTTCGATTGCTCACTGTGCCCGTAATTTTAATCCCATTGTTGAAATTTTGGTCTTATCTTATAGTTGCGTTTGTTTAGTTTGCGGCAAGTGCAAATATGTAGTAATTTGCATGAAAATACTAATTTTTATGACGCTTAGGAGGCATAGACATGTATTTGTCTAAAATACGTCAATTTCCTTGTCAGACCTCTGGCTTTAATCATTCACTGTAGCCACAATTTCTATTCGATTATCAAAATTTTGGTCTCATTTTGTAGCTGTCAGTCTGTTGTTTACGTCAAATACAAATTTGTAGTACTTTTCATAAGAATACTAATTTTTATAAGGCTCCTTACATTTTTGGGAGCAGGTTATGGAAACTTTTTCCCTTTATAGCATTGCTATGGCTTGATTTTTCAACCGATGTGCTGGATTTTGGTGTTAATGAATAGATCAGGGTCTGAATTTTCCAAAAAGCATAAATTTGTGGTATTTCGCAAAAGGTTAAGGGCAGGTGTAGTAGTTGAAAGGCAAAAAAATCCCAATTTTTCACATGTCAACCACCCAAAACTTTAAATGGCTTTTTCTCCCCCCTTAAACGTGCGAATTTCGCGTTTTTACGTTTTCATTTAAAAGTTCAGCCCAAACTAGTGTTTTGATGGTCGGAACATGTTTCAGGCAAAATATCTGGAAATGGCTGTTTCTAGAGCACGTGCAGTTTTTGTGCAGATTTTCAGCTTCGATTGCTCACTGTGCCCGTAATTTTAATCCGATTGTTGAAATTTTGGTCTTATCTTATAGTTGCGTTTGTTTAGTTTGCGGCAAGTGCAAATATGTAGTAATTTGCATGAAAATACTAATTTTTATGACGCTTAGGAGGCATAGACATGTATTTGTCTAAAATACGTCAATTTCCTTGTCAGACCTCTGGCTTTAATCATTCACTGTAGCCACAATTTCTATTCGATTATCAAAATTTTGGTCTCATTTTGTAGCTGTCAGTCTGTTGTTTACGTCAAATACAAATTTGTAGTACTTTTCATAAGAATACTAATTTTTATAAGGCTCCTTACATTTTTGGGAGCAGGTTATGGAAACTTTTTCCCTTTATAGCATTGCTGTGGCTTGATTTTTCAACCGATGTGCTGGATTTTGGTGTTAATGAATAGATCAGGGTCTGAATTTTCCAAAAAGCATAAATTTGTGGTATTTCGCAAAAGGTTAAGGGCAGGTATAGTAGTTGAAAGGCAAAAAAATCCCAATTTTTCACATGTCAACCACCCAAAACTTTATATGGCTTTTTCTCCCCTTAAACGTGCGAATTTCGCGTTTTTACGTTTTCATTTAAAAGTTCAGCCCAAACTAGTGTTTTGATGGTCGGAACATGTTTTAGGCAAAATATCTGGAAATTTCTGTTTCTAGAGCACGTGCAGTTTTTGTGCAGATTTTCAGCTTTGATTGCTCACTGTGCCCGTAATTTTAATCCGATTGTTGAAATTTTGGTCTTATCTTATAGTTGCGTTTGTTTAATTTGCGGCAAGTGCAAATATGTAGTAATTTGCATGAAAATACTAATTTTTATGACGCTTAGGAGGCATAGACATGTATTTGTCTAAAATACGTCAATTTCCTTGTCAGACCTCTGGCTTTAATCATTCACTGTAGCCACAATTTCTATTCGATTATCAAAATTTTGGTCTCATTTTGTAGCTGTCAGTCTGTTGTTTACGTCAAATACAAATTTGTAGTACTTTTCATAAGAATACTAATTTTTATAAGGCTCCTTACATTTTTGGGAGCAGGTTATGGAAACTTTTTCCCTTTATAGCATTGCTATGGCTTGATTTTTCAACCGATGTGCTGGATTTTGGTGTTAATGAATAGATCAGGGTCTGAATTTTCCAAAAAGCATAGATTTGTGGTATTTCGCAAAAGGTTAAGGGCAGGTGTAGTAGTTGAAAGGCAAAAAAATCCCAATTTTTCACATGTCAACCACCCAAAACTTTAAATGGCTTTTTCTCCCCTTAAACGTGCGAATTTCGCGTTTTTACGTTTTCATTTAAAAGTTCAGCCCAAACTAGTGTTTTGATGGTCGGAACATGTTTTAGGCAAAATATCTGGAAATTTCTGTTTCTAGAGCACGTGCAGTTTTTGTGCAGATTTTCAGCTTTGATTGCTCACTGTGCCCGTAATTTTAATCCGATTGTTGAAATTTTGGTCTTATCTTATAGTTGCGTTTGTTTAGTTTGCGGCAAGTGCAAATATGTAGTAATTTGCATGAAAATACTAATTTTTATGACGCTTAGGAGGCATAGACATGTATTTGTCTAAAATACGTCAATTTCCTTGTCAGACCTCTGGCTTTAATCATTCACTGTAGCCACAATTTCTATTCGATTATCAAAATTTTGATCTCATTTTGTAGCTGTCAGTCTGTTGTTTACGTCAAATACAAATTTGTAGTACTTTTCATAAGAATACTAATTTTTATAAGGCTCCTTACATTTTTGGGAGCAAGTTATGGAAACTTTTTCCCTTTATAGCATTGCTATGGCTTGATTTTTCAACCGATGTGCTGGATTTTGGTGTTAATGAATAGATCAGGGTCTGAATTTTCCAAAAAGCATAAATTTGTGGTATTTCGCAAAAGGTTAAGGGCAGGTGTAGTAGTTGAAAGGCAAAAAAATCCCAATTTTTCACATGTCAACCACCCAAAACTTTAAATGGCTTTTTCTCCCCTTAAACGTGCGAATTTCGCGTTTTTACGTTTTCATTTAAAAGTTCAGCCCAAACTAGTGTTTTGATGGTCGGAACATGTTTTAGGCAAAATATCTGGAAATTTCTGTTTCTAGAGCACGTGCAGTTTTTGTGCAGATTTTCAGCTTTGATTGCTCACTGTGCCCGAAATTTTAATCCGATTGTTGAAATTTTGATCTTATCTTATAGTTGCGTTTGTTTAGTTTGCGGCAAGTGCAAATATGTAGTAATTTGCATGAAAATACTAATTTTTATGACGCTTAGGAGGCATAGACATGTATTTGTCTAAAATACGTCAATTTCCTTGTCAGACCTCTGGCTTTAATCATTCACTGTAGCCACAATTTCTATTCGATTATCAAAATTTTGGTCTCATTTTGTAGCTGTCAGTCTGTTGTTTACGTCAAATACAAATTTGTAGTACTTTTCATAAGAATACTAATTTTTATAAGGCTCCTTACATTTTTGGGAGCAGGTTATGGAAACTTTTTCCTTTATAGCATTGCTGTGGCTTGATTTTTCAACCGATGAGCTGGATTTTGGTGTTAATGAATAGATCAGGGTCTGAATTTTCCAAAAAGCATAAATTTGTGGTATTTCGCAAAAGGTTAAGGGCAGGTGTAGTAGTTGAAAGGCAAAAAAATCCCAATTTTTCACATGTCAACCACCCAAAACTTTAAATGGCTTTTTCTCCCCTTAAACGTGCGAATTTCGCGTTTTTACGTTTTCATTTAAAAGTTCAGCCCAAACTAGTGTTTTGATGGTCGGAACATGTTTTAGGCAAAATATCTGGAAATTTCTGTTTCTAGAGCACGTGCAGTTTTTGTGCAGATTTTCAGCTTTGATTGTTAACTGTGCCCGTAATTTTAATCCGATTGTTGAAATTTTGGTCTTATCTTATAGTTGCGTTTGTTTAGTTTGCGGCAAGTGCAAATATGTAGTAATTTGCATGAAAATACTAATTTTTATGACGCTTAGGAGGCATAGACATGTATTTGTCTAAAATACGTCAATTTCCTTGTCAGACCTCTGGCTTTAATCATTCACTGTAGCCACAATTTCTATTCGATTATCAAAATTTTGGTCTCATTTTGTAGCTGTCAGTCTGTTGTTTACGTCAAATACAAATTTGTAGTACTTTTCATAAGAATACTAATTTTTATAAGGCTCCTTACATTTTTGCGAGCAAGTTATGGAAACTTTTTCCCTTTATAGCATTGCTATGGCTTGATTTTTCAACCGATGTGCTGGATTTTGGTGTTAATGAATAGATCAGGGTCTGAATTTTCCAAAAAGCATAAATTTGTGGTATTTCGCAAAAGGTTAAGGGCAGGTGTAGTAGTTGGAAGGCAAAAAAATCCCAATTTTTCACATGTCAACCACCCAAAACTTTAAATGGCTTTTTCTCCCCTTAAACGTGCGAATTTCGCGTTTTTACGTTTTCATTTAAAAGTTCAGCCCAAACTAGTGTTTTGATGGTCGGAACATGTTTTAGGCAAAATATCTGGAAATGGCTGTTTCTAGAGCACGTGCAGTTTTTGTGCAGATTTTCAGCTTTGATTGCTCACTGTGCCCGTAATTTTAATCCGATTGTTGAAATTTTGGTCTTATCTTATAGTTGCGTTTGTTTAGTTTGCGGCAAGTGCAAATATGTAGTAATTTGCATGAAAATACTAATTTTTATGACGCTTAGGAGGCATAGACATGTATTTGTCTAAAATACGTCAATTTCCTTGTCAGACCTCTGGCTTTAATCATTCACTGTAGCCACAATTTCTATTCGATTATCAAAATTTTGGTCTCATTTTGTAGCTGTCAGTCTGTTGTTTACGTTAAATACAAATTTGTAGTACTTTTCATAAGAATACTAATTTTTATAAGGCTCCTTACATTTTTGGGAGCAGGTTATGGAAACTTTTTCCTTAATAGCATTGCTGTGGCTTGATTTTTCAACCGATGTGCTGGATTTTGGTGTTATTGAATAGATCAGGGTCTGAATTTTCCAAAAAGCATAAATTTGTGGTATTTCGCAAAAGGTTAAGGGCAGGTATAGTAGTTGAAAGGCAAAAAAATCCCAATTTTTCACATGTCAACCACCCAAAACTTTAAATGGCTTTTTCTCCCCTTAAACGTGCGAATTTCGCGTTTTTACGTTTTCATTTAAAAGTTCAGCCCAAACTAGTGTTTTGATGGTCGGAACATGTTTTAGGCAAAATATCTGGAAATTTCTGTTTCTAGAGCACGTGCAGTTTTGTGCAGATTTTCAGCTTTGATTGCTCACTGTGCCCGAAATTTTAATCCGATTGTTGAAATTTTGGTCTTATCTTATAGTTGCGTTTGTTTAGTTTGCGGCAAGTGCAAATATGTAGTAATTTGCATGAAAATACTAATTTTTATGACGCTTAGGAGGCATAGACATGTATTTGTCTAAAATACGTCAATTTCCTTGTCAGACCTCTGGCTTTAATCATTCACTGTAGCCACAATTTCTATTCGATTATCAAAATTTTGGTCTCATTTTGTAGCTGTCAGTCTGTTGTTTACGTCAAATACAAATTTGTAGTACTTTTCATAAGAATACTAATTTTTATAAGGCTCCTTACATTTTTGGGAGCAAGTTATGGAAACTTTTTCCCTTTATAGCATTGCTATGGCTTGATTTTTCAACCGATGTGCTGGATTTTGGTGTTAATGAATAGATCAGGGTCTGAATTTACCAAAAAGCATAAATTTGTGGTATTTCGCAAAAGGTTAAGGGCAGGTGTAGTAGTTGAAAGGCAAAAAAATCCCAATTTTTCACATGTCAACCACCCAAAACTTTAAATGGCTTTTTCTCCCCTTAAACGTGCGAATTTCGCGTTTTTACGTTTTCATTTAAAAGTTCAGCCCAAACTAGTGTTTTGATGGTCGGAACATGTTTTAGGCAAAATATCTGGAAATTTCTGTTTCTAGAGCACGTGCAGTTTTTGTGCAGATTTTCAGCTTTGATTGCTCACTGTGCCCGTAATTTTAATCCGATTGTTGAAATTTTGGTCTTATCTTATAGTTGCGTTTGTTTAGTTTGCGGCAAGTGCAAATATGTAGTAATTTGCATGAAAATACTAATTTTTATGACGCTTAGGAGGCATAGACATGTATTTGTCTAAAAAAAGTCAATTTCCTTGTCAGACCTCTGGCTTTAATCATTCACTGTAGCCACAATTTCTATTCGATTATCAAAATTTTGGTCTCATTTTGTAGCTGTCAGTCTGTTGTTTACGTCAAATACAAATTTGTAGTACTTTTCATAAGAATACTAATTTTTATAAGGCTCCTTACATTTTTGGGAGCAGGTTATGGAAACTTTTTCCTTAATAGCATTGCTGTGGCTTGATTTTTCAACCGATGTGCTGGATTTTGGTGTTAATGAATAGATCAGGGTCTGAATTTTCCAAAAAGCATAAATTTGTGGTATTTCGCAAAAGGTTAAGGGCAGGTATAGTAGTTGAAAGGCAAAAAAATCCCAATTTTTCACATGTCAACCACCCAAAACTTTAAATGGCTTTTTCTCCCCTTAAACGTGCGAATTTCGCGTTTTTACGTTTTCATTTAAAAGTTCAGCCCAAACTAGTGTTTTGATGGTCGGAACATGTTTTAGGCAAAATATCTGGAAATTTCTGTTTCTAGAGCACGTGCAGTTTTTGTGCAGATTTTCAGCTTTGATTGCTCACTGTGCCCGTAATTTTAATCCGATTGTTGAAATTTTGGTCTTATCTTATAGTTGCGTTTGTTTAGTTTGCGGCAAGTGCAAATATGTAGTAATTTGCATGAAAATACTAATTTTTATGACGCTTAGGAGGCATAGACATGTATTTGTCTAAAATACGTCAATTTCCTTGTCAGACCTCTGGCTTTAATCATTCACTGTAGCCACAATTTCTATTCGATTATCAAAATTTTGGTCTCATTTTGTAGCTGTCAGTCTGTTGTTTACGTCAAATACAAATTTGTAGTACTTTTCATAAGAATACTAATTTTTATAAGGCTCCTTACATTTTTGGGAGCAGGTTATGGAAACTTTTTCCCTTTATAGCATTGCTATGGCTTGATTTTTCAACCGATGTGCTGGATTTTGGTGTTAATGAATAGATCAGGGTCTGAATTTTCCAAAAAGCATAGATTTGTGGTATTTCGCAAAAGGTTAAGGGCAGGTGTAGTAGTTGAAAGGCAAAAAAATCCCAATTTTTCACATGTCAACCACCCAAAACTTTAAATGGCTTTTTCTCCCCTTAAACGTGCGAATTTCGCGTTTTTACGTTTTCATTTAAAAGTTCAGCCCAAACTAGTGTTTTGATGGTCGGAACATGTTTTAGGCAAAATATCTGGAAATGGCTGTTTCTAGAGCACGTGCAGTTTTTGTGCAGATTTTCAGCTTTGATTGCTCACTGTGCCCGTAATTTTAATCCGATTGTTGAAATTTTGGTCTTATCTTATAGTTGCGTTTGTTTAGTTTGCGGCAAGTGCAAATATGTAGTAATTTGCATGAAAATACTAATTTTTATGACGCTTAGGAGGCATAGACATGTATTTGTCTAAAATACGTCAATTTCCTTGTCAGACCTCTGGCTTTAATCATTCACTGTAGCCACAATTTCTATTCGATTATCAAAATTTTGGTCTCATTTTGTAGCTGTCAGTCTGTTGTTTACGTCAAATACAAATTTGTAGTACTTTTCATAAGAATACTAATTTTTATAAGGCTCCTTACATTTTTGGGAGCAGGTTATGGAAACTTTTTCCTTTATAGCATTGCTGTGGCTTGATTTTTCAACCGATGTGCTGGATTTTGGTGTTAATGAATAGATCAGGGTCTGAATTTTCCAAAAAGCATAAATTTGTGGTATTTCGCAAAAGGTTAAGGGCAGGTGTAGTAGTTGAAAGGCAAAAATATCCCAATTTTTCACATGTCAACCACCCAAAACTTTAAATGGCTTTTTCTCCCCTTAAACGTGCGAATTTCGCGTTTTTACGTTTTCATTTAAAAGTTCAGCCCAAACTAGTGTTTTGATGGTCGGAACATGTTTTAGGCAAAATATCTGGAAATGGCTGTTTCTAGAGCACGTGCAGTTTTTGTGCAGATTTTCAGCTTTGATTGCTCACTGTGCCCGTAATTTTAATCCGATTGTTGAAATTTTGGTCTTATCTTATAGTTGCGTTTGTTTAGTTTGCGGCAAGTGCAAATATGTAGTAATTTGCATGAAAATACTAATTTTTATGACGCTTAGGAGGCATAGACATGTATTTGTCTAAAATACGTCAATTTCCTTGTCAGACCTCTGGCTTTAATCATTCACTGTAGCCACAATTTCTATTCGATTATCAAAATTTTGGTCTCATTTTGTAGCTGTCAGTCTGTTGTTTACGTCAAATACAAATTTGTAGTACTTTTCATAAGAATACTAATTTTTATAAGGCTCCTTACATTTTTGGGAGCAGGTTATGGAAGCTTTTTCCTTTATAGCATTGCTGTGGCTTGATTTTTCAACCGACGTGCTGGATTTTGGTGTTAATGAATAGATCAGGGTCTGAATTTTCCAAAAAGCATAAATTTGTGGTATTTCGCAAAAGGTTAAGGGCAGGTATAGTAGTTGAAAGGCAAAAAAATCCCAATTTTTCACATATCAACCACCCAAAACTTTAAATGGCTTTTTCTCCCCTTAAACGTGCGAATTTCGCGTTTTTACGTTTTCATTTAAAAGTTCAGCCCAAACTAGTGTTTTGATGGTCGGAACATGTTTTAGGCAAAATATCTGGAAATGGCTGTTTCTAGAGCACGTGCAGTTTTTGTGCAGATTTTCAGCTTCGATTGCTCACTGTGCCCGTAATTTTAATCCGATTGTTGAAATTTTGGTCTTATCTTATAGTTGCGTTTGTTTAGTTTGCGGCAAGTGCAAATATGTAGTAATTTGCATGAAAATACTAATTTTTATGACGCTTAGGAGGCATAGACATGTATTTGTCTAAAATACGTCAATTTCCTTGTCAGACCTCTGGCTTTAATCATTCACTGTAGCCACAATTTCTATTCGATTATCAAAATTTTGGTCTCATTTTGTAGCTGTCAGTCTGTTGTTTACGTCAAATACAAATTTGTAGTACTTTTCATAAGAATACTAATTTTTATAAGGCTCCTTACATTTTTGGGAGCAGGTTATGGAAACTTTTTCCCTTTATAGCATTGCTGTGGCTTGATTTTTCAACTGATGTGCTGGATTTTGGTGTTAATGAATAGATCAGGGTCTGAATTTTCCAAAAAGCATAAATTTGTGGTATTTCGCAAAAGGTTAAGGGCAGGTGTAGTAGTTGAAAGGCAAAAAAATCCCAATTTTTCACATGTCAACCACCCAAAACTTTAAATGGCTTTTTCTCCCCTTAAACGTGCGAATTTCGCGTTTTTACGTTTTCATTTAAAAGTTCAGCCCAAACTAGTGTTTTGATGGTCGGAACATGTTTTAGACAAAATATCTGGAAATGGCTGTTTCTAGAGCACGTGCAGTTTTTGTGCAGATTTTCAGCTTCGATTGCTCACTGTGCCCGTAATTTTAATCCGATTGTTGAAATTTTGGTCTTATCTTATAGTTGCGTTTGTTTAGTTTGCGGCAAGTGCAAATATGTAGTAATTTGCATGAAAATACTAATTTGTATGACGCTTAGGAGGCATAGACATGTATTTGTCTAAAATACGTCAATTTCCTTGTCAGACCTCTGGCTTTAATCATTCACTGTAGCCACAATTTCTATTCGATTATCAAAATTTTGGTCTCATTTTGTAGCTGTCAGTCTGTTGTTTACGTCAAATACAAATTTGTAGTACTTTTCATAAGAATACTAATTTTTATAAGGCTCCTTACATTTTTGGGAGCAGGTTATGGAAACTTTTTCCCTTTATAGCATTGCTGTGGCTTGATTTTTCAACCGATGTGCTGGATTTTGGTGTTAATGAATAGATCAGGGTCTGAATTTTCCAAAAAGCATAAATTTGTGGTATTTCGCAAAAGGTTAAGGGCAGGTGTAGTAGTTGAAAGGCAAAAAAATCCCAATTTTTCACATGTCAACCACCCAAAAGTTTAAATGGCTTTTTCTCCCCTTAAACGTGCGAATTTCGCGTTTTTACGTTTTCATTTAAAAGTTCAGCCCAAACTAGTGTTTTGATGGTCGGAACATGTTTTAGGCAAAATATCTGGAAATTTCTGTTTCTAGAGCACGTGCAGTTTTTGTGCAGATTTTCAGCTTTGATTGCTCACTGTGCCCGTAATTTTAATCCGATTGTTGAAATTTTGGTCTTATCTTATAGTTGCGTTTGTTTAGTTTGCGGCAAGTGCAAATATGTAGTAATTTGCATGAAAATACTAATTTTTATGACGCTTAGGAGGCATAGACATGTATTTGTCTAAAATACGTCAATTTCCTTGTCAGACCTCTGGCTTTAATCATTCACTGTAGCCACAATTTCTATTCGATTATCAAAATTTTGGTCTCATTTTGTAGCTGTCAGTCTGTTGTTTACGTCAAATACAAATTTGTAGTACTTTTCATAAGAATACTAATTTTTATAAGGCTCCTTACATTTTTGGGAGCAGGTTATGGAAACTTTTTCCCTTTATAGCATTGCTGTGGCTTGATTTTTCAACTGATGTGCTGGATTTTGGTGTTATTGAATAGATCAGGGTCTGAATTTTCCAAAAAGCATAAATTTGTGGTATTTCGCAAAAGGTTAAGGGCAGGTGTAGTAGTTGAAAGGCAAAAAAATCCCAATTTTTCACATGTCAACCACCCAAAACTTTAAATGGCTTTTTCTCCCCTTAAACGTGCGAATTTCGCGTTTTTACGTTTTCATTTAAAAGTTCAGCCCAAACTAGTGTTTTGATGGTCGGAACATGTTTTAGGCAAAATATCTGGAAATGGCTGTTTCTAGAGCACGTGCAGTTTTTGTGCAGATTTTCAGCTTCGATTGCTCACTGTGCCCGTAATTTTAATCCGATTGTTGAAATTTTGGTCTTATCTTATAGTTGCGTTTGTTTAGTTTGCGGCAAGTGCAAATATGTAGTAATTTGCATGAAAATACTAATTTTTATGACGCTTAGGAGGCATAGACATGTATTTGTCTAAAATACGTCAATTTCCTTGTCAGACCTCTGGCTTTAATCATTCACTGTAGCCACAATTTCTATTCGATTATCAAAATTTTGGTCTCATTTTGTAGCTGTCAGTCTGTTGTTTACGTCAAATACAAATTTGTAGTACTTTTCATAAGAATACTAATTTTTATAAGGCTCCTTACATTTTTGGGAGCAGGTTATGGAAACTTTTTCCCTTTATAGCATTGCTGTGGCTTGATTTTTCAACTGATGTGCTGGATTTTGGTGTTATTGAATAGATCAGGGTCTGAATTTTCCAAAAAGCATAAATTTGTGGTATTTCGCAAAAGGTTAAGGGCAGGTGTAGTAGTTGAAAGGCAAAAAAATCCCAATTTTTCACATGTCAACCACCCAAAACTTTAAATGGCTTTTTCTCCCCTTAAACGTGCGAATTTCGCGTTTTTACGTTTTCATTTAAAAGTTCAGCCCAAACTAGTGTTTTGATGGTCGGAACATGTTTTAGGCAAAATATCTGGAAATGGCTGTTTCTAGAGCACGTGCAGTTTTTGTGCAGATTTTCAGCTTCGATTGCTCACTGTGCCCGTAATTTTAATCCGATTGTTGAAATTTTGGTCTTATCTTATAGTTGCGTTTGTTTAGTTTGCGGCAAGTGCAAATATGTAGTAATTTGCATGAAAATACTAATTTTTATGACGCTTAGGAGGCATAGACATGTATTTGTCTAAAATACGTCAATTTCCTTGTCAGACCTCTGGCTTTAATCATTCACTGTAGCCACAATTTCTATTCGATTATCAAAATTTTGGTCTCATTTTGTAGCTGTCAGTCTGTTGTTTACGTCAAATACAAATTTGTAGTACTTTTCATAAGAATACTAATTTTTATAAGGCTCCTTACATTTTTGGGAGCAGGTTATGGAAACTTTTTCCCTTTATAGCATTGCTGTGGCTTGATTTTTCAACCGATGTGCTGGATTTTGGTGTTAATGAATAGATCAGGGTCTGAATTTTCCAAAAAGCATAAATTTGTGGTATTTCGCAAAAGGTTAAGGGCAGGTGTAGTAGTTGAAAGGCAAAAAAATCCCAATTTTTCACATGTCAACCACCCAAAACTTTAAATGGCTTTTTCTCCCCTTAAACGTGCGAATTTCGCGTTTTTACGTTTTCATTTAAAAGTTCAGCCCAAACTAGTGTTTTGATGGTCGGAACATGTTTTAGGCAAAATATCTGGAAATTTCTGTTTCTAGAGCACGTGCAGTTTTTGTGCAGATTTTCAGCTTTGATTGCTCACTGTGCCCGTAATTTTAATCCGATTGTTGAAATTTTGGTCTTATCTTATAGTTGCGTTTGTTTAGTTTGCGGCAAGTGCAAATATGTAGTAATTTGCATGAAAATACTAATTTTTATGACGCTTAGGAGGCATAGACATGTATTTGTCTAAAATACGTCAATTTCCTTGTCAGACCTCTGGCTTTAATCATTCACTGTAGCCACAATTTCTATTCGATTATCAAAATTTTGGTCTCATTTTGTAGCTGTCAGTCTGTTGTTTACGTCAAATACAAATTTGTAGTACTTTTCATAAGAATACTAATTTTTATAAGGCTCCTTACATTTTTGGGAGCAGGTTATGGAAACTTTTTCCCTTTATAGCATTGCTGTGGCTTGATTTTTCAACCGATGTGCTGGATTTTGGTGTTAATGAATAGATCAGGGTCTGAATTTTCCAAAAAGCATAAATTTGTGGTATTTCGCAAAAGGTTAAGGGCAGGTGTAGTAGTTGAAAGGCAAAAAAATCCCAATTTTTCACATGTCAACCACCCAAAACTTTAAATGGCTTTTTCTCCCCTTAAACGTGCGAATTTCGCGTTTTTACGTTTTCATTTAAAAGTTCAGCCCAAACTAGTGTTTTGATGGTCGGAACATGTTTTAGGCAAAATATCTGGAAATTTCTGTTTCTAGAGCACGTGCAGTTTTTGTGCAGATTTTCAGCTTTGATTGCTCACTGTGCCCGTAATTTTAATCCGATTGTTGAAATTTTGGTCTTATCTTATAGTTGCGTTTGTTTAGTTTGCGGCAAGTGCAAATATGTAGTAATTTGCATGAAAATACTAATTTTTATGACGCTTAGGAGGCATAGACATGTATTTGTCTAAAATACGTCAATTTCCTTGTCAGACCTCTGGCTTTAATCATTCACTGTAGCCACAATTTCTATTCGATTATCAAAATTTTGGTCTCATTTTGTAGCTGTCAGTCTGTTGTTTACGTCAAATACAAATTTGTAGTACTTTTCATAAGAATACTAATTTTTATAAGGCTCCTTACATTTTTGGGAGCAGGTTATGGAAACTTTTTCCCTTTATAGCATTGCTGTGGCTTGATTTTTCAACCGATGTGCTGGATTTTGGTGTTAATGAATAGATCAGGGTCTGAATTTTCCAAAAAGCATAAATTTGTGGTATTTCGCAAAAGGTTAAGGGCAGGTGTAGTAGTTGAAAGGCAAAAAAATCCCAATTTTTCACATGTCAACCACCCAAAACTTTAAATGGCTTTTTCTCCCCTTAAACGTGCGAATTTCGCGTTTTTACGTTTTCATTTGAAAGTTCAGCCCAAACTAGTGTTTTGATGGTCGGAACATGTTTTAGGCAAAATATCTGGAAATGGCTGTTTCTAGAGCACGTGCAGTTTTTGTGCAGATTTTCAGCTTCGATTGCTCACTGTGCCCGTAATTTTAATCCGATTGTTGAAATTTTGGTCTTATCTTATAGTTGCGTTTGTTTAGTTTGCGGCAAGTGCAAATATGTAGTAATTTGCATGAAAATACTAATTTTTATGACGCTTAGGAGGCATAGACATGTATTTGTCTAAAATACGTCAATTTCCTTGTCAGACCTCTGGCTTTAATCATTCACTGTAGCCACAATTTCTATTCGATTATCAAAATTTTGGTCTCATTTTGTAGCTGTCAGTCTGTTGTTTACGTCAAATACAAATTTGTAGTACTTTTCATAAGAATACTAATTTTTATAAGGCTCCTTACATTTTTGGGAGCAAGTTATGGAAACTTTTTACCTTTATAGCATTGCTATGGCTTGATTTTTCAACCGATGTGCTGGATTTTGGTGTTAATGAATAGATCAGGGTCTGAATTTTCCAAAAAGCATAAATTTGTGGTATTTCGCAAAAGGTTAAGGGCAGGTGTAGTAGTTGAAAGGCAAAAAAATCCCAATTTTTCACACGTCAACCACCCAAAACTTTAAATGGCTTTTTCTCCCCTTAAACGTGCGAATTTCGCGTTTTTACGTTTTCATTTAAAAGTTCAGCCCAAACTAGTGTTTTGATGGTCGGAACATGTTTTAGGCAAAATATCTGGAAATGGCTGTTTCTAGAGCACGTGCAGTTTTTGTGCAGATTTTCAGCTTCGATTGCTCACTGTGCCCGTAATTTTAATCCGATTATTGAAATTTTGGTCTTATCTTATAGTTGCGTTTGTTTAGTTTGCGGCAAGTGCAAATATGTAGTAATTTGCATGAAAATACTAATTTTTATGACGCTTAGGAGGCATAGACATGTATTTGTCTAAAATACATCAATTTCCTTGTCAGACCTCTGGCTTTAATCATTCACTGTAGCCACAATTTCTATTCGATTATCAAAATTTTGGTCTCATCTTGTAGCTGTCAGTCTGTTGTTTACGTCAAATACAAATTTGTAGTACTTTTCATAAGAATACTAATTTTTATAAGGCTCCTTACATTTTTGGGAGCAGGTTATGGAAACTTTTTCCTTTATAGCATTGCTGTGGCTTGATTTTTCAACCGATGTGCTGGATTTTGGTGTTAATGAATAGATCAGGGTCTGAATTTTCCAAAAAGCATAAATTTGTGGTATTCCGCAAAAGGTTAAGGGCAGGTATAGTAGTTGAAAGGCAAAAAAATCCCAATTTTTCACATGTCAACCACCCAAAACTTTAAATGGCTTTTTCCCCTTAAACGTGCGAATTTCGCGTTTTTACGTTTTCATTTAAAAGTTCAGCCCAAACTAGTGTTTTGATGGTCGGAACATGTTTTAGGCAAAATATCTGGAAATGGCTGTTTCTAGAGCACGTGCAGTTTTTGTGCAGATTTCAGCTTCGATTGCTCACTGTGCCCGTAATTTTAATCCGATTGTTGAAATTTTGGTCTTATCTTATAGTTGCGTTTGTTTAGTTTGCGGCAAGTGCAAATATGTAGTAATTTGCATGAAAATACAAATTTTTATGACGCTTAGGAGGCATAGACATGTATTTGTCTAAAATACGTCAATTTTCTTGTCAGACCTCTGGCTTTAATCATTCACTGTAGCCACAATTTCTATTCGATTATCAAAATTTTGGTCTCATTTTGTAGCTGTCAGTCTGTTGTTTACGTCAAATACAAATTTGTAGTACTTTTCATAAGAATACTAATTTTTATAAGGCTCCTTACATTTTTGGGAGCAAGTTATGGAAACTTTTTCCCTTTATAGCATTGCTATGGCTTGATTTTTCAACCGATGTGCTGGATTTTGGTGTTAATGAATAGATCAGGGTCTGAATTTTCCAAAAAGCATAAATTTGTGGTATTTCGCAAAAGGTTAAGGGCAGGTGTAGTAGTTGAAAGGCAAAAAAATCCCAATTTTTCACATGTCAACCACCCAAAACTTTAAATGGCTTTTTCTCCCCTTAAACGTGCGAATTTCGCGTTTTTACGTTTTCATTTAAAAGTTCAGCCCAAACTAGTGTTTTGATGGTCGGAACATGTTTTAGGCAAAATATCTGGAAATGGCTGTTTCTAGAGCACGTGCAGTTTAGGTGCAGATTTTCAGCTTCGATTGCTCACTGTGCCCGTAATTTTAATCCGATTGTTGAAATTTTGGTCTTATCTTATAGTTGCGTTTGTTTAGTTTGCGGCAAGTGCAAATATGTAGTAATTTGCATGAAAATACTAATTTTTATGACGCTTAGGAGGCATAGACATGTATTTGTCTAAAATACATCAATTTCCTTGTCAGACCTCTGGCTTTAATCATTCACTGTAGCCACAATTTCTATTCGATTATCAAAATTTTGGTCTCATTTTGTAGCTGTCAGTCTGTTGTTTACGTCAAATACAAATTTGTAGTACTTTTCATAAGAATACTAATTTTTATAAGGCTCCTTACATTTTTGGGAGCAGGTTATGGAAACTTTTTCCTTTATAGCATTGCTGTGGCTTGATTTTTCAACCGATGTGCTGGATTTTGGTGTTAATGAATGGATCAGGGTCTGAATTTTCCAAAAAGCATAAATTTGTGGTATTTCGCAAAAGGTTAAGGGCAGGTATAGTAGTTGAAAGGCAAAAAAATCCCAATTTTTCACATGTCAACCACCCAAAACTTTAAATGGCTTTTTCTCCCCTTAAACGTGCGAATTTCGCGTTTTTACGTTTTCATTTAAAAGTTCAGCCCAAACTAGTGTTTTGATGGTCGGAACATGTTTTAGGCAAAATATCTGGAAATGGCTGTTTCTAGAGCACGTGCAGTTTTTGTGCAGATTTTCAGCTTCGATTGCTCACTGTGCCCGTAATTTTAATCCGATTGTTGAAATTTTGGTCTTATCTTATAGTTGCGTTTGTTTAGTTTGCGGCAAGTGCAAATATGTAGTAATTTGCATGAAAATACTAATTTTTATGACGCTTAGGAGGCATAGACATGTATTTGTCTAAAATACGTCAATTTCCTTGTCAGACCTCTGGCTTTAATCATTCACTGTAGCCACAATTTCTATTCGATTATCAAAATTTTGGTCTCATTTTGTAGCTGTCAGTCTGTTGTTTACGTCAAATACAAATTTGTAGTACTTTTCATAAGAATACTAATTTTTATAAGGCTCCTTACATTTTTGGGAGCAAGTTATGGAAACTTTTTCCCTTTATAGCATTGCTATGGCTTGATTTTTCAACCGATGTGCTGGATTTTGGTGTTAATGAATAGATCAGGGTCTGAATTTTCCAAAAAGCATAAATTTGTGGTATTTCGCAAAAGGTTAAGGGCAGGTGTAGTAGTTGAAAGGCAAAAAAATCCCAATTTTTCACATGTCAACCACCCAAAACTTTAAATGGCTTTTTCTCCCCTTAAACGTGCGAATTTCGCGTTTTTACGTTTTCATTTAAAAGTTCAGCCCAAACTAGTGTTTTGATGGTCGGAACATGTTTTAGGCAAAATATCTGGAAATGGCTGTTTCTAGAGCACGTGCAGTTTTTGTGCAGATTTTCAGCTTCGATTGCTCACTGTGCCCGTAATTTTAATCCGATTGTTGAAATTTTGGTCTTATCTTATAGTTGCGTTTGTTTAGTTTGCGGCAAGTGCAAATATGTAGTAATTTGCATGAAAATACAAATTTTTATGACGCTTAGGAGGCATAGACATGTATTTGTCTAAAATACGTCAATTTCCTTGTCAGACCTCTGGCTTTAATCATTCACTGTAGCCACAATTTCTATTCGATTATCAAAATTTTGGTCTCATTTTGTAGCTGTCAGTCTGTTGTTTACGTCAAATACAAATTTGTAGTACTTTTCATAAGAATACTAATTTTTATAAGGCTCCTTACATTTTTGGGAGCAGGTTATGGAAACTTTTTCCTTTATAGCATTGCTGTGGCTTGATTTTTCAACCGATGTGCTGGATTTTGGTGTTAATGAATAGATCAGGGTCTGAATTTTCCAAAAAGCATAAATTTGTGGTATTTCGCAAAAGGTTAAGGGCAGGTGTAGTAGTTGAAAGGCAAAAATATCCCAATTTTTCACATGTCAACCACCCAAAACTTTAAATGGCTTTTTCTCCCCTTAAACGTGCGAATTTCGCGTTTTTACGTTTTCATTTAAAAGTTCAGCCCAAACTAGTGTTTTGATGGTCGGAAACATGTTTTAGGCAAAATATCTGGAAATGGCTGTTTCTAGAGCACGTGCAGTTTTTGTGCAGATTTTCAGCTTTGATTGCTCACTGTGCCCGTAATTTTAATCCGATTGTTGAAATTTTGGTCTTATCTTATAGTTGCGTTTGTTTAGTTTGCGGCAAGTGCAAATATGTAGTAATTTGCATGAAAATACTAATTTTTATGACGCTTAGGAGGCATAGACATGTATTTGTCTAAAATACGTCAATTTCCTTGTCAGACCTCTGGCTTTAATCATTCACTGTAGCCACAATTTCTATTCGATTATCAAAATTTTGGTCTCATTTTGTAGCTGTCAGTCTGTTGTTTACGTCAAATACAAATTTGTAGTACTTTTCATAAGAATACTAATTTTTATAAGGCTCCTTACATTTTTGGGAGCAGGTTATGGAAGCTTTTTCCTTTATAGCATTGCTGTGGCTTGATTTTTCAACCGATGTGCTGGATTTTGGTGTTAATGAATAGATCAGGGTCTGAATTTTCCAAAAAGCATAAATTTGTGGTATTTCGCAAAAGGTTAAGGGCAGGTATAGTAGTTGAAAGGCAAAAAAATCCCAATTTTTCACATATCAACCACCCAAAACTTTAAATGGCTTTTTCTCCCCTTAAACGTGCGAATTTCGCGTTTTTACGTTTTCATTTAAAAGTTCAGCCCAAACTAGTGTTTTGATGGTCGGAACATGTTTTAGGCAAAATATCTGGAAATGGCTGTTTCTAGAGCACGTGCAGTTTTTGTGCAGATTTTCAGCTTCGATTGCTCACTGTGCCCGTAATTTTAATCCGATTGTTGAAATTTTGGTCTTATCTTATAGTTGCGTTTGTTTAGTTTGCGGCAAGTGCAAATATGTAGTAATTTGCATGAAAATACTAATTTTTATGACGCTTAGGAGGCATAGACATGTATTTGTCTAAAATACGTCAATTTCCTTGTCAGACCTCTGGCTTTAATCATTCACTGTAGCCACAATTTCTATTCGATTATCAAAATTTTGGTCTCATTTTGTAGCTGTCAGTCTGTTGTTTACGTCAAATACAAATTTGTAGTACTTTTCATAAGAATACTAATTTTTATAAGGCTCCTTACATTTTTGGGAGCAGGTTATGGAAACTTTTTCCCTTTATAGCATTGCTGTGGCTTGATTTTTCAACTGATGTGCTGGATTTTGGTGTTAATGAATAGATCAGGGTCTGAATTTTCCAAAAAGCATAAATTTGTGGTATTTCGCAAAAGGTTAAGGGCAGGTGTAGTAGTTGAAAGGCAAAAAAATCCCAATTTTTCACATGTCAACCACCCAAAACTTTAAATGGCTTTTTCTCCCCTTAAACGTGCGAATTTCGCGTTTTTACGTTTTCATTTAAAAGTTCAGCCCAAACTAGTGTTTTGATGGTCGGAACATGTTTTAGACAAAATATCTGGAAATGGCTGTTTCTAGAGCACGTGCAGTTTTTGTGCAGATTTTCAGCTTCGATTGCTCACTGTGCCCGTAATTTTAATCCGATTGTTGAAATTTTGGTCTTATCTTATAGTTGCGTTTGTTTAGTTTGCGGCAAGTGCAAATATGTAGTAATTTGCATGAAAATACTAATTTGTATGACGCTTAGGAGGCATAGACATGTATTTGTCTAAAATACGTCAATTTCCTTGTCAGACCTCTGGCTTTAATCATTCACTGTAGCCACAATTTCTATTCGATTATCAAAATTTTGGTCTCATTTTGTAGCTGTCAGTCTGTTGTTTACGTCAAATACAAATTTGTAGTACTTTTCATAAGAATACTAATTTTTATAAGGCTCCTTACATTTTTGGGAGCAGGTTATGGAAACTTTTTCCCTTTATAGCATTGCTGTGGCTTGATTTTTCAACCGATGTGCTGGATTTTGGTGTTAATGAATAGATCAGGGTCTGAATTTTCCAAAAAGCATAAATTTGTGGTATTTCGCAAAAGGTTAAGGGCAGGTGTAGTAGTTGAAAGGCAAAAAAATCCCAATTTTTCACATGTCAACCACCCAAAAGTTTAAATGGCTTTTTCTCCCCTTAAACGTGCGAATTTCGCGTTTTTACGTTTTCATTTAAAAGTTCAGCCCAAACTAGTGTTTTGATGGTCGGAACATGTTTTAGGCAAAATATCTGGAAATTTCTGTTTCTAGAGCACGTGCAGTTTTTGTGCAGATTTTCAGCTTTGATTGCTCACTGTGCCCGTAATTTTAATCCGATTGTTGAAATTTTGGTCTTATCTTATAGTTGCGTTTGTTTAGTTTGCGGCAAGTGCAAATATGTAGTAATTTGCATGAAAATACTAATTTTTATGACGCTTAGGAGGCATAGACATGTATTTGTCTAAAATACGTCAATTTCCTTGTCAGACCTCTGGCTTTAATCATTCACTGTAGCCACAATTTCTATTCGATTATCAAAATTTTGGTCTCATTTTGTAGCTGTCAGTCTGTTGTTTACGTCAAATACAAATTTGTAGTACTTTTCATAAGAATACTAATTTTTATAAGGCTCCTTACATTTTTGGGAGCAGGTTATGGAAACTTTTTCCCTTTATAGCATTGCTGTGGCTTGATTTTTCAACTGATGTGCTGGATTTTGGTGTTATTGAATAGATCAGGGTCTGAATTTTCCAAAAAGCATAAATTTGTGGTATTTCGCAAAAGGTTAAGGGCAGGTGTAGTAGTTGAAAGGCAAAAAAATCCCAATTTTTCACATGTCAACCACCCAAAACTTTAAATGGCTTTTTCTCCCCTTAAACGTGCGAATTTCGCGTTTTTACGTTTTCATTTAAAAGTTCAGCCCAAACTAGTGTTTTGATGGTCGGAACATGTTTTAGGCAAAATATCTGGAAATGGCTGTTTCTAGAGCACGTGCAGTTTTTGTGCAGATTTTCAGCTTCGATTGCTCACTGTGCCCGTAATTTTAATCCGATTGTTGAAGTTTTGGTCTTATCTTATAGTTGCGTTTGTTTAGTTTGCGGCAAGTGCAAATATGTAGTAATTTGCATGAAAATACTAATTTTTATGACGCTTAGGAGGCATAGACATGTATTTGTCTAAAATACGTCAATTTCCTTGTCAGACCTCTGGCTTTAATCATTCACTGTAGCCACAATTTCTATTCGATTATCAAAATTTTGGTCTCATTTTGTAGCTGTCAGTCTGTTGTTTACGTCAAATACAAATTTGTAGTACTTTTCATAAGAATACTAATTTTTATAAGGCTCCTTACATTTTTGGGAGCAGGTTATGGAAACTTTTTCCCTTTATAGCATTGCTGTGGCTTGATTTTTCAACTGATGTGCTGGATTTTGGTGTTATTGAATAGATCAGGGTCTGAATTTTCCAAAAAGCATAAATTTGTGGTATTTCGCAAAAGGTTAAGGGCAGGTGTAGTAGTTGAAAGGCAAAAAAATCCCAATTTTTCACATGTCAACCACCCAAAACTTTAAATGGCTTTTTCTCCCCTTAAACGTGCGAATTTCGCGTTTTTACGTTTTCATTTAAAAGTTCAGCCCAAACTAGTGTTTTGATGGTCGGAACATGTTTTAGGCAAAATATCTGGAAATGGCTGTTTCTAGAGCACGTGCAGTTTTTGTGCAGATTTTCAGCTTCGATTGCTCACTGTGCCCGTAATTTTAATCCGATTGTTGAAATTTTGGTCTTATCTTATAGTTGCGTTTGTTTAGTTTGCGGCAAGTGCAAATATGTAGTAATTTGCATGAAAATACTAATTTTTATGACGCTTAGGAGGCATAGACATGTATTTGTCTAAAATACGTCAATTTCCTTGTCAGACCTCTGGCTTTAATCATTCACTGTAGCCACAATTTCTATTCGATTATCAAAATTTTGGTCTCATTTTGTAGCTGTCAGTCTGTTGTTTACGTCAAATACAAATTTGTAGTACTTTTCATAAGAATACTAATTTTTATAAGGCTCCTTACATTTTTGGGAGCAGGTTATGGAAACTTTTTCCCTTTATAGCATTGCTGTGGCTTGATTTTTCAACCGATGTGCTGGATTTTGGTGTTAATGAATAGATCAGGGTCTGAATTTTCCAAAAAGCATAAATTTGTGGTATTTCGCAAAAGGTTAAGGGCAGGTGTAGTAGTTGAAAGGCAAAAAAATCCCAATTTTTCACATGTCAACCACCCAAAACTTTAAATGGCTTTTTCTCCCCTTAAACGTGCGAATTTCGCGTTTTTACGTTTTCATTTAAAAGTTCAGCCCAAACTAGTGTTTTGATGGTCGGAACATGTTTTAGGCAAAATATCTGGAAATTTCTGTTTCTAGAGCACGTGCAGTTTTTGTGCAGATTTTCAGCTTTGATTGCTCACTGTGCCCGTAATTTTAATCCGATTGTTGAAATTTTGGTCTTATCTTATAGTTGCGTTTGTTTAGTTTGCGGCAAGTGCAAATATGTAGTAATTTGCATGAAAATACTAATTTTTATGACGCTTAGGAGGCATAGACATGTATTTGTCTAAAATACGTCAATTTCCTTGTCAGACCTCTGGCTTTAATCATTCACTGTAGCCACAATTTCTATTCGATTATCAAAATTTTGGTCTCATTTTGTAGCTGTCAGTCTGTTGTTTACGTCAAATACAAATTTGTAGTACTTTTCATAAGAATACTAATTTTTATAAGGCTCCTTACATTTTTGGGAGCAGGTTATGGAAACTTTTTCCCTTTATAGCATTGCTGTGGCTTGATTTTTCAACCGATGTGCTGGATTTTGGTGTTAATGAATAGATCAGGGTCTGAATTTTCCAAAAAGCATAAATTTGTGGTATTTCGCAAAAGGTTAAGGGCAGGTGTAGTAGTTGAAAGGCAAAAAAATCCCAATTTTTCACATGTCAACCACCCAAAACTTTAAATGGCTTTTTCTCCCCTTAAACGTGCGAATTTCGCGTTTTTACGTTTTCATTTGAAAGTTCAGCCCAAACTAGTGTTTTGATGGTCGGAACATGTTTTAGGCAAAATATCTGGAAATGGCTGTTTCTAGAGCACGTGCAGTTTTTGTGCAGATTTTCAGCTTCGATTGCTCACTGTGCCCGTAATTTTAATCCGATTGTTGAAATTTTGGTCTTATCTTATAGTTGCGTTTGTTTAGTTTGCGGCAAGTGCAAATATGTAGTAATTTGCATGAAAATACTAATTTTTATGACGCTTAGGAGGCATAGACATGTATTTGTCTAAAATACGTCAATTTCCTTGTCAGACCTCTGGCTTTAATCATTCACTGTAGCCACAATTTCTATTCGATTATCAAAATTTTGGTCTCATTTTGTAGCTGTCAGTCTGTTGTTTACGTCAAATACAAATTTGTAGTACTTTTCATAAGAATACTAATTTTTATAAGGCTCCTTACATTTTTGGGAGCAAGTTATGGAAACTTTTTCCCTTTATAGCATTGCTATGGCTTGATTTTTCAACCGATGTGCTGGATTTTGGTGTTAATGAATAGATCAGGGTCTGAATTTTCCAAAAAGCATAAATTTGTGGTATTTCGCAAAAGGTTAAGGGCAGGTGTAGTAGTTGAAAGGCAAAAAAATCCCAATTTTTCACACGTCAACCACCCAAAACTTTAAATGGCTTTTTCTCCCCTTAAACGTGCGAATTTCGCGTTTTTACGTTTTCATTTAAAAGTTCAGCCCAAACTAGTGTTTTGATGGTCGGAACATGTTTTAGGCAAAATATCTGGAAATGGCTGTTTCTAGAGCACGTGCAGTTTTTGTGCAGATTTTCAGCTTCGATTGCTCACTGTGCCCGTAATTTTAATCCGATTATTGAAATTTTGGTCTTATCTTATAGTTGCGTTTGTTTAGTTTGCGGCAAGTGCAAATATGTAGTAATTTGCATGAAAATACTAATTTTTATGACGCTTAGGAGGCATAGACATGTATTTGTCTAAAATACATCAATTTCCTTGTCAGACCTCTGGCTTTAATCATTCACTGTAGCCACAATTTCTATTCGATTATCAAAATTTTGGTCTCATTTTGTAGCTGTCAGTCTGTTGTTTACGTCAAATACAAATTTGTAGTACTTTTCATAAGAATACTAATTTTTATAAGGCTCCTTACATTTTTGGGAGCAGGTTATGGAAACTTTTTCCTTTATAGCATTGCTGTGGCTTGATTTTTCAACCGATGTGCTGGATTTTGGTGTTAATGAATAGATCAGGGTCTGAATTTTCCAAAAAGCATAAATTTGTGGTATTCCGCAAAAGGTTAAGGGCAGGTATAGTAGTTGAAAGGCAAAAAAATCCCAATTTTTCACATGTCAACCACCCAAAACTTTAAATGGCTTTTTCTCCCCTTAAACGTGCGAATTTCGCGTTTTTACGTTTTCATTTAAAAGTTCAGCCCAAACTAGTGTTTTGATGGTCGGAACATGTTTTAGGCAAAATATCTGGAAATGGCTGTTTCTAGAGCACGTGCAGTTTTTGTGCAGATTTTCAGCTTCGATTGCTCACTGTGCCCGTAATTTTAATCCGATTGTTGAAATTTTGGTCTTATCTTATAGTTGCGTTTGTTTAGTTTGCGGCAAGTGCAAATATGTAGTAATTTGCATGAAAATACTAATTTTTATGACGCTTAGGAGGCATAGACATGTATTTGTCTAAAATACGTCAATTTTCTTGTCAGACCTCTGGCTTTAATCATTCACTGTAGCCACAATTTCTATTCGATTATCAAAATTTTGGTCTCATTTTGTAGCTGTCAGTCTGTTGTTTACGTCAAATACAAATTTGTAGTAGTTTTCATAAGAATACTAATTTTTATAAGGCTCCTTACATTTTTGGGAGCAAGTTATGGAAACTTTTTCCCTTTATAGCATTGCTATGGCTTGATTTTTCAACCGATGTGCTGGATTTTGGTGTTAATGAATAGATCAGGGTCTGAATTTTCCAAAAAGCATAAATTTGTGGTATTTCGCAAAAGGTTAAGGGCAGGTGTAGTAGTTGAAAGGCAAAAAAATCCCAATTTTTCACATGTCAACCACCCAAAACTTTAAATGGCTTTTTCTCCCCTTAAACGTGCGAATTTCGCGTTTTTACGTTTTCATTTAAAAGTTCAGCCCAAACTAGTGTTTTGATGGTCGGAACATGTTTTAGGCAAAATATCTGGAAATGGCTGTTTCTAGAGCACGTGCAGTTTAGGTGCAGATTTTCAGCTTCGATTGCTCACTGTGCCCGTAATTTTAATCCGATTGTTGAAATTTTGGTCTTATCTTATAGTTGCGTTTGTTTAGTTTGCGGCAAGTGCAAATATGTAGTAATTTGCATGAAAATACTAATTTTTATGACGCTTAGGAGGCATAGACATGTATTTGTCTAAAATACGTCAATTTCCTTGTCAGACCTCTGGCTTTAATCATTCACTGTAGCCACAATTTCTATTCGATTATCAAAATTTTGGTCTCATTTTGTAGCTGTCAGTCTGTTGTTTACGTCAAATACAAATTTGTAGTACTTTTCATAAGAATACTAATTTTTATAAGGCTCCTTACATTTTTGGGAGCAGGTTATGGAAACTTTTTCCTTTATAGCATTGCTGTGGCTTGATTTTTCAACCGATGTGCTGGATTTTGGTGTTAATGAATGGATCAGGGTCTGAATTTTCCAAAAAGCATAAATTTGTGGTATTTCGCAAAAGGTTAAGGGCAGGTATAGTAGTTGAAAGGCAAAAAAATCCCAATTTTTCACATGTCAACCACCCAAAACTTTAAATGGCTTTTTCTCCCCTTAAACGTGCGAATTTCGCGTTTTTACGTTTTCATTTAAAAGTTCAGCCCAAACTAGTGTTTTGATGGTCGGAACATGTTTTAGGCAAAATATCTGGAAATGGCTGTTTCTAGAGCACGTGCAGTTTTTGTGCAGATTTTCAGCTTCGATTGCTCACTGTGCCCGTAATTTTAATCCGATTGTTGAAATTTTGGTCTTATCTTATAGTTGCGTTTGTTTAGTTTGCGGCAAGTGCAAATATGTAGTAATTTGCATGAAAATACTAATTTTTATGACGCTTAGGAGGCATAGACATGTATTTGTCTAAAATACGTCAATTTTCTTGTCAGACCTCTGGCTTTAATCATTCACTGTAGCCACAATTTCTATTCGATTATCAAAATTTTGGTCTCATTTTGTAGCTGTCAGTCTGTTGTTTACGTCAAATACAAATTTGTAGTACTTTTCATAAGAATACTAATTTTTATAAGGCTCCTTACATTTTTGGGAGCAAGTTATGGAAACTTTTTCCCTTTATAGCATTGCTATGGCTTGATTTTTCAACCGATGTGCTGGATTTTGGTGTTAATGAATAGATCAGGGTCTGAATTTTCCAAAAAGCATAAATTTGTGGTATTTCGCAAAAGGTTAAGGGCAGGTATAGTAGTTGAAAGGCAAAAAAATCCCAATTTTTCACATGTCAACCACCCAAAACTTTAAATGGCTTTTTCTCCCCTTAAACGTGCGAATTTCGCGTTTTTACGTTTTCATTTAAAAGTTCAGCCCAAACTAGTGTTTTGATGGTCGGAACATGTTTTAGGCAAAATATCTGGAAATGGCTGTTTCTAGAGCACGTGCAGTTTTTGTGCAGATTTTCAGCTTCGATTGCTCACTGTGCCCGTAATTTTAATCCGATTGTTGAAATTTTGGTCTTATCTTATAGTTGCGTTTGTTTAGTTTGCGGCAAGTGCAAATATGTAGTAATTTGCATGAAAATACTAATTTTTATGACGCTTAGGAGGCATAGACATGTATTTGTCTAAAATACGTCAATTTCCTTGTCAGACCTCTGGCTTCAATCATTCACTGTAGCCACAATTTCTATTCGATTATCAAAATTTTGGTCTCATTTTGTAGCTGTCAGTCTGTTGTTTACGTCAAATACAAATTTGTAGTACTTTTCATAAGAATACTAATTTTTATAAGGCTCCTTACATTTTTGGGAGCAGGTTATGGAAACTTTTTCCCTTTATAGCATTGCTGTGGCTTGATTTTTCAACCGATGTGCTGGATTTTGGTGTTAATGAATGGATCAGGGTCTGAATTTTCCAAAAAGCATAAATTTGTGGTATTTCGCAAAAGGTTAAGGGCAGGTGTAGTAGTTGAAAGGCAAAAAAATCCCAATTTTTCACATGTCAACCACCCAAAACTTTAAATAGCTTTTTCTCCCCTTAAACGTGCGAATTTCGCGTTTTTACGTTTTCATTTAAAAGTTCAGCCCAAACTAGTGTTTTGATGGTCGGAACATGTTTTAGGCAAAATATCTGGAAATGGCTGTTTCTAGAACACGTGCAGTTTTTGTGCAGATTTTCAGCATCGATTGCTCACTGTGCCCGTAATTTTAATCCGATTGTTGAAATTTTGGTCTTATCTTATAGTTGCGTTTGTTTAGTTTGCGGCAAGTGCAAATATGTAGTAATTTGCATGAAAATACTAATTTTTATGACGCTTAGGAGGCATAGACATGTATTTGTCTAAAATACGTCAATTTCCTTGTCAGACCTCTGGCTTTAATCATTCACTGTAGCCACAATTTCTATTCGATTATCAAAATTTTGGTCTCATTTTGTAGCTGTCAGTCTGTTGTTTACGTCAAATACAAATTTGTAGTACTTTTCATAAGAATACTAATTTTTATAAGGCTCCTTACATTTTTGGGAGCAGGTTATGGAAACTTTTTCCCTTTATAGCATTGCTGTGGCTTGATTTTTCAACCGATGTGCTGGATTTTGGTGTTAATGAATGGATCAGGGTCTGAATTTTCCAAAAAGCATAAATTTGTGGTATTTCGCAAAAGGTTAAGGGCAGGTGTAGTAGTTGAAAGGCAAAAAAATCCCAATTTTTCACATGTCAACCACCCAAAACTTTAAATGGCTTTTTCTCCCCTTAAACGTGCGAATTTCGCGTTTTTATGTTTTCATTTAAAAGTTCAGCCCAAACTAGTGTTTTGATGGTCGGAACATGTTTTAGGCAAAATATCTGGAAATGGCTGTTTCTAGAGCACGTGCAGTTTTTGTGCAGATTTTCAGCTTCGATTGCTCACTGTGCCCGTAATTTTAATCCGATTGTTGAAATTTTGGTCTTATCTTATAGTTGCGTTTGTTTAGTTTGCGGCAAGTGCAAATATGTAGTAATTTGCATGAAAATACAAATTTTTATGACGCTTAGGAGGCATAGACATGTATTTGTCTAAAATACGTCAATTTCCTTGTCAGACCTCTGGCTTCAATCATTCACTGTAGCCACAATTTCTATTCGATTATCAAAATTTTGGTCTCATTTTGTAGCTGTCAGTCTGTTGTTTACGTCAAATACAAATTTGTAGTACTTTTCATAAGAATACTAATTTTTATAAGGCTCCTTACATTTTTGGGAGCAGGTTATGGAAACTTTTTCCCTTTATAGCATTGCTGTGGCTTGATTTTTCAACCGATGTGCTGGATTTTGGTGTTAATGAATGGATCAGGGTCTGAATTTTCCAAAAAGCATAAATTTGTGGTATTTCGCAAAAGGTTAAGGGCAGGTGTAGTAGTTGAAAGGCAAAAAAATCCCAATTTTTCACATGTCAACCACCCAAAACTTTAAATGGCTTTTTCTCCCCTTAAACGTGCGAATTTCGCGTTTTTACGTTTTCATTTAAAAGTTCAGCCCAAACTAGTGTTTTGATGGTCGGAACATGTTTTAGGCAAAATATCTGGAAATGGCTGTTTCTAGAACACGTGCAGTTTTTGTGCAAATTTTCAGCTTTGATTGCTCACTGTGTCCGTAATTTTAATCCGATTGTTGAAATTTTGGTCTTATCTTATAGTTGCGTTTGTTTAGTTTGCGGCAAGTGCAAATATGTAGTAATTTGCTTGAAAATACTAATTTTTATGACGCTTAGGAGGCATAGACATGTATTTGTCTAAAATACGTCAATTTCCTTGTCAGACCTCTGGCTTTAATCATTCACTGTAGCCACAATTTCTATTCGATTATCAAAATTTTGGTCTCATTTTGTAGCTGTCAGTCTGTTGTTTACGTCAAATACAAATTTGTAGTACTTTTCATAAGAATACTAATTTTTATAAGGCTCCTTACATTTTTGGGAGCAGGTTATGGAAACTTTTTCCCTTTATAGCATTGCTATGGCTTGATTTTTCAACCGATGTGCTGGATTTTGGTGTTAATGAATAGATCAGGGTCTGAATTTTCCAAAAAGCATAAATTTGTGGTATTTCGCAAAAGGTTAAGGGCAGGTGTAGTAGTTGAAAGGCAAAAAAATCCCAATTTTTCACATGTCAACCACCCAAAACTTTAAATGGCTTTTTCTCCCCTTAAACGTGCGAATTTCGCGTTTTTACGTTTTCATTTAAAAGTTCAGCCCAAACTAGTGTTTTGATGGTCGGAACATGTTTTAGGCAAAATATCTGGAAACTTCTGTTTCTAGAACACGTGCAGTTTTTGTGCAGATTTTCAGCTTTGATTGCTCACTGTGCCCGCAATTTTAATCCGATTGTTGACATTTTGGTCTTATCTTTTAGTTGCGTTTGTTTAGTTTGCGGCAAGTGCAAATATGTAGTAATTTGCTTGAAAATACTAATTTTTATGACGCTTAGGAGGCATAGACATGTATTTGTCTAAAATACGTCAATTTCCTTGTCAGACCTCTGGCTTTAATCATTCACTGTAGCCACAATTTCTATTCGATTATCAAAATTTTGGTCTCATTTTGTAGCTGTCAGTCTGTTGTTTACGTCAAATACAAATTTGTAGTACTTTTCATAAGAATACTAATTTTTATAAGGCTCCTTACATTTTTGGGAGCAGGTTATGGAAACTTTTTCCTTTATAGCATTGCTGTGGCTTGATTTTTCAACCGATGTGCTGGATTTTGGTGTTAATGAATAGATCAGGGTCTGAATTTTCCAAAAAGCATAAATTTGTGGTATTTCGCAAAAGGTTAAGGGCAGGTATAGTAGTTGAAAGGCAAAAAAATCCCAATTTTTCACATGTCAACCACCCAAAACTTTAAATGGCTTTTTCTCCCCTTAAACGTGCGAATTTCGCGTTTTTACGTTTTCATTTAAAAGTTCAGCCCAAACTAGTGTTTTGATGGTCGGAACATGTTTTAGGCAAAATATCTGGAAATTTCTGTTTCTAGAGCACGTGCAGTTTTTGTGCAGATTTTCAGCTTTGATTGCTCACTGTGCCCGTAATTTTAATCCGATTGTTGAAATTTTGGTCTTATCTTATAGTTGCGTTTGTTTAGTTTGCGGCAAGTGCAAATATGTAGTAATTTGCATGAAAATACTAATTTTTATGACGCTTAGGAGGCATAGACATGTATTTGTCTAAAATACGTCAATTTCCTTGTCAGACCTCTGGCTTTAATCATTCACTGTAGCCACAATTTCTATTCGATTATCAAAATTTTGGTCTCATTTTGTAGCTGTCAGTCTGTTGTTTACGTCAAATACAAATTTGTAGTACTTTTCATAAGAATACTAATTTTTATAAGGCTCCTTACATTTTTGGGAGCAAGTTATGGAAACTTTTTCCCTTTATAGCATTGCTATGGCTTGATTTTTCAACCGATGTGCTGGATTTTGGTGTTAATGAATAGATCAGGGTCTGAATTTTCCAAAAAGCATAAATTTGTGGTATTTCGCAAAAGGTTAAGGGCAGGTATAGTAGTTGAAAGGCAAAAAAATCCCAATTTTTCACATGTCAACCACCCAAAACTTTAAATGGCTTTTTCTCCCCTTAAACGTGCGAATTTCGCGTTTTTACGTTTTCATTTAAAAGTTCAGCCCAAACTAGTGTTTTGATGGTCGGAACATGTTTTAGGCAAAATATCTGGAAATGGCTGTTTCTAGAGCACGTGCAGTTTTTGTGCAGATTTTCAGCTTTGATTGCTCACTGTGCCCGTAATTTTAATCCGATTGTTGAAATTTTGGTCTTATCTTATAGTTGCGTTTGTTTAGTTTGCGGCAAGTGCAAATATGTAGTAATTTGCATGAAAATACTAATTTTTATGACGCTTAGGAGGCATAGACATGTATTTGTCTAAAATACGTCAATTTCCTTGTCAGACCTCTGGCTTTAATCATTCACTGTAGCCACAATTTCTATTCGATTATCAAAATTTTGGTCTCATTTTGTAGCTGTCAGTCTGTTGTTTACGTCAAATACAAATTTGTAGTACTTTTCATAAGAATACTAATTTTTATAAGGCTCCTTACATTTTTGGGAGCAAGTTATGGAAACTTTTTCCCTTTATAGCATTGCTATGGCTTGATTTTTCAACCGATGTGCTGGATTTTGGTGTTAATGAATAGATCAGGGTCTGAATTTTCCAAAAAGCATAAATTTGTGGTATTTCGCAAAAGGTTAAGGGCAGGTGTAGTAGTTGAAAGGCAAAAAAATCCCAATTTTTCACATGTCAACCACCCAAAACTTTAAATGGCTTTTTCTCCCCTTAAACGTGCGAATTTCGCGTTTTTACGTTTTCATTTAAAAGTTCAGCCCAAACTAGTGTTTTGATGGTCGGAACATGTTTTAGGCAAAATATCTGGAAATGGCTGTTTCTAGAGCACGTGCAGTTTTTGTGCAGATTTTCAGCTTCGATTGCTCACTGTGCCCGTAATTTTAATCCGATTGTTGAAATTTTGGTCTTATCTTATAGTTGCGTTTGTTTAGTTTGCGGCAAGTGCAAATATGTAGTAATTTGCATGAAAATACAAATTTTTATGACGCTTAGGAGGCATAGACATGTATTTGTCTAAAATACGTCAATTTCCTTGTCAGACCTCTGGCTTTAATCATTCACTGTAGCCACAATTTCTATTCGATTATCAAAATTTTGGTCTCATTTTGTAGCTGTCAGTCTGTTGTTTACGTCAAATACAAATTTGTAGTACTTTTCATAAGAATACTAATTTTTATAAGGCTCCTTACATTTTTGGGAGCAGGTTATGGAAACTTTTTCCTTTATAGCATTGCTGTGGCTTGATTTTTCAACCGATGTGCTGGATTTTGGTGTTAATGAATAGATCAGGGTCTGAATTTTCCAAAAAGCATAAATTTGTGGTATTTCGCAAAAGGTTAAGGGCAGGTATAGTAGTTGAAAGGCAAAAAAATCCCAATTTTTCACATGTCAACCACCCAAAACTTTAAATGGCTTTTTCTCCCCTTAAACGTGCGAATTTCGCGTTTTTACGTTTTCATTTAAAAGTTCAGCCCAAACTAGTGTTTTGATGGTCGGAACATGTTTTAGGCAAAATATCTGGAAATTTCTGTTTCTAGAGCACGTGCAGTTTTTGTGCAGATTTTCAGCTTTGATTGCTCACTGTGCCCGTAATTTTAATCCGATTGTTGAAATTTTGGTCTTATCTTATAGTTGCGTTTGTTTAGTTTGCGGCAAGTGCAAATATGTAGTAATTTGCATGAAAATACTAATTTTTATGACGCTTAGGAGGCATAGACATGTATTTGTCTAAAATACGTCAATTTCCTTGTCAGACCTCTGGCTTTAATCATTCACTGTAGCCACAATTTCTATTCGATTATCAAAATTTTGGTCTCATTTTGTAGCTGTCAGTCTGTTGTTTACGTCAAATACAAATTTGTAGTACTTTTCATAAGAATACTAATTTTTATAAGGCTCCTTACATTTTTGGGAGCAAGTTATGGAAACTTTTTCCCTTTATAGCATTGCTATGGCTTGATTTTTCAACCGATGTGCTGGATTTTGGTGTTAATGAATAGATCAGGGTCTGAATTTTCCAAAAAGCATAAATTTGTGGTATTTCGCAAAAGGTTAAGGGCAGGTGTAGTAGTTGAAAGGCAAAAAAATCCCAATTTTTCACATGTCAACCACCCAAAACTTTAAATGGCTTTTTCTCCCCTTAAACGTGCGAATTTCGCGTTTTTACGTTTTCATTTAAAAGTTCAGCCCAAACTAGTGTTTTGATGGTCGGAACATGTTTTAGGCAAAATATCTGGAAATTTCTGTTTCTAGAGCACGTGCAGTTTTTGTGCAGATTTTCAGCTTTGATTGCTCACTGTGCCCGTAATTTTAATCCGATTGTTGAAATTTTGGTCTTATCTTATAGTTGCGTTTGTTTAGTTTGCGGCAAGTGCAAATATGTAGTAATTTGCATGAAAATACTAATTTTTATGACGCTTAGGAGGCATAGACATGTATTTGTCTAAAATACGTCAATTTCCTTGTCAGACCTCTGGCTTTAATCATTCACTGTAGCCACAATTTCTATTCGATTATCAAAATTTTGGTCTCATTTTGTAGCTGTCAGTCTGTTGTTTACGTCAAATACAAATTTGTAGTACTTTTCATAAGAATACTAATTTTTATAAGGCTCCTTACATTTTTGGGAGCAGGTTATGGAAACTTTTTCCCTTTATAGCATTGCTATGGCTTGATTTTTCAACCGATGTGCTGGATTTTGGTGTTAATGAATAGATCAGGGTCTGAATTTTCCAAAAGCATAAATTTGTGGTATTTCGCAAAAGGTTAAGGGCAGGTGTAGTAGTTGAAAGGCAAAAAAATCCCAATTTTTCACATGTCAACCACCCAAAACTTTAAATGGCTTTTTCTCCCCTTAAACGTGCGAATTTCGCGTTTTTACGTTTTCATTTAAAAGTTCAGCCCAAACTAGTGTTTTGATGGTCGGAACATGTTTTAGGCAAAATATCTGGAAATGGCTGTTTCTAGAGCACGTGCAGTTTTTGTGCAGATTTTCAGCTTCGATTGCTCACTGTGCCCGTAATTTTAATCCGATTGTTGAAATTTTGGTCTTATCTTATAGTTGCGTTTGTTTAGTTTGCGGCAAGTACAAATATGTAGTAATTTGCATGAAAATACTAATTTTTATGACGCTTAGGAGGCATAGACATGTATTTGTCTAAAATACGTCAATTTCCTTGTCAGACCTCTGGCTTTAATCATTCACTGTAGCCACAATTTCTATTCGATTATCAAAATTTTGGTCTCATTTTGTAGCTGTCAGTCTGTTGTTTACGTCAAATACAAATTTGTAGTACTTTTCATAAGAATACTAATTTTTATAAGGCTCCTTACATTTTTGGGAGCAAGTTATGGAAACCTTTTCCCTTTATAGCATTGCTATGGCTTGATTTTTCAACCGATGTGCTGGATTTTGGTGTTAATGAATAGATCAGGGTCTGAATTTTCCAAAAAGCATAAATTTGTGGTATTTCGCAAAAGGTTAAGGGCAGGTGTACTAGTTGAAAGGCAAAAAAATCCCAATTTTTCACATGTCAACCACCCAAAACTTTAAATGGCTTTTTCTCCCCTTAAACGTGCGAATTTCGCGTTTTTAACGTTTTCATTTAAAAGTTCAGCCCAAACTAGTGTTTTGATGGTCGGAACATGTTTTAGGCAAAATATCTGGAAATGGCTGTTTCTAGAGCACGTGCAGTTTTTGTGCAGATTTTCAGCTTCGATTGCTCACTGTGCCCGTAATTTTAATCCGATTGTTGAAATTTTGGTCTTATCTTATAGTTGCGTTTGTTTAGTTTGCGGCAAGTGCAAATATGTAGTAATTTGCATGAAAATACTAATTTTTATGACGCTTAGGAGGCATAGACATGTATTTGTCTAAAATACGTCAATTTCCTTGTCAGACCTCTGGCTTTAATCATTCACTGTAGCCACAATTTCTATTCGATTATCAAAATTTTGGTCTCATTTTGTAGCTGTCAGTCTGTTGTTTACGTCAAATACAAATTTGTAGTACTTTTCATAAGAATACTAATTTTTATAAGGCTCCTTACATTTTTGGGAGCAGGTTATGGAAACTTTTTCCTTTATAGCATTGCTGTGGCTTGATTTTTCAACCGATGTGCTGGATTTTGGTGTTAATGAATAGATCAGGGTCTGAATTTTCCAAAAAGCATAAATTTGTGGTATTTCGCAAAAGGTTAAGGGCAGGTATAGTAGTTGAAAGGCAAAAAAATCCCAATTTTTCACATGTCAACCACCCAAAACTTTATATGGCTTTTTCTCCCCTTAAACGTGCGAATTTCGCGTTTTTACGTTTTCATTTAAAAGTTCAGCCCAAACTAGTGTTTTGATGGTCGGAACATGTTTTAGGCAAAATATCTGGAAATTTCTGTTTCTAGAGCACGTGCAGTTTTTGTGCAGATTTTCAGCTTTGATTGCTCACTGTGCCCGTAATTTTAATCCGATTGTTGAAATTTTGGTCTTATCTTATAGTTGCGTTTGTTTAGTTTGCGGCAAGTGCAAATATGTAGTAATTTGCATGAAAATACTAATTTTTATGACGCTTAGGAGGCATAGACATGTATTTGTCTAAAATACGTCAATTTCCTTGTCAGACCTCTGGCTTTAATCATTCACTGTAGCCACAATTTCTATTCGATTATCAAAATTTTGGTCTCATTTTGTAGCTGTCAGTCTGTTGTTTACGTCAAATACAAATTTGTAGTACTTTTCATAAGAATACTAATGTTTATAAGGCTCCTTACATTTTTGGGAGCAGGTTATGGAAACTTTTTCCCTTTATAGCATTGCTATGGCTTGATTTTTCAACCGATGTGCTGGATTTTGGTGTTAATGAATAGATCAGGGTCTGAATTTTCCAAAAAGCATAAATTTGTGGTATTTCGCAAAAGGTTAAGGGCAGGTGTAGTAGTTGAAAGGCAAAAAAATCCCAATTTTTCACATGTCAACCACCCAAAACTTTAAATGGCTTTTTCTCCCCTTAAACGTGCGAATTTCGCGTTTTTACGTTTTCATTTAAAAGTTCAGCCCAAACTAGTGTTTTGATGGTCGGAACATGTTTTAGGCAAAATATCTGGAAATGGCTGTTTCTAGAGCACGTGCAGTTTTTGTGCAGATTTTCAGCTTCGATTGCTCACTGTGCCCGTAATTTTAATCCGATTGTTGAAATTTTGGTCTTATCTTATAGTTGCGTTTGTTTAGTTTGCGGCAAGTGCAAATATGTAGTAATTTGCATGAAAATACTAATTTTTATGACGCTTAGGAGGCATAGACATGTATTTGTCTAAAATACGTCAATTTCCTTGTCAGACCTCTGGCTTTAATCATTCACTGTAGCCACAATTTCTATTCGATTATCAAAATTTTGGTCTCATTTTGTAGCTGTCAGTCTGTTGTTAACGTCAAATACAAATTTGTAGTACTTTTCATAAGAATACTAATTTTTATAAGGCTCCTTACATTTTTGGGAGCAGGTTATGGAAACTTTTTCCTTTATAGCATTGCTGTGGCTTGATTTTTAAACCGATGTGCTGGATTTTGGTGTTAATGAATAGATCAGGGTCTGAATTTTCCAAAAAGCATAAATTTGTGGTATTTCGCAAAAGGTTAAGGGCAGGTGTAGTAGTTGAAAGGCAAAAAAATCCCAATTTTTCACATGTCAACCACCCAAAACTTTAAATGGCTTTTTCTCCCCTTAAACGTGCGAATTTCGCGTTTTTACGTTTTCATTTAAAAGTTCAGCCCAAACTAGTGTTTTGATGGTCGGAACATGTTTTAGGCAAAATATCTGGAAATGGCTGTTTCTAGAGCACGTGCAGTTTTTGTGCAGATTTTCAGCTTCGATTGCTCACTGTGCCCGTAATTTTAATCCGATTGTTGAAATTTTGGTCTTATCTTATAGTTGCGTTTGTTTAGTTTGCGGCAAGTGCAAATATGTAGTAATTTGCATGAAAATACTAATTTTTATGACGCTTAGGAGGCATAGACATGTATTTGTCTAAAATACATCAATTTCCTTGTCAGACCTCTGGCTTTAATCATTCACTGTAGCCACAATTTCTATTCGATTATCAAAATTTTGGTCTCATTTTGTAGCTGTCAGTCTGTTGTTTACGTAAAATACAAATTTGTAGTACTTTTCATAAGAATACTAATTTTTATAAGGCTCCTTACATTTTTGGGAGCAGGTTATGGAAACTTTTTCCCTTTATAGCATTGCTGTGGCTTGATTTTTCAACCGATGTGCTGGATTTTGGTGTTAATGAATAGATCAGGGTCTGAATTTTCCAAAAAGCATAAATTTGTGGTATTTCGCAAAAGGTTAAGGGCAGGTGTAGTAGTTGAAAGGCAAAAAAATCCCAATTTTTCACATGTCAACCACCCAAAACTTTAAATGGCTTTTTCTCCCCTTAAACGTGCGAATTTCGCGTTTTTACGTTTTCATTTAAAAGTTCAATCCAAACTAGTGTTTTGATGGTCGGAACATGTTTTAGGCAAAATATCTGGAAATGGCTGTTTCTAGAGCACGTGCAGTTTTTGTGCAGATTTTCAGCTTCGATTGCTCACTGTGCCCGTAATTTTAATCCGATTGTTGAAATTTTGGTCTTATCTTATAGTTGCGTTTGTTTAGTTTGCGGCAAGTGCAAATATGTAGTAATTTGCATGAAAATACTAATTTTTATGACGCTTAGGAGGCATAGACATGTATTTGTCTAAAATACGTCAATTTCCTTGTCAGACCTCTGGCTTTAATCATTCACTGTAGCCACAATTTCTATTCGATTATCAAAATTTTGGTCTCATTTTGTAGCTGTCAGTCTGTTGTTTACGTCAAATACAAATTTGTAGTACTTTTCATAAGAATACTAATTTTTATAAGGCTCCTTACATTTTTGGGAGCAGGTTATGGAAACTTTTTCCCTTTATAGCATTGCTGTGGCTTGATTTTTCAACCGATGTGCTGGATTTTGGTGTTAATGAATAGATCAGGGTCTGAATTTTCCAAAAAGCATAAATTTGTGGTATTTCGCAAAAGGTTAAGGGCAGGTGTAGTAGTTGAAAGGCAAAAAAATCCCAATTTTTCACATGTCAACCACCCAAAACTTTAAATGGCTTTTTCTCCCCTTAAACGTGTGAATTTCGCGTTTTTACGTTTTCATTTAAAAGTTCAGCCCAAACTAGTATTTTGATGGTCGGAACATGTTTTAGGCAAAATATCTGGAAATTTCTGTTTCTAGAGCACGTGCAGTTTTTGTGCAGATTTTCAGCTTTGATTGCTCACTGTGCCCGTAATTTTAATCCGATTGTTGAAATTTTGGTCTTATCTTATAGTTGCGTTTGTTTAGTTTGCGGCAAGTGCAAATATGTAGTAATTTGCATGAAAATACTAATTTTTATGACGCTTAGGAGGCATAGACATGTATTTGTCTAAAATACGTCAATTTCCTTGTCAGACCTCTGGCTTTAATCATTCACTGTAGCCACAATTTCTATTCGATTATCAAAATTTTGGTCTCATTTTGTAGCTGTCAGTCTGTTGTTTACGTCAAATACAAATTTGTAGTACTTTTCATAAGAATACTAATTTTTATAAGGCTCCTTACATTTTTGGGAGCAAGTTATGGAAACTTTTTCCCTTTATAGCATTGCTATGGCTTGATTTTTCAACCGATGTGCTGGATTTTGGTGTTAATGAATAGATCAGGGTCTGAATTTTCCAAAAAGCATAAATTTGTGGTATTTCGCAAAAGGTTAAGGGCAGGTGTAGTAGTTGAAAGGCAAAAAAATCCCAATTTTTCACATGTCAACCACCCAAAACTTTAAATGGCTTTTTCTCCCCTTAAACGTGCGAATTTCGCGTTTTTACGTTTTCATTTAAAAGTTCAGCCCAAACTAGTGTTTTGATGGTCGGAACATGTTTTAGGCAAAATATCTGGAAATGGCTGTTTCTAGAGCACGTGCAGTTTTAGTGCAGATTTTCAGCTTCGATTGCTCACTGTGCCCGTAATTTTAATCCGATTGTTGAAATTTTGGTCTTATCTTATAGTTGCGTTTGTTTAATTTGCGGCAAGTGCAAATATGTAGTAATTTGCATGAAAATACTAATTTTTATGACGCTTAGGAGGCATAGACATGTATTTGTCTAAAATACGTCAATTTCCTTGTCAGACCTCTGGCTTTAATCATTCACTGTAGCCACAATTTCTATTCGATTATCAAAATTTTGGTCTCATTTTGTAGCTGTCAGTCTGTTGTTTACGTCAAATACAAATTTGTAGTACTTTTCATAAGAATACTAATTTTTATAAGGCTCCTTACATTTTTGGGAGCAGGTTATGGAAACTTTTTCCCTTTATAGCATTGCTATGGCTTGATTTTTCAACCGATGTGCTGGATTTTGGTGTTAATGAATAGATCAGGGTCTGAATTTTCCAAAAAGCATAAATTTGTGGTATTTCGCAAAAGGTTAAGGGCAGGTGTAGTAGTTGAAAGGCAAAAAAATCCCAATTTTTCACATGTCAACCACCCAAAACTTTAAATGGCTTTTTCTCCCCTTAAACGTGCGAATTTCGCGTTTTTACGTTTTCATTTAAAAGTTCAGCCCAAACTAGTGTTTTGATGGTCGGAACATGTTTTAGGCAAAATATCTGGAAATGGCTGTTTCTAGAGCACGTGCAGTTTTTGTGCAGATTTTCAGCTTCGATTGCTCACTGTGCCCGTAATTTTAATCCGATTGTTGAAATTTAGGGTCTTATCTTATAGTTGCGTTTGTTTAGTTTGCGGCAAGTGCAAATATGTAGTAATTTGCATGAAAATACTAATTTTTATGACGCTTAGGAGGCATAGACATGTATTTGTCTAAAATACATCAATTTCCTTGTCAGACCTCTGGCTTTAATCATTCACTGTAGCCACAATTTCTATTCGATTATCAAAATTTTGGTCTCATTTTGTAGCTGTCAGTCTGTTGTTTACGTCAAATACAAATTTGTAGTACTTTTCATAAGAATACTAATTTTTATAAGGCTCCTTACATTTTTGGGAGCAAGTTATGGAAACTTTTTCCCTTTATAGCATTGCTATGGCTTGATTTTTCAACCGATGTGCTGGATTTTGGTGTTAATGAATAGATCAGGGTCTGAATTTTCCAAAAAGCATAAATTTGTGGTATTTCGCAAAAGGTTAAGGGCAGGTGTAGTAGTTGAAAGGCAAAAAAATCCCAATTTTTCACATGTCAACCACCCAAAACTTTAAATGGCTTTTTCTCCCCTTAAACGTGCGAATTTCGCGTTTTTACGTTTTCGTTTAAAAGTTCAGCCCAAACTAGTGTTTTGATGGTCGGAACATGTTTTAGGCAAAATATCTGGAAATGGCTGTTTCTAGAGCACGTGCAGTTTTAGTGCAGATTTTCAGCTTCGATTGCTCACTGTGCCCGTAATTTTAATCCGATTGTTGAAATTTTGGTCTTATCTTATAGTTGCGTTTGTTTAATTTGCGGCAAGTGCAAATATGTAGTAATTTGCATGAAAATACTAATTTTTATGACGCTTAGGAGGCATAGACATGTATTTGTCTAAAATACGTCAATTTCCTTGTCAGACCTCTGGCTTTAATCATTCACTGTAGCCACAATTTCTATTCGATTATCAAAATTTTGGTCTCATTTTGTAGCTGTCAGTCTGTTGTTTACGTCAAATACAAATTTGTAGTACTTTTCATAAGAATACTAATTTTTATAAGGCTCCTTACATTTTTGGGAGCATTTTATGGAAACTTTTTCCCTTTATAGCATTGCTATGGCTTGATTTTTCAACCGATGTGCTGGATTTTGGTGTTAATGAATAGATCAGGGTCTGAATTTTCCAAAAAGCATAAATTTGTGGTATTTCGCAAAAGGTTAAGGGCAGGTGTAGTAGTTGAAAGGCAAAAAAATCCCAATTTTTCACATGTCAACCACCCAAAACTTTAAATGGCTTTTTCTCCCCTTAAACGTGCGAATTTCGCGTTTTTACGTTTTCATTTAAAAGTTCAGCCCAAACTAGTGTTTTGATGGTCGGAACATGTTTTAGGCAAAATATCTGGAAATGGCTGTTTCTAGAGCACGTGCAGTTTTTGTGCAGATTTTCAGCTTCGATTGCTCACTGTGCCCGTAATTTTAATCCGATTGTTGAAATTTTGGTCTTATCTTATAGTTGCGTTTGTTTAGTTTGCGGCAAGTGCAAATATGTAGTAATTTGCATGAAAATACTAATTTTTATGACGCTTAGGAGGCATAGACATGTATTTGTCTAAAATACGTCAATTTCCTTGTCAGACCTCTGGCTTTAATCATTCACTGTAGCCACAATTTCTATTCGATTATCAAAATTTTGGTCTCATTTTGTAGCTGTCAGTCTGTTGTTTACGTCAAATACAAATTTGTAGTACTTTTCATAAGAATACTAATTTTTATAAGGCTCCTTACATTTTTGGGAGCAGGTTATGGAAACTTTTTCCCTTTATAGCATTGCTGTGGCTTGATTTTTAAACCGATGTGCTGGATTTTGGTGTTAATGAATAGATCAGGGTCTGAATTTTCCAAAAAGCATAAATTTGTGGTATTTCGCAAAAGGTTAAGGGCAGGTATAGTAGTTGAAAGGCAAAAAAATCCCAATTTTTCACATGTCAACCACCCAAAACTTTAAATGGCTTTTTCTCCCCTTAAACGTGCGAATTTCGCGTTTTTACGTTTTCATTTAAAAGTTCAGCCCAAACTAGTGTTTTGATGGTCGGAACATGTTTTAGGCAAAATATCTGGAAATTTCTGTTTCTAGAGCACGTGCAGTTTTTGTGCAGATTTTCAGCTTTGATTGCTCACTGTGCCCGTAATTTTAATCCGATTGTTGAAATTTTGGTCTTATCTTATAGTTGCGTTTGTTTAGTTTGCGGCAAGTGCAAATATGTAGTAATTTGCATGAAAATACTAATTTTTATGACGCTTAGGAGGCATAGACATGTATTTGTCTAAAATACGTCAATTTCCTTGTCAGACCTCTGGCTTTAATCATTCACTGTAGCCACAATTTCTATTCGATTATCAAAATTTTGGTCTCATTTTGTAGCTGTCAGTCTGTTGTTTACGTCAAATACAAATTTGTAGTACTTTTCATAAGAATACTAATTTTTATAAGGCTCCTTACATTTTTGGGAGCAAGTTATGGAAACTTTTTCCCTTTATAGCATTGCTATGGCTTGATTTTTCAACCGATGTGCTGGATTTTGGTGTTAATGAATAGATCAGGGTCTGAATTTTCCAAAAAGCATAAATTTGTGGTATTTCGCAAAAGGTTAAGGGCAGGTGTAGTAGTTGAAAGGCAAAAAAATCCCAATTTTTCACATGTCAACCACCCAAAACTTTAAATGGCTTTTTCTCCCCTTAAACGTGCGAATTTCGCGTTTTTACGTTTTCATTTAAAAGTTCAGCCCAAACTAGTGTTTTGATGGTCGGAACATGTTTTAGGCAAAATATCTGGAAATGGCTGTTTCTAGAGCACCTGCAGTTTTTGTGCAGATTTTCAGCTTCGATTGCTCACTTGATTTTATGGCTTGATTTTTCAACCGATGTGCTGGATTTTGGTGTTAATGAATAGATCAGGGTCTGAATTTTCCAAAAAGCATAAATTTGTGGTATTTCGCAAAAGGTTAAGGGCAGGTGTAGTAGTTGAAAGGCAAAAAAATCCCAATTTTTCACATGTCAACCACCCAAAACTTTAAATGGCTTTTTCTCTTCTGTTGTTTACGTCAAATACAAATTTGTAGTACTTTTCATAAGAATACTAATTTTTATAAGGCTCCTTACATTTTTGGGAGCAGGTTATGGAAACTTTTTCCTTTATAGCATTGCTGTGGCTTGATTTTTCAACCGATGTGCTGGATTTTGGTGTTAATGAATAGATCAGGGTCTGAATTTTCCAAAAAGCATAAATTTGTGGTATTTCGCAAAAGGTTAAGGGCAGGTGTAGTAGTTGAAAGGCAAAAAAATCCCAATTTTTCACATGTCAACCACCCAAAACTTTAAATGGCTTTTTCTCCCCTTAAACGTGCGAATTTCGCGTTTTTACGTTTTCATTTAAAAGTTCAGCCCAAACTAGTGTTTTGATGGTCGGAACATGTTTTAGGCAAAATATCTGGAAATGGCTGTTTCTAGAGCACGTGCAGTTTTTGTGCAGATTTTCAGCTTCGATTGCTCACTGTGCCCGTAATTTTAATCCGATTGTTGAAATTTTGGTCTTATCTTATAGTTGCGTTTGTTTAGTTTGCGGCAAGTGCAAATATGTAGTAATTTGCATGAAAATACTAATTTTTATGACGCTTAGGAGGCATAGACATGTATTTGTCTAAAATACGTCAATTTCCTTGTCAGACCTCTGGCTTTAATCATTCACTGTAGCCACAATTTCTATTCGATTATCAAAATTTTGATCTCATTTTGTAGCTGTCAGTCTGTTGTTTACGTCAAATACAAATTTGTAGTACTTTTCATAAGAATACTAATTTTTATAAGGCTCCTTACATTTTTGGGAGCAGGTTATGGAAACTTTTTCCTTTATAGCATTGCTGTGGCTTGATTTTTCAACCGATGTGCTGGATTTTGGTGTTAATGAATAGATCAGGGTCTGAATTTTCCAAAAAGCATAAATTTGTGGTATTTCGCAAAAGGTTAAGCGCAGGTGTAGTAGTTGAAAGGCAAAAAAATCCCAATTTTTCACATGTCAACCACCTAAAACTTTAAATGGCTTTTTCTCCCCTTAAACGTGCGAATTTCGCGTTTTTACGTTTTCATTTAAAAGTTCAGCCCAAACTAGTGTTTTGATGGTCGGAACATGTTTTAGGCAAAATATCTGGAAATGGCTGTTTCTAGAGCACGAGCAGTTTTTGTGCAGATTTTCAGCTTCGATTGCTCACTGTGCCCGTAATTTTAATCCGATTGTTGAAATTTTGGTCTTATCTTATAGTTGCGTTTGTTTAGTTTGCGGCAAGTGCAAATATGTAGTAATTTGCATGAAAATACTAATTTTTATGACGCTTAGGAGGCATAGACATGTATTTGTCTAAAATACGTCAATTTCCTTGTCAGACCTCTGGCTTTAATCATTCACTGTAGCCACAATTTCTATTCGATTATCAAAATTTTGGTCTCATTTTGTAGCTGTCAGTCTGTTGTTTACGTCAAATACAAATTTGTAGTACTTTTCATAAGAATACTAATTTTTATAAGGCTCCTTACATTTTTGGGAGCAAGTTATGGAAACTTTTTCCCTTTATAGCATTGCTATGGCTTGATTTTTCAACCGATGTGCTGGATTTTGGTGTTAATGAATAGATCAGGGTCTGAATTTTCCAAAAAGCATAAATTTGTGGTATTTCGCAAAAGGTTAAGGGCAGGTGTAGTAGTTGAAAGGCAAAAAAATCCCAATTTTTCACATGTCAACCACCTAAAACTTTAAATGGCTTTTTCTCCCCTTAAACGTGCGAATTTCGCGTTTTTACGTTTTCATTTAAAAGTTCAGCCCAAACTAGTGTTTTGATGGTCGGAACATGTTTTAGGCAAAATATCTGGAAATGGCTGTTTCTAGAGCACGTGCAGTTTTTGTGCAGATTTTCAGCTTCGATTGCTCACTGTGCCCGTAATTTTAATCCGATTGTTGAAATTTTGGTCTTATCTTATAGTTGCGTTTGTTTAGTTTGCGGCAAGTGCAAATATGTAGTAATTTGCATGAAAATACTAATTTTTATGACGCTTAGGAGGCATAGACATGTATTTGTCTAAAATACGTCAATTTCCTTGTCAGACCTCTGGCTTTAATCATTCACTGTAGCCACAATTTCTATTCGATTATCAAAGTTTTGGTCTCATTTTGCTGCTGTCAGTCAGTTGTTTACGTCAAATACAAATTTGTAGTACTTTTCATAAGAATACTAATTTTTATAAGGCTCCTTACATTTTTGGGAGCAGGTTATGGAAACTTTTTCCCGTTATAGCATTGCTGTGGCTTGATTTTTCAACCGATGTGCTGGATTTTGGTGTTAATGAATAGATCAGGGTCTGAATTTTCCAAAAAGCATAAATTTGTGGTATTTCGCAAAAGGTTAAGGGCAGGTGTAGTAGTTGAAAGGCAAAAATATCCCAATTTTTCACATGTCAACCACCCAAAACTTTAAATGGCTTTTTCTCCCCTTAAACGTGCGAATTTCGCGTTTTTACGTTTTCATTTAAAAGTTCAGCCCAAACTAGTGTTTTGATGGTCGGAACATGTTTTAGGCAAAATATCTGGAAATTTCTGTTTCTAGAGCACGTGCAGTTTTTGTGCAGATTTTCAGCTTTGATTGCTCACTGTGCCCGTAATTTTAATCCGATTGTTGAAATTTTGGTCTTATCTTATAGTTGCGTTTGTTTAGTTTGCGGCAAGTGCAAATATGTAGTAATTTGCATGAAAATACAAATTTTTATGACGCTTAGGAGGCATAGACATGTATTTGTCTAAAATACGTCAATTTCCTTGTCAGACCTCTGGCTTTAATCATTCACTGTAGCCACAATTTCTATTCGATTATCAAAATTTTGGTCTCATTTTGTAGCTGTCAGTCTGTTGTTTACGTCAAATACAAATTTGTAGTACTTTTCATAAGAATACTAATTTTTATAAGGCTCCTTACATTTTTGGGAGCAAGTTATGGAAACTTTTTCCCTTTATAGCATTGCTATGGCTTGATTTTTCAACCGATGTGCTGGATTTTGGTGTTAATGAATAGATCAGGGTCTGAATTTTCCAAAAAGCATAAATTTGTGGTATTTCGCAAAAGGTTAAGGGCAGGTGTAGTAGTTGAAAGGCAAAAAAATCCCAATTTTTCACATGTCAACCACCTAAAACTTTAAATGGCTTTTTCTCCCCTTAAACGTGCGAATTTCGCGTTTTTACGTTTTCATTTAAAAGTTCAGCCCAAACTAGTGTTTTGATGGTCGGAACATGTTTTAGGCAAAATATCTGGAAATGGCTGTTTCTAGAGCACGTGCAGTTTTTGTGCAGATTTTCAGCTTCGATTGCTCACTGTGCCCGTAATTTTAATCCGATTGTTGAAATTTTGGTCTTATCTTATAGTTGCGTTTGTTTAGTTTGCGGCAAATGCAAATATGTAGTAATTTGCATGAAAATACTAATTTTTATGACGCTTAGGAGGCATAGACATGTATTTGTCTAAAATACGTCAATTTCCTTGTCAGACCTCTGGCTTTAATCATTCACTGTAGCCACAATTTCTATTCGATTATCAAAATTTTGGTCTCATTTTGTAGCTGTCAGTCTGTTGTTTACGTCAAATACAAATTTGTAGTACTTTTCATAAGGATACTAATTTTTATAAGGCTCCTTACATTTTTGGGAGCAGGTCATGGAAACTTTTTCCTTTATAGCATTGCTGTGGCTTGATTTTTCAACCGATGTGCTGGATTTTGGTGTTAATGAATAGATCAGGGTCTGAATTTTCCAAAAAGCATAAATTTGTGGTATTTCGCAAAAGGTTAAGGGCAGGTGTAGTAGTTGAAAGGCAAAAAAATCCCAATTTTTCACATGTCAACCACCCAAAGCTTTAAATGGCTTTTTCTCCCCTTAAACGTGCGAATTTCGCGTTTTTACGTTTTCATTTAAAAGTTCAGCCCAAACTAGTGTTTTGATGGTCGGAACATGTTTTAGGCAAAATATCTGGAAATTTCTGTTTCTAGAGCACGTGCAGTTTTTGTGCAGATTTTCAGCTTCGATTGCTCACTGTGCCCGTAATTTTAATCCGATTGTTGAAATTTTGGTCTTATCTTATAGTTGCGTTTGTTTAGTTTGCGGCAAGTGCAAATATGTAGTAATTTGCATGAAAATACTAATTTTTATGACGCTTAGGAGGCATAGACATGTATTTGTCTAAAATACGTCAATTTCCTTGTCAGACCTCTGGCTTTAATCATTCACTGTAGCCACAATTTCTATTCGATTATCAAAATTTTGGTCTCATTTTGTAGCTGTCAGTCTGTTGTTTACGTCAAATACAAATTTGTAGTACTTTTCATAAGAATACTAATTTTTATAAGGCTCCTTACATTTTTGGGAGCAGGTTATGGAAACTTTTTCCCTTTATAGCATTGCTATGGCTTGATTTTTCAACCGATGTGCTGGATTTTGGTGTTAATGAATAGATCAGGGTCTGAATTTTCCAAAAAGCATAAATTTGTGGTATTTCGCAAAAGGTTAAGGGCAGGTGTAGTAGTTGAAAGGCAAAAAAATCCCAATTTTTCACATGTCAACCACCCAAAACTTTAAATGGCTTTTTCTCCCCTTAAACGTGCGAATTTCGCGTTTTTACGTTTTCATTTGAAAGTTCAGCCCAAACTAGTGTTTTGATGGTCGGAACATGTTTTAGGCAAAATATCTGGAAATGGCTGTTTCTAGAGCACGTGCAGTTTTTGTGCAGATTTTCAGCTTCGATTGCTCACTGTGCCCGTAATTTTAATCCGATTGTTGAAATTTTGGTCTTATCTTATAGTTGCGTTTGTTTAGTTTGCGGCAAGTGCAAATATGTAGTAATTTGCATGAAAATACTAATTTTTATGACGCTTAGGAGGCATAGACATGTATTTGTCTAAAATACGTCAATTTCCTTGTCAGACCTCTGGCTTTAATCATTCACTGTAGCCACAATTTCTATTCGATTATCAAAATTTTGGTCTCATTTTGTAGCTGTCAGTCTGTTGTTTACGTCAAATACAAATTTGTAGTACTTTTCATAAGAATACTAATTTTTATAAGGCTCCTTACATTTTTGGGAGCAAGTTATGGAAACTTTTTCCCTTTATAGCATTGCTATGGCTTGATTTTTCAACCGATGTGCTTTCATTTGAAAGTTCAGCCCAAACTAGTGTTTTGATGGTCGGAACATGTTTTAGGCAAAATATCTGGATATGGCTGTTTCTAGAACACGTGCAGTTTTTGTGCAGATTTTCAGCTTTGATTGCTCACTGTGCCCGTAATTTTAATCCGATTGTTGTAATTTTGGTCTTATCTTATAGTTGCGTTTGTTTAATTTGCGGCAAGTGCAAATATGTAGTAATATGCATGAAAATACTGATTTTTATGACGCTTAGGAGGCATAGACATGTATTTGTCTAAAATACGTCAATTTCCTTGTCAGACCTCTGGCTTTAATCATTCACTGTAGCCACAATTTCTATTCGATTATCAAAATTTTGGTCTCATTTTGTAGCTGTCAGTCTGTTGTTTACGTCAAATACAAATTTGTAGTACTTTTCATAAGAATACTAATTTTTATAAGGCTCCTTACATTTTTGGGAGCAGGTTATGGAAACTTTTTCCCTTTATAGCATTGCTGTGGCTTGATTTTTCAACCGATGTGCTGGATTTTGGTGTTAATGAATAGATCAGGGTCTAAATTTTCCAAAAAGCATAAATTTGTGGTATTTCGCAAAGGTTAAGGGCAGGTATAGTAGTTGAAAGGCAAAAAAATCCCAATTTTTCACATGTCAACCACCCAAAACTTTAAATGGCTTTTTCTCCCCTTAAACGTGCGAATTTCGCGTTTTTACGTTTTCATTGAAAAGTTCAGCCCAAACTAGTGTTTTGATGGTCGGAACATGTTTTAGGCAAAATATCTGGAAATGGCTGTTTCTAGAGCACGTGCAGTTTTTGTGCAGATTTTCAGCTTCGATTGCTCACTGTGCCCGTAATTTTAATCCGATTGTTGAAATTTTGGTCTTATCTTATAGTTGCGTTTGTTTAGTTTGCGGCAAGTGCAAATATGTAGTAATTTGCATGAAAATACTAATTTTTATGACGCTTAGGAGGCATAGACATGTATTTGTCTAAAATACGTCAATTTCCTTGTCAGACCTCTGGCTTTAATCATTCACTGTAGCCACAATTTCTATTCGATTATCAAAATTTTGGTCTCATTTTGTAGCTGTCAGTCTGTTGTTTACGTCAAATACAAATTTGTAGTACTTTTCATAAGAATACTAATTTTTATAAGGCTCCTTACATTTTTGGGAGCAAGTTATGGAAACTTTTTCCCTTTATAGCATTGCTATGGCTTGATTTTTCAACCGATGTGCTGGATTTTGGTGTTAATGAATAGATCAGGGTCTGAATTTTCCAAAAAGCATAAATTTGTGGTATTTCGCAAAAGGTTAAGGGCAGGTGTAGTAGTTGAAAGGCAAAAAAATCCCAATTTTTCACATGTCAACCACCTAAAACTTTAAATGGCTTTTTCTCCCCTTAAACGTGCGAATTTCGCGTTTTTACGTTTTCATTTAAAAGTTCAGCCCAAACTAGTGTTTTGATGGTCGGAACATGTTTTAGGCAAAATATCTGGAAATGGCTGTTTCTAGAGCACGTGCAGTTTTTGTGCAGATTTTCAGCTTCGATTGCTCACTGTGCCCGTAATTTTAATCCGATTGTTGAAATTTTGGTCTTATCTTATAGTTGCGTTTGTTTAGTTTGCGGCAAGTGCAAATATGTAGTAATTTACATGAAAATACTAATTTTTATGACGCTTAGGAGGCATAGACATGTATTTGTCTAAAATACGTCAATTTCCTTGTCAGACCTCTGGCTTTAATCATTCACTGTAGCCACAATTTCTATTCGATTATCAAAGTTTTGGTCTCATTTTGCTGCTGTCAGTCAGTTGTTTACGTCAAATACAAATTTGTAGTACTTTTCATAAGAATACTAATTTTTATAAGGCTCCTTACATTTTTGGGAGCAGGTTATGGAAACTTTTTCCCGTTATAGCATTGCTGTGGCTTGATTTTTCAACCGATGTGCTGGATTTTGGTGTTAATGAATAGATCAGGGTCTAAATTTTCCAAAAAGCATAAATTTGTGGTATTTCGCAAAGGTTAAGGGCAGGTATAGTAGTTGAAAGGCAAAAAAATCCCAATTTTTCACATGTCAACCACCCAAAACTTTAAATGGCTTTTTCTCCCCTTAAACGTGCGAATTTCGCGTTTTTACGTTTTCATTTAAAAGTTCAGCCCAAACTAGTGTTTTGATGGTCGGAACATGTTTTAGGCAAAATATCTGGAAATTTCTGTTTCTAGAGCACGTGCAGTTTTTGTGCAGATTTTCAGCTTTGATTGCTCACTGTGCCCGTAATTTTAATCCGATTGTTGAAATTTTGGTCTTATCTTATAGTTGCGTTTGTTTAGTTTGCGGCAAGTGCAAATATGTAGTAATTTGCATGAAAATACAAATTTTTATGACGCTTAGGAGGCATAGACATGTATTTGTCTAAAATACGTCAATTTCCTTGTCAGACCTCTGGCTTTAATCATTCACTGTAGCCACAATTTCTATTCGATTATCAAAATTTTGGTCTCATTTTGTAGCTGTCAGTCTGTTGTTTACGTCAAATACAAATTTGTAGTACTTTTCATAAGAATACTAATTTTTATAAGGCTCCTTACATTTTTGGGAGCAAGTTATGGAAACTTTTTCCCTTTATAGCATTGCTATGGCTTGATTTTTCAACCGATGTGCTGGATTTTGGTGTTAATGAATAGATCAGGGTCTGAATTTTCCAAAAAGCATAAATTTGTGGTATTTCGCAAAAGGTTAAGGGCAGGTGTAGTAGTTGAAAGGCAAAAAAATCCCAATTTTTCACATGTCAACCACCTAAAACTTTAAATGGCTTTTTCTCCCCTTAAACGTGCGAATTTCGCGTTTTTACGTTTTCATTTAAAAGTTCAGCCCAAACTAGTGTTTTGATGGTCGGAACATGTTTTAGGCAAAATATCTGGAAATGGCTGTTTCTAGAGCACGTGCAGTTTTTGTGCAGATTTTCAGCTTCGATTGCTCACTGTGCCCGTAATTTTAATCCGATTGTTGAAATTTTGGTCTTATCTTATAGTTGCGTTTGTTTAGTTTGCGGCAAATGCAAATATGTAGTAATTTGCATGAAAATACTAATTTTTATGACGCTTAGGAGGCATAGACATGTATTTGTCTAAAATACGTCAATTTCCTTGTCAGACCTCTGGCTTTAATCATTCACTGTAGCCACAATTTCTATTCGATTATCAAAATTTTGGTCTCATTTTGTAGCTGTCAGTCTGTTGTTTACGTCAAATACAAATTTGTAGTACTTTTCATAAGGATACTAATTTTTATAAGGCTCCTTACATTTTTGGGAGCAGGTCATGGAAACTTTTTCCTTTATAGCATTGCTGTGGCTTGATTTTTCAACCGATGTGCTGGATTTTGGTGTTAATGAATAGATCAGGGTCTGAATTTTCCAAAAAGCATAAATTTGTGGTATTTCGCAAAAGGTTAAGGGCAGGTGTAGTAGTTGAAAGGCAAAAAAATCCCAATTTTTCACATGTCAACCACCCAAAACTTTAAATGGCTTTTTCTCCCCTTAAACGTGCGAATTTCGCGTTTTTACGTTTTCATTTAAAAGTTCAGCCCAAACTAGTGTTTTGATGGTCGGAACATGTTTTAGGCAAAATATCTGGAAATTTCTGTTTCTAGAGCACGTGCAGTTTTTGTGCAGATTTTCAGCTTCGATTGCTCACTGTGCCCGTAATTTTAATCCGATTGTTGAAATTTTGGTCTTATCTTATAGTTGCGTTTGTTTAGTTTGCGGCAAGTGCAAATATGTAGTAATTTGCATGAAAATACTAATTTTTATGACGCTTAGGAGGCATAGACATGTATTTGTCTAAAATACGTCAATTTCCTTGTCAGACCTCTGGCTTTAATCATTCACTGTAGCCACAATTTCTATTCGATTATCAAAATTTTGGTCTCATTTTGTAGCTGTCAGTCTGTTGTTTACGTCAAATACAAATTTGTAGTACTTTTCATAAGAATACTAATTTTTATAAGGCTCCTTACATTTTTGGGAGCAGGTTATGGAAACTTTTTCCCTTTATAGCATTGCTATGGCTTGATTTTTCAACCGATGTGCTGGATTTTGGTGTTAATGAATAGATCAGGGTCTGAATTTTCCAAAAAGCATAAATTTGTGGTATTTCGCAAAAGGTTAAGGGCAGGTGTAGTAGTTGAAAGGCAAAAAAATCCCAATTTTTCACATGTCAACCACCCAAAACTTTAAATGGCTTTTTCTCCCCTTAAACGTGCGAATTTCGCGTTTTTACGTTTTCATTTGAAAGTTCAGCCCAAACTAGTGTTTTGATGGTCGGAACATGTTTTAGGCAAAATATCTGGAAATGGCTGTTTCTAGAGCACGTGCAGTTTTTGTGCAGATTTTCAGCTTCGATTGCTCACTGTGCCCGTAATTTTAATCCGATTGTTGAAATTTTGGTCTTATCTTATAGTTGCGTTTGTTTAGTTTGCGGCAAGTGCAAATATGTAGTAATTTGCATGAAAATACTAATTTTTATGACGCTTAGGAGGCATAGACATGTATTTGTCTAAAATACGTCAATTTCCTTGTCAGACCTCTGGCTTTAATCATTCACTGTAGCCACAATTTCTATTCGATTATCAAAATTTTGGTCTCATTTTGTAGCTGTCAGTCTGTTGTTTACGTCAAATACAAATTTGTAGTACTTTTCATAAGAATACTAATTTTTATAAGGCTCCTTACATTTTTGGGAGCAAGTTATGGAAACTTTTTCCCTTTATAGCATTGCTATGGCTTGGTTTTTCAACCGATGTGCTTTCATTTGAAAGTTCAGCCCAAACTAGTGTTTTGATGGTCGGAACATGTTTTAGGCAAAATATCTGGATATGGCTGTTTCTAGAACACGTGCAGTTTTTGTGCAGATTTTCAGCTTTGATTGCTCACTGTGCCCGTAATTTTAATCCGATTGTTGTAATTTTGGTCTTATCTTATAGTTGCGTTTGTTTAATTTGCGGCAAGTGCAAATATGTAGTAATATGCATGAAAATACTGATTTTTATGACGCTTAGGAGGCATAGACATGTATTTGTCTAAAATACGTCAATTTCCTTGTCAGACCTCTGGCTTTAATCATTCACTGTAGCCACAATTTCTATTCGATTATCAAAATTTTGGTCTCATTTTGTAGCTGTCAGTCTGTTGTTTACGTCAAATACAAATTTGTAGTACTTTCCATAAGAATACTAATTTTTATAAGGCTCCTTACATTTTTGGGAGCAGGTTATGGAAACTTTTTCCCTTTATAGCATTGCTGTGGCTTGATTTTTCAACCGATGTGCTGGATTTTGGTGTTAATGAATAGATCAGGGTCTAAATTTTCCAAAAAGCATAAATTTGTGGTATTTCGCAAAGGTTAAGGGCAGGTATAGTAGTTGAAAGGCAAAAAAATCCCAATTTTTCACATGTCAACCACCCAAAACTTTAAATGGCTTTTTCTCCCCTTAAACGTGCGAATTTCGCGTTTTTACGTTTTCATTTAAAAGTTCAGCCCAAACTAGTGTTTTGATGGTCGGAACATGTTTTAGGCAAAATATCTGGAAATGGCTGTTTCTAGAGCACGTGCAGTTTTTGTGCAGATTTTCAGCTTCGATTGCTCACTGTGCCCGTAATTTTAATCCGATTGTTGAAATTTTGGTCTTATCTTATAGTTGCGTTTGTTTAGTTTGCGGCAAGTGCAAATATGTAGTAATTTGCATGAAAATACTAATTTTTATGACGCTTAGGAGGCATAGACATGTATTTGTCTAAAATACGTCAATTTCCTTGTCAGACCTCTGGCTTTAATCATTCACTGTAGCCACAATTTCTATTCGATTATCAAAATTTTGGTCTCATTTTGTAGCTGTCAGTCTGTTGTTTACGTCAAATACAAATTTGTAGTACTTTTCATAAGAATACTAATTTTTATAAGGCTCCTTACATTTTTGGGAGCAAGTTATGGAAACTTTTTCCCTTTATAGCATTGCTATGGCTTGATTTTTCAACCGATGTGCTTTCATTTGAAAGTTCAGCCCAAACTAGTGTTTTGATGGTCGGAACATGTTTTAGGCAAAATATCTGGATATGGCTGTTTCTAGAACACGTGCAGTTTTTGTGCAGATTTTCAGCTTTGATTGCTCACTGTGCCCGTAATTTTAATCCGATTGTTGTAATTTTGGTCTTATCTTATAGTTGCGTTTGTTTAATTTGCGGCAAGTGCAAATATGTAGTAATATGCATGAAAATACTGATTTTTATGACGCTTAGGAGGCATAGACATGTATTTGTCTAAAATACGTCAATTTCCTTGTCAGACCTCTGGCTTTAATCATTCACTGTAGCCACAATTTCTATTCGATTATCAAAATTTTGGTCTCATTTTGTAGCTGTCAGTCTGTTGTTTACGTCAAATACAAATTTGTAGTACTTTCCATAAGAATACTAATTTTTATAAGGCTCCTTACATTTTTGGGAGCAGGTTATGGAAACTTTTTCCCTTTATAGCATTGCTGTGGCTTGATTTTTCAACCGATGTGCTGGATTTTGGTGTTAATGAATAGATCAGGGTCTAAATTTTCCAAAAAGCATAAATTTGTGGTATTTCGCAAAGGTTAAGGGCAGGTATAGTAGTTGAAAGGCAAAAAAATCCCAATTTTTCACATGTCAACCACCCAAAACTTTAAATGGCTTTTTCTCCCCTTAAACGTGCGAATTTCGCGTTTTTACGTTTTCATTTAAAAGTTCAGCCCAAACTAGTGTTTTGATGGTCGGAACATGTTTTAGGCAAAATATCTGGAAATGGCTGTTTCTAGAGCACGTGCAGTTTTTGTGCAGATTTTCAGCTTCGATTGCTCACTGTGCCCGTAATTTTAATCCGATTGTTGAAATTTTGGTCTTATCTTATAGTTGCGTTTGTTTAGTTTGCGGCAAGTGCAAATATGTAGTAATTTGCATGAAAATACTAATTTTTATGACGCTTAGGAGGCATAGACATGTATTTGTCTAAAATACGTCAATTTCCTTGTCAGACCTCTGGCTTTAATCATTCACTGTAGCCACAATTTCTATTCGATTATCAAAATTTTGGTCTCATTTTGTAGCTGTCAGTCTGTTGTTTACGTCAAATACAAATTTGTAGTACTTTTCATAAGAATACTAATTTTTATAAGGCTCCTTACATTTTTGGGAGCAAGTTATGGAAACTTTTTCCCTTTATAGCATTGCTATGGCTTGATTTTTCAACCGATGTGCTGGATTTTGGTGTTAATGAATAGATCAGGGTCTGAATTTTCCAAAAAGCATAAATTTGTGGTATTTCGCAAAAGGTTAAGGGCAGGTGTAGTAGTTGAAAGGCAAAAAAATCCCAATTTTTCACATGTCAACCACCCAAAACTTTAAATGGCTTTTTCTCCCCTTAAACGTGCGAATTTCGCGTTTTTACGTTTTCATTTAAAAGTTCAGCCCAAACTAGTGTTTTGATGGTCGGAACATGTTTTAGGCAAAATATCTGGAAATGGCTGTTTCTAGAGCACGTGCAGTTTTTGTGCAGATTTTCAGCTTCGATTGCTCACTGTGCCCGTAATTTTAATCCGATTGTTGAAATTTTGGTCTTATCTTATAGTTGCGTTTGTTTAGTTTGCGGCAAGTGCAAATATGTAGTAATTTGCATGAAAATACTAATTTTTATGACGCTTAGGAGGCATAGACATGTATTTGTCTAAAATACGTCAATTTCCTTGTCAGACCTCTGGCTTTAATCATTCACTGTAGCCACAATTTCTATTCGATTATCAAAATTTTGATCTCATTTTGTAGCTGTCAGTCTGTTGTTTACGTCAAATACAAATTTGTAGTACTTTTCATAAGAATACTAATTTTTATAAGGCTCCTTACATTTTTGGGAGCAGGTTATGGAAACTTTTTCCCTTTATAGCATTGCTATGGCTTGATTTTTCAACCGATGTGCTGGATTTTGGTGTTAATGAATAGATCAGGGTCTGAATTTTCCAAAAAGCATAAATTTGTGGTATTTCGCAAAAGGTTAAGGGCAGGTGTAGTAGTTGAAAGGCAAAAAAATCCCAATTTTTCACATGTCAACCACCCAAAACTTTAAATGGCTTTTTCTCCCCTTAAACGTGCGAATTTCGCGTTTTTACGTTTTCATTTAAAAGTTCAGCCCAAACTAGTGTTTTGATGGTCGGAACATGTTTTAGGCAAAATATCTGGAAATGGCTGTTTCTAGAGCACGTGCAGTTTTTGTGCAGATTTTCAGCTTCGATTGCTCACTGTGCCCGTAATTTTAATCCGATTGTTGAAATTTTGGTCTTATCTTATAGTTGCGTTTGTTTAGTTTGCGGCAAGTGCAAATATGTAGTAATTTGCATGAAAATACTAATTTTTATGACGCTTAGGAGGCATAGACATGTATTTGTCTAAAATACGTCAATTTCCTTGTCAGACCTCTGGCTTTAATCATTCACTGTAGCCACAATTTCTATTCGATTATCAAAATTTTGGTCTCATTTTGTAGCTGTCAGTCTGTTGTTTACGTCAAATACAAATTTGTAGTACTTTTCATAAGAATACTAATTTTTATAAGGCTCCTTACATTTTTGGGAACAGGTTATGGAAACTTTTTCCTTTATAGCATTGCTGTGGCTTGATTTTTCAACCGATGTGCTGGATTTTGGTGTTAATGAATAGATCAGGGTCTGAATTTTCCAAAAAGCATAAATTTGTGGTATTTCGCAAAAAGTTAAGGGCAGGTGTAGTAGTTGAAAGGCAAAAAAATCCCAATTTTTCACATGTCAACCACCCAAAACTTTAAATGGCTTTTTCTCCCCTTAAACGTGCGAATTTCGCGTTTTTACGTTTTCATTTAAAAGTTCAGCCCAAACTAGTGTTTTGATGGTCGGAACATGTTTTAGGCAAAATATCTGGAAATTTCTGTTTCTAGAGCACGTGCAGTTTTTGTGCAGATTTTCAGCTTTGATTGCTCACTGTGCCCGTAATTTTAATCCGATTGTTGAAATTTTGGTCTTATCTTATAGTTGCGTTTGTTTAGTTTGCGGCAAGTGCAAATATGTAGTAATTTGCATGAAAATACTAATTTTTATGACGCTTAGGAGGCATAGACATGTATTTGTCTAAAATACGTCAATTTCCTTGTCAGACCTCTGGCTTTAATCATTCACTGTAGCCACAATTTCTATTCGATTATCAAAATTTTGGTCTCATTTTGTAGCTGTCAGTCTGTTGTTTACGTCAAATACAAATTTGTAGTACTTTTCATAAGAATACTAATTTTTATAAGGCTCCTTACATTTTTGGGAGCAAGTTATGGAAACTTTTTCCCTTTATAGCATTGCTATGGCTTGATTTTTCAACCGATGTGCTGGATTTTGGTGTTAATGAATAGATCAGGGTCTGAATTTTCCAAAAAGCATAAATTTGTGGTATTTCGCAAAAGGTTAAGGGCAGGTGTAGTAGTTGAAAGGCAAAAAAATCCCAATTTTTCACATGTCAACCACCTAAAACTTTAAATGGCTTTTTCTCCCCTTAAACGTGCGAATTTCGCGTTTTTACGTTTTCATTTAAAAGTTCAGCCCAAACTAGTGTTTTGATGGTCGGAACATGTTTTAGGCAAAATATCTGGAAATGGCTGTTTCTAGAGCACGTGCAGTTTTTGTGCAGATTTTCAGCTTCGATTGCTCACTGTGCCCGTAATTTTAATCCGATTGTTGAAATTTTGGTCTTATCTTATAGTTGCGTTTGTTTAGTTTGCGGCAAGTGCAAATATGTAGTAATTTGCATGAAAATACTAATTTTTATGACGCTTAGGAGGCATAGACATGTATTTGTCTAAAATACGTCAATTTCCTTGTCAGACCTCTGGCTTTAATCATTCACTGTAGCCACAATTTCTATTCGATTATCAAAGTTTTGGTCTCATTTTGCTGCTGTCAGTCAGTTGTTTACGTCAAATACAAATTTGTAGTACTTTTCATAAGAATACTAATTTTTATAAGGCTCCTTACATTTTTGGGAGCAGGTTATGGAAACTTTTTCCCGTTATAGCATTGCTGTGGCTTGATTTTTCAACCGATGTGCTGGATTTTGGTGTTAATGAATAGATCAGGGTCTAAATTTTCCAAAAAGCATAAATTTGTGGTATTTCGCAAAGGTTAAGGGCAGGTATAGTAGTTGAAAGGCAAAAAAATCCCAATTTTTCACATGTCAACCACCCAAAACTTTAAATGGCTTTTTCTCCCCTTAAACGTGCGAATTTCGCGTTTTTACGTTTTCATTTAAAAGTTCAGCCCAAACTAGTGTTTTGATGGTCGGAACATGTTTTAGGCAAAATATCTGGAAATTTCTGTTTCTAGAGCACGTGCAGTTTTTGTGCAGATTTTCAGCTTTGATTGCTCACTGTGCCCGTAATTTTAATCCGATTGTTGAAATTTTGGTCTTATCTTATAGTTGCGTTTGTTTAGTTTGCGGCAAGTGCAAATATGTAGTAATTTGCATGAAAATACAAATTTTTATGACGCTTAGGAGGCATAGACATGTATTTGTCTAAAATACGTCAATTTCCTTGTCAGACCTCTGGCTTTAATCATTCACTGTAGCCACAATTTCTATTCGATTATCAAAATTTTGGTCTCATTTTGTAGCTGTCAGTCTGTTGTTTACGTCAAATACAAATTTGTAGTACTTTTCATAAGAATACTAATTTTTATAAGGCTCCTTACATTTTTGGGAGCAAGTTATGGAAACTTTTTCCCTTTATAGCATTGCTATGGCTTGATTTTTCAACCGATGTGCTGGATTTTGGTGTTAATGAATAGATCAGGGTCTGAATTTTCCAAAAAGCATAAATTTGTGGTATTTCGCAAAAGGTTAAGGGCAGGTGTAGTAGTTGAAAGGCAAAAAAATCCCAATTTTTCACATGTCAACCACCTAAAACTTTAAATGGCTTTTTCTCCCCTTAAACGTGCGAATTTCGCGTTTTTACGTTTTCATTTAAAAGTTCAGCCCAAACTAGTGTTTTGATGGTCGGAACATGTTTTAGGCAAAATATCTGGAAATGGCTGTTTCTAGAGCACGTGCAGTTTTTGTGCAGATTTTCAGCTTCGATTGCTCACTGTGCCCGTAATTTTAATCCGATTGTTGAAATTTTGGTCTTATCTTATAGTTGCGTTTGTTTAGTTTGCGGCAAATGCAAATATGTAGTAATTTGCATGAAAATACTAATTTTTATGACGCTTAGGAGGCATAGACATGTATTTGTCTAAAATACGTCAATTTCCTTGTCAGACCTCTGGCTTTAATCATTCACTGTAGCCACAATTTCTATTCGATTATCAAAATTTTGGTCTCATTTTGTAGCTGTCAGTCTGTTGTTTACGTCAAATACAAATTTGTAGTACTTTTCATAAGGATACTAATTTTTATAAGGCTCCTTACATTTTTGGGAGCAGGTCATGGAAACTTTTTCCTTTATAGCATTGCTGTGGCTTGATTTTTCAACCGATGTGCTGGATTTTGGTGTTAATGAATAGATCAGGGTCTGAATTTTCCAAAAAGCATAAATTTGTGGTATTTCGCAAAAGGTTAAGGGCAGGTGTAGTAGTTGAAAGGCAAAAAAATCCCAATTTTTCACATGTCAACCACCCAAAACTTTAAATGGCTTTTTCTCCCCTTAAACGTGCGAATTTCGCGTTTTTACGTTTTCATTTAAAAGTTCAGCCCAAACTAGTGTTTTGATGGTCGGAACATGTTTTAGGCAAAATATCTGGAAATTTCTGTTTCTAGAGCACGTGCAGTTTTTGTGCAGATTTTCAGCTTCGATTGCTCACTGTGCCCGTAATTTTAATCCGATTGTTGAAATTTTGGTCTTATCTTATAGTTGCGTTTGTTTAGTTTGCGGCAAGTGCAAATATGTAGTAATTTGCATGAAAATACTAATTTTTATGACGCTTAGGAGGCATAGACATGTATTTGTCTAAAATACGTCAATTTCCTTGTCAGACCTCTGGCTTTAATCATTCACTGTAGCCACAATTTCTATTCGATTATCAAAATTTTGGTCTCATTTTGTAGCTGTCAGTCTGTTGTTTACGTCAAATACAAATTTGTAGTACTTTTCATAAGAATACTAATTTTTATAAGGCTCCTTACATTTTTGGGAGCAGGTTATGGAAACTTTTTCCCTTTATAGCATTGCTATGGCTTGATTTTTCAACCGATGTGCTGGATTTTGGTGTTAATGAATAGATCAGGGTCTGAATTTTCCAAAAAGCATAAATTTGTGGTATTTCGCAAAAGGTTAAGGGCAGGTGTAGTAGTTGAAAGGCAAAAAAATCCCAATTTTTCACATGTCAACCACCCAAAACTTTAAATGGCTTTTTCTCCCCTTAAACGTGCGAATTTCGCGTTTTTACGTTTTCATTTGAAAGTTCAGCCCAAACTAGTGTTTTGATGGTCGGAACATGTTTTAGGCAAAATATCTGGAAATGGCTGTTTCTAGAGCACGTGCAGTTTTTCTGCAGATTTTCAGCTTCGATTGCTCACTGTGCCCGTAATTTTAATCCGATTGTTGAAATTTTGGTCTTATCTTATAGTTGCGTTTGTTTAGTTTGCGGCAAGTGCAAATATGTAGTAATTTGCATGAAAATACTAATTTTTATGACGCTTAGGAGGCATAGACATGTATTTGTCTAAAATACGTCAATTTCCTTGTCAGACCTCTGGCTTTAATCATTCACTGTAGCCACAATTTCTATTCGATTATCAAAATTTTGGTCTCATTTTGTAGCTGTCAGTCTGTTGTTTACGTCAAATACAAATTTGTAGTACTTTTCATAAGAATACTAATTTTTATAAGGCTCCTTACATTTTTGGGAGCAAGTTATGGAAACTTTTTCCCTTTATAGCATTGCTATGGCTTGATTTTTCAACCGATGTGCTTTCATTTGAAAGTTCAGCCCAAACTAGTGTTTTGATGGTCGGAACATGTTTTAGGCAAAATATCTGGATATGGCTGTTTCTAGAACACGTGCAGTTTTTGTGCAGATTTTCAGCTTTGATTGCTCACTGTGCCCGTAATTTTAATCCGATTGTTGTAATTTTGGTCTTATCTTATAGTTGCGTTTGTTTGATTTGCGGCAAGTGCAAATATGTAGTAATATGCATGAAAATACTGATTTTTTGACGCTTAGGAGGCATAGACATGTATTTGTCTAAAATACGTCAATTTCCTTGTCAGACCTCTGGCTTTAATCATTCACTGTAGCCACAATTTCTATTCGATTATCAAAATTTTGGTCTCATTTTGTAGCTGTCAGTCTGTTGTTTACGTCAAATACAAATTTGTAGTACTTTTCATAAGAATACTAATTTTTATAAGGCTCCTTACATTTTTGGGAGCAGGTTATGGAAACTTTTTCCCTTTATAGCATTGCTGTGGCTTGATTTTTCAACCGATGTGCTGGATTTTGGTGTTAATGAATAGATCAGGGTCTGAATTTTCCAAAAAGCATAAATTTGTGGTATTTCGCAAAAGGTTAAGGGCAGGTGTAGTAGTTGAAAGGCAAAAAAATCCCAATTTTTCACATGTCAACCACCCAAAACTTTAAATGGCTTTTTCTCCCCTTAAACGTGCGTATTTCGCGTTTTTACGTTTTCATTTAAAAGTTCAGCCCAAACTAGTGTTTTGATGGTCGGAACATGTTTTAGGCAAAATATCTGGAAATGGCTGTTTCTAGAGCACGTGCAGTTTTTGTGCAGATTTTCAGCTTCGATTGCTCACTGTGCCCGTAATTTTAATCCGATTGTTGAAATTTTGGTCTTATCTTATAGTTGCGTTTGTTTAGTTTGCGGCAAGTGCAAATATGTAGTAATTTGCATGAAAATACTAATTTTTATGACGCTTAGGAGGCATAGACATGTATTTGTCTAAAATACGTCAATTTCCTTGTCAGACCTCTGGCTTTAATCATTCACTGTAGCCACAATTTCTATTCGATTATCAAAATTTTGATCTCATTTTGTAGCTGTCAGTCTGTTGTTTACGTCAAATACAAATTTGTAGTACTTTTCATAAGAATACTAATTTTTATAAGGCTCCTTACATTTTTGGGAGCAGGTTATGGAAACTTTTTCCCTTTATAGCATTGCTATGGCTTGATTTTTCAACCGATGTGCTGGATTTTGGTGTTAATGAATAGATCAGGGTCTGAATTTTCCAAAAAGCATAAATTTGTGGTATTTCGCAAAAGGTTAAGGGCAGGTGTAGTAGTTGAAAGGCAAAAAAATCCCAATTTTTCACATGTCAACCACCCAAAACTTTAAATGGCTTTTTCTCCCCTTAAACGTGCGAATTTCGCGTTTTTACGTTTTCATTTAAAAGTTCAGCCCAAACTAGTGTTTTGATGGTCGGAACATGTTTTAGGCAAAATATCTGGAAATGGCTGTTTCTAGAGCACGTGCAGTTTTTGTGCAGATTTTCAGCTTCGATTGCTCACTGTGCCCGTAATTTTAATCCGATTGTTGAAATTTTGGTCTTATCTTATAGTTGCGTTTGTTTAGTTTGCGGCAAGTGCAAATATGTAGTAATTTGCATGAAAATACTAATTTTTATGACGCTTAGGAGGCATAGACATGTATTTGTCTAAAATACGTCAATTTCCTTGTCAGACCTCTGGCTTTAATCATTCACTGTAGCCACAATTTCTATTCGATTATCAAAATTTTGGTCTCATTTTGTAGCTGTCAGTCTGTTGTTTACGTCAAATACAAATTTGTAGTACTTTTCATAAGAATACTAATTTTTATAAGGCTCCTTACATTTTTGGGAACAGGTTATGGAAACTTTTTCCTTTATAGCATTGCTGTGGCTTGATTTTTCAACCGATGTGCTGGATTTTGGTGTTAATGAATAGATCAGGGTCTGAATTTTCCAAAAAGCATAAATTTGTGGTATTTCGCAAAAAGTTAAGGGCAGGTGTAGTAGTTGAAAGGCAAAAAAATCCCAATTTTTCACATGTCAACCACCCAAAACTTTAAATGGCTTTTTCTCCCCTTAAACGTGCGAATTTCGCGTTTTTACGTTTTCATTTAAAAGTTCAGCCCAAACTAGTGTTTTGATGGTCGGAACATGTTTTAGGCAAAATATCTGGAAATTTCTGTTTCTAGAGCACGTGCAGTTTTTGTGCAGATTTTCAGCTTTGATTGCTCACTGTGCCCGTAATTTTAATCCGATTGTTGAAATTTTGGTCTTATCTTATAGTTGCGTTTGTTTAGTTTGCGGCAAGTGCAAATATGTAGTAATTTGCATGAAAATACTAATTTTTATGACGCTTAGGAGGCATAGACATGTATTTGTCTAAAATACGTCAATTTCCTTGTCAGACCTCTGGCTTTAATCATTCACTGTAGCCACAATTTCTATTCGATTATCAAAATTTTGGTCTCATTTTGTAGCTGTCAGTCTGTTGTTTACGTCAAATACAAATTTGTAGTACTTTTCATAAGAATACTAATTTTTATAAGACTCCTTACATTTTTGGGAGCAGGTTATGGAAACTTTTTCCCTTTATAGCATTGCTATGGCTTGATTTTTCAACCGATGTGCTGGATTTTGGTGTTAATGAATAGATCAGGGTCTGAATTTTCCAAAAAGCATAAATTTGTGGTATTTCGCAAAAGGTTAAGGGCAGGTGTAGTAGTTGAAAGGCAAAAAAATCCCAATTTTTCACATGTCAACCACCCAAAACTTTAAATGGCTTTTTCTCCCCTTAAACGTGCGAATTTCGCGTTTTTACGTTTTCATTTAAAAGTTCAGCCCAAACTAGTGTTTTGATGGTCGGAACATGTTTTAGGCAAAATATCTGGAAATGGCTGTTTCTAGAGCACGTGCAGTTTTTGTGCAGATTTTCAGCTTTGATTGCTCACTGTGCCCGTAATTTTAATCCGATTGTTGAAATTTTGGTCTTATCTTATAGTTGCGTTTGTTTAGTTTGCGGCAAGTGCAAATATGTAGTAATTTGCATGAAAATACTAATTTTTATGACGCTTAGGAGGCATAGACATGTATTTGTCTAAAATACGTCAATTTCCTTGTCAGACCTCTGGCTTTATTCATTCACTGTAGCCACAATTTCTATTCGATTATCAAAATTTTGGTCTCATTTTGTAGCTGTCAGTCTGTTGTTTACGTCAAATACAAATTTGTAGTACTTTTCATAAGAATACTAATTTTTATAAGGCTCCTTACATTTTTGGGAGCAGGTTATGGATACTTTTTCCCTTTATAGCATTGCTGTGGCTTGATTTTTCAACCGATGTGCTGGATTTTGGTGTTAATGAATAGATCAGGGTCTGAATTTTCCAAAAAGCATAAATTTGTGGTATTTCGCAAAAGGTTAAGGGCAGGTGTAGTAGTTGAAAGGCAAAAAAATCCCAATTTTTCACATGTCAACCACCCAAAACTTTAAATGGCTTTTTCTCCCCTTAAACGTGCGAATTTCGCGTTTTTACGTTTTCATTTAAAAGTTCAGCCCAAACTAGTGTTTTGATGGTCGGAACATGTTTTAGGCAAAATATCTGGAAATGGCTGTTTCTAGAGCACGTGCAGTTTTTGTGCAGATTTTCAGCTTTGATTGCTCACTGTGCCCGTAATTTTAATCCGATTGTTGAAATTTTGGTCTTATCTTATAGTTGCGTTTGTTTAATTTGCGGCAAGTGCAAATATGTAGTAATTTGCATGAAAATACTAATTTTTACATGTATTTGTCTAAAATACGTCAATTTCCTTGTCAGACCTCTGGCTTTAATCATTCACTGTAGCCACAATTTCTATTCGATTATCAAAATTTTGGTCTCATTTTGTAGCTGTCAGTCTGTTGTTTACGTCAAATACAAATTTGTAGTACTTTTCATAAGAATACTAATTTTTATAAGGCTCCTTACATTTTTGGGAGCAGGTTATGGAAACTTTTTCCTTTATAGCATTGCTGTGGCTTGATTTTTCAACCGATGTGCTGGATTTTGGTGTTAATGATTAGATCAGGGTCTGAATTTTCCAAAAAGCATAAATTTGTGGTATTTCGCAAAAGGTTAAGGGCAGGTATAGTAGTTGAAAGGCAAAAAAATCCCAATTTTTCACATGTCAACCACCCAAAACTTTAAATGGCTTTTTCTCCCCTTAAACGTGCGAATTTTGCGTTTTTACGTTTTCATTTAAAAGTTCAGCCCAAACTAGTGTTTTGATGGTCGGAACATGTTTTAGGCAAAATATCTGGAAATGGCTGTTTCTAGAGCACGTGCAGTTTTTGTGCAGATTTTCAGCTTCGATTGCTCACTGTGCCCGTAATTTTAATCCGATTGTTGAAATTTTGGTCTTATCTTATAGTTGCGTTTGTTTAGTTTGCGGCAAGTGCAAATATGTAGTAATTTGCATGAAAATACTAATTTTTATGACGCTTAGGAGGCATAGACATGTATTTGTCTAAAATACGTCAATTTCCTTGTCAGACCTCTGGCTTTAATCATTCACTGTAGCCACAATTTCTATTCGATTACCAAAATTTTGGTCTCATTTTGTAGCTGTCAGTCATTTGTTTACGTCAAATACAAATTTGTAGTACTTTTCATAAGAATACTAATTTTTATAAGGCTCCTTACATTTTTGGGAGCAGGTTATGGAAACTTTTTCCCTTTATAGCATTGCTATGGCTTGATTTTTCAACCGATGTGCTGGATTTTGGTGTTAATGAATAGATCAGGGTCTGAATTTTCCAAAAAGCATAAATTTGTGGTATTTCGCAAAAGGTTAAGGGCAGGTGTAGTAGTTGAAAGGCAAAAAAATCCCAATTTTTCACATGTCAACCACCCAAAACTTTAAATGGCTTTTTCTCCCCTTAAACGTGCGAATTTCGCGTTTTTACGTTTTCATTTAAAAGTTCAGCCCAAACTAGTGTTTTGATGGTCGGAACATGTTTTAGGCAAAATATCTGGAAATTTCTGTTTCTAGAGCACGTGCAGTTTTTGTGCAGATTTTCAGCTTTGATTGCTCACTGTGCCCGTAATTTTAATCCGATTGTTGAAATTTTGGTCTTATCTTATAGTTGCGTTTGTTTAGTTTGCGGCAAGTGCAAATATGTAGTAATTTGCATGAAAATACTAATTTTTATGACGCTTAGGAGGCATAGACATGTATTTGTCTAAAATACGTCAATTTCCTTGTCAGACCTCTGGCTTTAATCATTCACTGTAGCCACAATTTCTATTCGATTATCAAAATTTTGGTCTCATTTTGTAGCTGTCAGTCTGTTGTTTACGTCAAATACAAATTTGTAGTACTTTTCATAAGAATACTAATTTTTATAAGGCTCCTTACATTTTTGGGAGCAGGTTATGGAAACTTTTTCCCTTTATAGCATTGCTGTGGCTTGATTTTTCAACCGATGTGCTGGATTTTGGTGTTAATGAATAGATCAGGGTCTGAATTTTCCAAAAAGCATAAATTTGTGGTATTTCGCAAAAGGTTAAGGGCAGGTGTAGTAGTTGAAAGGCAAAAAAATCCCAATTTTTCACATGTCAACCACCCAAAACTTTAAATGGCTTTTTCTCCCCTTAAACGTGCGAATTTCGCGTTTTTACGTTTTCATTTAAAAGTTCAGCCCAAACTAGTGTTTTGATGGTCGGAACATGTTTTAGGCAAAATATCTGGAAATGGCTGTTTCTAGAGCACGTGCAGTTTTTGTGCAGATTTTCAGCTTCGATTGCTCACTGTGCCCGTAATTTTAATCCGATTGTTGAAATTTTGGTCTTATCTTATAGTTGCGTTTGTTTAGTTTGCGGCAAGTGCAAATATGTAGTAATTTGCATGAAAATACTAATTTTTATGACGCTTAGGAGGCATAGACATGTATTTGTCTAAAATACGTCAATTTCCTTGTCAGACCTCTGGCTTTAATCATTCACTGTAGCCACAATTTCTATTCGATTATCAAAATTTTGGTCTCATTTTGTAGCTGTCAGTCTGTTGTTTACGTCAAATACAAATTTGTAGTACTTTTCATAAGAATACTAATTTTTATAAGGCTCCTTACATTTTTGGGAGCAGGTTATGGAAACTTTTTCCCTTTATAGCATTGCTGTGGCTTGATTTTTCAACCGATGTGCTGGATTTTGGTGTTAATGAATAGATCAGGGTCTGAATTTTCCAAAAAGCATAAATTTGTGGTATTTCGCAAAAGGTTAAGGGCAGGTGTAGTAGTTGAAAGGCAAAAAAATCCCAATTTTTCACATGTCAACCACCCAAAACTTTAAATGGCTTTTTCTCCCCTTAAACGTGCGAATTTCGCGTTTTTACGTTTTCATTTAAAAGTTCAGCCCAAACTAGTGTTTTGATGGTCGGAACATGTTTTAGGCAAAATATCTGGAAATGGCTGTTTCTAGAGCACGTGCAGTTTTTGTGCAGATTTTCAGCTTCGATTGCTCACTGTGCCCGTAATTTTAATCCGATTGTTGAAATTTTGGTTTTATCTTATAGTTGCGTTTGTTTAGTTTGCGGCAAGTGCAAATATGTAGTAATTTGCATGAAAATACTAATTTTTATGACGCTTAGGAGGCATAGACATGTATTTGTCTAAAATACGTCAATTTCCTTGTCAGACCTCTGGCTTTAATCATTCACTGTAGCCACAATTTCTATTCGATTATCAAAATTTTGGTCTCATTTTGTAGCTGTCAGTCTGTTGTTTACGTCAAATACAAATTTGTAGTACTTTTCATAAGAATACTAATTTTTATAAGGCTCCTTACATTTTTGGGAGCAGGTTATGGAAACTTTTTCCCTTTATAGCATTGCTATGGCTTGATTTTTCAACCGATATGCTGGATTTTGGTGTTAATGAATAGATCAGGGTCTGAATTTTCCAAAAAGCATAAATTTGTGGTATTTCGCAAAAGGTTAAGGGCAGGTATAGTAGTTGAAAGGCAAAAAAATCCCAATTTTTCACATGTCAACCACCCAAAACTTTAAATGGCTTTTTCTCCCCTTAAACGTGCGAATTTCGCGTTTTTACGTTTTCATTTAAAAGTTCAGCCCAAACTAGTGTTTTGATGGTCGGAACATGTTTTAGGCAAAATATCTGGAAATTTCTGTTTCTAGAGCACGTGCAGTTTTTGTGCAGATTTTCAGCTTTGATTGCTCACTGTGCCCGTAATTTTAATCCGATTGTTGAAATTTTGGTCTTATCTTATAGTTGCGTTTGTTTAGTTTGCGGCAAGTGCAAATATGTAGTAATTTGCATGAAAATACTAATTTTTATGACGCTTAGGAGGCATAGACATGTATTTGTCTAAAATACGTCAATTTCCTTGTCAGACCTCTGGCTTTAATCATTCACTGTAGCCACAATTTCTATTTGATTATCAAAATTTTGGTCTCATTTTGTAGCTGTCAGTCTGTTGTTTACGTCAAATACAAATTTGTAGTACTTTTCATAAGAATACTAATTTTTATAAGGCTCCTTACATTTTTGGGAGCAGGTTATGGAAACTTTTTCCCTTTATAGCATTGCTGTGGCTTGATTTTTCAACCGATTTGCTGGATTTTGGTGTTAATGAATAGATCAGGGTCTGAATTTTCCAAAAAGCATAAATTTGTGGTATTTCGCAAAAGGTTAAGGGCAGGTGTAGTAGTTGAAAGGCAAAAAAATCCCAATTTTTCACATGTCAACCACCCAAAACTTTAAATGGCTTTTTCTCCCCTTAAACGTGCGAATTTCGCGTTTTTACGTTTTCATTTAAAAGTTCAGCCCAAACTAGTGTTTTGATGGTTGGAACATGTTTTAGGCAAAATATCTGGAAATTTCTGTTTCTAGAGCACGTGCAGTTTTTGTGCAGATTTTCAGCTTTGATTGCTCACTGTGCCCGTAATTTTAATCCGATTGTTGAAATTTTGGTCTTATCTTATAGTTGCGTTTGTTTAGTTTGCGGCAAGTGCAAATATGTAGTAATTTGCATGAAAATACTAATTTTTATGACGCTTAGGAGGCATAGACATGTATTTGTCTAAAATACGTCAATTTCCTTGTCAGACCTCTGGCTTTAATCATTCACTGTAGCCACAATTTCTATTCGATAATCAAAATTTTGGTCTCATTTTGTAGCTGTCAGTCTGTTGTTTACGTCAAATACAAATTTGTAGTACTTTTCATAAGAATACTAATTTTTATAAGGCTCCTAACATTTTTGGGAGCAGGTTATGGAAACTTTTTCCCTTTATAGCATTGCTATGGCTTGATTTTTCAACCGATCTGCTGGATTTTGGTGTTAATGAATAGATCAGGGTCGGAATTTTCCAAAAAGCATAAATTTGTGGTATTTCGCAAAAGGTTAAGGGCAGGTGTAGTAGTTGAAAGGCAAAAAAATCCCAATTTTTCACATGTCAACCACCCAAAACTTTAAATGGCTTTTTCTCCCCTTAAACGTGCGAATTTCGCGTTTTTACGTTTTCATTTAAAAGTTCAGCCCAAACTAGTGTTTTGATGGTCGGAACATGTTTTAGGCAAAATATCTGGAAATGGCTGTTTCTAGAGCACGTGCAGTTTTTGTGCAGATTTTCAGCTTCGATTGCTCACTGTGCCCGTAATTTTAATCCGATTGTTGAAATTTTGGTCTTATCTTATAGTTGCGTTTGTTTAGTTTGCGGCAAGTGCAAATATGTAGTAATTTGCATGAAAATACTAATTTTTATGACGCTTAGGAGGCATAGACATGTATTTGTCTAAAATACGTCAATTTCCTTGTCAGACCTCTGGCTTTAATCATTCACTGTAGCCACAATTTCTATTCGATTATCAAAATTTTGGTCTCATTTTGTAGCTGTCAGTCTGTTGTTTACGTCAAATACAAATTTGTAGTACTTTTCATAAGAATACTAATTTTTATAAGGCTCCTTACATTTTTGGGAGCAGGTTATGGAAACTTTTTCCCTTTATAGCATTGCTATGGCTTGATTTTTCAACCGATCTGCTGGATTTTGGTGTTAATGAATAGATCAGGGTCTGAATTTTCCAAAAAGCATAAATTTGTGGTATTTCGCAAAAGGTTAAGGGCAGGTGTAGTAGTTGAAAGGCAAAAAAATCCCAATTTTTCACATGTCAACCAACCAAAACTTTAAATGGCTTTTTCTCCCCTTAAACGTGCGAATTTCGCGTTTTTACGTTTTCATTTAAAAGTTCAGCCCAAACTAGTGTTTTGATGGTCGGAACATGTTTTAGGCAAAATATCTGGAAATTTCTGTTTCTAGAGCACGTGCAGTTTTTGTGCAGATTTTCAGCTTTGATTGCTCACTGTGCCCGTAATTTTAATCCGATTGTTGAAATTTTGGTCTTATCTTATAGTTGCGTTTGTTTAGTTTGCGGCAAGTGCAAATATGTAGTAATTTGCATGAAAATACTAATTTTTATGACGCTTAGGAGGCATAGACATGTATTTGTCTAAAATACGTCAATTTCCTTGTCTGACCTCTGGCTTTAATCATTCACTGTAGCCACAATTTCTATTCGATTATCAAAATTTTGGTCTCATTTTGTAGCTGTCAGTCTGTTGTTTACGTCAAATACAAATTTGTAGTACTTTTCATAAGAATACTAATTTTTATAAGGCTCCTTACATTTTTGGGAGCAGGTTATGGAAACTTTTTCCCTTTATAGCATTGCTATGGCTTGATTTTTCAACCGATGTGCTGGATTTTGGTGTTAATGAATAGATCAGGGTCTGAATTTTCCAAAAAGCATAAATTTGTGGTATTTCGCAAAAGGTTAAGGGCAGGTGTAGTAGTTGAAAGGCAAAAAAATCCCAATTTTTCACATGTCAACCAACCAAAACTTTAAATGGCTTTTTCTCCCCTTAAACGTGCGAATTTCGCGTTTTTACGTTTTCATTTAAAAGTTCAGCCCAAACTAGTGTTTTGATGGTCGGAACATGTTTTAGGCAAAATATCTGGAAATTTCTGTTTCTAGAGCACGTGCAGTTTTTGTGCAGATTTTCAGCTTTGATTGCTCACTGTGCCCGTAATTTTAATCCGATTGTTGAAATTTTGGTCTTATCTTATAGTTGCGTTTGTTTAGTTTGCGGCAAGTGCAAATATGTAGTAATTTGCATGAAAATACTAATTTTTATGACGCTTAGGAGGCATAGACATGTATTTGTCTAAAATACGTCAATTTCCTTGTCAGACCTCTGGCTTTAATCATTCACTGTAGCCACAATTTCTATTCGATTATCAAAATTTTGGTCTCATTTTGTAGCTGTCAGTCTGTTGTTTACGTCAAATACAAATTTGTAGTACTTTTCATAAGAATACTAATTTTTATAAGGCTCCTTACATTTTTGGGAGCAGGTTATGGAAACTTTTTCCCTTTATAGCATTGCTGTGGCTTGATTTTTCAACCGATTTGCTGGATTTTGGTGTTAATGAATAGATCAGGGTCTGAATTTTCCAAAAAGCATAAATTTGTGGTATTTCGCAAAAGGTTAAGGGCAGGTGTAGTAGTTGAAAGGCAAAAAAATCCCAATTTTTCACATGTCAACCACCCAAAACTTTAAATGGCTTTTTCTCCCCTTAAACGTGAGAATTTTGCGTTTTTACGTTTTCATTTAAAAGTTCAGCCCAAACTAGTGTTTTGATGGTCGGAACATGTTTTAGGCAAAATATCTGGAAATGGCTGTTTCTAGAGCACGTGCAGTTTTTGTGCAGATTTTCAGCTTCGATTGCTCACTGTGCCCGTAATTTTAATCCGATTGTTGAAATTTTGGTCTTATCTTATAGTTGCGTTTGTTTAGTTTGCGGCAAGTGCAAATATGTAGTAATTTGCATGAAAATACTAATTTTTATGACGCTTAGGAGGCATAGACATGTATTTGTCTAAAATACGTCAATTTCCTTGTCAGACCTCTGGCTTTAATCATTCACTGTAGCCACAATTTCTATTCGATTATTAAAATTTTGGTCTCATTTTGTAGCTGTCAGTCTGTTGTTTACGTCAAATACAAATTTGTAGTACTTTTCATAAGAATACTAATTTTTATAAGGCTCCTTACATTTTTGGGAGCAGGTTATGGAAACTTTTTCCCTTTATAGCATTGCTGTGGCTTGATTTTTCAACCGATGTGCTGGATTTTGGTGTTAATGAATAGATCAGGGTCTGAATTTTCCAAAAAGCATAAATTTGTGGTATTTCGCAAAAGGTTAAGGGCAGGTGTAGTAGTTGAAAGGCAAAAAAATCCCAATTTTTCACATGTCAACCACCCAAAACTTTAAATGGCTTTTTCTCCCCTTAAACGTGCGAATTTCGCGTTTTTACGTTTTCATTTAAAAGTTCAGCCCAAACTAGTGTTTTGATGGTCGGAACATGTTTTAGGCAAAATATCTGGAAATGGCTGTTTCTAGAGCACGTGCAGTTTTTGTGCAGATTTTCAGCTTCGATTGCTCACTGTGCCCGTAATTTTAATCCGATTGTTGAAATTTTGGTCTTATCTTATAGTTGCGTTTGTTTAGTTTGCGGCAAGTGCAAATATGTAGTAATTTGCATGAAAATACTAATTTTTAAGACACTTAGGAGGCATAGACATGTATTTGTCTAAAATACGTCAATTTCCTTGTCAGACCTCTGGCTTTAATCATTCACTGTAGCCACAATTTCTATTCGATTATCAAAATTTTGGTCTCATTTTGTAGCTGTCAGTCTGTTGTTTACGTCAAATACAAATTTGTAGTACTTTTCATAAGAATACTAATTTTTATAAGGCTCCTTACATTTTTGGGAGCAGGTTATGGAAACTTTTTCCCTTTATAGCATTGCTATGGCTTGATTTTTCAACCGATGTGCTGGATTTTGGTGTTAATGAATAGATCAGGGTCTGAATTTTCCAAAAAGCATAAATTTGTGGTATTTCGCAAAAGGTTAAGGGCAGGTGTAGTAGTTGAAAGGCAAAAAAATCCCAATTTTTCACATGTCAACCAACCAAAACTTTAAATGGCTTTTTCTCCCCTTAAACGTGCGAATTTCGCGTTTTTACGTTTTCATTTAAAAGTTCAGCCCAAACTAATGTTTTGATGGTCGGAACATGTTTTAGGCAAAATATCTGGAAATTTCTGTTTCTAGAGCACGTGCAGTTTTTGTGCAGATTTTCAGCTTTGATTGCTCACTGTGCCCGTAATTTTAATCCGATTGTTGAAATTTTGGTCTTATCTTATAGTTGCGTTTGTTTAGTTTGCGGCAAGTGCAAATATGTAGTAATTTGCATGAAAATACTAATTTTTATGACGCTTAGGAGGCATAGACATGTATTTGTCTAAAATACGTCAATTTCCTTGTCTGACCTCTGGCTTTAATCATTCACTGTAGCCACAATTTCTATTCGATTATCAAAATTTTGGTCTCATTTTGTAGCTGTCAGTCTGTTGTTTACGTCAAATACAAATTTGTAGTACTTTTCATAAGAATACTAATTTTTATAAGGCTCCTTACATTTTTGGGAGCAGGTTATGGAAACTTTTTCCCTTTATAGCATTGCTATGGCTTGATTTTTCAACCGATGTGCTGGATTTTGGTGTTAATGAATAGATCAGGGTCTGAATTTTCCAAAAAGCATAAATTTGTGGTATTTCGCAAAAGGTTAAGGGCAGGTGTAGTAGTTGAAAGGCAAAAAAATCCCAATTTTTCACATGTCAACCAACCAAAACTTTAAATGGCTTTTTCTCCCCTTAAACGTGCGAATTTCGCGTTTTTACGTTTTCATTTAAAAGTTCAGCCCAAACTAGTGTTTTGATGGTCGGAACATGTTTTAGGCAAAATATCTGGAAATTTCTGTTTCTAGAGCACGTGCAGTTTTTGTGCAGATTTTCAGCTTTGATTGCTCACTGTGCCCGTAATTTTAATCCGATTGTTGAAATTTTGGTCTTATCTTATAGTTGCGTTTGTTTAGTTTGCGGCAAGTGCAAATATGTAGTAATTTGCATGAAAATACTAATTTTTATGACGCTTAGGAGGCATAGACATGTATTTGTCTAAAATACGTCAATTTCCTTGTCAGACCTCTGGCTTTAATCATTCACTGTAGCCACAATTTCTATTCGATTATCAAAATTTTGGTCTCATTTTGTAGCTGTCAGTCTGTTGTTTACGTCAAATACAAATTTGTAGTACTTTTCATAAGAATACTAATTTTTATAAGGCTCCTTACATTTTTGGGAGCAGGTTATGGAAACTTTTTCCCTTTATAGCATTGCTATGGCTTGATTTTTCAACCGATTTGCTGGATTTTGGTGTTAATGAATAGATCAGGGTCTGAATTTTCCAAAAAGCATAAATTTGTGGTATTTCGCAAAAGGTTAAGGGCAGGTGTAGTAGTTGAAAGGCAAAAAAATCCCAATTTTTCACATGTCAACCACCCAAAACTTTAAATGGCTTTTTCTCCCCTTAAACGTGCGAATTTCGCGTTTTTACGTTTTCATTTAAAAGTTCAGCCCAAACTAGTGTTTTGATGGTCGGAACATGTTTTAGGCAAAATATCTGGAAATGGCTGTTTCTAGAGCACGTGCAGTTTTTGTGCAGATTTTCAGCTTCGATTGCTCACTGTGCCCGTAATTTTAATCCGATTGTTGAAATTTTGGTCTTATCTTATAGTTGCGTTTGTTTAGTTTGCGGCAAGTGCAAATATGTAGTAATTTGCATGAAAATACTAATTTTTATGACGCTTAGGAGGCATAGACATGTATTTGTCTAAAATACGTCAATTTCCTTGTCAGACCTCTGGCTTTAATCATTCACTGTAGCCACAATTTCTATTCGATTATCAAAATTTTGGTCTCATTTTGTAGCTGTCAGTCTGTTGTTTACGTCAAATACAAATTTGTAGTACTTTTCATAAGAATACTAATTTTTATAAGGCTCCTTACATTTTTGGGAGCAGGTTATGGAAACTTTTTCCCTTTATAGCATTGCTGTGGCTTGATTTTTCAACCGATGTGCTGGATTTTGGTGTTAATGAATAGATCAGGGTCTGAATTTTCCAAAAAGCATAAATTTGTGGTATTTCGCAAAAGGTTAAGGGCAGGTGTAGTAGTTGAAAGGCAAAAAAATCCCAATTTTTCACATGTCAACCACCCAAAACTTTAAATGGCTTTTTCTCCCCTTAAACGTGCGAATTTCGCGTTTTTACGTTTTCATTTAAAAGTTCAGCCCAAACTAGTGTTTTGATGGTCGGAACATGTTTTAGGCAAAATATCTGGAAATGGCTGTTTCTAGAGCACGTGCAGTTTTTGTGCAGATTTTCAGCTTCGATTGCTCACTGTGCCCGTAATTTTAATCCGATTGTTGAAATTTTGGTCTTATCTTATAGTTGCGTTTGTTTAGTTTGCGGCAAGTGCAAATATGTAGTAATTTGCATGAAAATACTAATTTTTATGACACTTAGGAGGCATAGACATGTATTTGTCTAAAATACGTCAATTTCCTTGTCAGACCTCTGGCTTTAATCATTCACTGTAGCCACAATTTCTATTCGATTATCAAAATTTTGGTCTCATTTTGTAGCTGTCAGTCTGTTGTTTACGTCAAATACAAATTTGTAGTACTTTTCATAAGAATACTTATTTTTATAAGGCTCCTTACATTTTTGGGAGCAGGTTATGGAAACTTTTTCCCTTTATAGCATTGCTATGGCTTGATTTTTCAACCGATGTGCTGGATTTTGGTGTTAATGAATAGATCAGGGTCTGAATTTTCCAAAAAGCATAAATTTGTGGTATTTCGCAAAAGGTTAAGGGCAGGTGTAGTAGTTGAAAGGCAAAAAAATCCCAATTTTTCACATGTCAACCAACCAAAACTTTAAATGGCTTTTTCTCCCCTTAAACGTGCGAATTTCGCGTTTTTACGTTTTCATTTAAAAGTTCAGCCCAAACTAGTGTTTTGATGGTCGGAACATGTTTTAGGCAAAATATCTGGAAATTTCTGTTTCTAGAGCACGTGCAGTTTTTGTGCAGATTTTCAGCTTTGATTGCTCACTGTGCCCGTAATTTTAATCCGATTGTTGAAATTTTGGTCTTATCTTATAGTTGCGTTTGTTTAGTTTGCGGCAAGTGCAAATATGTAGTAATTTGCATGAAAATACTAATTTTTATGACGCTTAGGAGGCATAGACATGTATTTGTCTAAAATACGTCAATTTCCTTGTCAGACCTCTGGCTTTAATCATTCACTGTAGCCACAATTTCTATTCGATTATCAAAATTTTGGTCTCATTTTGTAGCTGTCAGTCTGTTGTTTACGTCAAATACAAATTTGTAGTACTTTTCATAAGAATACTAATTTTTATAAGGCTCCTTACATTTTTGGGAGCAGGTTATGGAAACTTTTTCCCTTTATAGCATTGCTGTGGCTTGATTTTTCAACCGATGTGCTGGATTTTGGTGTTAATGAATAGATCAGGGTCTGAATTTTCCAAAAAGCATAAATTTGTGGTATTTCGCAAAAGGTTAAGGGCAGGTGTAGTAGTTGAAAGGCAAAAAAATCCCAATTTTTCACATGTCAACCACCCAAAACTTTAAATGGCTTTTTCTCCCCTTAAACGTGCGAATTTCGCGTTTTTACGTTTTCATTTAAAAGTTCAGCCCAAACTAGTGTTTTGATGGTCGGAACATGTTTTAGGCAAAATATCTGGAAATGGCTGTTTCTAGAGCACGTGCAGTTTTTGTGCAGATTTTCAGCTTCGATTGCTCACTGTGCCCGTAATTTTAATCCGATTGTTGAAATTTTGGTCTTATCTTATAGTTGCGTTTGTTTAATTTGCGGCAAGTGCAAATATGTAGTAATTTGCATGAAAATACTAATTTTTATGACGCTTAGGAGGCATAGACATGTATTTGTCTAAAATACGTCAATTTCCTTGTCAGACCTCTGGCTTTAATCATTCACTGTAGCCACAATTTCTATTCGATTATTAAAATTTTGGTCTCATTTTGTAGCTGTCAGTCTGTTGTTTACGTCAAATACAAATTTGTAGTACTTTTCATAAGAATACTAATTTTTATAAGGCTCCTTACATTTTTGGGAGCAGGTTATGGAAACTTTTTCCCTTTATCGCATTGCTATGGCTTGATTTTTCAGCCGATGTGCTGGATTTTGGTGTTAATGAATAGATCAGGGTCTGAATTTTCCAAAAAGCATAAATTTGTGGTATTTCGCAGAAGGTTAAGGGCAGGTGTAGTAGTTGAAAGGCAAAAAAATCCCAATTTTTCACATGTCAACCACCCAAAACTTTAAATGGCTTTTTCTCCCCTTAAACGTGCGAATTTTGCGTTTTTACGTTTTCATTTAGAAGTTCAGCCCAAACTAGTGTTTTGATGGTCGGAACATGTTTTAGGCAAAATATCTGGAAATTTCTGTTTCTAGAGCACGTGCAGTTTTTGTGCAGATTTTCAGCTTTGATTGCTCACTGTGCCCGTAATTTTAATCCGATTGTTGAAATTTTGGTCTTATCTTATAGTTGCGTTTGTTTAGTTTGCGGCAAGTGCAAATATGTAGTAATTTGCATGAAAATACTAATTTTTATGACGCTTAGGAGGCATAGACATGTATTTGTCTAAAATACGTCAATTTCCTTGTCAGACCTCTGGCTTTAATCATTCACTGTAGCCACAATTTCTATTCGATTATCAAAATTTTGGTCTCATTTTGTAGCTGTCAGTCTGTTGTTTACGTCAAATACAAATTTGTAGTACTTTTCATAAGAATACTAATTTTTATAAGGCTCCTTACATTTTTGGGAGCAGGTTATGGAAACTTTTTCCCTTTATAGCATTGCTATGGCTTGATTTTTCAACCGATGTGCTGGATTTTGGTGTTAATGAATAGATCAGGGTCTGAATTTTCCAAAAAGCATAAATTTGTGGTATTTCGCAAAAGGTTAAGGGCAGGTGTAGTAGTTGAAAGGCAAAAAAATCCCAATTTTTCACATGTCAACCAACCAAAACTTTAAATGGCTTTTTCTCCCCTTAAACGTGCGAATTTCGCGTTTTTACGTTTTCATTTAAAAGTTCAGCCCAAACTAGTGTTTTGATGGTCGGAACATGTTTTAGGCAAAATATCTGGAAATTTCTGTTTCTAGAGCACGTGCAGTTTTTTTGCAGATTTTCAGCTTTGATTGCTCACTGTGCCCGTAATTTTAATCCGATTGTTGAAATTTTGGTCTTATCTTATAGTTGCGTTTGTTTAGTTTGCGGCAAGTGCAAATATGTGGTAATTTGCATGAAAATACTAATTTTTATGACGCTTAGGAGGCATAGACATGTATTTGTCTAAAATACGTCAATTTCCTTGTCAGACCTCTGGCTTTAATCATTCACTGTAGCCACAATTTCTATTCGATTATCAAAATTTTGATCTCATTTTGAAGCTGTCAGTCTGTTGTTTACGTCAAATACAAATTTGTAGTACTTTTCATAAGAATACTAATTTTTATAAGGCTCCTTACATTTTCGGGAGCAGGTTATGGAAACTTTTTCCCTTTATAGCATTGCTATGGCTTGATTTTTCAACCGATGTGCTGGATTTTGGTGTTAATGAATAGATCAGGGTCTGAATTTTCCAAAAAGCATAAATTTGTGGTATTTCGCAAAAGGTTAAGGGCAGGTGTAGTAGTTGAAAGGCAAAAAAATCCCAATTTTTCACATGTCAACCACCCAAAACTTTAAATGGCTTTTTCTCCCCTTAAACGTGCGAATTTCGCGTTTTTACGTTTTCATTTAAAAGTTCAGCCCAAACTAGTGTTTTGATGGTCGGAACATGTTTTAGGCAAAATATCTGGAAATGGCTGTTTCTAGAGCACGTGCAGTTTTTGTGCAGATTTTCAGCTTCGATTGCTCACTGTGCCCGTAATTTTAATCCGATTGTTGAAATTTTGGTCTTATCTTATAGTTGCGTTTGTTTAATTTGCGGCAAGTGCAAATATGTAGTAATTTGCATGAAAATACTAATTTTTATGACGCTTAGGAGGCATAGACATGTATTTGTCTAAAATACGTCAATTTCCTTGTCAGACCTCTGGCTTTAATCATTCACTGTAGCCACAATTTCTATTCGATTATTAAAATTTTGGTCTCATTTTGTAGCTGTCAGTCTGTTGTTTACGTCAAATACAAATTTGTAGTACTTTTCATAAGAATACTAATTTTTATAAGGCTCCTTACATTTTTGGGAGCAGGTTATGGAAACTTTTTCCCTTTATAGCATTGCTATGGCTTGATTTTTCAGCCGATGTGCTGGATTTTGGTGTTAATGAATAGATCAGGGTCTGAATTTTCCAAAAAGCATAAATTTGTGGTATTTCGCAGAAGGTTAAGGGCAGGTGTAGTAGTTGAAAGGCAAAAAAATCCCAATTTTTCACATGTCAACCACCCAAAACTTTAAATGGCTTTTTCTCCCCTTAAACGTGCGAATTTCGCGTTTTTACGTTTTCATTTAGAAGTTCAGCCCAAACTAGTGTTTTGATGGTCGGAACATGTTTTAGGCAAAATATCTGGAAATTTCTGTTTCTAGAGCACGTGCAGTTTTTGTGCAGATTTTCAGCTTTGATTGCTCACTGTGCCCGTAATTTTAATCCGATTGTTGAAATTTTGGTCTTATCTTATAGTTGCGTTTGTTTAGTTTGCGGCAAGTGCAAATATGTAGTAATTTGCATGAAAATACTAATTTTTATGACGCTTAGGAGGCATAGACATGTATTTGTCTAAAATACGTCAATTTCCTTGTCAGACCTCTGGCTTTAATCATTCACTGTAGCCACAATTTCTATTCGATTACCAAAATTTTGGTCTCATTTTGTAGCTGTCAGTCTGTTGTTTACGTCAAATACAAATTTGTAGTACTTTTCATAAGAATACTAATTTTTATAAGGCTCCTTACATTTTTGGGAGCAGGTTATGGAAACTTTTTCCCTTTATAGCATTGCTATGGCTTGATTTTTCAACCGATGTGCTGGATTTTGAAGTTAATGAATAGATCAGGGTCTGAATTTTCCAAAAAGCATAAATTTGTGGTATTTCGCAAAAGGTTAAGGGCAGGTGTAGTAGTTGAAAGGCAAAAAAATCCCAATTTTTCACATGTCAACCACCCAAAACTTTAAATGGCTTTTTCTCCCCTTAAACGTGCGAATTTCGCGTTTTTACGTTTTCATTTAAAAGTTCAGCCCAAACTAGTGTTTTGATGGTCGGAACATGTTTTAGGCAAAATATCTGGAAATTTCTGTTTCTAGAGCACGTGCAGTTTTTGTGCAGATTTTCAGCTTTGATTGCTCACTGTGCCCGTAATTTTAATCCGATTGTTGAAATTTTGGACCTCTGGCTTTAATCATTCACTGTAGCCACAATTTCTATTCGATTATCAAAATTTTGGTCTCATGTTGTAGCTGTCAGTCTGTTGTTTACGTCAAATACAAATTTGTAGTACTTTTCATAAGAATACTAATTTTTATAAGGCTCCTTACATTTTTGGGAGCAGGTTATGGAAACTTTTTCCCTTTATAGCATTGCTATGGCTTGATTTTTCAACCGATGTGCTGGATTTTGGTGTTAATGAATAGATCAGGGTCTGAATTTTCCAAAAAGCATAAATTTGTGGTATTTCGCAAAAGGTTAAGGGCAGGTGTAGTAGTTGAAAGGCAAAAAAATCCCAATTTTTCACATGTCAACCAACCAAAACTTTAAATGGCTTTTTCTCCCCTTAAACGTGCGAATTTCGCGTTTTTACGTTTTCATTTAAAAGTTCAGCCCAAACTAGTGTTTTGATGGTCGGAACATGTTTTAGGCAAAATATCTGGAAATTTCTGTTTCTAGAGCACGTGCAGTTTTTTTGCAGATTTTCAGCTTTGATTGCTCACTGTGCCCGTAATTTTAATCCGATTGTTGAAATTTTGGTCTTATCTTATAGTTGCGTTTGTTTAGTTTGCGGCAAGTGCAAATATGTGGTAATTTGCATGAAAATACTAATTTTTATGACGCTTAGGAGGCATAGACATGTATTTGTCTAAAATACGTCAATTTCCTTGTCAGACCTCTGGCTTTAATCATTCACTGTAGCCACAATTTCTATTCGATTATCAAAATTTTGGTCTCATTTTGAAGCTGTCAGTCTGTTGTTTACGTCAAATACAAATTTGTAGTACTTTTCATAAGAATACTAATTTTTATAAGGCTCCTTACATTTTCGGGAGCAGGTTATGGAAACTTTTTCCCTTTATAGCATTGCTATGGCTTGATTTTTCAACCGATGTGCTGGATTTTGGTGTTAATGAATAGATCAGGGTCTGAATTTTCCAAAAAGCATAAATTTGTGGTATTTCGCAAAAGGTTAAGGGCAGGTGTAGTAGTTGAAAGGCAAAAAAATCCCAATTTTTCACATGTCAACCACCCAAAACTTTAAATGGCTTTTTCTCCCCTTAAACGTGCGAATTTCGCGTTTTTACGTTTTCATTTAAAAGTTCAGCCCAAACTAGTGTTTTGATGGTCGGAACATGTTTTAGGCAAAATATCTGGAAATTTCTGTTTCTAGAGCACGTGCAGTTTTTGTGCAGATTTTCAGCTTTGATTGCTCACTGTGCCCGTAATTTTAATCCGATTGTTGAAATTTTGGTCTTATCTTATAGTTGCGTTTGTTTAGTTTGCGGCAAGTGCAAATATGTAGTAATTTGCATGAAAATACTAATTTTTATAATGCTTAGGAGGCATAGACATGTATTTGTCTAAAATACGTCAATTTCCTTGTCAGACCTCTGGCTTTAATCATTCACTGTAGCCACAATTTCTATTCGATTACCAAAATTTTGGTCTCATTTTGTAGCTGTCAGTCTGTTGTTTACGTCAAATACAAATTTGTAGTACTTTTCATAAGAATACTAATTTTTATAAGGCTCCTTACATTTTTGGGAGCAGGTTATGGAAACTTTTTCCCTTTATAGCATTGCTATGGCTTGATTTTTCAACCGATGTGCTGGATTTTGGTGTTAATGAATAGATCAGGGTCTGAATTTTCCAAAAAGCATAAATTTGTGGTATTTCGCAAAAGGTTAAGGGCAGGTGTAGTAGTTGAAAGGCAAAAAAAATCCCAATTTTTCACATGTCAACCACCCAAAACTTTAAATGGCTTTTTCTCCCCTTAAACGTGCGAATTTCGCGTTTTTACGTTTTCATTTAAAAGTTCAACCCAAACTAGTGTTTTGATGGTCGGAACATGTTTTAGGCAAAATATCTGGAAATTTCTGTTTCTAGAGCACGTGCAGTTTTTGTGCAGATTTTCAGCTTTGATTGCTCACTGTGCCCGTAATTTTAATCCGATTGTTGAAATTTTGGTCTTATCTTATAGTTGCGTTTGTTTAGTTTGCGGCAAGTGCAAATATGTAGTAATTTGTATGAAAATACTAATTTTTATGACGCTTAGGAGGCATAGACATGTATTTGTCTAAAATACGTCAATTTCCTTGTCAGACCTCTGGCTTTAATCATTCACTGTAGCCTCAATTTCTATTCGATTACCAAAATTTTGGTCTCATTTTGTAGCTGTCAGTCTGTTGTTTACGTCAAATACAAATTTGTAGTACTTTTCTTAAGAATACTAATTTTTATAAGGCTCCTTACATTTTTGGGAGCAGGTTATGGAAACTTTTTCCCTTTATAGCATTGCTATGGCTTGATTTTTCAACCGATGTGCTGGATTTTGGTGTTAATGAATAGATCAGGGTCTGAATTTTCCAAAAAGCATAAATTTGTGGTATTTCGCAAAAGGTTAAGGGCAGGTGTAGTAGTTGAAAGGCAAAAAAATCCCAATTTTTCACATGTCAACCACCCAAAACTTTAAATGGCTTTTTCTCCCCTTAAACGTGCGAATTTCGCGTTTTTACGTTTTCATTTAAAAGTTCAGCCCAAACTAGTGTTTTGATGGTCGGAACATGTTTTAGGCAAAATATCTGGAAATTTCTGTTTCTAGAGCACGTGCAGTTTTTGTGCAGATTTTCAGCTTTGATTGCTCACTGTGTCCGTAATTTTAATCCGATTGTTGAAATTTTGGTCTTATCTTATAGTTGCGTTTGTTTAGTTTGCGGCAAGTGCAAATATGTAGTTAATTGCATGAAAATACTAATTTTTATGACGCTTAGGAGGCATAGACATGTATTTGTCTAAAATACGTCAATTTTCTTGTCAGACCTCTGGCTTTAATCATTCACTGTAGCCACAATTTCTATTCGATTACCAAAATTTTGGTCTCATTTTGTAGCTGTCAGTATTTTGTTTACGTCAAATACAAATTTGTAGTACTTTTCATAAGAATACTAATTTTTATAAGGCTCCTTACATTTTTGGGAGCAGGTTATGGAAACTTTTTCCCTTTATAGCATTGCTGTGGCTTGATTTTTCAACCGATGTGCTGGATTTTGGTGTTAATGAATAGATCAGGGTCTGAATTTTCCAAAAAGCATAAATTTGTGGTATTTCGCAAAAGGTTAAGGGCAGGTGTAGTAGTTGAAAGGCAAAAAAATCCCAATTTTTCACATGTCAACCACCCAAAACTTTAAATGGCTTTTTCTCCCCTTAAACGTGCGAATTTCGCGTTTTTACGTTTTCATTTAAAAGTTCAGCCCAAACTAGTGTTTTGATGGTCGGAACATGTTTTAGGCAAAATATCTGGAAATTTCTGTTTCTAGAGCACGTGCAGTTTTTGTGCAGATTTTCAGCTTTGATTGCTCACTGTGCCCGTAATTTTAATCCGATTGTTGAAATTTTGGTCTTATCTTATAGTTGCGTTTGTTTAGTTTGCGGCAAGTGCAAATATGTAGTAATTTGCATGAAAATACTAATTTTTATGACGCTTAGGAGGCATAGACATGTATTTGTCTAAAATACGTCAATTTCCTTGTCAGACCTCTGGCTTTAATCATTCACTGTAGCCACAATTTCTATTCGATTATCAAAATTTTGGTCTCATTTTGTAGCTGTCAGTCTGTTGTTTACGTCAAATACAAATTTGTAGTACTTTTCATAAGAATACTAATTTTTATAAGGCTCCTTACATTTTTGGGAGCAGGTTATGGAAACTTTTTCCCTTTATAGCATTGCTGTGGCTTGATTTTTCAACCGATGTGCTGGATTTTGGTGTTAATGAATAGATCAGCGTCTGAATTTTCCAAAAAGCATAAATTTGTGGTATTTCGCAAAAGGTTAAGGGCGGGTGTAATAGTTGAAAGGCAAAAAAATCCCAATTTTTCACATGTCAACCACCCAAAACTTTAAATGGCTTTTTCTCCCCTTAAACGTGCGAATTTCGCGTTTTTACGTTTTCATTTAAAAGTTCAGCCCAAACTAGTGTTTTGATGGTCGGAACATGTTTTAGGCAAAATATCTGGAAATTTCTGTTTCTAGAGCACGTGCAGTTTTTGTGCAGATTTTCAGCTTTGATTGCTCACTGTGCCCGTAATTTTTATCCGATTGTTGAAATTTTGGTCTTATCTTATAGTTGCGTTTGTTTAGTTTGCGGCAAGTGCAAATATGTAGTAATTTGCATGAAAATACCAATTTTTATAATGCTTAGGAGGCATAGACATGTATTTGTCTAAAATACGTCAATTTCCTTGTCAGACCTCTGGCTTTAATCATTCACTGTAGCCACAATTTCTATTCGATTACCAAAATTTTGGTCTCATTTTGTAGCTGTCAGTCTGTTGTTTACGTCAAATACAAATTTGTAGTACTTTTCATAAGAATACTAATTTTTATAAGGCTCCTTACATTTTTGGGAGCAGGTTATGGAAACTTTTTCCCTTTATAGCATTGCTATGGCTTGATTTTTCAAGCGATGTGCTGGATTTTGGTGTTAATGAATAGATCAGGGTCTGAATTTTCCAAAAAGCATAAATTTGTGGTATTTCGCAAAAGGTTAAGGGCAGGTGTAGTAGTTGAAAGGCAAAAAAATCCCAATTTTTCACATGTCAACCACCCAAAACTTTAAATGGCTTTTTCTCCCCTTAAACGTGCGAATTTCGCGTTTTTACGTTTTCATCTAAAAGTTCAGCCCAAACTAGTGTTTTGATGGTCGGAACATGTTTTAGGCAAAATATCTGGAAATTTCTGTTTCTAGAGCACGTGCAGTTTTTGTGCAGATTTTCAGCTTTGATTGCTCACTGTGCCCGTAATTTTAATCCGATTGTTGAAATTTTGGTCTTATCTTATAGTTGCGTTTGTTTAGTTTGCGGCAAGTGCAAATATGTAGTAATTTGCATGAAAATACTAATTTTTATGACGCTTAGGAGGCATAGACATGTATTTGTCTAAAATACGTCAATTTCCTTGTCAGACCTCTGGCTTTAATCATTCACTGTAGCCACAATTTCTATTCGATTACCAAAATTTTGGTCTCATTTTGTAGCTGTCAGTCTGTTGTTTACGTCAAATACAAATTTGTAGTACTTTTCTTAAGAATACTAATTTTTATAAGGCTCCTTACATTTTTGGGAGCAGGTTATGGAAACTTTTTCCCTTTATAGCATTGCTATGGCTTGATTTTTCAACCGATGTGCTGGATTTTGGTGTTAATGAATAGATCAGGGTCTGAATTTTCCAAAAAGCATAAATTTGTGGTATTTCGCAAAAGGTTAAGGGCAGGTGTAGTAGTTGAAAGGCAAAAAAATCCCAATTTTTCACATGTCAACCACCCAAAACTTTAAATGGCTTTTTCTCCCCTTAAACGTGCGAATTTCGCGTTTTTACGTTTTCATTTAAAAGTTCAGCCCAAACTAGTGTTTTGATGGTCGGAACATGTTTTAGGCAAAATATCTGGAAATTTCTGTTTCTAGAGCACGTGCAGTTTTTGTGCAGATTTTCAGCTTTGATTGCTCACTGTGTCCGTAATTTTAATCCGATTGTTGAAATTTTGGTCTTATCTTATAGTTGCGTTTGTTTAGTTTGCGGCAAGTGCAAATATGTAGTAAATTGCATGAAAATACTAATTTTTATGACGCTTAGGAGGCATAGACATGTATTTGTCTAAAATACGTCAATTTTCTTGTCAGACCTCTGGCTTTAATCATTCACTGTAGCCACAATTTCTATTCGATTACCAAAATTTTGGTCTCATTTTGTAGCTGTCAGTCTGTTGTTTACGTCAAATACAAATTTGTAGTACTTTTCATAAGAATACTAATTTTTATAAGGCTCCTTACATTTTTGGGAGCAGGTTATGGAAACTTTTTCCCTTTATAGCATTGCTGTGGCTTGATTTTTCAACCGATGTGCTGGATTTTGGTGTTAATGAATAGATCAGGGTCTGAATTTTCCAAAAAGCATAAATTTGTGGTATTTCGCAAAAGGTTAAGGGCAGGTGTAGTAGTTGAAAGGCAAAAAAATCCCAATTTTTCACATGTCAACCACCCAAAACTTTAAATGGCTTTTTCTCCCCTTAAACGTGCGAATTTCGCGTTTTTACGTTTTCATTTAAAAGTTCAGCCCAAACTAGTGTTTTGATGGTCGGAACATGTTTTAGGCAAAATATCTGGAAATGGCTGTTTCTAGAACACGTGCAGTTTTTGTGCAGATTTTCAGCTTTGATTGCTCACTGTGCCCGTAATTTTAATCCGATTGTTGAAGTTTTGGTCTTATCTTATAGTTGCGTTTGTTTAGTTTGCGGCAAGTGCAAATATGTAGTAATTTGCATGAAAATACTAATTTTTATGATGCTTAGGAGGCATAGACATGTATTTGTCTAAAATACGTCAATTTCCTTGTCAGACCTCTGGCTTTAATCATTCACTGTAGCCACAATTTCTATTCGATTACCAAAATTTTGGTCTCATTTTGTAGCTGTCAGTCTGTTGTTTACGTCAAATACAAATTTGTAGTACTTTTCATAAGAATACTAATTTTTATAAGGCTCCTTACATTTTTGGGAGCAGGTTATGGAAACTTTTTCCCTTTATAGCATTGCTATGGCTTGATTTTTCAACCGATGTGCTGGATTTTGGTGTTAATGAATAGATCAGGGTCTGAATTTTCCAAAAAGCATAAATTTGTGGTATTTCGCAAAAGGTTAAGGGCAGGTGTAGTAGTTGAAAGGCAAAAAAATCCCAATTTTTCACATGTCAACCACCCAAAACTTTAAATGGCTTTTTCTCCCCTTAAACGTGCGAATTTCGCGTTTTTACGTTTTCATTTAAAAGTTCAGCCCAAACTAGTGTTTTGATGGTTGGAACATGTTTTAGGCAAAATATCTGGAAATGGCTGTTTCTAGAGCACGTGCAGTTTTTGTGCAGATTTTCAGCTTTGATTGCTCACTGTGCCCGTAATTTTTATCCGATTGTTGAAATTTTGGTCTTATCTTATAGTTGCGTTTGTTTAGTTTGCGGCAAGTGCAAATATGTAGTAATTTGCATGAAAATACTAATTTTTATGACGCTTAGGAGGCATAGACATGTATTTGTCTAAAATACGTCAATTTCCTTGTCAGACCTCTGGCTTTAATCATTCACTGTAGCCACAATTTCTAATCTATTACCAAAATTTTGGTCTCATTTTGTAGCTGTCAGTCTGTTGTTTACGTCAAATACAAATTTGTAGTGCTTTTCATAAGAATACTAATTTTTATAAGGCTCCTTACATTTTTGGGAGCAGGTTATGGAAACTTTTTCCCTTTATAGCATTGCTGTGGCTTGATTTTTCAACCGATGTGCTGGATTTTGGTGTTAATGAATAGATCAGGGTCTGAATTTTCCAAAAAGCATAAATTTGTGGTATTTCGCAAAAGGTTAAGGGCAGGTGTAGTAGTTGAAAGGCAAAAAAATCCCAATTTTTCACATGTCAACCACCCAAAACTTTAAATGGCTTTTTCTCCCCTTAAACGTGCGAATTTCGCGTTTTTACGTTTTCATTTAAAAGTTCAGCCCAAACTAGTGTTTTGATGGTCGGAACATGTTTTAGGCAAAATATCTGGAAATTTCTGTTTCTAGAGCACGTGCAGTTTTTGTGCAGATTTTCAGCTTTGATTGCTCACTGTGCCCGTAATTTTAATCCGATTGTTGAAATTTTGGTCTTATCTTATAGTTGCGTTTGTTTAGTTTGCGGCAAGTGCAAATATGTAGTAAATTGCATGAAAATACTAATTTTTATGACGCTTAGGAGGCATAGACATGTATTTGTCTAAAATACGTCAATTTCCTTGTCAGACCTCTGGCTTTAATCATTCACTGTAGCCACAATTTCTATTCGATTACCAAAATTTTGGTCTCATTTTGTAGCTGTCAGTCTGTTGTTTACGTCAAATACAAATTTGTAGTACTTTTCATAAGAATACTAATTTTTATAAGGCTCCTTACATTTTTGGGAGCAGGTTATGGAAACTTTTTCCCTTTATAGCATTGCTGTGGCTTGATTTTTCAGCCGATGTGCTGGATTTTGGTGTTAATGAATAGATCAGGGTCTGAATTTTCCGAAAATCATAAATTTGTGGTATTTCGCAAAAGGTTAAGGGCAGGTGTAGTAGTTGAAAGGCAAAAAAATCCCAATTTTTCACATGTCAACCACCCAAAACTTTAAATGGCTTTTTCTCCCCTTAAACGTGCGAATTTCGCGTTTTTACGTTTTCATTTAAAAGTTCAGCCCAAACTAGTGTTTTGATGGTCGGAACATGTGTTAGGCAAAATATCTGGAAATGGCTGTTTCTAGAGCACGTGCAGTTTTTGTGCAGATTTTCAGCTTTGATTGCTCACTGTGCCCGTAATTTTAATTCGATTGTTGAAATTTTGGTCTTATTTTATAGTTGCGTTTGTTGAGTTTGCGGCAAGTGCAAATATGTAGTAATTTGCATGAAAATACTAATTTTTATGATGCTTAGGAGGCATAGACATGTATTTGTCTAAAATACGTCAATTTCCTTGTCAGACCTCTGGCTTTAATCATTCTCTGTAGCCACAATTTCTATTCGATTACCAAAATTTTGGTCTCATTTTGTAGCTGTCAGTCTGTTGTTTACGTCAAATACAAATTTGTAGTACTTTTCATAAGAATACTAATTTTTATAAGGCTCCTTACATTTTTGGGAGCAGGTTATGGAAACTTTTTCCCTTTATAGCATTGCTGTGGCTTGATTTTTCAACCGATGTGCTGGATTTTGGTGTTAATGAATAGATCAGGGTCTGAATTTTCCAAAAAGCATAAATTTGTGGTATTTCGCAAAAGGTTAAGGGCAGGTGTAGTAGTTGAAAGGCAAAAAAATCCCAATTTTTCACATGTCAACCACCCAAAACTTTAAATGGCTTTTTCTCCCCTTAAACGTGCGAATTTCGCGTTTTTACGTTTTCATTTAAAAGTTCAGCCCAAACTAGTGTTTTGATGGTCGGAACATGTTTTAGGCAAAATATCTGGAAATGGCTGTTTCTAGAGCACGTGCAGTTTTTGTGCAGATTTTCAGCTTTGACTGCTCACTGTGCCCGTAATTTTAATCCGATTGTTGAAGTTTTGGTCTTATCTTATAGTTGCGTTTGTTTAGTTTGTGGCAAGTGCAAATATGTAGTAATTTGCATGAAAATACTAATTTTTATGACGCTTAGGAGGCATAGACATGTATTTGTCTAAAATACGTCAATTTCCTTGTCAGACCTCTGGCTTTAATCATTCACTGTAGCCACAATTTCTATTCGATTACCAAAATTTTGGTCTCATTTTGTAGCTGTCAGTCTGTTGTTTACGTCAAATACAAATTTGTAGTACTTTTCATAAGAATACTAATTTTTATAAGGCTCCTTACATTTTTGGGAGCAGGTTATGGAAACTTTTTCCCTTTATAGCATTGCTGTGGCTTGATTTTTCAACCGATGTGCTGGATTTTGGTGTTAATGAATAGATCAGGGTCTGAATTTTCCAAAAAGCATAAATTTGTGGTATTTCGCAAAAGGTTAAGGGCAGGTGTAGTAGTTGAAAGGCAAAAAAATCCCAATTTTTCACATGTCAACCACCCAAAACTTTAAATGGCTTTTTCTCCCCTTAAACGTGCGAATTTCGCGTTTTTACGTTTTCATTTAAAAGTTCAGCCCAAACTAGTGTTTTGATGGTCGGAACATGTTTTAGGCAAAATATCTGGAAATGGCTGTTTCTAGAGCACGTGCAGTTTTTGTGCAGATTTTCAGCTTTGATTGCTCACTGTGCCCGTAATTTTAATCCGATTGTTGAAATTTTGGTCTTATCTTATAGTTGCGTTTGTTTAGTTTGCGGCAAGTGCAAATATGTAGTAATTTGCATGAAAATACTAATTTTTATGACGCTTAGGAGGCATAGACATGTATTTGTCTAAAATACGTCAATTTCCATGTCAGACCTCTGGCTTTAATCATTCACTGTAGCCACAATTTCTAATCGATTACCAAAATTTTGGTCTCATTTTGTAGCTGTCAGTCTGTTGTTTACGTCAAATACAAATTTGTAGTACTTTTCATAAGAATACTAATTTTTATAAGGCTCCTTACATTTTTGGGAGCAGGTTATGGAAACTTTTTCCCTTTATAGCATTGCTGTGGCTTGATTTTTCAACCGATGTGCTGGATTTTGGTGTTAATGAATAGATCAGGGTCTGAATTTTCCAAAAAGCATAAATTTGTGGTATTTCGCAAAAGGTTAAGGGCAGGTGTAGTAGTTGAAAGGCAAAAAAATCCCAATTTTTCACATGTCAACCACCCAAAACTTTAAATGGCTTTTTCTCCCCTTAAACGTGCGAATTTCGCGTTTTTACGTTTTCATTTAAAAGTTCAGCCCAAACTAGTGTTTTGATGGTTGGAACATGTTTTAGGCAAAATATCTGGAAATGGCTGTTTCTAGAGCACGTGCAGTTTTTGTGCAGATTTTCAGCTTTGATTGCTCACTGTGCCCGTAATTTTAATCCGATTGTTGAAATTTTGGTCTTATCTTATAGTTGCGTTTGTTTAGTTTGCGGCAAGTGCAAATATGTAGTAATTTGCATGAAAATACTAATTTTTATGACGCTTAGGAGGCATAGACATGTATTTGTCTAAAATACGTCAATTTCCTTGTCAGACCTCTGGCTTTAATCATTCACTGTAGCCACAATTTCTAATCTATTACCAAAATGTTGGTCTCATTTTGTAGCTGTCAGTCTGTTGTTTACGTCAAATACAAATTTGTAGTACTTTTCATAAGAATACTAATTTTTATAAGGCTCCTTACATTTTTGGGAGCAGGTTATGGAAACCTTTTCCCTTTATAGCATTGCTGTGGCTTGATTTTTCAACCGATGTGCTGGATTTTGGTGTTAATGAATAGATCAGGGTCTGAATTTTCCAAAAAGCATAAATTTGTGGTATTTCGCAAAAGGTTAAGGGCAGGTGTAGTAGTTGAAAGGCAAAAAAATCCCAATTTTTCACATGTCAACCACCCAAAACTTTAAATGGCTTTTTCTCCCCTTAAACGTGCGAATTTCGCGTTTTTACGTTTTCATTTAAAAGTTCAGCCCAAACTAGTGTTTTGATGGTCGGAACATGTTTTAGGCAAAATATCTGGAAATTTCTGTTTCTAGAGCACGTGCAGTTTTTGTGCAGATTTTCAGCTTTGATTGCTCACTGTGCCCGTAATTTTAATCCGATTGTTGAAATTTTGGTCTTATCTTATAGTTGCGTTTGTTTAGTTTGCGGCAAGTGCAAATATGTAGTAATTTGCATGAAAATACTAATTTTTATGACGCTTAGGAGGCATAGACATGTATTTGTCTAAAATACGTCAATTTCCATGTCAGACCTCTGGCTTTAATCATTCACTGTAGCCACAATTTCTAATCGATTACCAAAATTTTGGTCTCATTTTGTAGCTGTCAGTCTGTTGTTTACGTCAAATACAAATTTGTAGTACTTTTCATAAGAATACTAATTTTTATAAGGCTCCTTACATTTTTGGGAGCAGGTTATGGAAACCTTTTCCCTTTATAGCATTGCTGTGGCTTGATTTTTCAACCGATGTGCTGGATTTTGGTGTTAATGTATAGATCAGGGTCTGAATTTTCCAAAAAGCATAAATTTGTGGTATTTCGCAAAAGGTTAAGGGCAGGTGTAGTAGTTGAAAGGCAAAAAAATCCCAATTTTTCACATGTCAACCACCCAAAACTTTAAATGGCTTTTTCTCCCCTTAAACGTGCGAATTTCGCGTTTTTACGTTTTCATTTAAAAGTTCAGCCCAAACTAGTGTTTTGATGGTTGGAACATTATTTAGGCAAAATATCTGGAAATGGCTGTTTCTAGAGCACGTGCAGTTTTTGTGCAGATTTTCAGCTTTGATTGCTCACTGTGCCCGTAATTTTAATCCGATTGTTGAAATTTTGGTCTTATCTTATAGTTGCGTTTGTTTAGTTTGCGGCAAGTGCAAATATGTAGTAATTTGCATGAAAATACTAATTTTTATGACACTTAGGAGGCATAGACATGTATTTGTCTAAAATACGTCAATTTCCTTGTCAGACCTCTGGCTTTAATCATTCACTGTAGCCACAATTTCTAATCTATTACCAAAATTTTGGTCTCATTTTGTAGCTGTCAGTCTGTTGTTTACGTCAAATACAAATTTGTAGTACTTTTCATAAGAATACTAATTTTTATAAGGCTCCTTACATTTTTGGGAGCAGGTTATGGAAACCTTTTCCCTTTATAGCATTGCTGTGGCTTGATTTTTCAACCGATGTGCTGGATTTTGGTGTTAATGAATAGATCAGGGTCTGAATTTTCCAAAAAGCATAAATTTGTGGTATTTCGCAAAAGGTTAAGGGCAGGTGTAGTAGTTGAAAGGCAAAAAAATCCCAATTTTTCACATGTCAACCACCCAAAACTTTAAATGGCTTTTTCTCCCCTTAAACGTGCGAATTTCGCGTTTTTACGTTTTCATTTAAAAGTTCAGCCCAAACTACTGTTTTGATGGTCGGAACATGTTTTAGGCAAAATATCTGGAAATTTCTGTTTCTAGAGCACGTGCAGTTTTTGTGCAGATTTTCAGCTTTGATTGCTCACTGTGCCCGTAATTTTAATCCGATTGTTGAAATTTTGGTCTTATCTTATAGTTGCGTTTGTTTAGTTTGCGGCAAGTGCAAATATGTAGTAATTTGCATGAAAATACTAATTTTTATGACGCTTAGGAGGCATAGACATGTATTTGTCTAAAATACGTCAATTTCCATGTCAGACCTCTGGCTTTAATCATTCACTGTAGCCACAATTTCTAATCGATTACCAAAATTTTGGTCTCATTTTGTAGCTGTCAGTCTGTTGTTTACGTCAAATACAAATTTGTAGTACTTTTCATAAGAATACTAATTTTTATAAGGCTCCTTACATTTTTGGGAGCAGGTTATGGAAACTTTTTCCCTTTATAGCATTGCTGTGGCTTGATTTTTCAACCGATGTGCTGGATTTTGGTGTTAATGAATAGATCAGGGTCTGAATTTTCCAAAAAGCATAAATTTGTGGTATTTCGCAAAAGGTTAAGGGCAGGTGTAGTAGTTGAAAGGCAAAAAAATCCCAATTTTTCACATGTAAACCACCCAAAACTTTAAATGGCTTTTTCTCCCCTTAAACGTGCGAATTTCGCGTTTTTACGTTTTCATTTAAAAGTTCAGCCCAAACTAGTGTTTTGATGGTTGGACCATTGTTTTAGGCAAAATATCTGGAAATGGCTGTTTCTAGAGCACGTGCAGTTTTTGTGCAGATTTTCAGCTTTGATTGCTCACTGTGCCCGTAATTTTAATCCGATTGTTGAAATTTTGGTCTTATCTTATAGTTGCGTTTGTTTAGTTTGCGGCAAGTGCAAATATGTAGTAATTTGCATGAAAATACTAATTTTTATGACGCTTAGGAGGCATAGACATGTATTTGTCTAAAATACGTCAATTTCCTTGTCAGACCTCTGGCTTTAATCATTCACTGTAGCCACAATTTCTAATCTATTACCAAAATTTTGGTCTCATTTTGTAGCTGTCAGTCTGTTGTTTACGTCAAATACAAATTTGTAGTACTTTTCATAAGAATACTAATTTTTATAAGGCTCCTTACATTTTTGGGAGCAGGTTATGGAAACCTTTTCCCTTTATAGCATTGCTGTGGCTTGATTTTTCAACCGATGTGCTGGATTTTGGTGTTAATGAATAGATCAGGGTCTGAATTTTCCAAAAAGCATAAATTTGTGGTATTTCCCAAAAGGTTAAGGGCAGGTGTAGTAGTTGAAAGGCAAAAAAATCCCAATTTTTCACATGTTAACCACCCAAAACTTTAAATGGCTTTTTCTCCCCTTAAACGTGCGAATTTCGCGTTTTTACGTTTTCATTTAAAAGTTCAGCCCAAACTAGTGTTTTGATGGTCGGAACATGTTTTAGGCAAAATATCTGGAAATGGCTGTTTCTAGAACACGTGCAGTTTTTGTGCAGATTTTCAGCTTTGATTGCTCACTGTGCCCGTAATTTTAATCCGATTGTTGAAGTTTTGGTCTTATCTTATAGTTGCGTTTGTTTAGTTTGCGGCAAGTGCAAATATGTAGTAATTTGCATGAAAATACTAATTTTTATGACGCTTAGGAGGCATAGACATGTATTTGTCTAAAATACGTCAATTTCCTTGTCAGACCTCTGGCTTTAATCATTCACTGTCGCCACAATTTCTATTCGATTATCAAAATTTTGGTCTCATTTTGTAGCTGTCAGTCTGTTGTTTACGTCAAATACAAATTTGTAGTACTTTTCATAAGAATACTAATTTTTATAAGGCTCCTTGCATTTGTGGGAGCAGGTTATGGAAACTTTTTCCCTTTATAGCATTGCTGTGGCTTGATTTTTCAACCGATGTGCTGGATTTTGGTGTTAATGAATAGATCAGGGTCTGAATTTTCCAAAAAGCATAAATTTGTGGTATTTCGCAAAAGGTTAAGGGCAGGTATAGTAGTTGAAAGGCAAAAAAATCCCAATTTTTCACATGTCAACCACCCAAAAGTTTAAATGGCTTTTTCTCCCCTTAAACGTGCGAATTTCGCGTTTTTACGTTTTCATTTAAAAGTTCAGCCCAAACTAGTGTTTTGATGGTCGGAACATGTTTTAGGCAAAATATCTGGAAATGGCTGTTTCTAAAGCACGTGCAGTTTTTGTGCAGATTTTCAGCTTTGATTGCTCACTGTGCCCGTAATTTTAATCCGATTGTTGAAATTTTGGTCTTATCTTATAGTTGCGTTTGTTTAGTTTGCGGCAAGTGCAAATATGTAGTAATTTGCATGAAAATACTAATTTTTATGACGCTTAGGAGGCATAGACATGTATTTGTCTAAAATACGTCAATTTCCTTGTCAGACCTCTGGCTTTAATCATTCACTGTAGCCACAATTTCTAATCGATTACCAAAATTTTGGTCTCATTTTGTAGCTGTCAGTCTGTTGTTTACGTCAAATGTAAATTTGTAGTACTTTTCATAAGAATACTAATTTTTATAAGGCTCCTTACATTTTTGGGAGCAGGTTATGGAAACTTTTTCCCTTTATAGCATTGCTGTGGCTTGATTTTTCAACCGATGTGCTGGACTTTGGTGTTAATGAATAGATCAGGGTCTGAATTTTCCAAAAAGCATAAATTTGTGGTATTTCGCAAAAGGTTAAGGGCAGGTGTAGTAGTTGAAAGGCAAAAAAATCCCAATTTTTCACATGTCAACCACCCAAAAGTTTAAATGGCTTTTTCTCCCCTTAAACGTGCGAATTTCGCGTTTTTACGTTTTCATTTAAAAGTTCAGCCCAAACTAGTGTTTTGATGGTCGGAACATGTGTTAGGCAAAATATCTGGAAATGGCTGTTTCTAGAGCACGTGCAGTTTTTGTGCAGATTTTCAGCTTTGATTGCTCACTGTGCCCGTAATTTTAATTCGATTGTTGAAATTTTGGTCTTATTTTATAGTTGCGTTTGTTGAGTTTGCGGCAAGTGCAAATATGTAGTAATTTGCATGAAAATACTAATTTTTATGATGCTTAGGAGGCATAGACATGTATTTGTCTAAAATACGTCAATTTCCTTGTCAGACCTCTGGCTTTAATCATTCACTGTAGCCACAATTTCTATTCGATTACCAAAATTTTGGTCTCATTTTGTAGCTGTCAGTCTGTTGTTTACGTCAAATACAAATTTGTAGTACTTTTCATAAGAATACTAATTTTTATAAGGCTCCTTACATTTTTGGGAGCAGGTTATGGAAACTTTTTCCCTTTATAGCATTGCTGTGGCTTGATTTTTCAACCGATGTGCTGGACTTTGGTGTTAATGAATAGATCAGGGTCTGAATTTTCCAAAAAGCATAAATTTGTGGTATTTCGCAAAAGGTTAAGGGCAGGTGTAGTAGTTGAAAGGCAAAAAAATCCCAATTTTTCACATGTCAACCACCCAAAACTTTAAATGGCTTTTTCTCCCCTTAAACGTGCGAATTTCGCGTTTTTACGTTTTCATTTAAAAGTTCAGCCCAAAATAGTGTTTTGATGGTCGGAACATGTTTTAGGCAAAATATCTGGAAATTTCTGTTTCTAGAGCACGTGCAGTTTTTGTGCAGATTTTCAGCTTTGATTGCTCACTGTGCCCGTAATTTTAATCCGATTGTTGAAATTTTGGTCTTATCTTATAGTTGCGTTTGTTTAGTTTGCGGCAAGTGCAAATATGTAGTAATTTGCATGAAAATACTAATTTTTATGACGCTTAGGAGGCATAGACATGTATTTGTCTAAAATACGTCAATTTCCTTGTCAGACCTCTGGCTTTAATCATTCACTGTAGCCACAATTTCTAATCGATTACCAAAATTTTGGTCTCATTTTGTAGCTGTCAGTCTGTTGTTTACGTCAAATACAAATTTGTAGTACTTTTCATAAGAATACTAATTTTTATAAGGCTCCTTACATTTTTGGGAGCAGGTTATGGAAACTTTTTCCCTTTATAGCATTGCTGTGGCTTGATTTTTCAACCGATGTGCTGGATTTTGGTGTTAATGAATAGATCAGGGTCTGAATTTTCCAAAAAGCATAAATTTGTGGTATTTCGCAAAAGGTTAAGGGCAGGTGTAGTAGTTGAAAGGCAAAAAAATCCCAATTTTTCACATGTCAACCACCCAAAACTTTAAATGGCTTTTTCTCCCCTTAAACGTGCGAATTTCGCGTTTTTACGTTTTCATTTAAAAGTTCAGCCCAAACTAGTGTTTTGATGGTCGGAACATGTTTTAGGCAAAATATCTGGAAATGGCTGTTTCTAGAGCACGTGCAGTTTTTGTGCAGATTTTCAGCTTTGATTGCTCACTGTGCCCGTAATTTTAATCCGATTGTTGAAATTTTGGTCTTATCTTATAGTTGCGTTTGTTTAGTTTGCGGCAAGTGCAAATATGTAGTAATTTGCATGAAAATACTAATTTTTATGACGCTTAGGAGGCATAGACATGTATTTGTCTAAAATACGTCAATTTCCTTGTCAGACCTCTGGCTTTAATCATTCACTGTAGCCACAATTTCTATTCGATTATCAAAATTTTGGTCTCATTTTGTAGCTGTCAGTCTGTTGTTTACGACAAATACAAATTTGTAGTACTTTTCATAAGAATACTAATTTTTATAAGGCTCCTTACATTTTTGGGGGCAGGTTATGGAAACTTTTTCCCTTTATGGCATTGCTGTGGCTTGATTTTTCAATCGATGTGCTAGAATTTGGTGTAAATGAATAGATCAGCGTCTGAATTTTCCAAAAAGTATAAATTTGTGGTATTTCGCAAAAGGTTAAGGGCGGGTGTAAATGTTGAAAGGCAAAAAATTCCAATTTTTCACGTGTCAACCACCAAAAACTTTAAATGGCTTTTTCTCCCCTTAAACGTGCGAATTTCGCGTTTTTACGTTTTCATTGAAAAGTTCAGCCCAAACTAGTGTTTTGATGGTCGGAACATGTGTTAGGCAAAATATCTGGAAATGGCTGTTTCTAGAACACGTGCAGTTTTTGTGCAGACTTTCAGCTTTGATTGCTCACTGTGCCCGTAATTTTAATCCGATTGTTGAAATTTTGGTCTTATCTTAAATTTGTGTTTGTTTAGTTTGCGGCAAGTGCAAATATGTAGTAATTTGCATGAAAATACTAATTTTTATGACGCTTAGGAGGCATAGCCATGTATTTGTCTAAAATACGTCAATTTCCTTGTCAGACCTCTGGCTTTAATCATTCACTGTAGCCACAATTTCTATTCGATTATCAAAATTTTGGTCTCATTTTGTAGCTGTCAGTCTGTTGTTTACGTCAAATACAAATTTGTAGTACTTTTCTTAAGAATGCTAATGTTTATAAAGCTCCTTACATTTATGGAAACTTTTTCCCTTTATAGCATTGCTGTGGCTTGATTTTTCAACCGATGTGCTAGATTTTGGTGTTAATGAATAGATCAGCGTCTGAATTTTCCAAAAAGTATAAATTTGTGGTATTTCGCAAAAGGTTAAGGGCGGGTGTAGTAGTTGAAAGGCAAAAAAATCCCAATTTTTCACGTGTCAACCGCCCAAAATTTTAAATGGCTTTTTCTCCCCTTAAACGTGCGAATTTCGCGTTTTTACGTTTTCATTTAAAAGTTCAGCCCAAACTAGTGTTTTGATGGTCGGAACATGTTTTAGGCAAAATATCTGGAAATTGCTGTTTCTAGAACACGTGCAGTTTTTGTGCAGATTTTCAGCTTTGATTGCTCACTGTGCCCGTAATTTTAATCCGATTGTTGAAATTTTGGTCTTATCTTAAAGTTGTGTTTGTTCAGTTTGCGGCAAGTGCAAATATGTAGTAATTTGCATGAAAATACTAATTTTTATGACGCTTAGGAGGCATAGACATGTATTTGTCTAAAATACGTCAATTTCCTTGTCAGACCTCTGGCTTTAATCATTCACTGTAGCCACAATTTCTATTCGATTATCAAAATTTTGGTCTCATTTTGTAGCTGTCAGTTTGTTGTTCACGTCAAATGAATAGATCAGCGTCTGAATTTTCCAAAAATGATAAGTTTTTTGCAACTCCGCCATAGACGGTCCCAAGCCGGTTTGAGAAAGGAGGACGGAACCCCTTTTTTCCCCACCCCGAAACTTCCATTATTTTTCATCCCGAACCCCCCAATTAAATGGTAGTAAATGCTTTTGGGACGCACAATGGGATTTCCTGGTTCCCCAATAATGTAACATTAAATGTCGAGAAATGGTCATAACTGCAAACACATCTACAGCTCTGCTACGAAATCCTGCTTACACCTCCTTTGTGAGGACATAAGATGGTGAAGGCGAATCTTCCGCGCCTGATAACGGAATCGACGTAATAACCATGCCGACGAAATGGAGGTTGGGCGACGGGCTAACTCCCCGTCCCTGGAAAACCTTTAATTGTTTCGAAACTTGCAGATATGCCTCAGAATAGATTGAACTCACCTCAACGACCTCGCAAACGAAAATAGGACTCTGACATTGGATCCTGGAGTGTCAGATCACTCAATTATCCTTGCGGTGTTTAGGATCTTTTACAACAGGCCAGTCAATATCAATTAAAAATACAGGCAGTCCAGAAAACGAATTGGACTGGAAACGACGTTCAAGACATGAGATCGCACACCGTATTGAAAAGTGAGAAGCCTTTTGGAAAACGATAATTTTGGAGTGGCCTTCATTGTGGATAGGAGTTCAAATCACACGTTATTGATTTTAAGGCAGTCAATGAACGGTTGTATGCGATCCGTTTAAAAACGAACTTCTTCGAAAGCTGGCTGATAAATATTCACGCCCTGACCGAAGAAAAGGACGAAGAAACGAATCACCTGGAAAGACTGGTTGACAATCACCTGGAAAGACTGGTTGACTCATTGCCCGCAAAGGACACAAAAATTATTCTGGGTGATTTTATCACTAATGAGCAATGAGGCCTCCACAATGAGACAAATGAGAATGGCCAGTGCCTGATTGACTTTGCATGTAGCAGAAATCTAGTCATACGTTTGACTTGCTTCCCACATCGACGGATTCATAAAATGACCTGGGTATCACCGGATGGCAACACACAGAACCAGATCGGTTTTGTTCTGATCCAACAACGTTGGGCTTCGAGCATACTTAACCTTCGTAAATACCGAGAAGCCAACTGTAACTCAGATCATAACTTGATCAAATTAACCTATCGATGTCATATGTCAAAGGCATATTCAGCGAAGACCAGCCCGCTACAAGAATTTTACATCGAAAGGCTCCAAACGGCGTCTGTGGCCAAATATTTCATGGAGACCCTCGACAATCTGCTGGCTCCCATCTTATTAGAAGCATCGTTAAAGACGACCAACGAGCTCTGGATGGAAGTGAAAGCGGTTATCAGGAACGTGGCAGACCAGACGATCGGACATCAAGCCCGGCGCAAGAGGAATGATTGGTTCGATGATGAGTGCCAGAATGCGTTAGATAAAAAGAATCAGCCGTACAAAGAAAATACGTAGGTAGCAAAACCAGGACGAAGCGAGAACACTATGAAAAACTCAGAAGAGTAGCGAATAAGATAATTAGGATTAAGAAAAGAAAATACTATGACGGCCAGTTGAGAGGTAGAGATATAAGTTTAGCGAGCTACAACACAAGACAAGCATACAAAGTAGTGAAAAGCCTGAAACGTGGTTATCAGTCCAGAACCTAGCTTTGTCGTGATCGGCAATATCATCGCTGATGAAACCAAGATTAAGGAAAGATGGGCAACATATTTCGAAGCTCCAGAGCATTGGAGCCTATAGATGTCTGTGGAGAGCTTCTATTGGCCCCATCAACTCTGGATGAAGTTTGTTCCATCATCAAAGCCCAAAAGAATAATAAAGCGCTTGGCATCGTTGAGATCCCAGTGGAGCTCATCAAATATGGTGGCAGTAGTGTTCATCAAGTTATTCACAAAGTCATCCAGTACATTTGGCAACAAGAACGTGTAGTAATCAAGCAATTATACTAACAAACTGCTCGAAAACCCTTCTATCTCCTATCCAAAATTGTAATGGCAGATTTAAAAAAAAATGTAATTTTTTCGCCTGTGATTGTAATTTGTAGAATAGTTTTTCTTCTTATTATTATTATTAAATGTTACCTCATATCAACTTTCCTCTATATTAAAATTTAAATGTTCTCCGTTAACTATCTTTTCTATAAAATTTAATTTTTCATTACTATTTCAAATTTTCATTTCTATCCTTCATGCAAATTTCTACACTATATGTAAATTTTCTTCACTTTATTCAAATTTCTTTACTTCGTTTCTAATTTCTTTAGTTCTTTTAAAATTTCCGTCTTGCAGTTAAATTTTGGTTTTTTTCTTTTAAAAATTTTGAATCTGCCCATTACAATTTAGGATGTGGAACCCCTGACTTAATGCACGGTAGTCCATTCTTGACGTTAGCGTTAACTGAACTCTTATCTGCGATTCCCTTAGTAACGAAAAAATAAAGATGATAGATCCGAAATGGGTGTGCCAGCTGGTGATATGATCAGCTTGTGTGGGTGTTTACGGGAAAACAAGAGGAAAGATGGAACGAAGAAGATAAGAGAGGAGATTGAATCAAGTCGTGATTGCGCGTGGACAGTACTCTTATTGGGGAATGTTGTTCTTTATAAATTAGTTTGGGTTTACCAATAAATCTGGAATCGCTGGTTTTCACCTGGATATTATTATGATCATTTAGCGATTATTGGTTTCAGTTTGTGGTTTCAAGTGGGATTAAGTTTATAAAGAATATAAACGGTGGCATCGGGCGGCACAGTGCGGAGACGACGTGAAAGATAATGAAAGTGTTTATAATTGAAAACGATACACGCATGAAGTGCGCGAAGTAAATAATCATTTGATCGCTTGACACATATGCCGATATCGATGTGCAATGATTTATTGAGCATAATTAGTGATGCAGGTGATATGTTGGAGCCAAGCGAGGATTAAAATGTAATCGAGGACGCGAGGAGGACAATCAGCTTCCGTTTAATCTTGTCTCGCGCTAGCAATATCTCGGCTAACATACCTCGTGACACGGCACTACTTGGCCTACTTTCTATCAATAACGCGATAACGGCAGATTAATATGCATGCATGCCAAACTGTGGAAATGAAAAACTCCCGAGTTGGATTAAAAATTGTTCGGAGGGAAGACCGCTTTCTTTGATTTTTTGATTGCTATAACATTCAAGGTGGATTAGAGAAAAGTGTTTGTAAAAGTTGAAGAAGTGAGTTGATGAGACCGTAGAAGAGAACTGTTTTCGTGGGACAGAAAGTGCGATTTTATACCACGAAGTCGTCCCGATGTAAGATGGTTAAATTGCATCAAATGGAAAAGTGCTATGAAAGTGATAACTTTGTTGAAAGTCCTTTTTGAATTAAAGAACAAATTTTTGCTTGACAGTATGGGAAAATTTTAGCACGGGACCGTTTTTGAATTTACATGGTACTACAAGGAAGCTCTTGAGTCCAAATTGTGTCTCTTGTACTAACGTTATCACCGGTTCCTGTCAGCTTTTCACGAAAAACAGAATTTCGAAGGAAACGAACATTTTAATCACCAAGTTATCCAGGGGTTTGTTCTCGTACGTCGTGAATTTGGAATAGACTTTTGACGAAACGAGTAAATAAGTCAAAATTAAAATAAGCGCCATCTCAACCGCGTGTTAGCTTTTTTTTCCACAACGACAAATTATGAATTTGAATGGTCAACAAAATAGCGCTAAATAATTATGAAAAGCGTGTGAAACAGACCAAGAGCGCACATTTTTTGAATTAGCCGCTCTACTCTATTTTAATGCTAAATCATTTAAATTTACTTAGAGTGACCCCACCCTTTTGTCCTTCGCCGAGCGCTGGGAAATCACCAGAAAAAGAATCGTGGAAGCCGTAGATAAAGATTCAAGGCCTGGGAAAATTGTTTGCAGCATGAATACATACAAAGAGTGAAGGTGAATTCTCTCTATTATGATATTGAACAAAGTGTCCGCCAGTATGGAAAGCCAATTGTTATAGACATTGATATAATTGTCAATAATTGAATGCTAATTTAAACACCGGTGAGGATTCATATCTATTATACCAACTGAGCTTGACAGAAGAGACTTCTAGCACTTTACCTGCGACGAGGCATACTGTCCTGCGATCCTTCCTTGAAAATAATCACATTGACGAACTGTTAAAGTTATTGGATGATCGATTAAACTATGGTGTGTTTTGGGATCATCGTGCAGCAAATCTTTTGTCGGATGAATTATTCAAACATACGGATTTTTATGCATCCGCATGAATTTTTATGCATCAGCATGAATTTTTATGCATCAGCATGAACTTAGCCACGTGGTGTTCACTTAAAAATGATCCACGAAAGTTGAGCTTTCAGGACTGTCCACCCCATCAACGAGCGCTCGTCGAGGAGGATGGGTAAGTACCCTTTTGGATTGATTTCAAATTTTTATGAACCTCTCAAAATTTTCATATACATACTAAATTTTTTTATATACGTTTTCAAATTATTTATATATACATTTTTTAAAAATTTTTCTAATATGTATATATATTTTTAAATGTTTTTTTATACACATTTAATACGGGCACTTGAAATGGTAAATTTCACTAAGACAGAAGGTGACATATTTTTTATAAATAAAATGGATTGTTAAACTGAACCGTCGGTCTTTCCATTCCGTCAAATCTGACCGGGTATAGGACCTGGTAGGGTGGAAGGCTTTTTTCACAAAAAGATGAGCTAGTCATCGGGCGCGCTCCAACTTTCTTTTAGTTTCAGGGACTCTTGCGGGTTGAGTGGCCCCTAGTCAAGGTGCCTTTTTATAGCACAGGGTTATGCGATCCGATTGCATAACTCTGTGACATAAATTGGTCACCGGTATATTTCTTTTCTGTAGGAAGGCTCATGCGGGGTATGTTTGTATGAGTTTTCCACTCAGAAGGGAAATATATGGCCACTGCAATATTTTTTGGATCTTGATCCGGTTGGGCAGATTCGAGGGGGCACCACCACTACCCGGTGGCCCCACTCTTATTTGTGAGCCATGAGAATCGTAGGGTAATGACGAGGTTCCCCTAAGTCCATCTGTTTTGGCTTGCTTCAACTTGTTCTTTGAACAAGCAATTCTTTCCTCTTTGTAGTTACCAACATTTTTTTTCGACTTCGGTTGATTAGTTCTGTTTTTCAAGACCCCAGATATTCGTGAATGCGAAATTCTTATGTAGTGGGTCCTTGTGCTGGGAGAATGAACCCGCCCTACGACACCGCAACGCTAGCCTGGCAGCGCTTTCACGCGTCCCCAGACAAGGGCATTCACGGCGGATATCAACATCTTCTTTCGCCGAGGCAGCAGACCAGCGCTGCAGTCCTTTATGGACATTTACATACCTACCATCCACTACAAACATATGCCGAAAGAGTGAAGCCAATCAATTATATCCCCTTTCCACAAAAAAAAGTGACAAGCGACAGTGCGAAAATTATAGAGGCATATCACTACTTTGTACGGCGTACAAAATATTTTCTAAAATCTTAGAAAATAAAATCGGATCATACGCCAACAGTATAATTGGGAAGTATCAAGGTGGATTTAGGGCAGCTGGATCAACAACAGACCAATTGTTCACAGTCAAGCAGGTACTTGAAACGTACACCAAATTTTCGTTGACTTCAAGCAAGCATACGACAGTATTGATTGTGACGTGCTGTACCAAATAATGCTTTGCTTTGGCATCCCATCCAAACTAGTCCATCTTACCAAAATGACAATGACGTCAACGACCTCCCAAGTCCGCATCAATAACCAACTCACTGATGCCTTTGACACAAATATCGGATTAAAGCAGGGAGATGGCCTGGCCCCATTGCCATTCAACTTGGCTCTGGAGTGCGTCCTGTGGAAGCTACTTGTCGATACGCGAGGTACATTACTATACAAGTCGAGCTAAGAAGTAGCCTATGCGAATGACATCAACATTCTGTCACGGTCGTTAACTGCTGCCAAAGAACTATTCCTGAAACTCGACAGCGAAGCAAAACTAGTAGGGCTACAAATCAATGAAAATAAAACAAAGCTCATGACACAGTCGAGGAAAAATACCTCAAGCACACAAAATATCACACTTGGCGAATACAGTATCGAAAATGTTAGCGAATTTGTATATTTAGGCACCAAAATAACGAAAACAGGCAATGAAAGAGACGAAATACGCCGTAGAATACAGCTCGCAAATAAAATATTTTATTCAGTATTGACAATCTTGAACACCAGCTGCGTACACAGAAAAAAAAAGCTCCAAGTATAAAAATCTGTGATAAAACCTGTGTTATGCTATGGGTGTGAAACATAGACCCTAGCCCAAGCATCCGCAAATATATTGAACGCTTTTGAGCGACGGGTCCTGAGGCGAATAATTAGAGCGAAACTAGACGGGAACCAATGGCGAATTTGATACAACCATGAGTTGTATGAAATTTTTGACGATCCGGAGGTCTCAAAGATTGTAAGACTCCGGAAGCTGTAGTGGGCTGGACACATGAATCGTATGGACGAACAACGGATACCCAAGAAGGTATTCGTTGTGAGAACTGAAGGCCAGAGGCCAATGGGGAAACCGAGGAAACGCTGGTCTGACTTGGTCGACGAAAACAGTTCATCGCTGCTCGGGTTTCGGAATTGGAGGACGCGATCAATGGACCGAGACAGTTTGAAGCGCTGTTTGCAGGAAGCGAAGGCCCGAGAGGGGCTGTAGTGCTAAGAAGAAGAAGAAGAAAGTATATACGAGGAACTAAATTTTGTATTTATCTTGAAATGAAACGAAAGCACATAATCATGCTCGAATTGAACAATAAATAGGAAGGCGGATAGACTGTAGATTTTACTAAACCAGATTGTTAGGCATCGCAATTTTAGTTATGGAAATAGTTCTGCCCAAATCTTGGTAGGATTAATCTTGTAATTAACTGCTTAGAAAATAGCATCGTGGTGGGCATTCTAGATATAATAATGAGAGGTTTGCGAAGCAAAGAAAAAAAAATATTCGCTAGGTTGGTAAGAATTATAGAACTATGGGGCCAAACAGTATTAGTCTTGAACGAGTCGATAATTACAAGCAGATTGCGGGTCGATAGCTAGGATCATTAAAATTCACTTAGACACTAGAGATATCTTTGCTACATACTATCAAGTGGATAACTATTATGAAGGAGAATAGATTCGAGCATACAGACTCGGGGCAAATAGTATTCAGGTTATTGTCGAAATCTTTCTTTAAACGTTAAACAAAGGTAAGCCGGAGAATTCAACTGAAGGAGTTAATTTAGATGAAAACCCACTTCAAGCTGGGGGGGGAACGTTACGAGTGACCCAACCACTTGGAAGGTACCCTCGCGTATACTGTTCACGCAAGACTGTAAGAAAATGAAGAACTTATTTTGAGCACCAGGACAGATTAGCCACCGCGAGCCAAGGTTTAAAGTTAGGAATTATTATGAAAAAGGAAAACTCGGATAGTTGTTCGAATTAAAAAAAAACTGTGTAAAGTAGAGTAATTAACCGGATGTATGTAACTAGTGCGTAAGTCTGCAAGTTAAATCCACTTCCACACCAGGCAAGGAAAAGGAAAAGTTTCCTCTCACGGAACGCCAGAACAACGAGAACAAATGGCCATCGTCTGCAATTGCTCCGACTTTGTAGCTTCAATTTATAGCGCCTTTGAACATCAAGACACAAAAAATGTCATATGTTCGCTTTGCGGTGCCGTGAAATTTTGGATCTGATGGGATATTGTGGCTGTGGCAATTTGCAGGGTATCTACCAAGTATCGGGTCCACCAACAGAACGACAAATTACCTATATATACCGTGGTACACACAAGGGGTTGGAGTAGTTACAATCGATGAAAAAAATTCATGGGGACATAAACCGACCGAACGCCCTGCACACGGAGATGCAAAATTGAACAATTTCGGCGTATCAGTACCAGGATTGTTGCTGATATGGTTTATTTTAATATCAGCGGATGCTGATTTATTGATACTAATATCAGTTGATGCTGATAGTGAGCTTGAGTTATATAACAAGAAGCTATACTGACAGAAAATGTTGCTTTAGATTAGTGAAGTATTTTCGCAAGTCAAACAGTATTTGCAGCAATCAACATACTTACTTTCAGACAAACTTTGAGGTCATTGTATCTTAAAGTAGTAGAGAATTTTAGAATAATTGCCTGGAATACAGGGTGGGCCAGAAAGGCGTACGATTTTAAAAACACTCTTACGTTTGAAGCTTTAGAGAGGGGACTGCGCGGGTGGTGGGGTTAAGTAGCTCGGTTCTCGGAAATTTAGTCGCGATGGATCACTTCACCGAAGCGCAACGTGCATTCTACGTTAAACATTATTAAAAATCACAATTCGTGCGCTATTGTTCGGCGTTTATTTCGGCGTGAGTTTGGATTACATGACCTAAATCAGTGTCCGAAAGAAAGTGTGATTCAATCGTGGGTCAGAAAGTTCGAAGAGAATGGTTCGACTCTCAAACAGAAGCCTGCAGGACGCCCAAGGTCAACAAGAACGGAATTATCGGACCCTACTTCTTCGAAAAAACAAGGCCAATCTGTCACTGTAAATTCTGACCGATACATAGCCATGTTAAGGGCTTTTTTCTTTCCACAACTGCAACAATTTGAAGCCTATAATCGTGTGACATGGTTTCAACAAGATGGCGCGACATGCCATACAGCTAATGCCTCTTTGGCGGTCGTAAACGAGATGTTTGCTGGGAAACTGATATCGCGCCGAGGTGACATTGCATGGCTTCCTAGAAGTCCGGATCTGACGCCACCGGACTTTTTTTTGTGGAGATACCTAAAAAGTAGAGTCTACACCAATAACCCAGCCTCGATTAACCAGTTGAAGACAAATATCCGGGAAGAAATGGCAGCTATTTCCCGTGCAATGTGCCAGCGAGTTTTTACCAATTTGAGGGTCAGATTCGAAGAATGTTTGCAGCGGGATGGTGCACACCTGGATGACGTTATTTTTAAGAAATGAATTTCCCAGATGTCGATTTTTATAGAAATAAAAATTTGTATGTGAATTGTACTCAGTTTTTTTTAATGATTTTTTCAAATTCGCAATTCTTTCTGGCCCACCCTGTATAACAATTAAAAAGTTCAGGTTCTAAGGCATCCTAATTAAAAGATAATTATCGGTTTTTATTTTCAAACAAGACTTTTTTTCTCTAACATAGTTTCAGCTAAGCATTATTTGAACATATTTTAATGTAATGAATGATTTGTTGTTATTAATATTGAAATTTAATCAATGGTAAATTATGTTTTAAGAACAATAGCTGAGCTTTTTCAGCATGCAGCCTATTACGTGTTGGAGTATAAATAACACCAGCGCTGCCAAACAATTGCTCACTGGGAACGCTTACCGGCGGGGGTGAGAGGAATTTCCTTGTCAGCGTAGAAAGTTCTTTATAATTAGTTGTTCCATGAGTTCTCCACCAGTCAAGTGGATCTTGCGAGATCATAATTTTCTTCTCCTTACAATATTGCGTCAAAAGAGTTTTCAATTTTGAGTTCATATCTGGATTTAAACTATTGAAGTTGTCATTGTCTTCATCACTTGAAACTAGTAACTGTTTAAGTTCATTTTGCAGAGTTTGTTTTTTAACACTTCTAGCTGTGTGCTGTTCTTCATCGTCTGTTTCCATTAGAGTATTAGTCCGTGACCTGTTCAAAAATGATGCACTAGTTTCATCTGAATTATTTACTAGTCTTAGTATTTCCGACTCAATTTTTTCCTTGAAAAATTCACTAATGAATTTTGCATTGTATCCGGGATCGAAAAAAAGTGGATTTTGCGAATGTGAAATTGTTTTCAATGCCATAAAATTTGATAGAGATATTATTCTTTAAGATTCTAATAAGATGTTGTATTGCATCTGGGTTGTCTGGTTTAGCTAACGCATTATCAAGCTTTTTCGTTAGCAGATGAATAAATGAAATCACTGATGAAATCAGAGCATACGAATTGCTTAATTGCCATGTACAGTCATCAAACATTCTCAACAAACTAACGCAGTCTACAATTATTTTCTACTCCTTAACGAAACAAGCTGGTATATCGTGGTTGTTACTGTAAATGCTTAATGAATCTAGTATAAGTAATTTTTGAATAATGCTGGTTGGTTTTTTCTCCTTTTTCCAATTGAATCAAAAAATATCTAATAATCTTAGTTAATTTAAATTTGCAAGTGTATTTTTTTCATTAAATGTGTTTAACTGATAACGTATAAATTTAGAGAGCCATTCGGGCCATTAAGTTTTTTATAGTTTTATTGTTTGGAATTTGCTTTATGTTCTTTTAAAAATTTATAACGATTGGTATTAAATAAAGCGCTTCTAATTTGGGTTGATTGAGGCGCTCCTGAATAACACTCAGTTCTTTTTGGGCTATTGTCGAATGATTGAAGTGGTTCACCATTTTTTGGAGCTTTCGTTTTGTATCTATTAAAGTTTGATCAGATGTCAGCCCATTTTTGACACAAATTTGAAGTTTATGTACTGTGCAGTCTATAACGCTCAAATCTGATATCATCATGGCCCTTTTCATATTCGATCCTTCGTCTCTTATTATGCAATGAACTTGATCTTTAGATATTCCCCTTTCACTGAGCATCGATTGGTATTTTTCAGCAATAATATCTCCTATACGTCGATCATCGAATGTTTCACATCTGAGAATTATTGATTTGCGACTTTTCGTTAACTCCATGACAGATTAAACTTAGTAAGGACACCATGGGGCTTGGATCCGTCCAAATGTCCGATGCAAAGCTCATGTAGGTAAATTCTTATAAAATGTTTCTTACTTTTACGGGAACTTTTTGGTAAATTTCTTTACATATATACTCAGTGAAAAACTTGCGCCCTCTCAAATTATATTTTGGCATAACCGTTTTCATTAGTCTTTGAAAGCCAATTCCTTCTACAAAATGAAACGGTAGATCTTGGACAGTAATTATTTTGGCTATTAATTTATCAACGATTACACTCATTGGGTTGTTTTTGTCCTAGTGTTTTTCTTTTTGAAGTGGGTCTTCAATAGTTAGTTGTTTTTTTGCTTGCTGTGTTGCTGTAAGGACTTTACCTAAAACAGAAATCAAAAATACTGCTATAAACCATCTTTTCACGAAAGAGCATAAAGCACGATATATCCACGAAAGAACAAAGTACGGCAGGCCCGTGCGCAGCATTCGTTTATGGCGGGGGGTTTGACATGTGTGTATCATGTTAGTTTATGAAGTTAATAAAAAATAATAAGACACTTTCCTTATAAATGAAGACATTTTATTGTGTCTTGACTTGATATTCAGTTATTATATAATAAATTAACTCTGCGAGGTGTAGAAAAAAACTTCTCCAAAACTCTTTGCAGATCGACCTCGACATCAAGATGTATATTGAGCGAGGCTAATCCGTTCAGCTGATCTTCAGACATTGTTGACCTAAGGTAAGTCTTGAGGCGACGCAATGTTGAAAAGGAGCGTTCATTCGTCGCTGTCGTTACAGGCAGAACTGTCAAAATGCGAAGCATTGGATGAACATTTGGAAACGCATCTCCATTGCACATATCGAGTGCTTCAAGCCAATTTTTAACGTTCTTTCTGTCGATGCGTTGACGCCAAAGTTTGACTTTGTCTACCCAGATGTCACAAGAATCATCCCGCAAAATTGAAGAGTATGGTTCAAACAATTGAGCGCAGGACTCTTCATTGAAATTCTTCATTTTGTTGAGGAAGAGGCAAGCAAAGTTTGATAAAATTTTTTGGTGATTCAAAAATCGATCTTGTAAATGCGTCAGAAACAAATCAATGTATGGGATGTAAATTGTTATGCGAAAATAATCTTCAACTGAATCAGTTTGTACGTTGGAGCGTTGAGTCTGTTTTGACGCGAGCCTTGGTTTCCGCAGTTCGATGTTGTATTTTGCGCTGATTTCGCTCACGGTTTTGAAAAATTCCTCTGAAGTCCTTTTCGGCGTTTTCTCTTCTTTCAAGCAGGACTTGTTTCGCAGCATCAGCCAGTTCGATAGCCTCGTCAAGATTCTGGTTTTCGGACTAAAGTACTAGACTGAGAGATAAAGTCAAAGAATGTACTGAGCTCAAAATATGCATGGAGATCTGGAAATTAAATTCAAAGAATGAAGAATATACAAGCATCTCATAATAGAGAGCTGGTAACGTGCTATTGTGAGTCTTGAATTTTACCTGGAAATTCGCAGTTTTTATAGCTGAAAGAAGTTGGAAAGCTCCAGGTGAAGTCGTCGGATCCTTCCAGGTGGTCGAAATAACATCAAGAGCGCGAATTACTGCTGGTTGTAAGTGCAGATAAGTTGCGACAGACTCGTGTTGCTCTACCCATCTGGTTTTGCAAAACTTTTTCAATTTCTTCAACCGACTTTCACGTAGCGTCTCATCTTCATTGATCGCATCTTGAAGAGCATTTTGGCGTTTCGGATAGATGAAGAAAGTATGAATGCTTTCGAGGGTTCCCAAACAATTTCTGATTGCTGTTGTATTGCATGCAGAGCTGACTGCCAAATTAAAGCTGTGAGCAGCACAATGGGAGTAGAGCGCGAGTGGATAACGCTCTCTGACATCAACTTGGGCTCCATGGAATTCTCCAATAACCGCTCTCGCGCCATCATATCCCTGTCCGAGAAAATATGTGCAATTAAGTCGGGAAGAATCCAAGAAATTGAGATAAGAAGTTCCTATTCCTTTTCCAGTGAAATCTGCGATAGTGATGAAGCACAAAAAATCTTCACGAATGATAAACTTCCCGTCGCTCTTATCCAAGTATCGAGTGCAAATTGAGCTTTGTTCTATTCCTGCAATGTCCGGTGTGTCATCTCCAAGAAAAGAAAAGCCCATCGATTCGTTGACTCGATCGACAATGTGATTCATGATCAGATCGTGACAAATGTTAATCAGTTCATACTGAACTTGGTTGCTTATATACATAGCATTCTTTGGCAATTCAACCAGTAGTTTCTTCAACTCTTCATCATTTTTTGCTTGAAACCTCAAGAGAGCTCGGAAATTTCCGTCATTAATTAACGGCTCATCTTCAGAAATTCTCCCCGTATCCCTGGAGTTCCGAAGAGCAAGCCCTTGCAGGCCGCTCTTCGGAACTCCAGGCTGCTCCGAAGAGTAAGCCCTTGCAGGCCGCAAAGCGTAGTTTACTTTCATTTATAAAGTCAAGTTTTTGTTTCGAAAGTTGTAAATCAATGGATAAAGCATTTCCGTCTTCGATTTCCAGTCTTAAGCTCCATTGCAACAGGCTTCTCCAGTGATATTCTGATGCATTATGGTTTTCAAAAGTGTCCAGTGCTTTTTTCCAGTTTTTCAATGGATTCATGACTAACTGGCCCAAGGTTTGGCGACCAACTCCTCCCGCTCGAGCACAAAATAAGACACAGCATTTGCAAAATGCACCGTCTTCTCTCTCCGAGTACGCCAGCCATGAGTATGCCAGGAGCCAAGAGCGTTCGAACTTTAAATTTCTAGGGCCCAATGCCGGAAAACTCTAGCCGTCAGGTGGTGTCCAAATTTTCTTTTGCAATCCAGGGATTAAATTTATCCCATCAGCCGAAGACCTTTGTACGAATAATCCTATATCGTATGAACTTGGATTATCATTCGTAGAGCAAACTGGCGAAGATGGACTTTTCGGTACTTCAGGATCAATGTCCATATCTGAAGAACTTTGCAAAAGAGAATACAAGAAACATTAGTCTCTGTTCATACTGAATTCATTATCTTTATATATAGGGTTTTTCAATGTACTGAAAGAATTCTTCGAATTTCTCAAACAGGATTTTTTAAAACATCGTAGTAGGACAATAATATTGTTAAGAAGCACGTCAAAAATACACATATAACAGATGTTCGGAGGAAGTAAATACATAATAAATATCCAATTTTTACAAAATCATAAGAAAGTCCGGCTTTAGTAAAATCGTATTTTGTTTATAAAGTTTGAAAATCTCGCAGGTTTGATGATAGATACGTTTTGTTGTTGATACATTCATGAAAAATTTAAACTAGCAACAAATATGCATTATTTGCAGTTTTTTGTACCCCAGTTAATTTTTTAAAAATTAATAAGTGTGACATAAAAATAAATTGTTTTTTCGCTATCAGCAATTTTCTAAAAATATAACTGACAAGCCAATATCATATTGAAATAAAAAACGTATCAATGATAATGCTCCGAATAAAAATCAACGAAACCTTCACAATATTCTAATTGCAGTTGTGAATCGTGCCCGCCCTAGAAATTCAAATAGATTTTCTGATATGAAATGACCTATTATATAAATTAAAATATACCTGCCCTGCTTCCGTTTCTCGCTTGCATGGTTTTTTTTCTGCAGATCTGGCCTGAGTTTGAACCGTTGGAAGTTTATCTTGATTACATTCACCCACGTCCTAACAATAAACAAAAGGTATCATCAATACTATAAACTGTAGCACAATAACCTGCAAATCCTTGCTGTGATTGATATTCTACTGAAACCAACAGCATTCGATACTTACATTTTTGTGTTCAATCCGCGGTTTTTTACACAAAAAGCGACGAATGTCTATGGTAAAAAATATGAGGATCGAAAATCAATCAATGTCAACAAATGTACGCACAGCTCGAACAGCTGACTAGTCAGTTCGAGTCAATTGTATCGATACTATCGATGGTTGCATTCACAATGACACTGATAATAGGAGGTAAAAAAGGAGGGAAAATTAAAAAAAAACCTTGTGCACAAGATCGCAAAAGTTGAGAATGTCGAAACAAAAATTGACAACAAAATATTTATTATCAAGTCGGTTTGACTTTCGTAGAATAATGATTATTGCTAGTGAAAAATTATGTCAAAAAATTCTCGATGGGGGGTTAGAACCCCCAAAACCCCCCCAGCGCATGAGCCTGAAGTGCGGCATGGAGGAGCAGAATACAGTAGGACCAGCCACCTCAGGGCTGGAACCCTGGCCAGTTACCTATTTGGCCAAATCCGATGTGATGGTATTTCAAAGGAAAATATTAACATAAACGAAGTCTAATAATTATGCAGTGTAAAATAATTATCATGTCGCGTAAAATATTACACTGCGCAAATTAATAATTACATAGCGCAAAATAATAAAAGCAAAATATGTTATTTACTTGTTGAATCGAAAACTGAATATACATTGGGTTGGGGAGAGCATACGCTTTATCACTTACATAATATTCGCTCCTAGTCATCGTCGTTTTCCAGGAATTGTTTTAAGATAATGCTTCAGTTAATTTTTTAAGTTGTTTCATTTAGTAGGGTGGTTAATCCGAGGGCCGGTTGATCCGAGGCTGGTTAAGAGGGGTTCTACTGTACAATGGATCAAACTTAGTTCATCAAAAGACGGACCTCCCAAATATATCGAAGATGGAACGAAACGATAATTGAACTCCTTTTTTCCTCTGCCTTTAGCGGTTTTAATTCAATGTGACAAAATAATAACTTTAACACTATGAAATATTGAAAGATTTTCTTTTAATTTAAAAGAAACAATTAAGGGAATGGCGTTTCCTTTTAATTTTGCGAAATAATTAGATTTTCGACTGTAATCATGCTTTCTTCTTCGGAGACAATCCCTGAAGAAGACAACATGATTACAGTAATTCGTTAACACTGAAGAATTCACCGAATAAAAGGAAATTTGCACTAATTATTTTCCTAATAGAAAGAAAATGTTGCAAATCAAATTAGATTTGAAACGGCGCCTACTGCGTTTCCGGACCACGAGTCCAATCATTCAACATCGCAGAAACAAGCCACATATTCACTGCATTGAATTTGTAAAAATATACTTCTGCCTCGGCAAGCCGTGTCGTGACTTTATGTTTTAAGGCTTAAAAATTGAAATAATATAAACTTACTTTTTGTAGCAGCTTCTTCTATTTGCTGCTTTTCGATTTCCAGCTTCATGAAAGAACTATATTCTTCTGTATGGATGGGCCTCAGATGGTTTTTTAACGACGTATTTGTACGTCCCTTCCACCAATAATTTTTCGCACAAATATTACATTTTGCAGTATATCTGTCCACCAAGGCAAAATACTGCCATATTGCACTTCTCATTTGTGGAGTCATTAATTAGCACAAATTTCAAAATTTCACACAAGAAGAAATCACTCTGTTCACTTCTATCGCATGAATGCTTGCAAAAAACTTGAACAAACAATATAACTATACTCAAACTAATTACGCGCAAACAAATCACAAATCACTCTGTTCCCTTCTGTCCCCTGAATATTTGCAAAAACTCGAGAGAACAAGTATACAACTCAATGCTTGGCCCTTTAGAATCATGACAAATGGTCCGGGGAATCCCCGAGTTATTTAAAATGCATTGATTTTGTGTATTGTGACTTTCCTCCCAAAACCCTACACCTAACAAATACAGTATTTCGTCCCTTACAAACATTTTGAACTTGTGAAAGCTCTGCTCTATGCGATCATGTCACGACCTGAATATCAGGATAAAAATCAGCATTAATTAACGCGGATGCTGGTATTGAAAGTAATGCTGATAATCCGCTAATGCTGATACTGATGCTGATATTCGCAACAACCCTGACCAATACAGATTACGGCGACGATAACTACGGGCGGCGGGGAAGAACTTTTGATCGACGGAGGAATTATCGGGGACCCCCCTACTTGCGTAAGTTCATATTGAGTAATTAATTTCAATTATTGTTAACAGTACAAATGTATGTTCCTCTTTAAAATTGAATCATGCATTTTTGGTGAATTTCGTTAAAGTTTTAAATTTGTGTGAATTGTGGTGAACTTAGGGAAACTTATAAATTTGGCTTGTGTTGTGAACTTGGCTCGTGGGTAACGCTAAGAAGTAAGCAATGTTGGTTCCAGGTGGTCCCCTATAAAATTTTGGGATACCTCCTCATAATTTTTCCTGCCTCCCATCTTAGTGAAAATTGCTTTTCCGTGGATAAGTTGTATCGGTGGGATTCTTTTGGCGTTCGTTTTCTGGTGTGGTTATAATTCGTACATTTGAAATTCCCAATTTAGGTGTGGCAGTGAAATTACTCCGATAAAACGTCCACTCGCTAGGCGGTTAACGTGAGGGTTTAGGGTTTAAGCGAGTGGCGCCCACGCCCGTCCCTGGCAAGAACCCTCGCAGAACCCTCAATCGGAGCGCCCTTGTATAAATCGAGTAGTCACATAATCAAACTGCCCGAAAACCTTCCTATATCCTACTCGGAGTTTTGTCGCAGATTGGAAAAAATATGTAATTGATTTTATTTGCAAACATATTTTTGTAGAAGACTTTTTCATTGTATTAACCTTATCAAATGTTATTTCTTTTATCATATTAAAATTTAAATGTCTCCCTTTAATTTTATTCGTCATGAGATTCAACTTTCGTAACAAACTAAAATTTTCGTTTCCTTACTATAGTTAAAATTTCTTCACTTTACATAAATTTCTTCACCCCATTTAGGTTTTCTTTACCTCGTTTAAAGGTCTTTCCCACATGGCAAATTTCCTTACTTCATGTTAATTTAATTAAATTCTATTTTAAAAAATTAGTTAAATTCTATTTTAAAAATTTCCAATCTGCATATAAAATTCCGGGTTTGAGGACGCTGATATATTACTCCTCAAAGGTGTATTACATCCTGGAAGAGAAGTGAACAGAGCGGTGGAAATCAGCTGAGGCGATTCACTGTAGGCACGGGTTGCAAGAAAGACAAGTTTTTGGACGGATCCAAACGTGAAAACGGGTAGTCTGCTTAAAATCGCCAACCAACGCAGACGCCGCGTGTGAACAGATACTGGAATCGGAAACTTAAATTTGATCGGCAATCAACTTGAATTCGGCATTTGTAATTTTTCGGTTATTAATTCTGCGTGATTTCGCGTGTAAAAGCGCAACAATTATTTGTGTGGCATACAGTTTTGAGGATATAAATTGTAGACGCAGTGTCGGTTCAATTTATGATTAAAGTCTCAACTCATTTTGATAGTTAATCAAGTGATATTTGGATTTTACGTGTTGGTGGCGTCAAGCGAGAGGGAAGTGTGTTAGATCGAGCGTGGATTGCCTGCAAGCGAGGTTCGCGCATGGGGTGTGTTGAAAGCGAATTCGTCTGCGCGGCGTGTTTCAAGCGTTTCTCACATAAATCATGCGTAAGAGCTTCAGGAACGCTAACTGATTGCGAATGCCTAATGATTCATGCATCGTTTGAGATTGTTATTTTCCCGGAAGCTAAACGTTGATTAGATCACACTTTCGCGTGATATTGGTGTGCGAAGTAGTGCTATACATGGCGACAAATCTCGATCCGAACGTGACTTCATTTTGCGGGAGTTTCGAATGGATGAAGCTCTGCCGTGGGATAATTTACTGGACCACAGAATCTTGGGGGTTTTTCGTCGAATGTTTCATCTACGTGGACGGTGCAGTGTAATACAAATTGTTTCGAATAAATTGTAATGATAAAATGGTGTAGCAAAATAATGCGAGTGGTGACACAAAATCATTAACCTGCAATCCATGTGAAATTGAAGAGGAAAAATTTAATAAATCGTGTGGTTATGGAAGAGATTATTTGGACGTTTTCCCGTCAGGAGAAAATTTAAAGTGTGATGTGCATCCTTTCTGCTGCCATCTGACAAGAGAATTCAACGTCGCCGTGGTCACATTTGTTGTCCGGGCGAGAATTAAAATCTGCATTTCAGTTTTCATTTGGCTGAGACCCTGTAATTGTCGGATTCCATTTGGCACTTCACAACAGAAAACTTCGGCTGTACCCGCATTACGCGAGAGTGAAAATTCGCGAAAACATAAGGGGAAAGCCAAGAAATGAGCGGTAATTTGAGGTAAGCGTGAATTCCGCGAGTATTGTGTAGCTAAGAAGAAATAAAATAATAGAAAAAATATCTCATTGCCACGCAGGAAGTGAAGTTTGAGCGGGGAGTTGACTGACGAAACGTTTCTCGACCGCTTTCGACACGAGTGTAGAAAAAGTTAACTATCGTGCCGTCATTAGTTATCGGAATTGTTGAATTTCTTTGGTGAAATCTGATTCAGTCATATTGGGAATTCGGAGTGGACGATGGATTGGAAATCGATAACCTTAACCCATTTCTGAAGCGACGTTGAGATTAGTCGTTGAGTGCGGGAGGCCAGTTCTTAGGAAATACAATTGTACATCAAAGTTCCGAAATCGTAGAACATCAAGCTATTAAGAATTGCGTTGACATAAGGCCCGTGCAACAGTGTGACCAAGGAATCAGAAGTTTATTCACACAGACTACCAGAAAGAAATGTCAAAGGTTTAACTTCAAGCTTTCTCGTCAAGTGTGCCATTGGGCTAGCTATAAAACCATTCACATCCAGTACAGCTGCAATATTATTGTGCTTCCCGGATTGACTAAGGAAACTGGTACGTCTAATTAGGACAAATTTATCCACTCAACCATACAAGTGTGAATATGGAAAACGGTGAAATCAATTCTCCTCGAAGGCATTTCATGGCTTGCGGCTCATATTACAGCGATGCTCTTTCCTACCTATCCCTTAGCCTACATCGAATCGCGATCCACTGATGCGACGTGCAATCCTGATCGACTACAATCTCAAAGAGGGATTCATACATCAAATAACCCAAAAATATTCGTTTAGAGGACACTTAGGCGATCAAGATTATTTTACTTTGCTGGGTTATGAATTTTCAGCGTTAATATATCGTTTGGATTGTGAGTGGAATAGACAGTTGTGCACATGGAGGAAGGAGTATGGTTATAGTGATGTTTTCAATACATACTTTTATTGTGAAGGAAAGGTCAAATTATGTATATATCACGGTAATTGTAATTGCTAGATAAAAAGAAAATCTTTCTTTTCATTCTGCTCTCTGACTGGGTATAGGACCCGCCACGATGGAAGGCTTTCCGCATGACATAGGCTAGCCATCGGACGCACTCCATCTGTTTTGTAGTTTCAGGGGCTCTTGCTGGGTTGAGTGGCCTTCCACACACGTGCCCATTTTATGACATAGAGTTATGTGACCTGATCACATAAGTCTTTAAGATAAATCGGTCACATCTATATTTCCCGTTGATGGGAGGGCTCATACAGAGGAGGTTGGAATGAGTTTTCCGCTCAAACGGGAGATGTGCGGCCACGTCAACGTTTAGATCTTGATCCGGTTGGGCAGGTGCAAGGGGGCACCACATCCATCCGGTTGCACCACTCTCATTTGTGGGCCATGTTAATCGTCGGATAACGACGAAATCTCCCCAAATCGGTCGGTTTTGACTCGTTCCGGCTTGTTCTCTGAGCAAGCAATTTTCCCCTTCGTTAGTTACCTACAGTTTTCGACTTTGATCGACCTTTCTTTTGAGACCTGGGAATTCGTGAATGCGAAATTCTTTTTGTAGTGGGTCCTTGTGCTGGGGTAATGAACCCGCCCCACGACGCCACAACGCTAGCCTGCCAGCCAAGGCCAATCTCGGCTGACATTACCATCCTCTTTCGCCGAGGCAGCAGGCCATCGCTGTAGTCCTTCACGGACATTTTGATACTTACACTTCACTACACCCTCGAGAGTAGGCTAACAACACTGTTCCTCATGACTACTTTTCAAGCTTACCAAAGAACAGCGCTTCAATTAATTACAAATACGTATCATGGTGTAGTTATCGAGCAGGTAAGGTTGTGGCGGCCTTCGTTCGGCCCAAGAAGAAGGATTTGAGATTAATTGAAGTAGAGTCTAACTTCAATCGTAAACTTGAAAAAAATGAACTCTTCATACAAGAAAAAGAAAAACTTGAACAGATTGTTGAGGACAAAATGAAGAAAATGGTGGAGTTCGAGAAGCAAGTTGCTAACTTCAGAGAAGGACAGAATAAACTCGTTGAATTTATACAGGTTGCTAGCACAGGGAAACTGGAAATTGATAAAGAACAAAATAGGTTAAAATCCAGAATAGAAGAGCTTTCTCAATCAGAACGAGAACTTCAAAATGATCTGGAAGAATGCAGAAAAACAATTTCCATTTTCGAAACTGAAGCTTTGCATTTAAAGAGCACTCAAAACAAATTAGACAAACGAGTTGAAGAATATGAAGAATCTAAAAATAAGCTTGAAGCAGAAATGTCAGTACTAATAGATGAAAAGACAGAGTTACAGCAGCAGCTTAAAGATGCTAAAAGTGCATTATTGAATAACGAAAACATAAATACTCAACATGAAGAAAATCTCAAAAAAAAAACAATCGACAGAAATAGGAAGTCTGAAAGAAACCAACACAAAGCTTGAAAATCAATCAGAACAACTTCAAATTGAAAAGGATAATCTTCGAAAAACAAATGAACAACTGAATTGTGATAGCGAAGATTTGAAAAATAAACTTGAAAACATGCGGCAAACATTACAAAATGTTGACGAAGAATGTAATTCCTTGAGGCAATCGCTGCATCAAGCCACTGAAGCGTTTAACGAGTTGCAACAGGAAAGAGATAATTTAATAGAAATCAAGGAACAACTTGAAAATTAATTCCAGCGCAAGAATGGAGGAGTGTGAGTTAACAGTCGCGGAGCTGACTAATGTGCGATCACAAAATATTGTACTGATAGTTAAAATGGAAACCTTAATCGCGGAAAAAGATGATTTGCAAGGATTGTTAAACAAAAATGTGATCCGTACAAAAGGTTGAGAGAAAGAGATGAGTGTATTGAATGAGAGATTGGATATTTTGCATAGAAACAATATCGACCTGAACAGTAAATACTTACACGCTATATCAAAAAACAAACGACTTAATGTTCGAGTTTCTGATGATGAAAACACAATCGCGGATTTAGAAAAAGGAGATAAATCGTCTGCAAACTGAGCAAGAACTTATCACATCCAAACAACAAGAACAGTTTGAAAAGCGAACGGGAAATTATCGAAGTTGAAGTCGGAATGAGAATCGCAGCTAGAGCAATTCATTAAAGCACGAAAAGAAAATGAGGAATTGAAACAGCAACTAGCGGCAAAGAGAGATGGTGAGAATGATACGGCAGATCACGAAGAAAAGTGAAAATGGAATCGTCGATTGGCAACTGGTGCAGCGCCGAGTAAAAGTGGATTCTGCTGTTGCCGGGAGATTGCCGCGAGTGGTGGAGTCTGCTCGAAACCGCCACACCGTGCGGACGCCGCGTAGATGGGATCTTCATTCTTTTGTGCGTTGGTTGACGGCAGAGCTGCTAATGTTTGCCCGATAATAATGAAAACGAAATGAAATTAAAACGGTTGTGAATTTATTTCAAAAGCATCATATTGAATTTTCTAAGTACTTATGTACTCGAATGAAGAAAAATGTGGAAAATTATCATTTCCTTTCGACTGTAGTTCCGTTGTCCGTAAGTGGGAATAAACCGTTGTTTACTCCCTAAGGTGGATTGTGTGAAAGCAAATTTTAGAAACACGTAAAAGTTTAAGTTAGCATCGAAAGTTCTCAGTGTTGATGTCTTGAAAGAATTCCCCGTTTCCAGTCCTGCAGAATTTCCCTGTAAGTGCGAACGTCAATTGCAATTTCCGCTACACTTTATCTATCGCCCAGGGGCAGTGCAAAAAGATATTAGTGATGCGGTACCTTAGCCCTTGCTTAATGTTCATTTTGTGATCGGGAAGTGAAGAATTTGCTGTGATTACAGTTTCAACTTCACAACTGGAAATTAAGTATCATGAAGAGATAAGATAGTATAAACCAAGGTTTTGGAAATTCATTTAAATTTGTTAGCAAAAAAATTCAGAACGAATGGTGAATTTAACTAGCGCGAAGAGGAATGACTCACATTTTAATTAAAAGAAGATAACAGCGTCAACAGAACGCAGTGCACGCCATTCAGATATTATCTCGGTGATTCTTCAGAGGTTTTAGCAGAAAGTATCTGTAAGATCTGCAGCAGTAAAACCTGATCACAAATTTCAGTACTGCAGAATTCGCAATTGTGACGTAAATAACAGTGGATTTGGTGCATAAATAAACTTCACTCCGTTCATCTCACGATAAGTTTTCTCTCGTTCCCATTCAATTTCCCATCGACGAAAATCACTTTTCCGCGTGGGCAGCAAAGTGCGAGATATCTAGTTTGGAAGCGCGAATCTATTCGCCTATGTATCTTTCGTATCATCATCTAGTCCTCGACAATTGGAAAAAGCATTGAGGCAAATTCATGCAAATTTCGAAAGCAAATCAAGTATCGGAAACCAAATCGGTGCAAAGCGGAGTTCGGAACAGCAAACAGATACTTTTCAATCAACCTTAATTTTAATTCACGTAGAACACTGTAACTAATTTGTTGTCGTAATCATACGAAAAACGTGTCGGAGAAGATTTGTTGACCGCAGCAAGAGATAAGTAGAGGCCGGAAAAATCGCGAAGTGATTAAATTAATTTAATTAAGCTAAAATTTTAAACATTGAAAATAATAACCCGAGTTGCAGGCCCTTACCCGCCCCGAACACGAGCGCTCGTAGGAGGAGGTCTGGGGAAGTACCCTTTCTTTTTTTTCAAAATTTTTCTCCTGCATGTTTTATTGAATTATATAAATACATTAAATAACTTATAATTAATGAAAATGAAAATCAACTTTCGTAATCAAATTATTTCATATAAGAAACTTCCCTCGACATGTTCATCTTATCGATAGTATGTTCAATATAATCAATTTATTACAATAGGGGAAATACGATGTAAATATTTTCATTGTTGTGATATAAAATGTATATTTACGCGTAACGGGAATAAGCTGTTAATTGTTTTCTACTATTATCAAAAGGATGTATATGTTAGCATTAAATTCAAGTGGTAATAGATAGCTATACTAGAAAGCAACTAATATTGTATGAAAGAAATTTAAAACAAGGGAAGTTTTCAAAAAAATGTAAATTGTTCTTCCAGTAACAAACAAAAGTTTAAACTGAGGTCCGAATCGTGTAAAAATTTGTATTATTTTTTTCTTTGAGATAATAAAAAAGGAAATGTCGAATTAAAGGATTCTTTTCGGTCTTTCCTTCCATTTAGTTCTGACCGGGTATAGGACCCGGTACGGTGGCAGGCTTTCCCCTTAAAACATGAGCCAGCCGCCGGGTAAGTAATAATCTTTCTTTGTTTCAGGGTACTTCGCGGGTTGAGTGGCCCATGCAAAGTGCCTTTTTATGACATGGGGTTATGTAATCGACTTGCATAATTCTATGGCATAAATTGGTCACCGGGGTACTTCTCTTATGATGGGAAGGCTCCTGCAAGTTAAGTTGTATGAGTTTTCCACTCAGAAGAGGAATACCTGACCACTGCAACAATTATGGATTTTGATCCGGTTGGGTGGGTGCGCAAGGGCTCCATCACCACCCGGTTGCCCCTCTCTCATTTGTGGGTCATGAGCTTCGTCGGGTAACGACGAAGTTACCCTAAATCCGCCCCTTTTTACATGTTTCACTTGTTCTCGGAACAAGTCCTTTTTCTCTCGGTATAGTTGCCTACACTTTTTGCGGCTTCGGTCGCCTTGCTTTTGTTCGACCCTAGGAATTCGTGAATGCAAAATTCTTTGTAGTGGGTCCTTGTGCTGGGGGAATGAACCCGCCCCACGACACCGCAATGCTAGCCTGCCAGCGCATTCACGCGTCCCCAGACAAGGGCATTCTCGGCAGATAATGACACCTTCTTCTGCCGAGGCAGCAGACCATCGCTGCAGTCCTTTACGGAGTTTTGAACTTACCTTCTTCACTACAATGGAAACATCAATCCCTCAACTCTTTCAGCTAGTCAGCTGCAAAAACAACTCCAGACCATCAGAGAGCACCTTACAGTGGATCGAACTCCTCCTATGTCCTCAAAATTACTTTGTTTATATCAAGTTACTTCCATTCATACATGCACTACAAAGAAAAACATCTTGTTCCAATTTCCACTTCCAAGTTCAGACAATTATCAACTTCTGAAATTATATCCAGTTCCATCAACTTTTAAGGAAACTATCACCACACACGATGCGCACAACTACTTACTTAACTACTTGACATTGGGCATCATAATCATCGTGATTACGTATGGATGCAAAAAACATCTTTGGAACGGACACCGTCAACATGCGAATCAAATACCAACTAACGTTGAAATTCTAACCATTTGAATCCCATTACATTTATGGTCTTGTTCTCATGTTGTTGTTTTCATTACAAAACTTCACAAATTCTAATGTACGAGTAATCTGAATCTTGTCTGCATAGAATGCATTTTGCAAATTCACAATTTGGAAAATGATATCCACATGCAATCGATTTGAGTATGATGAGAAATAACGTAAAAATTAAACGATAGAATGAAATGTTTAGAATTTTTCCACACTACAATGTTAGAATAGACAAAAAACCGACTTTTTTCTGATAAATGATATCACATAAATAAGTAAATCAATGGCATATTTCCTTTGCATTACCTCCATCGAAGTTGTTATATTTTCACATTGAGAAAGGAGCATTAACGAGTAATTATTCTAGAAACAATTTCACTCAGATGCAAGAAAAGATATTGTATCTTTTCTTGAGAGCGTTTTGAAGTCGATTTTCTTCTATTTGTAAAAGTTAATTGAAGACTTCCACTGCAATCAATAGATTTTGTACTGCTTCTGGTAGATAACTACTTCCACCTGCTTAACTTATTACTAAACTTGATTTGCATAGTATACTCGTAATCATGCTTTTCTGTGGAGCTCAATCATCACACACACTGGAGAAGATTGTTCATTTTCAATACGGTAAACGGGTTATCACAATGAATATTCATTCATTCAATCTAATTAGATTGAGTCTTTGATACATAAAGAATTGTTTTGGATGAATGTTTATTCTACCTTCGAAATCAGTAGTTAGAAATGATGAAACAAATTATTACGAGAGAGTTTCAAATATGATGGCGACAAACGCTGTAGATGGCGCGCATGTATGTTTTGAAGGTCGTGGCTTGAGTATGTAATAGCTGAGCCCCTTACAAACAGTGTGGCATAGTTTTTGACGAGAGTGCATGTGCTACGCGCATGCATGACCATGTGTGAGCGTCAAGTGCCAACCGTCATTGCGCAACGTATTGTCATTCGTTTTTTAGCGAGGGAAGGTGTTGAAAGCACGGAAATTTTTCTGCGTTTACGAAATCAGTTTGATAGTGAGTGCTTAAGTAGGGCTGCTGTATTTAAATGGGCCAAAACCTTCAAGGATGGTCGCGAAACCGTCGAGAATGAGCCGCATGGTCTTCGACCGTGAACCAGCATCACCAGACAACATTTGCCGCGTAGAAAAACTCATTTTGGAGGACCATAGGATGAATGTTCGAGACGTTTCGGCTGAACCAGGCTTCAGTATTTGTATTGTAGAGTCTATCATTCACAAACACCTTCAATATCGCAAAATAATGGTGCGATGGGTTCCTAAGCCAGCACGAAGTGTGATTTGGGGTGAGAGGTACTGGAACACCCCCACTACAGTCCAAATTTATCATCTCTGCAACCTTCATATGTTTGGACCACTAAAAGAAGTCCTCGGAGGTCAAAAATTCAAAGCCGCCGACGAGCTAGAGGAGTTCGTGCGAACATGGCTGTCCGAGTTGCCCAAGCTTTCGGAAAGGTGGACAAAATTCGTAACTTATAAGGGGAGTACCTAGAAAAACTGTAAATTTTTTCTATAGTAAATAAACGTATCAGAGCCTTTGTCTCGATCATATTTGAACAATCCTCGTATTATAGCTTTCACACATTAAATAAACTTCTAACAACCGTTGCTCAGTCATTACAAAGGGCTAGTCGCCGTAAATAAATAAAACTAATGATAAAGAAGAAAGTATATACTCGTAAGTATTAAGTAAATAATTGAAATAAAACTTTTTGGTCAATCAATCCTTCAAGCTGAATATGATATTGACCATATCAGTTCGTGTTCCGTTATGATCATGAAATAAGATACCCTCACAATAAATCTCAACGCCAAGGAGCGGATCTGGACTGTTGTGCGATGGATTATAATTATTAATCCTTCAGGGTACTTGCTAGGATATTGCAGTACTCACTATGCACCACAAATAAAATATCAGTTTTCAATGAATTTTCGCATTTCATATTTTACTCAAAAATGGCACAACTAATATCAAATATTCTGTTTCAAATTTTAAATTTGACAAAAATGATGTAAACTGAGGCGAAATCCTCTAAAATCCTCTTGAGCCTCCCAGATTAGCATTCAATGGATTAGGAACAACACTTGGATTCAATCCACCTCCAATTTGACCATTTTGTGCATTCACTCCATTAGGGTTGTTTCCATGCTGTTGCGCCAAAAGTCTCCTTAACAGCTCCTCACTGCTATCGTTTGACTCGCTTGTGTCATCTCTCCTTCCGTTACCCAAAAGTCCTTGTCCAAAAACAGCAATGAACATAGCAGCGAAAACAGTTGCAAAGAGGAAGAAACGCATCTTGGAATCAGAACTTAGAATTGATTATTCACGATTAATAAGTATGAGGTAGTAACTGATGCTAATCCAGAATATCAGCTAAGCTTATATAGCAAATCGAGATCATATAACAAGTAAATAAATTATATGAAAAGATGCAACAAAACTTGATTGAATTTCCCATGCGTCTTGGTTCAATTGATTTGATATAGAAGCAAGATAATGATTACATCAGATTATCTACATCAGAGTCAGGTGTTAGAGTTCAGAGAAATGTAACAAATGCTTTCAGAATAATTGTAATTGATCAATAATTTCCAGCTCCATCTTCCGAATCAAATGTTTTATATTTAAATTAATCATTGAACTATATTTTGTACTGTTGGAAAATGTATTAAAATCTTCAGATAGACAGATAGATAGAAATTTCATTGAGTCTTTTTACGTACCTACATTTTTAACATGAAAAGAAGATACATAGCTTGACAACGGCACTATAGTCAAAAAACAATTATTACAAAATTCGGTTGTAACTGGTTCAATGTGATTGAAAGATTTCTAAAAATAGTATTGCACCAGTGCTCAATGGCTTATAAATTGAAAAATACAATTAAAAATTATTTGCATTAAAAAAACAACAAGAAAGGAATTTACATAAATGTGAGACTTTGAGCTTCCAACATACGAAATATATAATTCGTGGAACCGTCGTGGTGCGTGGACGTGTTTTATATTTGCTCCGCAGCCAATTCTGAACATTTTCAATAATTAAATCTAAATAGTGCTAAGTATAAACAAGTTGAGTAAGCAGGAGAGTGCTCCTACCAGAAGGTCTTTGTAAACATCCTAGGGTTAGAAACAAGTTTTCTAATGTTGTGAATCGATAACTTGAATTATTCATCCAATACTCTCATTCATCCATACTTTCATGAAAAGGATATGGTCCTGTAAGCGTGTCGTGCTGGTTATTTACCTGATGTTATTTATTGCTATTAGCGGCATATCTTCTTTTTTATAATGAAATAAACATCCGATCATTTATAATAAAAAATGGTATTTTTTTTTAAATATCAAAATAACACCTCCTATTGGAAAACCCTATATCAACCATAAACACGTGTTATTGTTGTTGTGTTTCCATCTAATTGAAATGGCGATAACTCAATTGATTATGATTCGATCTCAATCAAATTTTGTGAACATATATATCTTATATGAGTTTATATAATTGCAAAATTTCAAGAAGTTTAAGGTTACCTTTTTGCTTTTATGGGCCAAAATGTAAAATCTGCAAATCATACTATTATTAACAAAGTTGAACAAATTTCGATTTCTTAGGTATTTGTTGCCCTTGTACTCATAAAGACCCACGTTCGTGATAATTTTCAGATTTTTCGGCTCAAAGGTGTCCAATCGCGAGGGGGGACACAAATTTTTGGTACATTTTGCCTTCCCCTGGACCCCCTAATTGATAAAATGATTTTTTTTATTTCAGATTCTAAAAGTCCTAATCAAGACCTTTCATTTGATACCCCACTCGACTACCTTTGATTAAAAAAAAAATTTAAGGGCCAATTCGTTATTAGGGGGGGCCCCCCTTAAAAATTTTTAAGACTTTTGGTAATGTCTCAAATTTTGAGAGACCATCACTTCTGACCTTTCTACAAAGTTTGAGCATTCTAGCTTCTATAGTTACTGAGGAAATTAGCTGTGACGCACAGGCAGGTCGCGAAACTAGTAGGTCTTTGTAAACAAAAATTTTACAAAGACCTGAAAAAGATAGTGTTATTTGTCTTTATTTATAAATAAATCCTAGTATTTATATTTTAAAATTATAGCAATCGTGACCCAATTGTGCCATAAACTCAATATCGACATTTTGTACCAGTGACCCCATTTCTGTGATCGACTGACCATAGTGCTTTTAATGAAAGTTATATTTATATTTGACCCGTGAGTACATTTTACCGCTTTTTAATTTCGTGACGAATCTGCTTTTAATTAATTTATTGATTCTACTGATTTGTGCAGAATCTGCAATTCGTTATGATTGAGTGTTGGTTTTAGTATTGAACAATTAAATAAACAATCACACAACCTTGACTTTGAATTGCCAGAACTCAATTATTATTTAAAAAAGAAAATGAATTTCAAATGTGATCTCGCCAACTGCGACGCATTCGATCACACATTTAAATATGTGTTATGTAAAAGTTTTTGTAAGAGAAAATTGGATGGTGCGTGTATGGATGCTCCAAGGGATTGGTTTCATCCCTATTCGGAGTCGCATTTTATCTGCTTGGACTGCCAGAACGTTGAGGAGAAATTTAAAGCTGTTTATGATCAAATAACTAATCGAATTGATGTCCTCATCAATGAAAAAGATCAATTGATTGCCCGCCAGAGCTCAAAGCCCCGAGCAAACGATGAAAGCTTTGTGGAAATGGCTACTTGCTTTGATGATCTTGCTTCAACGCTATCAAGTAGCAATAACAACATCACAAGAGCTCTTGAATCAGTTGACAAACGCCTCACTTCGATGAGAAACCTAATTTCCAATCTTCATCTTCCGAGCACTGAAGACTTGAACAAAGACAGCATGAAAGAGTCACTAGAAAATCTATTGATGAAGATACCAGCGCAACAACAAAATAGCACACTCCTCTCTGAGGTATTAGCGAAAACCGAAGTTCTAAATTAATGATTTGCCTCTTTGGAAGAAACAGTGCAAGGCTTTTTGGTAACTCAAAAAACCGCATTATTTCCCGAAATCAACGCACCGCATGTTCCCTGTTTAACTGATACACAGCCCAGTAGTCCACTATCACCAAGTCCAAAAAGCTCCAAGTTCATCTACAAACTTGGAACCTTCTGGTCAACAAAAGAGTGGGATTCAAACCAAGAGGCAAATTTCTGCACTTTCTATGTAAAAGGAAGTAGAAGGATTTGTAGTGAGGCCATAATTATAAAAACAATTGAAAATGACCTTCTAATCAGTGGATGCAGAGTTGAGCAGCTACCTTCCCGCAATCAGCAAAGACGTGGCTTCAAAGTTTTGATTCCAACGCGATATGCTTGGTTTTTCACGAGTTTCAAGAAGAAGAATGGTATTTGTTCCTGGCACGGCATGGTTTTCAAGAAATGGATTGATCAAATCGTGAGCCCTGGATCCAAGGACAGTAAAAAAATAAGTAGCGCTAAGTATGTATGTAAGCCCATTACCGTTACTAATGGTCCAATAGCAACTTCTAACATGAATCCTAAACCTCAATCCCTATTTTCTCCTTCGAAACGCTTGAATGCCTTCAACGCTTCGGATAACTGTAGCACTTCGGTTGTCGACCCAAAACTTCACTCTATTAGCGTTAGTGCTGGTTAACTGGAAACAGTCATAGACGCAGAGGCGTCTACTGCACAAAACCTAGAAGCAACTTCCTCTTTAAACTATAAATCTTCTACTATACAGGGCACTTATAATAACTTCGTGCGTGGAGAAGATTTAATTCCAAATTCGTCCGGATCAATTTTACAGCCCATATCACTTGCTCCTACTAATAACAACCAATCCTTTTTAGACCCGTTGTTGCCACCTAAAGTCAAGGCCACTATAGTTTTGGGTGCTGACATCGAAAAAATATATTTAATATCTCGACTTAGAGATAATAAAATTTACGAATCGGTACAAGGCATCAGAAACCAGTTGCATAGATGGGAAAACGAAAACAAGTCTGAAAATCGTGATTCAGAGAGAAATCTTCCAATTGATCTGGACGCTCTCCGGCTTCTGTATTTTTCCTACCATGAAGAACTAGATATCACCGTTAACTAGCTAAAAAAAGATCTCGAAACCTACGCATCACATGTTAGTTCAAATCATATCTCGTCATTGCAAAGGTCAAGGGAACAGCACCATAAATTTTTTCGTCCCCAATAAGCAGAAGATTTTAAAACTATTTTACCATAACTGTGGTGGTATACGTAGTAAGTTAAACAAACTTTTTCTTGACGCCATTTTAATATCCTAATCCTTTCCGAAACATGGTTGAATGATTCTCATATTAACGAAGAGATCCTTGATAGTGACTGGAATATATACAGAGACGATAGAGATCGTCACAGCACAGGACAATCACGAGGAGGTGGTGTTTTAATTGCAGTACACAACTCCTTTATGATTGAGCTAGTAAATTCCACGCAATACAAATTATTCCAGTATAAAGTGGTTAAAATAAAGTTGGGAAGGTCTTATTTATATATTGGCGTTTTTTATGTCCCCCAAATTCTAGCGATACTGTCTACGCATTTAATTAACACTTGTGCAATGTTAAGATACGGAAACTTGCATATTCTTTAAAATATAAAACGTTAACATTAAATGTAAATCTGTGGAGAGTTAATTTTATGATTTTTTCACGCACTGTTCATGGGAAACAGGTATGCTTTTTTTTCAAAATTACAAAACGTAATACTATCTTTGAAATATTACATTAACCTTTGAAAAAATATGAATTTGTCAAATAGTTAATATATAGTACCTCCTTGACTTTTTATTAAATAGCTAATCATAGAAAAAGTTATAACTAGAAAAGTGTTCGATCTAAATAACTCTGTATACATGATAAATTTTTCCGGCAAATTTTTCTTTTTGTAGAAATCACAGTTTGCCATCATATCAAACGAATCCACAAGATAACAACATATTTACCCCATTTATAACCTCATAAATAACGATCATGCATTGATCACAATGTTGAGTCTAATCGGTAGCTTTTGGCATCGCAGAACTTATCCCAAAGATTTTTTTCGTAAGCCGGATGACAGTGATGTGAGACGTGTAAATAAGACTTTTTTAAATGCTTGTGGACCAGATATGACACGTAATGGCGAGATTGTAGGCAAACCATATTTTGCTCCGGAACTTATTCCGTCTAATGAATGACGTGGGCACTGCCGATACTTAATCGTAAAACTTACTTGCTAACCTCCAAATATCCTCAATATCTTTATCCATAACTATGTCACCTTCCTCGACAAGGCATTCTCCAAAACTATGACACAGGAACTCTAAATCGGGCTGTCCATTTCCATCTTCGTCTGCCGTAAGTTGATCCGCACTGATAGAACTTTGAAGTAAGTACACAATTTAATTTTCATCGTACGATGCAAATAACCAAACATTCTAGCTAGGTGCAAATTCCAAGAACATATTTACATGACATTCCCTCCGGACAATATTGTCTCTCCCTTTGTTGCGTTGGTACCTACTCTTTTAACCGTAGCCTGAATAGCGTTAGGCCGATCAAACCTCTAAACCACACTACTTTCGCGCTACATGGATTATAGCGGAAATGCTCCTTTAAAATACTTAGGATATAATGAAGTGGGCTTTCATTACCGTTCAAATACATGCACTACCCACAGAATAGTTTCCAGACCGATGAAATTTCCATATAATGATATCCCCCCTAAAAACGCATGAACACGTGGTAAATTTCACATATCGGAAAACCTTTATCGCGTTTCGAAACTTCACTTTCAAAATTTACCGTTTGAGATTTAAATTGAATCATCTCACACCATCCACTCTGCCACTGCGCATCGACATATGCAAACAAAACACGAAAGAAGCCCGAATACGACTGCTCAATTAGACTTTCGTGGACACTTTGACACATGGAAACACTCACTGCACTTCTTTTTCCTGCCAGTTGCCCAAACGCAGCTCAGTGACAACGAATGGTTAAAGGGAGCATTCCGAACCGTTGACGTCAATAAAGACTGGTAGATTATTGTCTGTAGCGTAGGGCTGATTCATTACAAGGCATCTCCGAGACAACTCAGGCAACTCGATTTCATTTGGCAATTTTCAATAAATATTTTTCAAATAGCCGGAAGCGACAACGTGCTATCCCGAACTACCACCATTGAAATGCCAGTTGCAGTGACAATCGGAAATTCAGCAAAGGGAAGGTGCAGAATTCAATCATCTACTTCGAGACGAAACGAACGTGCAATTCCGGAGACTGCATTTAGACGACAGCGAGGCAGCTATTTATTGCGATGTTTCAACGAGCAATATTCGGCCTTACGTCCCAAAACCATTGCGACGACAAGTTTTTGACTTGTTTAATCGATCGTCTCATCCCAGCGGCAGAAGCTTTTGTGTCCAAAGATATACTCGAACGGGCTAGGACTTATCTCCTATGCCAGCGGAGTAAAATTGGACGACATGCCAAGCCTGTACAAGGTCGAATTGATATGCCTCATACAAGGTTTAGTCACGTGCATATTGAGATCGTTGGACCACTAAAGCCGTCAAAAGCATATTAGTATGTTTTAACGATAATTGATCGAATTACAAGATGGCCTGAGGTGATTCCCATCAAAACTATTTCGGCGGACGAAATCACCACCGCATCTTATTCCAACTGAATTGCACGCTATGGAGCCCCGAGCATTCTAACGTCGGACCAGGGATCCCAGTTTGAATCCGTCTTATTCCAATCGCTAACATACTTAGTCGGCTGCAGAAAAACCCGAACGACGGCATATCACCCTGCGGCAAACGAGACTATTGAACATTGCCACCGGACTGCGTACGAGCATCAAAGAAATTATTGGCGCAACAGCTGCGGAACTTGTGTACGGGACTACTCTACGAATCCCCGGTGAATTTTTCTTTGACGAAGACATACCGGCGGATCCCAAATTATTTGTCCAAAAGTATCGCGAGCATATGAAGACTGTACGAGCCACTCCAGCATCACGTCATGACAAGCGGAAAATCTTCCTTCATAAGGATCTTGCGACTTGCTCACACATTTTCGTCCGTATTAACCGGGTGAGAAAGCCATTGGAACCTCCGTATGAAGGACCACTCAAAGTTGTAGAGTGATCTGAAAATGTATACAAATTGAAAATAGGCGGAAAAGAAATTAACATACCGACTAATGAAACTCACGTGGTGGTTTGTAAAAGACTAAATTTATTGGCATGTGATAAAGGCAGGTAGGTACGCATAGTTCGTCATAGATGCCACTAGTAGTATTTAAAATGGATTATCTTGATATTAACTCTAACATCTCCACTTATCAAAAAAATCTAAACTTTGGTACATATGTATCTTATCAGAACTAATAGAAGTAAATCATCAAATATATAGAACCTTCCAATTTACAATTACCTTTGCTAAACATTAGCCCATACGATTTAGTTTTACATAAGTATCTCAGGATGCGTTTTGCATGCTTCCAAAGAGTATGGGAATAATAATAATTAAATTGGCTCAAGTAACTCACGCTATGAGAAATATCCGGGCGAGTTAAAACACTTAAGTACATTAAGCTACCTATTAATTGCTGATATGAGTATTGCTTACAAACATCGACACATTTTTCTAGTTTTAGATCACTTTCAATGGGAGTATCAACAACATTACAGTTTGTCATATTAAATTTACTTAAAATATGATCTACAAACTTTTTTTGATCTAAGGAAATACAGCCGTTTTCATATATTTTTACCCTCATACCCAAGCATTATTTTAATTGCCCCAAATCCTTAATTTTAAATTTTGACATTAGATTAGCTTTTAATTTCTTAACCATGTTACTACTGTTTGAAAAAATGAAAAAAATCATCTACAAAATTGCTATTATGATCTGCTACTTTTTACATCTTTTTATAGATAGACATGGTTCTTGCTTTGACTTAACAAAATTCAATTTTAATAAACAATCATTTACTTTTTCATTCCAAGCCCTGGCTGATTGTTTTAAACCTTAGATTGCACGATTTAATTTGAGAACACAATTTTCTTTACAATTCAAATTAGGCGTCACTTGCATATAGACATTTTCATGTAGGTAACCGTTTAAGAATGCTGTAGTTACATCCATGTAAGTAATTCCAAAGTTAAGTTTGACACTTAAAGCAAATGAAAGTCTTAATGTAGAGTAACGAAGCAGTGTAGTCCACGCCTTGTTTTTGGAAGAAACCTTTTGCGACCAGTCTTGCCCTATACCGCACACTATTATCACTTTCACATATTTTTTATTTTTGAATACCCACTTACACTGCACCACTCTATCAGCTTCTTTCCTATCTACAAATTTCCATGCTTGATTGTCGTCAATAGCCTTCAGTTCATCTGTCATCGCCTGTCTCCACTGTTCCCTATCTGGTCCATTCATTGCTGCTTCCTAACTGATTTCTTCATCGCATGATTCCAGGTTGTCCAAGATACAAAGATTAGTTATACCTTTCTACTGGCTTTCTCTTTTTTACTGGCTTTCTCCTACGTTTACTATACAGCTCCATCTGAACTTCATCCTCTATGATAGACTCTTCTTCAGCAATAGATTGATGAGAATCATCTTCGGAAATCGATGACTCGCAAATGTATGTTGGATCATGAGGATCTGAAACTGGATATTCTGATAAACTTTCATCATCTTCTAAGTTTTTATCGTTCTCTAACTTTTCTTCACAATTATTTGCTATTAGCCGAGCTGTGTTCGACTCCGTTTTCTCCATAATAATAACATCTCTGCTCGTAGTAATTTTTTTAAGCTTTTTGGCTAAATAATCTGTATCCTTTTGCGTTATCTTGATACACAACTAAAATCAATTTGTCAGCCTTCTTATCCCATTTTTGTCTTTGTATTTTGAAAACATGCACCATTACCTTACTGCCGAAAATTCTAACGTGGATTAGGTCTGGTTTCTCACCTGTCCACCTCTCAAAAGGTGTCATCGTACCTAAACTGGCGGCTGGCGTTCTATTCTTTAAATACACTACAGTATTAACTGCTTCAGCTCAAAAACTTTTGTCGAGGTTCGCTTCAAACAACAAGCATCTTTTCCATTCAACGACAGCTCTGTTGAACCTCTCTGAGAGCCCATTCTGCTCCGGAGTGTGAGGATTGGTCTTTTCATGGACAATACCAACTTGTTTTAAGTAACTCTCCATCTCGCGCGAACAGAATTCACCTGCATTGTCGGTCCTCAATATTCTAATCTTGTTTCCAGTTTGATTCTCCACTAAGCCTCGAAATTCTTTGAAATGCTGGAATACCTGATTCTTTTCCTTCAGGAAGTAGACAAAAGTCATTCTGCTGGCATCATCCACAAACAGGAGAAAATACTTTGCTCCATCGGCCCGCATAAATCTTAGTGTACTACATCCAGTAGTTTTTCACTTCTATGGTTAGCCGATAGGAAAACGAAACGTGTCTATTTTCCCTCACAGTACACTTCACAATTCTGTATTTATATGTCAGCTTTCCTGTCAAAAGAAACTCCTACTACAGCACCTTCTTTCATTTTCTGCCAAGACTTACAATTTATATGTCCTAACCTTTTATGCCATGTTGACATCGCCGATAATGAATTCTCGAATTTTTTTTTTTTTGTTTAACTTGTACACACCATTTATCAAATTTGCTGTACCAATGAGCTCATTCACTGGGTTGTATATCAAACAGACATTCTTTTTGAACACTACTCTATTGTCATTAACTATAAGTTGGCGTACGGACAATAAGTTTGTCGTAAGATTAGGTATGTACAATACATTCTTCACAATCACATCATACTGAGCACTGCTTACGCATGTTATTATTTGTATTTCACCGACACTAGCTACAGGTACCGTCGTTTGATTTGCCACTACGATTTCTTTGTTTTCATGCACTGGTCGAAGTTGTAATAAACAATTTTGATTTGACATCATATGTGCGCTTGCGCCTGAATCGACGTACCAGTCTTCTGTGCTATAATAGCCGTTGAAAAATGCCGCACTAAAAACATTCAATTGTTTATTTGCTTTTAATTCAGGACACTTAAATTTTTAATGGCCGATTTTCTTGCAATTATAACACTTTATTTGCTTACTGCTGGCTGACATATAATTTGACGTCGACATTTGTTTGCGGTTAGTGTCACCTCTTTTTGGCTGCTGTTATTATGTTCAAAATGCAGATTCCGTACCGGTAGTGCCAACCTCCGAACACATATCAAGTAACTTTGTTTTTATGACGTCAGCGCCAATGGCGATTGCAGAATTCTCTATCGCCATTATCATCGGTGAATACTTATCTGGGAGTCCAGCCGAAAGTAACGATCCAACTCACTCGTCTGTGATTTCGAAACCTGTCCCCTTCAATTTATGTGCTATCTCGACCATTTGAGACACATAGGATGTCATGGATTCACAATTATCGAGACGTATTGAAATCAATATTCGAAGCAAACTTATTTTTCATTGATATCCCGGGTCATCAAATAACTGTTTCAATTTATTCCACGCACTGTCCACTGTAGTCTCACTCTTGATATGCACATATAACGAACAGTCAATTGTCATTACAAGCTTAGCTTTGGCTTTCTTCATCTCGGTTTCACTGATATTCGCCGGCACATTTTCAATGTCAATACCCTCAAGTAACAAAAAATTGCTTGTTGCGAACGCCAAATCGTCATAATTTTCGCGTCCTTTGGCACATTTACTAAGTACCACGACGTCGAGATTATTACTTCCGCACAATAAAAATACTTGATATTTTTTTAAAATGGGACTGGGCCCATAACCTAATGAAACTCGCGTGGTAGTTTGCCAAAGACTAATTTTATTGTCATATGAGACAGGCGGGTAGGTACACATAGTTCGTCATAGATGCCGCTAGTAGTATGTAAAATGCATTATTTTGATATTAATCCTAATACCCACCGAGTCAAGCCGGCATACTTTGAATCAACTTTGGGTCCAACAACTAATCCCATCGGCAATCAGCACTTGAGGAAATACGGAAGTTCGAACTCCAAGAAAGTACAATTTATTGATGAAATAAAAACAACCGTTGTCAGTTGCTAGACGACCAACATATTCAGGAGGGAGTCGTATAGCGATTAACACATCTACTACTGAATAAAGTTACGGTGTTCACCGCTAGCAGCGCTGAAAGCGGCAAGAGTGCAAGATTTCTTTCTTCCTGCAACAGCCGGCATCGTTAGACTGCGACTAAATTATTTCAACCGTTGTATGTATTTTGCGTGTGTAATAGATCATTGTTATGTTTAAAATTTTTACATTGACAATGGACATTGAGATCAGAATGGGTACTGAGCTTCTTCAGAAAGAACCAGTGAATCACTTATTCATTTCAGCTATGATCGTATCCTTTATCATCATATCCCGATAGGACACAGGATTATGGATAGGATACCAAAACCACAATCACTACACGAATATATAACTTAATTTAAATTAATATTTTTTTTGTTTTGTTTTTTTTTTTTATACTTTGGTTAGAGATATCAACTACAATAAAAACAACACACAAATTTCAAATTGGAATATCGGATTACATAACCATAACCAGTTAGAGGATATTTTAAGTTAGTAAACAAACACAAATGGAAAAGAAAAAGAAGAAGCTCAACTCGTATTAATTTTTTAACTGCTTAACGGTTTTTGATTTCATATTATAATTACATAACTTCCCAGACAGCAACAAATTGTCGCTGGTATAAGAGAAGTTATTCAAAATATACAAATCTAAATACTATTTATTAAAAAGAAAAGAAATCAAAATACTGCGACCGGGACACGGCGAATCAGTTCCTCCAAAACAGTGTGCTTCTTTAAGAGTTTCTTAAATATTGGAAAGGATCTTACATTTTTTAACTCAGGTGGCAAAGAGTTATATACTTCCATTGCTAATCAGACTGGATCACAATGCTTTCTTTTAGTGCGAGCAAATGTTACCTTAAGATAGTCATTAAATCTGGTATTATATGAATGGATATCACAGTATTTGATTAGTTTGATACCCGATTTCATATCGGTATGTAGTACGCTAAAAATAAATTTAGCTTTTTCCATATATATTATTTGCCTGATACTGAATTTCTCTGTTAGAGGATAAATTGTAATACTAGGGGTCAATCTATCCAATCCATGCATTGCCTTGACAATCTTATTCAGAATTCTATGTATTGAATCAGCATTAGCTTCCGAAGTATGACACTAATTCATAATGCCGTAAGTAATCAAAGGCAAAACATGAACATTATAAAAACCAGTATCTAAATAATTTATACACCTAAATACCCTAATCCAGAAAGCTAGTTTGGATTTCAAATTACTAATCTGTTGATTCCTTGGTAGCCTATCGCGAATAATAAGACCCAAGTATTTCCATGAAGATACACGCTCTATGCGTTCATCAAACATTTTAATGTCTAGCGTTATATCAGCTTTATTCAGTTGTTTAAAAAGCATAAACTTGCTTTTTGTGAGGTTGATAGTTAATTTATTCCCTAACAACCATGAGCTGGACTTCATTAAGTCAGCATTTATTTTGCGCTCTAACGCACAAGATGATGTATCAGAAAATAATAGCAATGTATCATCAGCATAGATAATATATTTTCCTTCCAAATTTGAGAAGTAAATATTATAAATATATAAAATAAAAAGAGTAGGACCCAGTATAGAACCCTGTAGAACACCAACATTAATCGTAAACTTTTCGCTCATTTGTTGATTGACACGTACAGAGATCTAGAGAAAGTTCTGTTATTCAAAAAGCTTCCAATTAATTCCAGGCCTCTAATGCCAAGTTCATTTAAACATTGCCTCTAATGCCAAGTTCATTTAAACATTGCAGTAGAATCGAGTGATCAACCGTGTCGAAAGCTTTAGTAAGGTCAACGAATATGGCCGCAACATATTTGCTCTTATCTAGTTCATTATTGATAAACTGTAAGGCATCAGTAATAGCAGATGTAGTGCTTCCTTTCTCAACAAAGCCATATTGGTTTACATCGAACCCTAATGAGTCCTTAATAAAGTTTACTATTCGTTTGTTAAGAATTTTTTCAAATACCTTACTCAAAGTACTAGTTAAGCTTATCGGTCTGTAGTTATTAGGCTCATTCTCTTCACCTGATTTGAAAACAGGAATAATTGCTGCATCTTTAAACTCTCTAGGAAATATTCCCATCGATATAAAATTATAGAACTCGGAGACAACATGTGGAGCTATTATAGCACTGACAAGTTTCAAATCTTTAGCCGAAATACCATCACCTCCAGCAGCAGAGTTTCTCAAAGAATTTATGCATGCCATCAATTCACCATCATTGGTTGGTTCAAGAAAAATAGACTTAGGATTGAAGGGAATATGCTTTCTACCAAAGTTGGCAAGATTAAATTTTTGATGTAGTTCTTCTACCAGCTTTCTACCCACCGACCCAAAATGATCCCCAAGTGAATCAACTGAAATATCCGAGCAACATTTCTTAGCCCTATTAACGCCAAAAAGTTCCCTGTTTATAATTTGCCATATTTTTCTTGAATTTCCATCAGCTACATTTATCTGATTATTTAAAACATTTCTTTTAGCGGACTTAATCAACGAGTTAACCCTATTCTTTTGTTCACTGTATTTCAAATTCAATATAGAGTTGTTCTGGCTATTTTTCATTTGTTTAAATAAAGCTTTCTTTTTTCTAATTTCCCGAAAAATCTCACTTGTTATCCAATTATTATTCCTAGTCCGAATCATTCTGATGGAAGTAGCTGCTTCTTTAGAGTTTTGAATAATTTGTATAATTTCAGAAATTGATAAATTATGTTCGTAGTCCATACATTTACTTCGAACTAATTCAATAAATTCAATCTTATTTAAAATATAAATTTGCTTTTAAACCATACGCAATAAGACTTTCCTCAATCCTTCCAATGTAATAAGTAAAGTTTTATGGTCAAGTTTCGGCCAATCATCATATTTAATATTAAAAGATACAATCTGATTATTTATAGTTGTGACAGTATGATCAAGGAGAGATACACTATTTTCTGTTACTCTAGTAGGAAGGTTATTCATAACAGTTGCACCATTCATATGTAGCATATTTAAATAATTTAAGCAAAAATTGTTATTTTTATCAAGAATAACGATATTAGTGTCAGCTAATACCATCAGGTTTTCGTAATTATGATATATACCGTCTAAATATTCAATAAGCTCACTGCGATTCTCGTTCGGGGCCCTATAAAAAGTGACAATATTGACAACTCCCCTATCACTATCGAGAGAGACAACTAACTTATTATAACAACTATCAACCAGAAGGGCTCTTTACCTGATTCTATCTTGTTACGTTGGCACAATTAATGGCCCCTCTATTTTCAAACCTTTAAATACCCCGACGCTGAACTTCGCTTATCCGATGCAAAAACCCACATCATCTCAACGCCCTGTGAATCTCAATTCAGAAAGTTTGTAGAAAGATAGCCTCTTTTCGTGTTTGCAACAAAGGATTTTGTGGAATTTATATTTAGTATTTCCAAGGATTGTGATATTGTGTAAATCGTAATCAAATTTGTGTATTAATTGTTCGAGACATAGTTGTTCAGAATGGCGTGTGCATGTTTGTTCAGGTGCTTCATCATCGGTGACACGGGTGTTACCTCAGGCGGAATGTAGGTTTTCTGACGCATTTGCAATGTACAGCCATGGACTTTCGTTTGGCTCCCTGAAACAGCTATTCGTTACTCCAATATTCTAAATTCAGTGGCTTTAATACGCATTTTGTAAGATCTGTATTCGTAAGTGTCATTTGTCTGGACGTCGCTGACGTCTTATTGTTGGAGTAATTTTCGAAGTATCAGCAAATGCACAAACATTAACATGTCTGTTCGCTGTTAACAGTATTCGAGGAAAGCCATCGAAGTCCTCCGACATAGACTAATCGCATATGAGGAAATTCGGTAACATATGGTACCACGGAAAATTTGCTGCGCTTCCTTTATCAGCAATATGTACTGCCGTAATCAATATTTTGCTTATTTACTTTTTCTCTAAAGGAGTCAGGAAGTCGTGTCTCTTGTTACAGTTCACGGACAAGCGATTTCAACCCGTCCATGATTTAACGATCAGAGTTTGGTGCTCGCATAATAATAATTGATGGAAAACAACTAAAGTTGCAAATTTGGGATACAGCAGGCCAGGAGGCATTCAGGTCAATTACCCATTCCTAATATCGGGGTGCAGCAGGAGCTCTGCTTGTGTATGATATAACCCGTAGAGAAACATTCAACCACTTGACAACATGGCTTGCAGATGCTAGGCAACATTTCAAATTCGAATATGGTCATAATACTTGAAATCTGAAAAAAAAGTGAAAACACAATCTGGCATAGGTGAGCAGTATTTATAACAAATGATTTATGTTCATGTAGAGACCTTTTATAGATAAGAAAAAGTCGTTTTTAAGATGAAACCCAATATTAAACCTTTTGAGACCAAAAATAGCGGAAATTCATTGTATAAAAATGATTCTAAATTATTTAAGGTATTGATTAAATCATTTATTCTAGTTAGTGGTATACTTACTTGAATTCACTGTAATTCGGATTCCAGTTTTAAGCTACATTTTAAAATTAAATTTAATGCGTTTGACAAAGCATACATTTTTCGATAAAGAGGCTGATGAGTGAATCTGTCGATGAGCAAATAATAGGTGGAATCTGTTTAAAAATATAGTGCCGTTTTAGTTTGTATGTAATTATCTCAATTTGAAAATACTTTAAGACTCACTTGAATATTGCTAGAGCACTGATAAAACATTCCGAAAATAAATGTTCATTTTACAATCAAAACAGCCTAGAAAAATTGAAATAATTAAATAAGTTCAATGTGCTGGATTAAGCCCAGTTTTCATTTTGTTTGATTCAATTCAATTTAATTTCAGGAATTTATCAGAATCCATGACGCACTGGTGAATATTTTAGTGTGTGTGTGTGTGTGCGCGTGTTCGACATTATGGAGTTCTTTAAAAACAAAAAAAATTCTTTCTGTCTCTCAACCCACTCCCATACGCGGTGAGCTAACCGTGGAACCAAAAAGATCTCCTCTTCAGTCATCATCATGTGACTTTATGTGGTTCCATTGGGAAACTGTTTTTGTTTAGTCAGCAACCTTTGCTGAATACCTTTCTTTTTTTGCTGCGAGAGCAACTCCTCAGTTGCTATTACCACATACATCCTGTTTTTCTTGATAATGCATATAATATTTTTTTTTATTTTTCCTGCGGAACACCATCACATAATCACATAAATCGCAGTACCACCTCCTTGAGAATGATCCTTGCAGTTATGAATTGCAATTTTGTTTTGTGTTCTCAATATAGACCAAGTCCCCACAACCAAGGAGCAACTAGTGACACCTATCTCTTACAATGTTGCCAACCATGGCGAAACAAAACGTAATAAAATGATATTGAAATTACAACTGAATAAAATGTCAAAATTAAACATTTTATTTTCAACACAAATAAATAAAATAATTGACCAAAACGAGATTTGTTTATATTTTTGTGTGAATATACATAAATATTGTATGAAAGATAATAACCTATTCTATGAAATTCGTTTAAAAAACCCAAAGCATGAAAATCAAATAAAAGATGAAATTACTTCATATAAGTAAATAAGTTTCTCTAAGTAATCCCAAATTTATTGTCTTAATAAGCAAACAAAAATTTACTTATGTTAACTTCATGTTCTCACACTTTACCATTCGGTTCACAAGAGGGTTAATAATGGAGAATATCTTTCTCTGAAGTTTTAGGATTTTATGTACATATCTGCCACGATCTTTTCATGGCCACCGTGCTTAACGGTAAACATTTTATGGATTTTTGTGCAGCTTCGGGACCGAAAAAACATAGATCTCGAAAACAAGCTAATGAGCATAGAACGCGTTGATAGTAAATCGCGAGTCAGGCGAAGAGACAAATTATCTGCTCTCTGAAATTTGTATTGAATATTGTATATGTGTGTATCTATGTATATATTTAAAAGGGACAGACGTGCAAGAGCAATTTGCAGCGAAAGATACTTTGATCAGTTACAGCTAATTTGGGTTAAACTTGTAAAAGTGGTATTGAAAAATCGCCAGATATTGATCATTGTTTAATTAGGCATCATTGCAATTAGAATAGTTGTCCGCTGACAGGAAGTATATTCTCGCAGTGTCTCTAACATTTTAAAGGTTTGCACATATAACCAGGATTAAATTAAGTCTCATTGAAATCGTAGAGTATTTTCGGTGGAGTTAAAATCTTTACAAATGGATCTAAGCCTTTCTCCTCCCCCACCGCCATACATTTTAAACGGCGAGTTCTTTGAAATTCTTTCGCAGGAAGGAGAAAGTGTAACGGTTCGGTGTTGCTATTGCGACATCAATCGGAATGTTTTCAAAGGAAGTGTGAAATCAACTGGGAACTTCCATATGCATATTAAGGTAAAATTGTCCATTACAACTGACTATAGTTATTAAGCATTCGAACTTGTAGCGGAAACATCCTGAACTTATTCCAAAAGTAAATGAAAGTAAACTGAGAGCATTTATGTGTCGGAAATCAATCCAACGAAGTAGACTCAATTTAAATAAGCGAAGGTACATTAAAGCAGAAAAAGAACAGGTAGGGTTACTCATTTATTTGCATTGAAAAGGGATTTTTCTATTACCAGCATTAAAACATAATAAACATCCGTAAGTTCACCTTTCCCATCATGAGAAAACAAATGCGAAACTCGGAGATAATCCGTTCTTTACTCGTATGGCATATTCAAACACTCGACTACATTATTTGCTAATCGTATAATTTTCAATATTATTATTTTATTTTCCAGTTTGATCTGAACTTGATTCCAATAAAAACCGAAGCTGAAGCTATTAATCTGAAAATCAATACAAATGTTCAAATGAATCCAAAAATTAGTGGCTTAAATTTAAAATATGAGCCTTCGAGTTTTGAAAATACAAGTCGACACGTTCGAAATATTTATGCTCCATCAACAGACATAGGTACTGTGCCCTCTAGTAATTCCAAACGTAAATCTATGTTATTTTTACTTATAGCTTTATCTCAGCAACCGGCTCCCAATCAACAACTTTCTAGATCGAATTGTTTTAGCATCGACCCGCAAGCAGAGCCAACGAACCTTAGCCAAAATCAACAAGGAATCTTCGGTGATAATATCCTGCCAAGAATTGAAAGCACCTTAAGAAGTATTGACAGAGAACTTCGGTTCCGAAATCAAATTGAATCCAATCGGTTGCTACTGGAATTAGCAAAGTTTAAGTATATCAATCCTGACTTCAATTTTAGATTCTAAATGATACTCATTCATTGACTGAATTAATTTAAGAAGGAATTGTTGTTTTATGTTATTATTATGAATCATTTTTTTAAAAGTGAAATAAATATTTGTTTAAAATTTACTAAAATAAAATAAGCAAGTTAATTTCTTTCTAAATGCATATCCGATGACCATAAATCAGTTAACAAAAATCATATTCAAATTTATAGATATTCATAAAACTGTTATGGGTTTTAGGGGCGCGTATAGTTTTAACTTCCACGAAAGTAAAAGACGGGTGTTTCTGTTGAAGAAAATGTTTTTCTTTGTCGAAACTTAACTTTGTGATTGCTTCTTGTACAACGAAACGATTTCTTTTAATTCTTTTCATTTGACTTCAGTAACATACTTTTCACAGCCACACGTAGGTATCGCTTCACTTCTACAAAAGACCTGATCGACCCCTTTTTAGAGATTCGTAAAATATCTTTATAAAAATCTATGTCTCGCATACTCTCTATGTCGGTTTGTCACAGCAATTTTTCTTGGAAACTACAAGAGCTACATATATGAATAGAGATGTGCAAAAATTACTCCTTCGATATAAAGTAACGAATACTTTAAGTGAATATAAGAATCGAATACTCGTTCAAAAAAGTATTCGGAATTGGCACTCAATCAAAATCGCTTTAAATAGAGTCTTTGAATAGAGTGTCGGTACTTACGGAATTTTACTATTCATTTGCTTGTGGAGTCGATCAATAAATCGACTTCGAGTTAGCGAGTTATAGACTCAATCGGTTTTTCACGTTTTTTAGGGTATTGTAAAATCATTTTACAATACCCTACTAGTTTCGCGTCCTGTCTGTCCGTCCGTCCGTGTGTCACACCACTTTTTCTCGCAAACTACATAAGCTAGAAACATAAGATTTTGTAGGCAGGTGTGAAGTGACGCCCTCTTCAAAGTTTCACTACGAAAAGAAATTTATAAGGTCTTTAAGGGGGTCTCCCCATATAGGGGAGTTGCCCCTGAAAAAAATGTTTTCATCGCATGTAGGCAATATGGGTATAGAATGAAAGGTTCTGAATCAGAACTTTTCAAAACACGTCTTAAAATGGCTTAAAATGCTTTGATCGGTGCAGGGGAAGGGGAAATGTACGAAAATTTTGTGTCACCTTTGACCCGAAAAATCTGAAAAAAATCATAGAGGTGTGACTGTACGAGTACAAGGGTAACAAATACCTTAGAAGTCAAAATACCATCAACTTTGTTAATAATAGTACATTTTATATATTTTACATTTTTGCCTACAAAATCAAGATGGGACCCTTAAATTTCCCAAATGCTACACTTTCAGTTTTATAAAAGTAATTGTATGTGTCCCAAAAAATTCACAATAATTGAACAATAAACAGCTAAGTTATAGCCGATTGAATATTTAACAATTACAACAACATTAACACGTGATACTAGGGAGATACACGTTTGCAACGGACCTAGACACTACAAATATGTAGGAATTTTGATAAAAATTTTAGAAATTTTTTGTAATATTGATGTGTTATCATGACTAATCAAGCGACGGGATCAAAGCACTTGAAACAAAGTGGTGGCGAGTTTAAAATCATAATAACCATAATAATTATTAGAGCTCAATTTATGGAATCTGTATATTAGTCAAGTTTGGTTGTGCAGAATATTGTCGCGTGTTATTGGTTCGCGGCCTATAATAATTTTAATGTTCCGGGAAAGTGAAAACGCAATGTCTTTTTATTTAAGTTAAAAGAGTTTATTTAATTACAAAAGTGCACAATAATCGATTTAACACTTTCACTAATTTTAATTTTCACTATTAAAAATGTAACACTTGTCCATAAACTTCTTATCGCAATTGTCTTCTAAATCACTTCACAATAACGAAAATCACTTTTCTATTCGCTTTCCACACACTATCGCAGTTCTTATCGCGTTCGAATGAATGGTCCCCCCATTCATTCAGCTCGCCTTTATATAGGGTCTCTACATATTCACCCATTTCTCGTACATTGGCGAATGTTCGACCGAGAGGTACCTGGTAGATTCGAGAAACTTAATGAATGGAGTGACGTCACTTGCAGATGTTGATCATGCTTGTTGGGTTCTCGTGGGTTCGAGTAAATTCATTTGTTGACGTTCTTAATGATTATGAAAACAATTGCAACAGTAGCTCGCAGAATTATTTGTACATGTAATTATTTGTACATGTAACACTATATTGTTTTACAATACCCTTCTGGCAGGAGCATGTAATGAATCATGCGACGCCGCTGGTGACCACTACCAACACACTTTGCTGCTGTGTGGCTTGTCATTTTACGTTGGTTGCGACGAGTGCACATCCCACGTCTATTTTGTCGTGGGATGCCAACAGAATTTGACAGCCACATGGAATTGAAGTGTGGAGGTAGTGGCCGCCGCCCACGAGGTAGTCCCGGAGTGTGAAAAGTGAAACGGAAAGTGCAAGACCTGATTCCACGGCGATTATAGTGCATGGTGGCGATGTCGTAACGTCGATAAGAAATTGCGATACGGAGGAGAAACGACGCGAACGAAGTTTTCAGTGCAAACAATGTGGGAAAACATTCAAACGCCCAAGTACATTATCAACTCACTTACTTATACATAGTGATACACGGCCATATCCTTGTCAATATTGCGGAAAGCGTTTCCATCAAAAGTCGGATTGCAGAAATTGGGAAAAAGAAGAAGAATACGAGTACGAGCCAACCGAAAAGGTATGTAAGGTAACCTAAAAAGTAGCGTTTTAAATACGACTCCATTAGTGAGTTTTCGTTTCACCGCTCTAATAGTCTGTTTTTCGGGATTCCTTCTGCTATTTAGGAACAGACTATATGTGCAACGAATGGTGCCGTTTATTATGCCGCTACTCCACCGGCTCCGATAAGCAACATACCTAGGGATCAGTTTGCAGCAGTTTACCCACCAGAAGTTGTGCCAACAATATACACACCTTCAATGCCGTACCAGCCGTGTTAGCAGTACTACAGTGTGCAAATTAATGTTCCCACCATTTGGCCTCAGAACTACCAAGGTAATTAGATTTGCTTGTATAGATGATGCGACAGTTAAATTGGAAACGTAGGATACGGCCGGACAAGACAGGTATCACAGTGTAGCGCTAATGTATTATAGAGGAGCGCAGGCCGCAACATGGATTTGTAAGGATTACCAGATTAACATTTGGACGACCTCCTGAACGATTACACAATGGCGATGTCGAAGCATTATTTTCTTTAATGGATTATGAATTTAATAGATCAATGTTTAATTATCTATTTCGAATAACGTACCGATTAATACTACGTGAAAAAGAACTGCACTTTCGTATCGGTGTTTACAGCCCTAGTAAGGACTTAGCCTTTTTGATCCATTTACTCCTACATACCTACCTGAAGGTTGCCGAGGTGCGGCGATGCCAAATAACAAACTTACACGGTTGTATATTTATTGATAAGACTAGAGATGATGCTACCTACCAAGAAGGTCGTGAAGTTGTTACAATAGGCGAATGGACAGATATAATATATCAACATACACCACCAGAACAACTTATTGCGAATGTTGTCTCCGGACGAAAGAGGAGGCTGCAAAAATACAATTTCCTCGACACAGTCATTTGGAATCCTTGGATAGACCAAGCCCGAGAGATAGCAGATTTTGGAGACGATGAATATCCAAATATGTTAGGCGTTGAATCTGGACATGTTTCAACTCCAGTTATTCTGCTGCCTGGAACAGCCTTTGAACTAGCTAAACCCCACAGATTATTATCGAAGGTAACGTCAGTAGGAAATCAAAACGGAGTCACTAACCATCGAGGAAAAGGGGCATTCAACCGAGCTAAAACGGATTAATTATAGATTTTGCAGTTTGTTGATTTCTACGGTTCAACTTGGTACTGCAAACTGTCCGTATTCTTAAATCGTAAAACTCAACTATCTTTAAACTGAACTTGACTAGCTCATTAACTCGCTCCAATTTCGGCTGATTCCTGATGGAAATCAACTATGACATTGTCAGCATACTTAAATCGGAATACGTTTTTTTATAACTTTTGCATATATCTAAGGGGAAAGCTGATTAATTAAATGCATGTTATAATTTAATCCCTCTACATGTTCTGGTGCTGGAACTTAATTATCAAGACTTGAAATAATAGTCTATTCATTATTTAGAAAGCAAATGGAAGCAATATTCCTTGAGATTACAATATGTGGTTAATAGATAGATAAATAATCTGTTAAAACAAAAAAAAACAATGAATGAAAACTAGGAAAAATTGAAGGCAATAGGGTTTTAGTGTACTAAAGAGCAAATAGTTAATTTCTATTGAACTGTACAGTCAATATAAATATAACGAGATCTTAGGACAAAGAAAATGGTGGTGAATCAGAACTCTCACGTAAATTTCGAAAGGAAAAATTAGCCTCCTTAATACTACACACCGCTAAAACGAAAGAAGAAAAAAACTAAAGCAACTCCGAATGTAGATCGCATATTCTATTAATATAGTTGCAATTGGCGAGAAAATTTAGGTTTGATTGTGTTATAATTAGTCACAGTTGAAGTTTTTAAAAAGGGAAATTCTAGAGAATTCACTGTAGTGTAAATATGTAATGAAAAAACTATTTAATGTAAGAAATGCCCTGTTTTGAATATTCGTAAATGTTGTAAAATACAACCTGCGTTGTATTCTTCCAATAGGCACCTTTGAATAGTTCACAAAATTCTGTTCATGCATTTGCTTAGATAAATTGTATTTATTATTTTGTATTGCCTATTCATAAAGTAGATTAAAAAAATTATGAACTGCACGTCTGAGAATGAGAACTGTATTAGCCCAGCACAAGTGTAATATCATCATGTTTGAATGCGAGGAATCAATCTTGAAAAGATCTCTTTCGATAAAATTTTAATACCATAGAAAGGTTTCTACCGAATAAACTGCAAAACTTAAGTGAGCTAATTGTGGCTTTCATTTTATAAAAAAAAAAGGAAAAAATTCCCTACCATTCCTGCTGTATAAATATATTTTTTGGAAACTATTATCTTTCTATTCCTCTCTCTATCAGTCAATTTAATAGTGGAATGCACCCATTTCAATGATATTTTTTTATTTCGGAATTAACTTAATACTTCAAATCAACATGAATATCCCCACCAGCAATAAATTCAATGGCGTGTTTTTCAAAAATTGTATATTTCTTTATTGTTAGCCGATAATTTTGATAAAGTGAAAGAAATCAATCTCCTTTTGTTTCAAAAACACAACAAAAAGAACACGTTAATTAAAACTGCAATTTAAGAATAAAAAACTTTTAGTATAATTATTACAAAAGAAAAGAGAACAAGAATTAACGATTTAGATTTACTTGATAATATTCAACAATTATTTTTATTATTAAATCACATTAAATTTTATGGTTTTCTTCCGTGATTACTATGAAAATTATGAACTGAAGAAAATATAAAAACTTGAATAGAATTATTATGAAAAGCTTAAAAGTTAAATCAGAGAATAAAAAAACTATGTATTGCTAACCTTAACAATGACTTTCCTTTCCAGTGGTTCTTCTTTTCAGCGGGAAATGAGGTGCAAGGTAGGTATGCCGTCGCGAGGGTAGGGTTTGAGAAAATCCGCTGAGGTCGGTTTCGCGTCGCGCGCGGTACGCGGTACCTTAGTTGATTTTGGTTTTTCTTTAGCGTAGATTTTTTCGGAATTGAGTTAACGTAGTATATTTTTCGGTACCGCGTCGGAATTCCGGAACGCGAAGTAAAAATTAGATTTTGTTCTTTGACTGATTAATGAAGAAATACGGAGTAACGTAAAGTAGGTTTCCTCTCCGTATGGTTTTGTTTTGTAACGCGTTTGAAAACGGGCATGTATAGGTGGCAGAATATTGTAAATGAGCGTAACCCATTCGGAGACCCGCGACCGAAATCCTCTCCGATCTAGCTGGCCGACAAGCAGCCACCGCGTGAATGGGTTACGGTGCACGGATTGGTTGACCGGTTGGTACCGTCCGTTGGCACTACTCAGACTTAACGTCTAGAACCGATGAGAGGTCGGTTCCGCGTTCGCACGTAGACATAAAAATCATTACAAGCACTTTCCTGCTACTTCAACTTGTTTTACACTGCTTCTTGCTGTATTACTCGTATGAACTGATGCTTCGGTGGAGATTTGGGTATGATTTAGACTTGGTATTTGGTGGCAATTTGGATACGATTTAGAGTTGATGTTTGCTGGCAATTTGGGCATAGTGCATAAGAAACAAGAAAAAAATAATACTCTTGTAAACGTAAAATCATATGGTAGCATTCACATCAATTGTTATAACTCTTCTTTTAATAATTGATTGAAGCTGGTGAAATGTAATTTACGTTTAATTAATTCAAAAATACATGAAATCAATTGAAATTTCCTCATTCTTTAATGTGCAGTTTAATCTCCTAAATATGTAAATCGATTGCGTAAACGTTCACATCTCCGAATTACTTGCTGTTGACTTCCTTGAGTCTCATTATTACTCAACAAATCAGCTTCTTGATTCCATGACAGGTTGATTTTGAAGAATAGTTGGTTCGAAAGGGTGTTTACTATAATCGTTGGAATTTTGTGTAGAAGCGTTGCCATCTTACTCAGGCCCATAAGGAAATCACTTAACGTACCTGACGTCACTCCCCGTACCGGAAACAGCTGATGCGTAGCTCTAAATTTCGATAAACAGCCACTTTTGAGATTGTCAAATATGACATTTCTCAGATAAAATTTAGCCGAAATGATACAAACGGGATCGAAATACATATATTTGCACGCTAATGTCTTCGACGTCTCATATTTCAAATAAATCGTTGACATAGTACTGATAAAATTCCAAGCTAGAGTCATATGTACTGTCAAAAATCTTTACAAAATTTGTTTGATGTAAATAGCACTAGATGGCGCTGATTAGGCTACTCGAAGAGGTTAGTTCACGACGTGACGCGGTGTTTCCGTTTTCGGGCCTGAGTAAGAAGGCAACGGTAGAAGTGTTAGTTTCAATATCTGGTGAAAAATGAACTTTACGTTGTTGAACTGAACTGAGTGGCGTTGCGCGGTAACTTTGCATAATTTCATTGGCCTTCTTGTGTAGAGACCCTGGTTCTGATGACATCGCTTTCAATTTATGCTTAAGTGTTTGTACGTTACATTCTGCTAACCCATTTGATGTCCTGGAGCAATAAGTTTTTGAAAAATATCGTTTTGAATCGATCACTAGTAAATGTAGTTTCATTGTTGAATCCCATTATTACAGGGGAATCATGAGTAGCAAACATGTCGGAGAGAATATTTATTGGCGTTTGCGTTGTAGGAGTATTTCCTTTGATTCGTACTTTTGCCCATCTAGATTTTGAATCAACGACGTTTAGAAAATATGATCTTGGAGTGGTCCTGCATAGCCGGTATAGCATATATCCTTTCCTGGTATTCAGCTGGTTCCTCCCACTGATAAGGTGGAGCTTTAGCCGGTTTTGATTGAACTTGGAAACATGCTTCACATGGCCTTACCATCCTCTAAATATATTGTATATTTCCATCTTCTCAATATATACTATTTCCAAAAGCAATATCTTCTGGCAAGATGTTTCATTCTTGTTATTCCAGGATAAGTATGATTAGGTTCTTGAAGCATTTGAGATTGAAGGATTTTTGGAATTAAAACTCGTATAGTACTATGAATTCTAACATGGCAACCCTTTTATTTTGTACCAAACCATTACATTATTATATTTAACGAAACGAAGTCAGTCCATTGCTGACTGTGTGCGCAAGCGGTGTCTCTTTATTATTTTACTTCCACGCAACAGGTTATGGGCCCAGACACCCAGCCACCCATACACAGAAGGTCCGTGAATTAAAGTGTTTTATTTTATAGTCATGGAAAGTGAAAATTCGGCATGACAGAGTCGATCCGTATAACGAAACTCAACAAAACAAATTACCAAACTTGGAAATTCAAATTGGAGCTACTTTTAAAACGGGATGAGCTCTGGACGGTGGTGAGGGATTCGAAGCCCGCTACAGTTACCAACGCATGGATTTCAAAAGACGATAAATCACGAGCGTACATCGTTTTTTCTGTTGAGGATGACCAGCTCACTCACATAAAACGGAAAGAGACAGCATTTGAAATGTGGAATACTCTGAAAGCCTTCCATGAGAAAGCGACGTTGTCAAATAAAGTAAAACTTCTTCGTAAATTGTGTCGTCTCACCTTCAGGAAGATGGTGACATGCTGCTGTATTTAAACTCCACGGACGAAATCATCAACGAGTTGACAAAATTAGGGAAGCCGCTAGCCGACGTGCTGACTGTTGCTATGTACCTGAGTAGCTTGCCCGATAGCTATAGTACATTGATTATGGTGCTGGAGTCTAGACCGGAGTCTGATTTAACTACTACATATGTAAAAACCAAACTTGTACATGAGTACAATCGACGTCTCAATACGCATGGAAGTGCAACTCTTGATATGAATACTTCATTACAAGCAAAATATAAAGGAAAGGAAGTAAAGTATATTTGGACATATAAAAACAGAATGCAGGAAGTATTTGAAGTGGAAAAAAAACTTGGAGAAGTCTCAAACAAATACAGTACAGAAGTCGCAGTCGGATTGTGATAATTGTAATCTGGTATGTGTCGCCGCTCTTGTTAACTGTTCAACAGTGTGGGGTCTCAGCACACATGTGTAATAATAAAGAATTCTTTCGCGGATTGAATAAGACCGATAAAGAAACATTTATGTTAGCTGATGGTCGCGCATTACCTGTGAAAGGAATAGGCATTGTTGGGATCAGAGGTAAACAAAGTGAAATGAGCAAAACAATAAAACTGAATGACGTTTATTTTGTGTCGAACTTAAATTGCAACTTAGTTTCGGTGAACAAACTGATCAGCAAAAAATGTGAAGTTCATTTTAATGAACCCTTTTATAAAATTTCGCTGAAAGAAGCTGCAATTATCATCGTAAGTACCTATAATAACATTTACAGACTCTCAATGGATCATAAAATCGCAAATTCAGTACAGTCGAACAATCCGAAATGTGTACATGAGTGGCATAAAATATTAGGGCACCGCAACTTAAATGACGTCCGGAAACTGAATCATTTGGCCGATAACGTAGCGTTTAAAGAATGTAAGTATAATAATGTTTGTGAAGTTTGTTTAATGAATAAATCCACACGTCATCTTTTTCCTAATCACTCTAAGACTAGAACAAGTGAAATTCTTGAAATAATACATTCGGATGTCTGTGGTCCTCTACATACTACACCGAGGGGCAATAAGTACGTTCTTAGTTTGATGGATGATTTTAGTGGGTATACGTGTATATACCTAATGAAATGAAAAGACGAAGTATCCCACATCATAAGGAATTTCATTAAAATGATGGAAACTCAACTGAATAAAACGCCTAAATGTGTATGTGAGTACATGGATATTGAATTAAGAAACTTTTTTAAACAAAAGGGTATTAAAACTCAATTAACTGTACCCAAGACACCTCCACAAAATGGTAAAGCTGAGCGGAAGAACCGCACGCTGATTGAAATGACGCGTTGCATGCTTTATTGTCCGAAATTACCTAATCGTTTCTGGGGTGAAACAATAAAAACACCGAATCACATATTAAATCGTATTCCTATGAAAAATGCTGTTAGAACTTTGTACGAAATATTTAAAAATAAAAGGCCAGATCTAAGTTATTTTCGTGAATTTGATCAAAAGGTATATGTGCATATCCCAAAGGATCAGCGTGGTATATCACTGGTGGGTCTCCAGAATACACGCTACCAAGCAAAGCCGCGGGTGACAATAAACGACATAATATGCCATACAATATTCTTTGACATAAAATAACGTAGAGGAATTCTATACATGCATCGATCAGCTATATCGGAAAAACAACGAAAATTAACAACAGTAAATCTCCTTTACCGTTGTTTAATGTCCATATCCTTAGTATGGGACCTAATAGAGATTCTTCTACTAAACTTCATTCCAAAATGACTTTATAAAAACGAAATAGCAGAAATATGCGAGGAAATTTTAATCTTTTCACCTAAGAAAATAGTAAATTTTAGTTCATGAAAATCAAAACACAAGCGTTTATTCAAATAAATACTATTAATGTATTCACCTTTATTTAAAAGACATAAACATAACATATATAAATGGCAGTCTTCTGTCTTGCTCTCTATTATTCTTGACCTTACAGTAATAAGAAATTAACATAATCTCTGTACTCCTCAACACAAACATATTTTACAAGGTTTCATTTTTCGCGGAAATTTTCCACAAAAAAAGCATGTTAAAATGGTGGCATGCACAGTAACCAATTGCATGGTTACCCTTAACAGAATAAAGCTTAGTTCAATAATAAATATTCCTGGTGAAAGAAGATTGGTTCCTTCCTTGTAACACCAGGAAATTCTAGTAAAACTAATTACCGCTAGACCCAGCAGTCGTCGAAGTGGCAGTTGTGGCTGTGGTTATTGTAACTGTTGTTTGTGATTGATGTGAATGAGATAGGATTGAGAAAAATCGTAATATAGAAGTTTCACTATTCCGACGATTTGTAGTTTTATGTAGACTGCTTTGACCGTGGGACAATTCCGCATTTGAATTTGACCTCGACGACCGCCGTTTGGGAGTGTTATGTATCTTTGGACTAGATTCATCTTCTGCTTTTATCGATTGAAGCCTCGGTGACATGCATACTTCTAAAGGGTTCATTTCATTCGCCGAATCACAGGGATCATCACCATTTTGTATGGGATTCAATTTGTCGGTTATTAGTGTTCCAGCTCTCCGACATGTCATCATTTTCTGTTTCCGAATTTTCGTCAGCCAATCAACTTTTTCTCGAATCTTGCGTTTAGGGGACATTATTCGAAGATGTGGCGCTTCACCATCAATCACATAATTTGGAAGATTCGAAGTAGGAGAATATATGAGTGGGGATGGAGGTGCACTTGAAGTTGATGCAACTGATCTTAGCGGAAGGACTGTGTTTTCTGAGGGGTTTAAATTGAAGACAGTTCTTTCGCTCAATGGTGAAACAACTTTGTTAGGAACAGGACTAATACTATTGCGCATTGATGAACAGATTGGAGGATTTTCTTGATTGCTACTGTCGTCTGGGTTGAAGCTCACTACAGGGCAAATAGGCGGCTTTTCAGTTTCCTCTTCTATTATGCTGCTGAGGCATCTGGGTTCCGGCACTGGACGGAATCCCTGGGATGTGGATGGGCTGAACAGGCGTCGACCTCTTGTCACCTCATAGTGGGGCCTTTTTTGGTCACTGCCCAAATCCGGATCAGGATCGCTGAATACTTCACTAAACGGTCGTTTTACAGTAATCTTCTCTACTGTACTTGGCGTCTTTTCATTGCGTTCAACCAACCGCCTTAGCGATCTGGGAGTATGTTCTAAAGCCTTGAGTTTTTCAACCACATGAATATTTTTGTATTTCTCGCAATACTCGGCATGACCCTTATAGTTTAGTTTATCGTCTGAATCAATTTTTTCAGGTCCAATTCGCCATATCATATGCCTGGCATCATCGCTGCATGTCACAATCGGCATATCGCCGGATGCACTCCACGCAACACACGTAACTTCCACTGTGTGTCCATTCAGGGTAACTACAGGTTGAGGATTGTTAACATTCCATATATAGGCTTTCTCATCGCCACTTCCACTTATAAGATAATTTCCATCCGGACTAAGTGCTGACTTAATGTAGAACGTGCTATTTCGGAATCCGGTGTAGGTTTGTACGGGTTTGGTAGAGTAAGAAGATAAATTATAACAGTAGATCTTATTGTCCATGCAATTCGCGTAAAGCTTCACGCCGGAATCATCGATTAAAAGATTTGTAAATGCCTTAAATGTGGACGAGCCAGCGTAAGGTAAACTATGCTTTGGTAAAGGTTCTTTTTTCAAGGTTGTGTAGTTGCGACGTAGATCCCAGACTTTGATTATACCATCACCAGCACCGCACGATATTAATGTATTATCGTCCTGCAAAGATATTTGAGCTAGTATTTAAATCAAACCGTGTTTGTTTTTAGTTAGTACCTGAAATACTAATCCTGTAATACTACTTGATGTACTGTTGGGACATATTTTTGGTGTTTTTGCACGCTTTTTATTTGAAACTGGTGTTCCTGGGCCACCTGCGTGCCCGCTGTAGATACAATTGTCAGCGCGTGGTAGAGCATTGTAATTTAAGGTTGCTCGTGTATCCCAAATAAGAATAGCGCCGTCTCGTCCACCAGTGGCGAAGACAGCAGAATCCATTTTCCGAAACGCTGCTGTTTTCACTGATCTCGTGTGACCATTGAATACGCGGGATTGGATGATTTCCGATTCATTGATTTCCCATAGACGAGCTGTGTGATCACCTGGAAAATACAGAAGTTATGCGTCATTTAAGTATAGAATAGCTTGTTTATAGAGATAAGTAATTACCAGACGCCGACACAAATTTCATTTGACCGGGAACCCATTCTACATCAAATACAGCATTGTAATGGCATTGTTGTCCAGCAAGGGCTTGCTCTGTGTCCTTATCACTTTTGAGTGTTGTATCTTGTAATGCTATCTAAAATTAAAAAATATAACAATGATGATAAGGTGAAATTAAAGTTTGGTTCTTCTCACATACCTTTCCGTCTTCATTGGCTAAAGCTAATATATGTCTGTAGTTTTTGCAATTAGCGAATTTTGCCGAAAACAGTGGTGGCTCTGGGTTATAATCTGATCCGTATGTTGAAGGTTGAATGCCGCGCCAGCTATCCTCCTTTAAAACTCTCAGGCGGGATAAAGCAAAGTCATAAGTAAGGTCATTCGCTGCAAGAGAAAATTAATGATTTTAACAGAATATTTTTCAAGTTGGAGATCAGGAAGCTATTTTGAAAATTTCCAGGATGTGGAGATTTGATATCAACTTCATTCAGATTGCTCAACCACCGACTGCACAATTAAAGGGTAAACGAACAAGACAAATTCGTGGAAATTTAATCAATTTAATGTTGTAGATCAACTCAAATCGGTTGTACGATATTGATTAATATTGTCGCGTGTTATTGGTTCGCGGCCTATAATTTAATGTTCCGGGAAAGTGAAAACGCAATGTCTTTTAAATTAAATTAAAAGAATTTAATTACAAGAGTGCACAATGATCAATTTAACACTTTCTCTAATTTTAATTTTCACTATTAAAATTCTAACACTTGTCCATAAATTTCTTATCGCAATTGTCTTCTAAATCACTTCACTATTACGAAAATCACTTTGCACTCAAACAATCAATTGTCTTTACTATATCCACTATATCGCAGTTTTCTATCGCGGTCGAATGAATGATTCTCCCCATTCATTCAGCTCGCCTTTATATAGGGTCTCTACCTATTCACCCATTTCTCGCACATTGGCGAATGTTCTACCGAGAGGTACCTGGTAGGTTCGAGCAAGTTCATGAATGGAGTGACGTCACTTGCAGATATTGATCATGCTTGTTGGGTTCTCGGGGGTTCGAGTAAATTCATTCGTTGACGTTCTTAATGATGATGAAAACAATTGCGACAGTAGCTCGCAGAATTATTTGTACATGTAATTATTTGTACATGTAACACTGCCCCCACCTCAGTTCTTTTCGCCCCGAAAAGATGTGTCGCTATTTGTAGTCAATTCTCCCTGGGTGTAATATGGGGCAAGACGGTCCAGATGCACGATTTTCATTTTAGCTCTCGGCTTACGATGTTCCTGTATTCGGTATACGACGTCGTTGATTCGCTTTGTAACTCGGTATGGTCCCTCCCAATTATGTTGCAACTTTGGAGACCTACCCTTTTGCCGTTGCGGGTTATAAAGCCACACCAAGTCATCTTGCTGGAAGCCAGTAGAATTAGCCTTTAGATCATACCTGGTCTTCATGCGGTCAGTAGCCGATTCGAGGTGTTTTCGCACTGTCCGATGTATCTGGTTCAACCGTTGTCTTAGATCACTTGCGTACTCCGAGACCGTTTGGGGTTTCTCAGGGGGTGTTCCGAACTTTATATCGGCTGGCAAACGAATAGTCTTTCCAAAAATGACTTTGGCTGGGGCTTGGCCCGTCGATGCATGTTCAGCGGCTCTATACGCCATTAAAAATAGTGGGATATGTCGGTCCCAGTCCCTTTGGTTCTCGTCAACCATTTTGGCCAAGTGTTTATTGAGCGTGCCGTTGAAACGTTCGACCATTCCATCGGATTGGGGATGCAGCGGTGTTGTCCTCGTTTTCCGTATTCCCAGCTGCTCGCACATTTCGCTAAAAACAAGTGACTCAAAGTTTCGGCCTTGATCCGAATGTAGTTCACAAGGCACGCCGTACCTGCTGACCCAATTTAACACTAGCTGTTCGGCTACAGTAGTTGCTTCCTGGTTGGGAATGGGGTAGACCGCGGGCCACTTGCTGAAATAATCAGCTACAACCAGCGTGTATCGATTTCCCCATTCAGATTCAGGAAAGGGTCCAGCGATGTCAACAGCAATCCTTTCGAATGGCACGCCTACGTTATAGGTTTGCATTTGTCCTCTCAGTCGTCGCTTTGGGCCTTTGACGGAAGCGCAAATTGTGCATCTGCGGCACCAGTCCTCTACGTCTTCTCGAGCGTGGAGCCAGTAGAATCTTTCCCGCAATTTCGCTAAGGTTTTGTTAACACCAAGATGGCCTCCCGAGGATCCTTCATGCATTTCCTTTACCACATCGTGGATTCGGCTTTTGGGTAGTATAGTTTGCATCCTATAGGAGCTGCCATCCGCCGTTTCCCATTTCCGCTTGAGTACGCCACCCTCCACCTGTAGGGAGTTCCATTGTGCCCAATAGCTTTTCAGGGTTGCGCCATGCATCGAAACGTCCTTCCACTCCGGTCGCCCAGTCGTCTCCTTCCATACGAGCAATGGTCCGATGTCTTCATCGGCTAGCTGGGCATTTCGAATCTCCTCCGATGACCAACCTTCATCGAATTCGGCCGTTATCAGTCGCAGATCAACGGGCGGTTCCTTTTCCTCAATCCGTCGGCAATGCTTGCAGTTAGCTGGACATGGGCGACGAGATAGGGCGTCAGCATTTCCATGAACTCCGCCCTTTCGATGAACAATTTCATAGTCGTATGACTGCAATCTTTCGATCCATCTCGCAACTTGTCCCTCGGGGTTTTTCAAGTTAAGTAGCCATCTCAATGATGCATGGTCCGTTCGAAGAACAAATTTCTGGCCATATAGGTACTTGTGGAACTGCTTGGTGGCCTCTATTATAGCCAATAGCTCCTTCCTGGTCACACAGTAGTTCCTCTCACTTTTTGAAAGAACTCGACTGTAATACGAGAGGACTCTTTCTTCGCCATTGATCTGCTGGGAGAGTACAGCTCCAATACCGCCGTTGCTTGCATCGGTGTCAACCACAAACATTTTTCCGGGTTTCGGATACGCCAGTACGGGTGATTCACATAGCTTTTCCTTCAGGGTCTCAAAGGCTGTCTGGCATTGTTCATTCCAGACATACGGACGATTTTTCTCGGTTAGCTTATGAAGACACTTAGCTATTTTGGCAAAGTCTTTGACGAATCTTCGATAGTAGGTTGCCAGGCCCAGGAAACTTCGTAGTTGGCGCTTGTTGTTTGGTGTTGAACAGCTTTTCACGGCTTCAATTTTCTCAGTGTCTGTTTTGACCCCTTCTGCTGATACGACATGTCCCAGGTATTTTACTTCAGCTGAGAAAAGGGTACACTTGTCGGGACTAAGTTTCAAATTTGCCAGTCGCAGTCGGGAGAAAACCTCTTCTAAGTTCCGCACATGCTCTTCGAACGTTCTCCCGATGACGATGATGTCATCTAGGTACACCAAGCAGGTTTTCCAGGTTAGGCCACGTAGCACGTATTCCATCAAGCGTTCGAAAGTGGCTGGGGCATTGCAAAGCCCAAACGGCATCACCACAAATTGCCACAATCCGGTCCCAACTGAAAATGCGGTCTTCTCTCGGTCCTTCTTGTCAATTTTTACCTGCCAGTAGCCACTCTTGAGATCGAGTGTAGAAAACCATTTTGCGTCGGCTAAAGTGTCCATGATGTCATCGATGCGTGGGAGCGGGTAACTATCTTTCTTCGTGACGTCGTTAAGCTGCCTATAGTCGACACAAAAGCGGGTGCTACCATCCTTTTTCTTTACTAGAACTACAGGCGCGGCCCATGGACTTACAGAAGGTTCAATAATGCCTTGTTTTTTCATGTCCGAGATCAGCGCGCTCACTTCTCCTTGTTTGGCTATAGGGAGACGTCTTGGTGCTTGTCGAATCGGCTTGGCTCCCTGTGTGTCTATGACGTGAGTTACCAAACTCGTTCGGCCTTGGTCATCCGGGCTTGTTGAGAAGATGTCACTGTACTTGGTGACCAGATCAGAGGCTCGTTTGAATAGCTGCACCGGCAATTTGACTTGCTTCAATATTGCAGACGTGGATTCCCTGGCTTTTTCTGTGTCTTGCCTCCTTTTCCAATGATGGTTGTGGGTAGCTTCCAAAGAGGTGATGGTGGAAACAGGCTGGCAGCTGCCGATGACTTCTCCCGCTTTGATGCTCGTGGTTGAATCTGCGGTGTTAAGGACTCTAACCGGCACATATCCGTTCCTTAAAGATCTTACAAGGCTTCGTCCTACAATCAAACTGCGCAATGCGGACGTCTTCGTTGGCTCTATCAGGTAAAATCGGTGGTCTCCAGAATCACCATCAAGCTTGGCCCATACAATGCTTTCGGAAGAATTCGGTACATCAGTGTCAGTACATACCACTACATTCATCTTGGGGATTTGGACGCTGGGATCCTCCATCAGTACTTCGACATTCTGCCATTTCAAGACACGTTTTCCCAAGTCCAACGTGATTCCATGTGGTCGCAGAAAATCCATTCCGAGAATGCAGTCATCCATAATGTTCGCGACCAGAAAATTATGATGGAACACAAGGTCTCCCAACTGTATCTGGAGGTTGACCTCTCCATGAACAGGTGCAGTTTCTCCCGTAGCTGCCCGTAGTGAGAAAATTCTGCCCTTGTGAAGTTGTTGCTGTCTAACTAGGTCTGGTCGGATAATCGATCGGGTTGCACCAGTGTCGATTGTTATGGTGCAGTGTTCTCCGTCAACTTGACCCGGAAGGCATAAATCCGGAAGGCATAAATCCGCTTCTCCACGATGTAGTCTTGACACGATGATGGTGGTGCTGGGGACGTCGATCCTTCTAGCCAACCTCTGCCCCACGAAGTTGGCTCTTACATGTTTCCCGACCCCTCTGTTTGAAGGGCTTCCATTCTGGGCTCCTGACTCGGTCTGGATCTCCTCCTAGCTGCACACCCTGGACAATAGCTCGGTTTTCTTCGCTTCTTGCAGTCTCTTTGCAGGTGCCCCTTCTCTCTGCAATTCCAGCATCTAGGCGCACCATTTACATGCGGATCTCGCTCAATTTCCACGCGCTCACATCTGCACTCGTCTGCCACTACCTCACGAACCCGGGCAGTGGTACGAGTCACATTTTTCGCTGCCTCAAAGTTCAGACTGTAAGCCAATGCGTCCTTAACCGTTTGCTTTTGAGCTAAACGCACGGCTTGTTGCAATTCCGGGTCCTTTAGTGCGCTGATGAATGCTTCTGTCGCTGCATCATCTCGATGTTCTGGGTCGTAGGCTGGGTAAGCCAAAAGTGCTAGTCGCTCAATGTCTTGGGCTAGCTGCTGTAGGGTTTCACCAGACTTCTGCACCCGATGCCTTAGCTGTGACCGATAAATCTGCTTTAGATGATCGTCTCCATAACGCATGTCGAGCGCATTCATTATAGCATTCGAGTTTGATTGCGATTCAACGGGGATCGTCTGCAAAAGCTCGGCAGCTGGTCCTCTTAGAGCAAGAATCAGCGCAGTTGCTCGGTCCTGTTCATTCCAATGATTTGCCCTTGCGGCAGCTTCAAACTGGGTCTTGTAAATACTCCAGACCGTTTGCCCATCGAATATTGGTGCTTGCACATTTCTGGATGTGCTTTGCGCTGCGGTTATAAGCGGGGCTGGTGAAGTGGTTGCTACTGCCTTCGCAGCTTCCAATTCTTTTTTCACTTTTTCCATCTCATGGTTCATTCTTTCTTCGACCTGGCTGACCTTTTCCTCGACCTGGTAAACCTTTTCTTCGACCTGGTCAACCTTTTCCTCGACGCCTTTAATTTGCTTGTTAAGACTACTGAGCTCCGCTTTTATTTCGGTGGACTGTTTTTGAAAATCTGCCTTGATTTCGATCGCTTGTTGATCCAGCTTCACTGATTGTTCATTAAGCTTCGCTGATTGTTCATTAAGCTTTGCTGATTGTTCATTAAGCTTCGTTGTTTGTTCATTTAACTTCGCTGATTGCTCATCTAGCTTCGTGGTTAAATTGGACGACTGTTCATTGAGCTTCGCAGTTAAATTGGATGACAGTTGTCGCTGCTCTTGCTGCATCAGCATTAACATTTGCATCAGCGCATTTTCTGGTTCCTTTGTTTTTTTTTGTTTCCGCTTCACCACCTTCTGCACCTTTTTCTGCATCTGAGGGCTCACCCGAATCCAGATACGCGCCTTCCGATTCAATTGCGTCACGCAAGCGTGCAATCAGTGTGGCCTTTGTACCTTGCGTAGCCAGGTTTCGCTGTTCCAACTCTTCCTTAAGCTCCGGCATGGTCAATTCATTAATTTTTAGATTTAAATTTCCTGGCATTTTTATTGTTTCGGCTATTTTTCCACGTTAACTTTCACAATTGTGCACTTTAAAGTTGTTTAAACGTTTTCACTTCCAAAATTTTTCTTTCGCACTTCTTGACACCACTGTCGCGTGTTATTGGTTCGCGGCTTATAATTTAATGTTCCGGGAAAGTGAAAACGCAATGTCTTTTAAATTAAATTAAAAGAATTTAATTACAAGAGTGCACAATGATCAATTTAACACTTTCTCTAATTTTAATTTTCACTATTAAAATTCTAACACTTGTCCATAAATTTCTTATCGCAATTGTCTTCTAAATCACTTCACTATTACGAAAATCACTTTGCACTCAAACAATCAATTGTCTTTACTATATCCACTATATCGCAGTTTTCTATCGCGGTCGAATGAATGATTCTCCCCATTCATTCAGCTCGCCTTTATATAGGGTCTCTACCTATTCACCCATTTCTCGCACATTGGCGAATGTTCTACCGAGAGGTACCTGGTAGGTTCGAGCAAGTTCATGAATGGAGTGACGTCAGTTGCAGATGTTGATCATGCTTGTTGGGTTCTCGGGGGTTCGAGCAAATTCATTCGTTGACGTTCTTAATGATGATGAAAACAATTGCGACAGTAGCTCGCAGAATTATTTGTACATGTAATTATTTGTACATGTAACAATATATAGACGCAAGTCGGTAATTTATTATGGCCCATATATAATGCAAGAGTTTAAAGGTTGGTGTTTTTGTAACAACTCCGTACGAGTTGTTCGTTGAGAAGAGTGTTCATTTGAACAGGTTTCATATTTTTGGAACCACATGCTGGGTGATGGTGCCTAAAGAACGCCGGAAGAAGTGGGATGCTAAAGGCGTCGACGTAGTTTTTGTTGGGTATTCGGAAGACATAGATGGTTTTCGTGTGTGGAAGAAGGATACAAAGCAGGTGATTCGAAGTCGTGAGGTAGTTTTTGGTCCAGAGCATTCCTCTAAAGTTCTAGCTTTGTTTTCTGTTGAAGAAATTGAAGATCCTGTCGAGCCCCGCGATTTTCCCAGAGTCCTGAACTCACCTGAAGCTCCGCACGTGCCTGAGGTCTCGGATCCTGTGTTGCCAGTCGTTCCTGCTGAACCGCAAATTGAAGAAACTCCTAAGGCTGCAAAAGATACCACTCAACGACGTCTTCGAGATAGAAGTAAACTAAAGAAACCTGTAAAATTGAGTGAAATGTTTCTTGCAGAGTTAGAAGAACCTCGAGATTAGAAAGAAGCCATGAAGTCGGGTAATCGTGAACACTGGAAGGCTGCGATGAAAGAAGAAATGTCTTCTCTGAAGGAAAATTCAACCTGGGTTTTAACGGTGTTCCCTCCAGGAAGGAAGACAATTGCTAGTCGCTGAGTCTATCGTATCAAACGAGATGCAGAAGGGAAGGCTGGTCGTTACAAAGCTAGGCTTGTTGCGAAGGGTTATAATCAACAAGAAGGTATTGATTATCATGAAACTTTCAGTCCCGTAGCTCGATTTGATACTATCAGAGCGATTCTAAGTGTTGCTACCAAGGAAAGTCTGGAGTTGGCCCAATTTGATGTGAAGACGGCGTTTCTAAACGGTGTTTTGAATGAAGAAATATAATGGATCAACCTGAAGGTTTTGAAGATGGTTCTGGCCGTGTGTGCTGGCAGATTAGAAGTCTCTACGGACTGAAGCAATCTCCGAGGTGCTGGAACAACCGGTTCAAGGAGATTCTTATCAAGTTTGGTCTCGTCCAGAGTGAAGCTGAACCATGTCTTTTCTTTTGTATGTCTGGTGAAGATAAACTGATCATTGTCAATTATGTTGATGATGGCCTGGTTGCTGCAACACAGAAGAATGTGATTCAAGAGTTCCTGAGGAAGCTGGAGATGGAGTTCAAGATCACACGTGAACCGCTTGGCTGTTTCCTGAATATGCTCATTGAACGTGAAGAAGATGGTTCAATCCGTTTGAGCCAGAAGGTGTACGCGGAAAATCATTTTCAGAAGTTCAAAATGGCAGAAGCCAATGCTGTTTCAACGCCCATTGACAAGTACGTGCAGTTGGAAGAGAAATCTGGTTTGAGAACATCTGCTCCTTACCGTGAAGTTGTAGGATGTTCTAGCTTGTAGGATGTTTGATGTACTTAGCTGTTGCTACTCGTCCTGACATCGCGTTTGCGGTCAATTATGCGTCGCAGTTCTTGGAAGATCCGGAAGATGTCCACTGGTTGCTGGTAAGAGAATCCTGAGATACGTCAAAGGGTCTACGTCAGTTGGTATCAGGTGCGAGGCTGGTTCCAAAGGAAGTGTCTTGAAGGCCCCCAGTGATGCAGACTATGCTGGTCAATCGGATACTCGTCGGTCTGTTAGTGGAATCGTTTTCATGCACAGGAGGACCGATATCCTGGGCTAGCAGACGTCAAGAGTGTGTGTCTCTACCCACAACTGAGGCTGAGTATGTCGCTGCTAGTGAAGCTGCCAGGGAATCTATGTGGTTGTCTCGACTGTTCGCAGAAGTCTCTCTCTTAGACAACATTCCAATTCTTTTTGTGGACAATCAAAGCGCAATCAAGTTGGCGAAGAATCACGAGTTCCACAAGAGGACCAAACACATTGAAGTGAGGTACCATTTCTTACGAAAGGAATCGCAGGATGGAAGGTTGAATATTCAACATGTTTCAAGTGATCAACAACTCGCTGATATCCTGACGAAGCCGCTGCCACGTCTGAGATTTGCTGATCTACGTTCTGCCCTTGGAATGATCCGATCTGATTTTGAATTTGAATTTAGTTTGTTATTGAATAATTGAAATATCGTGTTTTAGAGGAAGTATTGATGTAAAACGTTGATATTTTGAATTCAAAATTATGTTCCTTTAACCTAATGCTACAACTGTCATTTGTCACTCTGTTCACTTCTGTCAATCTGTCTGTCAAAAAACATTGTGTTAAAACGTTGGCTAATTAAAATCATATTATTGTCAATAAAACAATAACAAGGATTGTCTATAAAACAATAATAAGGAATTTGACAACAAGAAGATGCGAGAACTCATGGATTCCGAAGTTACGAAGATGGTGATTACGAATCCTTATACGCCTCAGCAGAACGGTTGTGCTGAACGAACAACTCGTACGGAGTTTTGCCCTCTACAGAGCTTGGACCAGTTCGGTTGAGAATGTAAACCACAGCGTTGACAGCTTCAGGAAACACAGAAACTTCGGCAGATCCTTGCTAACAAGCATGGTTAGTGCTAGCTCACCAATTGTCCGGTTTGATCGTTCAGCACAACCGTTCTGCTGAGGCGTATAAGGATTCGTGATCACCATCTTCGTACCTTCGGAACCCATGAGTTCTCGCATCTTCTTGTTGTCAAATTCCTTTCCTCCGTTGCACTGGAACACTTTTACCGGTCGACCTCGTTGAGTCTTCACCAGCTGCAACATTTCTTTGGTCTTGTCAAACACCTCAGATTTTTCCTTCAAGAAGTAAACCATACGACATCTTGAATAGTCACACGTGAAGCAGACAAAGTACCTGGCACCAGCAATTGACTCCTGCCCAAGTGAAACACCGACATCAGCATGGATCACTTCTCCTGGCACAGGTGAACGCTGTTGACGTGACTTGAACGGTTCTCGATGTTGTTTACCTTTTACACACGATCCACAGAATTCGTCGTCCTGTTGTACTTCAATTCCGTGATTCTTGAGTATCTTCACAACATGTCTTTTATTCTGATGACCTAAACGCTAATGCCAGACTTGAAGAGAGTCCTTGACCGCCAGATTAGCCTCACTCACACAGCAAGTGTCCGGTTCCTTGACCTTGAGCATCATCTTGAACAGCTGGCCAGATCGCACACCTTGAGCATTGACAACACCATCAAGCAGGAAGTCACAGCTTTCCTTGGATGAGCTGAAAGTCATACCTTTGTCCAGTGCACGCCAAACCGAGAATAAATTTCTCCTAGATTCCGGAACATACAGCACGTTTTCCATGTGACAGAAGTCCAACGGCCATTCACAAGCGCTTCAAAATCAATATTTCCTCTTCCAAAAGCACTCATCACAAAATTGTTTCCGATACGAATCTCTGCTGGAATAGAGAAAGCCTCAAAGAAGGAATACCACTCTTTCTTGAAGGTCATGTTGCCCGTCGCACCAGAATCAATGATCCAAGCTTCGTTCTTGCCTTCCGCATTCGCCAACGAACGCCAACGAACCCTTACTTTCAGACGTCCCATCACTCTTCTTCTTCCTGTTTGGACAATTTTTTTTTAAAATGACCAGTTCCGTGACAACCGTAGCACTTGAAAGTCGACTTCTTCCTCTTTTGTTTGGACTTGACATCATCTTTGGCCTGCTTACCAGCTGCACCTTGTTGACTTCCACTTGCACCTTTGGACTGGATTTTCAACTTGGTTGCCATTAGTGCCGTTAGATTGTTCTCCTTTCCTTGTCGAAGTTTCCGCCTGTGCTCATCAGATGTCAACACGTTGATCAGGTTATCGAGGGTCTGCTGATCATCCGATCTGGCCTACCAAGCTTGCCTGAAACTTTCATAACTGTCAGGCAACGTTTCCAGCAACTTGACCATCAAAGCTGACTCGTCGGGCTTAACTTTCAACTGCTGCATGCGTAGAATCAAACCTTCAAATTTAGCAATATGACTTATCATATCATCCGCTAAATTCATGTCAAAACTGAAAAACTCAGTCTGAACTGAATGAACGGCTTGCCTTGTTTGTTGTTCATATATACCATGCAATTTGTTCCACATCTGATGAGCAGTCTCGCAAGCGACGATCAAAGTCATGACACTCGAATCAATTGTCTTGATGATGATTTGACAAGCGGCGCGATCTGCCTTATCCCAAATTTTCATTGCCTCATTGTGAGCATCAATCGCAGCCGCATTAGCGTTAGCCGCCAGCACCGGTTGAACCAACTCTCCACTACTCACTTCGTATGCTCCTTCAGTTGCTCGCAGTTCCAGTTTTCCGAACCTTTTAACTTCTTAATCCCTTGAAATTCCATGATTATCAGTCACCAAAATTCCAGCAACTATCACTTTCAAGTTTCGAGAAAATCTCTTTGAAAAACTATTTATTTTGCTCAATCTTCTTGAAAAAGCGTTGGTCCACTCAAATCGAACTACGCTCTGATAATATGATTTTAATTAGCCAACGTTTTAACACAATGTTTATTGACAGAAGTGAACAGAGTGACAAATGACAGTTTTAACATTAGGTTAGAGGAACATAATTTTAAATTTAAAATATCAACGTTTTACATCAATATTTTTTAATAATTATTATAATGTATTGAGAATCATTATGATGGAAAATTTACATTAGTGCAGCGCACCTTACATATATAACACAACAGGTCTTCCTTTTGCTGATTGTTTTCAATGTCAAGACTCTGAGTTTGATTTTCCACGTACAGTCAGACATTGTTCAGTGTCACGGTGACTTCTACCTGTATACGATGAACCGGATTGTTCATATTGGTTGTAAACGGGAAGTTTTTTTTTTGTAGAATGCTAGTTTGATGAAGTGACCATCACAAGAGAACAGTATCAGGACATGTTTTAAAATTTTGTTCAACCTGCAACGTGGAATGTTGTTTCAGTAAGATGCAGGATACTGGGTGTAGGGAACACACAGGGACGCCAGCGCACCTAGTAAGCTTTAGCGGAGACTAAGCAGACAAGAAGACAAATCAAATCAAGCGATCAGACGTCTTCAACAGCGCGATCCGTATTTCATTCAATTTAAATTATTTTAATGTACGTCTTGTGCGAAGTTAAATACACGTTGTTTTTGTGAACCTTGCGTTTATTTATCGCATTTCGTACACAAGACGCTATATAATTAGTGACCTCTAGTCAAACTCTACGCACGCGCTTCACATGAAAGAAGAAATCGCGGAAAGGCACGCAATCGGCGTCATTACGCCCCATCGGAAAACCCTGCCGAATTTATTGCAAGCCCCGCGATAATGCTAACACCCGTCGCAGTGGAAGCTATAATTAATGTTATATTACCGGTATTTTGGAAACGGCAACCGAAATTGTGCTACTTAAGTATCGAATCCCAACTCGTGGTCAATAAAGTGACATCAATATATTGCGCGAACGTGATTTTGGTACGCGTTAGCCAGAAAACCCAGGAACAGCAACCAACTTCGAACCTAACAAGTCTCAAATCTGACATTGATAGTTGAAAGTTTTGAGCCAAGAACATCACGACACACGACGCGTACATGTTCAAAGTTACGAACACGTGCAAAATCGTCAGATGGACTTTGTTTTTATCACCAAGGATTTGGAAACAAGGCCAGGAAGTGTAGAGCCCCGTGCAACTTCGTGAAAGTGAAAAAAAATTGAATTCCTCGTCGCCGGTTCAAACGATTCGCGGCGACCATATAAATACAAACCGCTTAATAGTACGCGATCGAAAGCTCAATTATTCTTTCCTTGTTGACACCTGGGCCGAAGTATCCGTCATATCACGCGAGAATGAAAAAGTGTTATCGGAATATCAACTATTTGCCGCGAATGGAACTAAAATAGAAACGTTTGGAAAGAAAGTGTTAACGCTCGACCTCGGAAATGGCACTTATTCGCGTATTCTTGCCGTAGATCCAACCAACAAATTCCACCAGATTTTGAGCGACTTTCCGGAATTAACAACGTCAGTTTATGTGCAAAGTGACATGAAACACGAGGTATTCCACCACATCCTGAGCAAAGAACGCCCCAGACGGCTGGACAAGTATAAAACTTCAAAGACAAACTTTGAATTTATGATGGAGGAAGGCATTTGCAGACCGCCAAGTAGTCCTTTGGCAAGCCCCTTACTCCTCAAACAAAAGAAAAACATGGAATGGCGTCCATGCGGCGATTACAGACAGCTACCCGGTGCCCCACATACACGACATAACTCAGCACTTAGCGGGCAAGTCAGTGTTCTCATAGCATAAACAGCATAGTACCAATTTAATCAGGATACCATGATGCAGAACTTTTATCGTAATGTTGCTCACTCAGCAGCAAAAAGTCGGCTTTCACGTCCCTCGCTAGCTGCTCAAGCAGGTTTTGGGCGGTTGAACTAGGGTGTAGGTTTAGCTGCAGGATACGGGTCATCGAAATTCTGATTTTACCTTGACTTGGGCTTCCTGGAAAACCCGACATTTCCCTGATCCCAAGACGTGCCCAAGATTTGGTCTTGGATTAGCATCCTTGCGAAGGATACAGTGTGCTTCCTTTGTACACTCTTTTCTTTTATGTCTCATTTCACTGCATACGTAACATATCAGAAAAAAACATTCGGACATCCTATAAACAGTGACAAAGGCTTACAAAGAGCGTATATAGGTGATCCTAAAAACAACGGACTACGTACAAAAAACAATAGACTTCATTAACGCGAACGGATATGACCTGGTGAACAAAGACACCACTAATATGTTCTAAGTAGGCTTATGTACTCTTATAACACAATCTCCACTAATCATTCCTCCCAATACTAAGCGCCACTACATAACACAAATCTATCCATCCATACGTCTATATCCGTCGATGAAACACTGACCATGTTAAAAGTAAAACTTTTATTCAATAAAACCCGACGATTCACAGATCATAAAGACCACAATCAAGTAGAACTATTTTAAGTTCAATACTTTTTCACCACTTTACTTTAGCAATACAGCCTCTTTCGAGCCTTCTCTAGTAATCGAGAAGCCGCCTAGGCAAACTGCTTGAAGGACCTTTACGAAGAAATTACCATCTCATAAAAATAACAACGCAATAAGTGCGGAGCAATTTGATAAGCAACTTATTAACATTGTTTCTAACCCGCACTAAACTCCGTCACTACCACCGCTACCATTATCAACAAAAAATTTTTCCAAAGAAAAAAATCAACAAATAAAAAAAAAATCATACTTGGTAACCTCATTGCAACAATCTAGCGAAGCAATTGCTAGATTGTTGCAATGAGAATCTGTCGTTACCGCCATGAAGAGGCTCGTCAAGTCAAGCAGAATTGAGACGAAGCGGGACGCGCAGCTTGAACGACGAGCGGGATAGCCGTCGCGTTAGTTAGTGCGGTGGATTTTATTTGAATGACAGCGATATTGACTTAATTGTGAATGCTAGTGGATTATCGCGAGTTTAAACGAAAAAATCGTAGAAAATTGTACTTGCTTTAAAGAAAGCTATGTTTGTATGAAGCGAGTATGTAGCATTCTATCGATGAAGTCGAGTTTATTCTGAAGTTCGTGCGCATTAGATGTTCATTGGGCTGCAATGACGATCGCTAAATCGCAAAGTGCAATTATTGACCAACCGAGTGTTCACGTCTGAGTATACTGGAATTCATTTCATCTTTCAGTGATTAATTTGTTTATGTGTACCTGTGATTCAGAAATTCATAACAGTTTTAAATTGTAGTTGATTTATATACATATGTGCGTAAAGTGTATTTGGAAATAATACACTCATTAGAATAACGTGGTATCATTTCCTCATAGGTTCGAGAGGAAATGCGAGTAGAAGTCATTAAGTAAGTAGTGTAACATAAGAGACAATTCGAAACATATTACTCATGATTAAAAGACAGAAAGAGTGCTTTCATGTGAGCTAATTTTTAGTGTGGAAATTACAAAAAAGCGCGTACCCAACAATTTTATTGTACCTATTCAGTGAAATTTCCCTCAACAAACCAATACGAGATAAATTAACGTTTTAAAATAAAAAGGGAATTATCTATTGGGTGTATCCGAAATGAAAAATGCCAAAATCAGTGATTTGATCGGTGTTCAAAAGAAAACAGTAAGAAAAGTGCCGTTCAATAGTAACCTCCGGAATTCTCTTATTGCTTATCGATAACGAAAATGTAAATAAAGATACGATTATATTGAGCGCTAAATTTGATACTTTTCAAACTGATTATTGATCGTGTCTACATTTTCCTACTGATACCTTACCAATAATGATCTGCTAATCAAATTATCCCGTCTGGCGAAACTCAAAGATACGTTTAGGGCTAAGTAACTGGAAACTGGCTATGTTATGCTCTCTTTAATATTGAAGCTGATCGATTTTTCATTCTACAACTGATATTACTTAATTCGATGCGAGTGCAGTAAAAATATTTACCGAAACAACACGATATCGTAAAAACTTTTCACGAATTATCTGAGGAAATGAAGAAAATACCTTGTCTGAATGTAACATTAAGAGAATACCAGTCCAATTAACAGTGCAAAATCAGCGTAATGAATGCCATATATAATTAAATTATTGTATTTAAGGAATTACAAAAAATTTCGTGCGAGTAGAGAATAGTCAGAGAAGTATGAGTTTTTCATTTAAATGGAAAATATACGGCCACGTCTACAATGGATCTTGATCCCGATGGGGGGTGCGAGGAGTCACCGCTTCTATCTGGATGCCCCACTCTTATTTGGGGATCGTAAGTAATAAATAGTAAAGACGAGATCGTCTCGAGCCTCGCGCGCTTTCACCAGGCTGAGTGTCGTTTTGTTTTAGCATTCCATCCCTTCGGTAGGCTACCTTGGCCTCGACATTCGTTTTGTTTGATCGTTTAGTTCGTGAATGCGAATTTTTTTGTAGTGGGCCCTTGTGCTAGGGAAAAGAACCCGCCCCACGACACCGCAATGCTAGCCTGCCAGCGCATTCACGCGTCCTCAGACAAGGCCAATTCCGGCGAGCACTAATATCTTCGCTCGCCGAGGCAGAAGACCATCGCTGCAGTACTTTACGGACATTTAAATTCCTATAATTGACTAAACTTCGCTTAAAGATAGAGTATCTCATTATCTTGATCGAATGTTTTGGCACTCGGGAAGTCGATATGCTCAGTACCACGCTTTGGCCGTATGTCTGTTCACCCAGCTGCGATACGTTCTGATTTTAAACGAATACGTATCATAACTGCACAGGCTTATAGTCCGTCCGAAGAATCACTCGAAACAAATCTCGTTGTCGGCAACGAGACTCGAACCAGGGACCTTCGGATTCAGAGTGAATGCTCTAACCACTACACCACGCGGACTACATTTTAGGTTCAATAACAACACGTTTATTGCCAAGGACGGTTTGGGTATGGGACATCCATCCGGAAGAAGTTTTATACCCAAAATTTTCGAAAGATGCAATGTAATATTTTGCAATCGGTATGTGGATGACTGTTTCATTATTATTGACTCATAAGAAAATAAACAAAACGACCTGTATAAATGAAATACACCCGAATATAAGTTTTATTATATGGACCCGGCATAGCCGCTCAAGTCGTGACTAATCTGGCAGCTCTTCATAAAATATGTTCCACAAATCTGGAACAAGGATGGATCCTTGAGTGACACCCGATGTCACTATTATCCTTCGGCTACATTTCTGCGTGTCGTAGAGCAGGCTGCGGTCCTTTAGATAATCCCTTAAAATCCGCATCAGATATTTTGGTATTTGGAAATCATTTCCAAGCGCTTCTAGGATATTTTTGGCATCGAGTAACCAGCAACCTGTCGTGTGGAACTGCTGTGTGCCTCCACACGGTGGACTGCACTCATCACATCTCCCAATGCATCGACAGGAGAGCGATCTGCTCTGAAGTCATACTGCCGGGGATATAGCTCCCCAGCAGCATGAATCGGATTAGCAAGTCTTCCTCTTATGAGTTTTTCGCGCATTTTCTCGGCCCTATCTCATACATAGCGGGCGGTATGCAGACGGTTCCTCTTCCTCTCGCTGATCAACACAACCCTCGCTACCTGCCAGGACCCCGGAAATACACGTTCACGTAAGAATGCGTTGAACGTACTGTACTGATCAGCAAGTCCAGGCAGCGCTTCAGATGGAATACCATCTGGTCCGGGAGCTTTTCTTGCCTTCATAGACAAGTCTGCTTCCTCCAATTTCACGTTCGCGAAAAGTGAACAAACCACTGGTGGACAGGCTCAACATGGACGGGGCGAACAGGGAGAAGAGCCCGCACAATATCCGCGACGTTTTTGTAGGGCAGCCTTTAGGCACCGAGCTTCCGCATTACTTGCTTGTAGCCAAGGCCCCGGGGATCTCCATTCACCTCGTTCATTATGTCTTGCCAACAGCTGGTTTTCAGCTGTTGATGGGTATGCTGAGCCATTTCCTAGATGAGTTATAAACTACTAATTTGGTTGCATGCCTTTTCCTGAGTCTGTGCCCGCTGGGACTCTCGTCGGATCTTGTGACGCTCCCTTCACTTTTCAGTGATTTCAGGGGACCATCAGATGTGGCCTCTTTGACAGGGCTTGAAAGACTTGTAGGCAGAGGCAATGATTCTCATAGTAGAGTTCGCCACGCTTTTAGCTACAAGTTCCCCGCTCCCCGGTGAAACTTTCGTCATCGAAGATCGGGGCCGTTAACACTTCTGCGAATCTTTCGACCTCCATCTTCCCAATATTCCACCGGAGCCCAGAAGACTCAGCTTACGGGCATCCAGAAGCGCTGTCATGGATCTCAAGTGCTATGTCCTCGTGATCACTAGCGAAGTAGAGCTTTAGAACTCTCAAAATGTTTACACTTCGCACTAGGGATGCCAAGTGAAGGTCACGTCCAGCGGCGAAAAGTAAGGGTGTGGCCTATGTTCAATACTATGAGCTACCCCAATTGCTCCAGGATTGAAGTCGCCTCCGACGAGCACATGACTCTCTGTGCTCGATTACTTTTTCAAGGTTTTTTTTTAACTGCGTCACGGAATGCATCTTTGTTTGTTGTCTTTGATCCAAACTGTACCAGTGGGTCACCTAACGAGTTTGCGTGCAACTCCGATAACATTGTCGATGACCTGCCGTTTTTAAGATTAATTAGAATACTCAAATCTATTACTAAGCTGTCTGGTTTGAAAGTGATAAGGCCTAATACTTGTATTTTAGGGTTCAAGTCCTGTATTACCATAAGAAAGGGATTTTTCGCCTGCATTGGTTTTCAAACAAACACCAAAGCTTCTCCAAATTTTATAAAAGGGTCCGCGACCAACCCCTACACTGAAATTTATTATACAAGTCTATATATTAAACCCCTTCGCAAAAAAAAAAAATAAAGCAAAACTTGTCGCAGAATACATAAACACATTGAAAAGAAGTTTCAAATTAGAAAAAAGGTTCCACGAACGAGATTTGGAATTGCATATTGCACGCGAAAATATTGAATGAAACCCTGCAAACTGCCAAGGGATTAAAATAATTTCCTCTCATTCAACCAAAAACTAAGTACCTCTTGCTTAAAGCGGCTCAAGTGGGGCGAAATTATAGTATTTTGAAAATGGATTTTTTATTGGAAATCATTTTAAAATAAAACATTTGTACCTAATCACTTGTAAGAAAAGAAATGCTATACTTAGACTGAAAAGGAGCCATTCATAATATCCACGCACGTTTGGCTGATTTATAAAATAATTTTCTAAGCGCGCCAAAACAAGTGACACAACAGGTCATTGAAACATTGTTAGTCATTCATTCATACATTATGCCGTCGCGGAAAAAGTGCACACCTCCAGCAAATATTCCCATGCAATTCTTGTCTACACTCATCGAAGTGATTTCTAAGCAAAATTTTCCAGGTCGTACAACAGACGCCTAATTATCTCTAACCGATCCATCCTTAATGGTAATACCCTAGCAATTAGGGCGAAATCTCTCATGCTTCATTGATAAATCACCGCCATAAATCCTATCATTTGCACATTGCAATTTCCCTTATCGTCATCTGTTCGCGCGCCTTTTAAAACCCGCGAAAATATCTGACATCTGAATTTTCAATAGCGCGCGCTCTAACCGGCTTTGGAATGTCATTTGAATTTTTTATTAAAGATTTCTGAATGTATTTCACACGAAACGTAGCAAATAATTAAATAAAACCCCATAGGAAATGTTTGGTTAATTGAGTTGAATATAAATTTTGGATAAATATACCCCAGATTATGAAATTCCCAACGATTTGTGTTTACCTATCGGGAGTCAACTTTAAAGTAGATTTTTTTAGATTCTACTCGACATATCAATGATAGAATATTTTAAGACTTACAAATGCCTTGTTGTTTCTCGAAAAACGATAAAACTCGGTTCATTTTCACGTCAGACTAAATATAATTTCACTTAAGAGGAAACTTTGCACATCATCGTACTTTGCGCGACCGACGTATTTTGATCACTCGAGCAGAAATATTAAGTGCAATAATGACAGTTCAGTAGCATGTTAAGTTGATCACAGTTCATGGGCATTATCTTAGGGATTAGGCACCAGCATGAATATTTTTAACTGGTATTAAGTCCGGCTTTACAACGGTAGAAATTTAGAAATTGATGTTAGAAGATAAGTCGGTTTTGATGGAAGTATCGTCACAAATTAAAATAAAGTATAGCAAACTCTACAATGTGTATCAAATTTAAACAAAAAGTGCTAGTATCAATTGTTATGTGATTTGTTAATTGTGTCGCAGCCGCTCCATTCGAACTTTCCATCGGGGGCATTTTGAGTAACAAAGAAGGTTCGTTTTAACTACAGGTGAATATACGCAGAAAATAATTTTAATTTGCACTCATTCATTCATTAACCGTACTAGTCTCGTCCTTGATGTGATTACAACTTTCGCTAACAAAATGTTGTAACATTTGGCCTAAATATGAAAATATAACGGTTAAGGACAAAACGAAAATTTTATTTTAAAACAACATTTGGCAAGTAAACGAACGCTCTTATGATAAACTTGTTTTTTTTTATTAATCCTTTCAAATCGCTACGTCCTTATATCTTCTTACTAATTGAAAAGAATTATCCGGCCCTCAAAATGACTTTGGTGAGGGAACCGCTGTTTAGTATCGATCACGGGACTCCCTTGAGTACTTCCGAAATTTTCTGCACTCTGCTGAACTTTCACAAAACGCGTTTTGATGGATATCTGCCAAAAGTATTGCCATACTATTTTCAAACCAGAGCAAATTGAGTAATTTGAGCAAGTTTGGGCATTTATATACAAATCAAGCTTAAAATTACACAATTTTGTATAAAAATTGACAATTTGCAAATTATCTCGAATCTAGTAATTTAAATCAAATCACTTATGAATCATGTTAAATCAGGCTGTCGCAACATACATATAAATTTACTGTCTTTATACAAACATGTGTATCAAGAAACGAATGGAACATACTGACAACGAAACTAATTGTCTAGTAAATAAACACAGTTAAAATTTGGTCGCAACTAATACAATATTATTAAATGATAAAATGTTTATAGTACACCATCGCTCAATGGCTTTATAGTAATGAAATGAAACAAAAATTCACTAACTAGCATGACATAAAACTTAAGTTTGATTTTTTTCAATATCGTGGTTGACCGGATAAAAATTCCTATCGCACTGACCAGTGAATTCGAAATTTTAATTAATTAATTAATATAATAATAATTTGTGTATGCCTCATTGACGTGAGACTAATTAGGTGGGGAAGGGTTAGTATTGTGATTTGAGGATAAATTTGAGGATGATTGATTTTTAAGTATTGTAAAATAATTATGACGCAATTTTAATCGACCGACCATCATTTTGATACGTCACTAGTGTCTCAAAATTTATTAAAATGTTATTAAAATTGGATAAAGTTCAGAATTAAATCATATATCGTATAAGAGTACCCTCTGTAGTGAAATAGGTACGTGTAGATATAAATGTCCGTGAAGGACTACAGCGATGGTCTGCTGCCTCGGCGAAAGAGGATGGTGAGATCCGCCGAGATTGGCCTTGTCCAGGGACGCGTGAATGCGCTAGCAAGCTTGCGTTGCGGTGTCGTGGGGCGGATTTTTTCCCCAACACATGACCCACTACAAAAATATTTTTCGCATTCACGAATTGAAGCGATCTAATGCCCAAGCTAGACGGAGACCAATGGAGAATTCGATACAACCATGAGTTGTATGAAATTTTTGACGAACCGGAGGTCTCAACGATTGTATGCGGAAGCTGCAATGGGCTGGCCACATGAATCGTATGGACGAACAGTGGAGCTCAAAAAGATATTCGTTGGGAGAACTGAAGTCTGGAGACCAGTGGGGAAACCGAGGAAACACTGGTCTGACTCGGCCGATGAAGATAGTTCATCGCTGCTCGGATTTCGAAATTGGAGGACGCGTTCAATGAACCGAGACATTTGAAGGCGCTATTTGCAGGAAGCGAAGGCCCGAGAGGGCCTGTAGTGCTTAGAAGAAGAATGCCGTTAAACTGGTGTGGAGGCCGCGGTAACCTACTAAGGGTTGAACTTGTTTGTAGCCAGTAACAAACTGGGCCAGGAGAAAACAGACAGACTTAGGAGTAGACTTCTTCGTTAACGGCGATATTTATGGCCCACAAATAAGAGTGGGGCATCCAGGTGGAAGTGGTGCCACCTCGCACCATCCTAACCAGATCACGATCCAAATCTAGACATGGCCATATATTTCCCATTTGAGTGAAAAACTCATACAAACATAATTTGCATGAATTTCTCCATCAAATGAGAAATATAAACGGCCAATTTATGTTATAGTATTATGTGGTGGAATCACATAACACTATACCATAAAAGGGCATGCGGGCGGAAAGTCACTCTGCCCGGGCAAGAGAAAACTCGGCCGATGGCTAGCTCATTTTTGTGGAGGAGCCAGCCATCGTTGCTGGTTGTGAAAAAACCGAAGTTTAAATTTAACTAACCAAACATTATTATTTCCATCTCTATAATTATTTATAGCAAATATATTTTTCAATCTTAATCAAAATTTCATTCAATCCTAACAATTAATTCGCATATAGTCGCTTTAACTCTCTTTTTCTTTAATATTTTCCCTTTTAATTCTAGTCTTATTACTATTTCATTTTGCATGATAAATTAAAACATGTGTAATGGTCGGAAAAATTAAATAAATTTGATCTACAAAAAAAGTTAGAAATATATAGTTTACTCTATTTAACATGATGCAGAGTTTACTGTATTTGATATTTTCATGTCATAATCGTTCATATCTAGTACACCATATCCAATATTGTAAGAATTTCACATTCGTTGTGTCGTTCAATTATAATTAAAAAAAATAAAAAATATAATTTGAAATAATTTTAATATAAATCTAGAAAACATTAATAAATGAAGACAAACGGTGTACTCACCTACATCCTTACCTGCCGCCCGCTGATGATGTGGTGATCGACAATATTGCTGCAAATTGATAGTGAAAATGATGATGCTGACCATTGCTTCACTGCGTATCTTTTTCTACTCTATCAATCTCACACTATATTCCAACATCATTTTCTACAAACTACCAAGGAAATTACACATCCAATTTGAAGAAAAATTTACTGAATTTCAGTTCGTTAAACGTTAATTTTAATAACTGTTCTAATTCCTTCATAATATCAATAAAGATGCAATTCCAACAAAATAACTTCCAATATGCCACCATACAACCTGTTGATCCTATTGGGTCCTTGAAACACTTTTTGCATCTAATTCACGCGATTCATACTCGCACATCAGTACATAACCACACCGCGTATCATTGTCTAGGGGGTTGCATTGAAAACAATCAGCCAATTAATTGCATTTTAATTTGCTCCAATATACCGCAGTACAACCTGTTGATCCAATTGGGTTCTTGAAACACTTTTTGCATCGAATTCACATGGTTCATGCTCGCACATCCGTAGATTACCACACCGCGTACCATTGGCTAGCGGACTGCATTGAAAACGATTGCAAACCAGACTCCTCGATCCGTCTAAATCTCCGCATGATTTTTCTACCGCACCTGTAAATCCAAATCCGCTGCTAGCTCAGCTGAGTTAAATTGCATTCGCCAATGCAATACATGGATATGATGCACTAAATCAGTGTTCCCGTGACCGAAATTTCTATTTGCAGATTTACGTGATTAAGTGAATAAAATTAATAATAGATTGAAAATTTAAATCATAATAGAAGATTAATATTATAACGAATATCAATGCAAAGAAAAAATTTACGTTTAATGAAATAAAAAACCAATATACATTAATTTTGTCGCGTGTTATGGTTCGCGGCCATTCCGGGAAAGTGAAAACGCACTGTCTATAAATTAAGTTAAAAGAGTTTATTTACTAAGGATGCACAATCATTAATTTCACTATTTTACAATTTTACTTTTCAGTTGTCTACCAATTTTTATTTCAACTGTCTATTACTAAAATCACTTCACAATCAATCAATATCACCTTAACTTCACGCTCCAATCTATCGCAGTTTTACTATCGCGGTTTTACATTCCTCCCCATTCATTCAGCTCGGCTTTATATAGGGTCTCTAGTCATTCAATCCATTTCTCGTATATTGGCGAATGTTCTGGCGATAACTACCTGGAATATTCGAGCAATTCTGAACACCCCGCAAAGCCGTCACTTTCAGATATTGATCATGCTTGGTTGATTCTTGTGCTTTCGAGTACATTCGTTTATTGATCATGATGTTCTTAATAGTTGCGATAACGATTGCGACAGTAGCTCGCCGAAATGTCTGGACATGTGTAATGATTTTCGACCTTTTAATTCGAACGCGGAACCGACCTCTCATCGGTTCTAGACGTTAAGTCTGAGTAGTGCCAACGGATGGTACCAACAGGTCAACCAATCCGTGCACCGTAACCCATTCACGCGGTGACTGCTTGTCGGCCAGCTAGTTCGGAGAGGATTTCGGTCGCGGGTCTCCGAATGGGTTACGCTCAATTACAATATTTCAGCCACCTGAACATGCCCGTTTTCCAAAACGCGTTATCAAAACAAACCATACGGAGAAGGAACCTACGTTATGTTACTCCGTATTTCTTCTTATCACCAGTCAAGAATACCAAAATCTAATTTCTATTTCACGTTCCCGAAGTTCCGACGCGGTACCGAAAAATATGCTACTCGAAGTTAACCCGACGAAAACTACTCTAATAAAATGTCAAAACTATAAAGGTACCGCGTACCACGCACGACGCGAAACCGACCTCAGCGGATTTGGCGAAACCCTACCCTCGCGACGGCATACTTACCCTGCACTCACTTTTCCCACTGAAAAAGAAAAAACCGCTGAAAAGGAAAGTCGTGGTTATCTTTTGTGGAATATTACAATCAGTATTAACATCATTCATATCTCTTTCAAATCTTAACGAGTTGCCTACTTTACTGTACTTCATAACAATTAAGTCGTTCACACCTGAACTATCATTTTTGTAACTAGCTTCATCATTCATTTCGTTACAATTTACATATGTCGAGCAATCTAAACCGTTTATTTTACAATTAGCTTCACCACCACTATTATTTACATCCTCTTCATGTTCCACTTCCTCTCCAATGTTGTTCAAATAGAAATTCATTTCTTTGGTACTACCATTATTGAAAAAGTACAAACTCCTCTCAATGATTTAGTGCACAACAGTGCGCCAAACTATTTGCCTGAACTTAGCTTGCCATCGCATGAATGTAAATTGCAATTTTCACGCGACAATTTACACCACCGCAACGCCACTATGCAATTTTCGTTCGATTTACCTTCTTTGACAATTCCCAACTGACATAAACACCAAGAAGCCAAATGACTTGACAGTTTACTTGCGAGAGTGACACATTCCACGAGAGCGAGGCAAATTCTCGTTTCCACTCGTGGCTTCTTCCTTCATGACTTTTGCTTTTTCTATATCGCACTATGAATGCGGGGCATTAGGGAGCGCCAGTGCAAGTGCAATCGATTTCTTCAGCACTATCATGCACTTGTTCCGCTCAATGCAAACATGCACAATGTAATAACACTCACGACGCCAATCATGCACTTTTCTCGATCGTACTTCAACGAATCCCACACCATGTAGCGTTAAAGTTCATCGAGCGATGGAAAAATAAACAGAAGCCTTGCACAGAAACGCGCGAAATATTCACGATTCTTCACTCGGGATTAGTCCGATTGGAATCGAGGGCAATGCGCCTTGCCTTGGGCAGATTAACCACGTCAGTTTACCAGCAGCTAACGGTTAGAGGTTAATGTATAACTCCCGGTTTATTTCACTAAGAGTTACACCATGGATATTGGCCCGCTTCCGTTCCCATTCCCGTACGAAACAGTTATGTAACACATTAATATGATGTTTAGTAATGCAATTGATCTGCACTTCCTAATGATACTTAGCTGGGCAATTAGGATCCTCCACAGCCTCCTACAACGGTAGATTAGGTGCATTGGCTTCCACAGTCGTCGAGTTTTCCCGCGATTCTCCACTTTGAAGGTTAGGTCAGCAATTTATGGAGCGATTCTCTCTTAATTAGTTTTATTCCCCTTTAGTACCGCGCCAACATGCTGCTACCGCCACCTTCCTTTTTACTGCAGCCAAACCTCTTTCCACTCCATGTGGCTGTCAAATTCGACCGGTTGTCACATCGGACAAAACAGATGTGTGTGGAATGGCACGCCACATGGCGGCAATGTGCCTCTCCATTCGTCGCCAGTGGCATAGTTTTTCGATGGCCACGGTGGAGGGGCATTCCCAGATGGATATGTCTCGAAATGTGTCGGGGTTTGGAGTAATTTTATATTTCGAATATTTATATCCACAGATCTAAATATTTGGACCGAAAGGAAATATTTTCTGCGCAACGATATCCGCACGACAGATGACGTCCGCTGGCACTTCGAGGACATACCCATCTGGCCGGTTGCAAGGGTTCGGGATCGGAATCACTTCGATTCCCGGGCGTAGGCGTCGCATTACACATGTAACAATATTTATAATGAAAATATTTAAAATTTTTCTTTCCTTTTCAAATTTTATAATTTACAAAAAGTTAAATTTAAGTAACTAAATTTTTCAAGTCTGCAATTGAAATTTCGGAGCAGTGTTATGCGGTTTTCGGGGAGTTAGCTTGGTTTACTGCTCGATTACTACACCTCTTTACATTTGTGAAAGGTGTAATTAAGGTTATTTTGGTGTTGCTGTTTGATAACAAAAAAAAACACGAACGTTTATTTTTCGGTCAACTGGAAGTGCTCGGTTGTGGTTCTTTAGAAGCATTTTCTTGGAATTTCAACCTGAGTAAGCTATTAAGACGTTTTCTAGTAATTTTTTGTCGATTTCTCGAAAATCGTGAGAGGTTTCTTTGTAGTCCGTATAATATTTTTTCAAGATCTGCTGTCTTGTGGGGATTTATAGTTATAGGCTCGATGGGGAGTTCGCAGTTTTCCACTGTTGGAAAAACATTTTGTTGTTTGGTTGCTCCTAATATTGGATTTCTCAGGAGAGGCCACCACTTAAGCATTTTATTCGTAAATTTGTTCGTCTTCATTTGAGGAAAATCTATTTGAGGTCAAGCCCTTCGTATCTGATTTTAATAATAATCGCCCATGCTTCTCTACGGGTGACATTTAATATGGAGCTGACTTCTACTTCATCCTTTTATTCAACGCATTTGGGGCATATTTGGTCCGTAGCTACATGCTCCTTGCTGTTGCATAACAGAGGTTTTTTTTTGCTGTTGCAAATTCCATTGCATTCGGTTGAACTACATTTAGGACATCTCGGTGTTTTGTCTTTACAGATAGTAGTGGAGTGACCGTACATGAAAACAGAAATTCAGACCAAGACTGATAGAGACTTCTGTTGTGATTAACGTCACGGGAACAGAGTGTGTAGGAAAGTCTCATATCAGATGTACCGCACAAGTACCGGGGTATGCATTTGATGGAAGCTAAATGGGATATTGTAGGTAGGTCATTGATCGAGTAAATTTTGAAGCGGCATATGCTAGATCGGGGCAAGTAGCTCAGGCCAAATACAACAGAATAACTACCGCTGATTTATCGATAACTGGATGATTTATCCGGTTTTTCTTGTTCAGCAGGGGTTTTCACGGAATTGCATTTTTTCATGCCAAAACGTTACAAAACGTTCTCCTTGTGTGGTCTCTGTAAAGTGCGCACAGTAGAATAACATTGCTCGATCTGCATTCCCAAAAATAAATCGAAAGAACCGACCGTGATATTGAACTCTGAAGTCAGCAGTCTTAGGAATGAGTTGACTGCATCTTATGTCGAACCTGCAATGAAACCATCATCAACGCGTAAATCCTATCTTTTGTCATAAGTGAGTGAAACTTGTTGTTTCAGCAACGACGTGACTATTTAAGATCGTATAAAGATTTCCTTAAACAACACACTCGACCTGATTTATCGTCAAAGCCCTGTGGCTTAGTCATATTGATTTCAGCATCAATTTTACCATAATGGAACGCAGTTTCCATATCAAATTGTCCGAGTCTAAGTTTCTCTTCGGTTGCAGTCACAATAAGGGCTCGTATTACGCCGCACCAGGCAACCGGGTTAAAAGTTTCATCATAATCCAGCCCTGCCTACTGGAAATTACTACGAATTACTAACCGAAGACGATATCGATCAATCAAACCATCAAGTTTTTATTTTACTCGAAGTACTCAATGATTATCGATGGCGTGCTTACCCGGCGGCAATGATACTAACTCCCACATATCGTTCTCCTCAGAAGCCAAGATTTCTTCCTTCATTGCACTCACCCACTTGTCTGAGAGTCTACTCTTCATAGTTTTGGGATAATTATTTGGCTCGACATCCTCCTTAAATACTTCTATCAGATGCGCCATTGCAAAGTTCGGCCGGTATCGATGAACACTATAGCCCACTTCGTACTAATCAAGTCGCACGCTCGTACCGGACGCTGAATCACTAAACCAACTCTTCCGGAGTATCATTGTCAGCTATGGACTAATGCGGGCTACCGTCAGAGACGTGGTCAACTTCCCCGTCTTGGCTAAACTCATCTTTACAAGACTCCTCACTGTGGCTGATGAGGTTCAAATTCAATGGTGTCGTTCGTAGTGCACAGCTTTTCTGGATGGAAACCAACACCAGCGTTTTCACCAAACGATACTTTGATGGAGCCGTCTTTGTAATTCACGAATCCAACGAAATGTCCGAAATTCGAGCGAAATTACTTTGGGATATTTACGTAGCATTCCGATCCAAAGATTCTTATGAAATAAAAATTATTAAATGCCTTTCCTGTCTACAGCTCAAATGGTGCTTTATCTGGAACACTTGTCTTCGCCGTGTGATTAATCAAAAATACTGCCGTATCACATGCGTAAGCCCAAAATGTTTTCGACAGTTTGCTGAGCATTGAATGAGCCAGTTCGACGGCGTGTCTGTTGGCTTGTTCTGTGACGCTCTTTTGTTCAGAATTGTAAGAGCATGGACGAAATTCGATCCCGCGTTTTTGTAGCTCAGTACCACAGTCCGAACGAAAAACTTTAACAAATGGAGAGCAAAATCTGATTTTTCTTTCATGGAAAATATGCCAATGTATCGAGAATAGTTATCTTCAAGGCCACATAGTATCGGAAACCATTCATTGATGGATATTGGACCGGCATTAAGGGAGTGTCAATTTTCAAAATTTTCTTTTTTGTGTTTCTTCAAAAATATTCTGTGAATGTTTTAAGTCGATCGGAGCAAAGCTGCTGGAGGAATATCTTTACCTGTGATCCGATTTTTAACGGTAAAGACCTTTCAATGCGCGCGCAATAATAATCCTCTACAGCTGTCTCCCTTCTCTTTTTCTGATATCTAAACCACTTTTACTTTAGTAAATGGCCTTATTGGTTTACATGCTCGTATTTTTATCGTGTATAGGTCTTTATTTTGGTCTATACATTGAATGATGAGTCGATGATTCTGTGTGAGTATTCTAAAAATAATTAATTGATTAAAATCTTTAAACGCATTTTTTTCGAATGTAGTCTATGAATATTTGTTACCAGAGCCTCATTTTATATTTTGCTCTGAAAGTATTACAGTATATTTTTAAAACGATGCTTTGTAGTTATAATGGGTGTATATAAAATGTCCGTAAAGGACTGCAGCGATAGTCTGCTACCTCGGCAAAAGAGGATGGTGGGATCCACCTAGATTGGCCTTGTATGAGGACGCGTGAATGTGCTTGCAGGCTAGCATTGCGGTGTCGTGAGGCGGGTTCTTTACCCCAGCACAAGGACCCACTACAAAACAATATCGCATTCACTAATTGAAAAGGGTCAAATGCCGATCCACTGGTGTCGAGGCCGAGGTACCCTACTAAGGGTTAAAATTGTTTATAGCCAGTAACAAACTGGGCTGGGAGAAACAGACGGACTTAAGAGCAGAGTGGGGCATCCAGGTGGAGGCGGTGCCCCCTTGCACCCTCCCAACTGGGTCAAGATCCAAATGTAGATGTGGCCGTATATTTCCCATTTAACTGAAAAACTCATACAAACCTAATTTGTATGAATTTTTCCCTTAAATGGTAAACATAAACGAGCCCAATTTATGTTATAGTATTATGCAATGGAATCTCGTAACACTGTATCGTAAAAGGGCACGCAAACGGAAGGCCACGCAAGCGGAAGGCCACTCTACCCGGGGAATAGCCCCTATAACGGATAAAAATGGGGAGAGCTCGCTCGATGGTTACCTCAGTATAGTGGAGGAGCCAGCCATTGTTGCAGGTCCCATACCCGGTCAGGTTTCAGCGAAAGGAAAGACCGAGCTTGGATTTTGATTTATCTTTCCATTTTTATTTCAGTGATAAGTGACCAACAAGACTAAATGTGTTTTCAGTAATGACAAAAATAAATTAAAAATACGGGTCACACATATAAATAACATAGAAAAAAAAATAGAATTTGTAAAAAAAGGGGCAATTGAACGAGTTTCAAAGGGTGAAGAAATTATTTTAATGTTCAATTGTGTATGTCGTTTCTTCTTTTGATTTTCACATTTAAAACTTGGTATTAATGCGTAAGCAACAACCACTTGCCCAAGACTTCATAAATTTATTTTTTTATAACATATCAAAAAGATCTAAATGTAGAACGTTACAGTTGTTTAGAGGGATTTGCGTACGTTTAGTTTTTTTTATAAATTAAAATTTTTTATAAAAATTAAATATAAGAAAGCATATTTAAAATAATATAGATAAGAAATTTTAATATAAAAAATTTCGAAAAAATAAACGAATACTCACCTACATCCTCGCCGGGCGCCTGCTGGTAATGTGGTGATGCTAAGGTTGTTAACTATTAGTCGAAATTGTTTTATCATAAAAAAATAAAATCACTCCTGCTAAATTATTTGATTAAATTTTAACTTATTATTATAATTACAATTCACATGAACACTTTTCAGACAACTTACGCAATCGGGCGAATAACTTTAATTTAAAATTAATAGTAACAATAATTAGAAAATGTGTGACGTAACTCAGACTAAAATTCCCATGTATTGCCAGTTTTTTGCAATCTCGAATGTCCAATCCCATTGAACGAACACTTGGTGCAATTAGACTGCAGAGCACTACCTCCAGAGGCGCCGCTTTGCGATGCTTTCTCATGTGCCACCGAATACCGCTAGTGACCCTGAACAGACGGAAACTGACTCCCTGTCATCGCTGTGGCGATTCAAAGCACCCTCCCAACCGGATCAAGATGTGCTTTGTCGTATGTTCGGTTTCTAGAACACGATACCAAGTTGAACATTACCAAACCTCAAACGCATACGTTATAAGGAAGCGTATCTGGTCCCATAACCTGAGATGGTTAAGATTCATGAAATAAAACTCTGACGAAAACTAATGAGAAAACAGCATTTATTTTATTCAGTTGACGAGAAAAGAAGAAACACGCAAGTTATAGCATGCTACAAGTACTATCACTCCCTAATAGGGCTGCCAATAAACAAAACAATAATAACTTTATATATTATTTAACAAGATTCTATGACCTATTAAAAGAGAAGAAACTCCCGAAATTCAGGAGGATCAAATCGAAAAGATTGCAAGGTGCCTAGATTTGACTCTGACTGGGAAAGGAGAGGTTTTTCTCACGGCAAACGACTCAAAGACCTTCAAAAAAGCTCTCCAAAGCTAGGATAGTGATGAATAGAGATCAGCTATGGGCGCTGAAATCAAATAAATGGACTTCTGGAAAGAAGACCATAAACAACAAGCAGGTTTACGTTAAACCTGCTCAACTTTGACGGAAATATTGACAAGCATCGTGCGAGATTGGTCATCAAAATATGCATTCAGCGACTCAATATTGACTATGACAACACTTTACGTCCAGTTGCATGTCCGGCAGTAATTTGGTTACTATTGTCCGTTGTGACTGCTGAAAAGATGGTTCTGCAGCAGTTTGACATCCATACAGCGTTCCTGTATGGTGACGTTGAGGAAAAATCTTTATAAAGAAGTCCGAGGAGTATGCTGACGAGATAAGACGTGTTTGTCGCCTAAAATGAAGCTTATATGGCCTCAAGCTGCTGTAACAAAACGTTCGATTACTTCATGATTGGACTAGAATTTCAACGGAGCCGTGAAGATTCTTGCATCTGCACTTGCTCATAGTTGCGGATGGATTATCGGCGGCACCTAGTCAGACTGAACTTGTTCATCGGGCAGTTACCTTGTCCATTTAAAATTGTTGGAAAGTATCGCATTTTCTCGAAGTTCAAATTTCTCAATGTGATGATGACATCATGGTCGGTCAATCGGGCTCTATCAAGAAAATCCTTACCAGGTTCAATATGGAAGGATGTAAACCAGTTTGCACTCCCATGAAGAAGCTCAGCACTCAAGAGTCGGGGAAAGCGCTCGATTTTCCGTATCATTCGGTTGTCGGCGCCCTAATTTCTGTAGCCTATTGGAATCGTTTTGACATCGTCTTCAGTGTAGTGTTGTGTCAAGTCAACTAAAGAATCCTATCGATGACGACGTGGTACCAGCGAAAAGGGTTATATGCTACCTAGTAGGCACCTGTAATATGAAGACAGTGTGCTCCTGTAATCCCAAAACACATCTCCTCGGATGCTTCCACGTGGATGCCCCACCCTTATTTGGGGGTAGTAAGTATAGATAATAAAGAAGAGATCCTCTCAAGTCTCGCACGCGTTCGCCGGGCCCAGCCCATCCCTTCAGAAGGTTACCTCGGCCTCGACACCTTGAACCGGTATATTTTAATCGAACGATTCGCGAATGCAAATATTTTTTGCAGTGGCCCTTGTGCTGGGGGAAAAGAACCCGCCCCACGACACCGCAATGCTAGCCTGCCAGCGCATTCACGCGTCCTCAGACAAAGCCAATTCCGGCGAGCACCAACATCTTCTCTCGCCGAGGTTGCGGTCCTTTACGGGCATTTATAGTCCATGCAATTCACTGCAGGCCTTTGAATTTGGTAATGATTCTGGTCACCTCATCTCCCCAGTAACAACTTCTATTAAATTGCTGGCGTTCAGCAAAATTCGCACCTGGTACTTCCGTGCTGACCACTGTTTGCCACTCTGCAACTTGTCCACCCACACCGGTGCTGATTCGCCTTATGTTTTAAAATATTAAAATTTCCGAAAAAAATTTACATTAAAAAAATGGAAATTACTCTTGCTGTCTGGGCACCTCGTGTTTGAGCCCATACCCTGTTAATAGGTTACGAATGAAGCAACCGCTCAGTTGTACATGTAAAATTCAGTTAGCAGTTAACAAGCTAATAACATGAAATTGTATACAGTAGCTGTAGTACATTATTGGTTCACCGCTACATTTTTTTAAACAATTTTGATTTGTTAAAAATGCAATCTTATTCGCTTTACTTTGAATTCGTAAAATTCATTATATTAATATTTGTATTGTTTTCGACGTGTATGTGTATGTTTCAACACGTGATTTAAATTACGCAACATGGGAGCCACCTTCGAAAATGTGTTACGCAGTTAACTGATTAATCAAGTGAATAAAAAAGCTTGATCTCCTACATCGGGTCCCTCGCCTTAAAAGGCATTTTATCAATATCAGTGAACAGAGTTACGAGCAAACAGCCTGTAGAAAATGGGAGCCGATTTCCAGCTAATTTTTCTTCGGCTAATTGGATTAAATATTAAATTTTTATCAAATTGAAGTCATCTAATCCTAAAATAAACACACATAATAGAAATCATCTTAAAAAATTGTCTTTATTTTACCTTATCGCTAATATTTTTGGTTTTAAACAATTTGTTGCCTATTCCATACAGCAGCACAATATGACAACAGTGCAACAATGCACTTGATAAATTCGTACTAGGATACACATTCCAGCAATATTCAATCAGACCAAGCAGAAGGAATTTCAATCCTAAACTATAATCTGTACACCAAGCCAAATACGGTAAACTATGAAAATACCAAACATAAAACTGGTAGTGCAAGCTCCTTGCACAAACCATTCCAATGAAATTGCTTAAAAACAGTGGCAGCAGAGCCAATTGATCGGTTTTTCCAAATTGAACAGAGAGCTTTGCAGGAGGATGGTTTTCCTCTTCTTCTGGAGCAATTCTATCTTGGTTGGATTGTTCTGCACCTGCTGATGCTTTTTTCAGTGATTTTTCAAATGAATCCAAAAATTGCTGCTGCTCCTTTGTCAGTTTTTCTTCAGCTGCTTTTGATGTAGTAGAATCTGATTTCGATTTTGGTTTAGTTTTCATTTTAGCCATTCTTGCATTTTCACGAGCGATTTGTGGTTTAAATTGCTTTTCTAATTCTTTCAATCTTACGTAGCTTTGCAGGTATCGGTAGCAAGGTTTGGCGAAGATGCTGAGAAGAACCAGGTGAAGAAATAGCAGGGCAATGTGGAATTCCTTTCGTTCAAACAAGGCTCGATCAAGGAATCGATAGTTCACCGTCCATTTATGCTCAAAAACACGCCCCAAATCGAAACTTCCTTTAATATATTCGTAAGGATATGTCAAAAGAAAAGGTGCTCCCGCCCAAAGTTGAACCAAACCGCATACTATTAACTGTTTAATGGTTCCAAAGTATCCTAGATTCGTCAAATACAAAAGGAATACAGCTGGTGCAAATAAAAGTATGTTCATCTTGACTGATACAGCCAAACTGAAAAATATACTTCCATAAGTCCATTTTTGCGATAGGAATAGATTCAGTGCCTGGTAGAGGAACAAAATCGCAATCGGATCGTTGAAGAGTCGTAAAACGTAAATCGAATGTATTCGGTATGATGTGAAAATTGAAATGGCAATGACATATGGAGGAACTTTCAGAGATCGTGAGTAGAGTCGGAGAACGAGACATAGCTGAGCGATGTAAATGCCAATGAAGATGTATTGAGCAAGTCGTATGTTTTGGCCATATGATGTTATAACATATAGTGCTGAGTAGATGTAAACGAAACCAGCTGGGTATACAAGAGGCCCGGTATCACCTAGAATAAAGAAGAAAAGAAATGAAAGAAAAAGTAAGTGTAGCTTTAAGCGCTTAGTTCTATTATGGGAAATGTAATATTTGATGACAAAATATGAATTTTAAAATGCCTGAACTATAGAAGCATAGCCTTAATCATCAGTTAAAGTTAACGTCGCGTTATCCAACTAATACTATCAAGCCATCAGCATATGGATATGCTTTGCAAGCAGCCCACACTTCAATTAACAAGTTATCCATATGGTTCCTCCATGTAGGATTTTCAGCGTCCTCAGGTAGCGGATGGAAGGTGTCCTAACCGGATAGCCGGCAAGTATGTGGGAATTATAATACCACTCGAGGACCTAAAACCCACTAAGTAGAAGCGCTGACAACGCTCCACTTAGTATTTACTTGTCCCTCGCAGTTCAAGAAACCAGATGGAACGGTGAAAAAATATTTGACATACGAACGAACACCGTGTTTAAAAGCAGAAAATCGCTAGGAAGCTATGAGTTCGGAGTGGCTTTCATTGTTGACAACACATTTAAACAAATTGTCACCGACTTCAAGCCCGTTAACGAAAGAATCTGTGCGATTTGTATCAAGACCAAATTATTTAATACCTGGCTGGTCATTTGTCACGCGCCCACAGAAAACAAGGAGGACGCATTGCCGTCAAACTACATTAAAATTGTTCTGGGTGATGTAATACGTTTAATTAATTTAATTCATACGAGTACACTTTGGCATGTACAATAACTTTAATTATGCAGAGTAGGCAATTGTTAGAAAAAAAGGTTTGTAGTTCAGCTCAGTTTTTGAATTTGGATGAAGATAACGTATTAATTACGGATACAATATCTCATCGTCACGTTGCCGCATTAAAATAAAATATTATTGAAATGAATCAACGTTCGCGAGTGCAATATCTTCATTTCAATCTTGAACTGCGTATCTATCCATTTAAGTTGTTGTAAATTCGTGAAAATAAGTGCAAACCTAATTTTTTATCGTTGATTTTCTTTCGCTACTCTCTAAAACGTGTGTATGCGTTGAGAAGTGACAGGAATCCCCAAATTGGAAGAGGCGGAAGAAAAAACAGAAAACGAAAAAGTACCACTTGCGTTCTTGTCGTTAATTACTAGAAAGATCGCGCGAAGCGTTTTTTGAGTGTTGGGAAAGCAACTAAATAATCAAAAAAAAAAAAAAGAACTAAAAAAAATTAATTATGAAGAATTGATATTGAATAAAGAAATGTTCAATGGGCCCCAACGTAAGGTATTTATTTTGCTTCTGTTTTTAGCTAGGTATGGGGTCATTTGAAATGTTGTCTTGAAATTTTAATTTGTTACGTTATGGTCGTGTTACTGGGTCACCACGGCAGTGGTCACTAGAAACATCTAACACATTTCCAGGCAATATAAGCCAACACTAGAATGTATTCCTAACTAGCCAAATATCAAATATAATATAGTCCTACCTAGCCAATTAGCAGAAAATCAAGCAAAACAGTGCAAATATCAGCTAATTAAGCGAAATAGCTTACTTAGTCTATAACTAGCCAACTATCAGGTACAATATAGTCTTAATTAGCCAAATACCAAACAATCAATTCACTAAATCAACGTAATGAACCCCTAATTGGTTTAACATCAAATATTACCTACAAAACAATTAACATTGTCATCGCCCTCAGGACTACCTGACAATTAGATCATTAAACTAATAAAACAGAAAACCAACAAAAAAGAAAAACAACATCATGACGAAACGAAGCAACCTTGAGAAACATTTCCGCAAACTACAAGCGTCAAATTGCTCCATGATTTGTTTACTACTGCCTGAACTTGAAAACAAACAATGAGTAACACACCTGGCGAACGACTCCGCGCGTAAAAAAAATAAACAACAACAAACAGTAGCCTCAATTTACATTGTGAATCCAAGAACATTGAAACAAATGAATGTCTGCGTTAAAAAACGAAAACAACAAGACAGCGTCACAGGTGGAAATTATCCAACTTCCGAGCATGGCTTGCAAAAAATTGCCCAATGCAAACGAATTTTACGGAATTGACAATTTTCTGCTGAGTAGAATTTACCTTGGCAACATACAAAATTGCAGCAACAAAATATTCAGCGTCGGGTGGAAACAATTGAACCCAAATAAAGCATGCTTTGTAAAAATATCTGAATGGAATTGGTTAAGGAGACAATGTTCACCATGGATATCCGCTGATTGGGAAATTGCACGTCAGCAATTTCCTGGATGGAAAATTAACAATAAAAGCCAAAGCGGCTTTTAGGTTGCGCGCCTTTTCGTGCTGCTGTTCAACGCGTACACTTTCATAAAACACTTCTTTGGCCTTAGCCTGGGCGTTCCACCAGTATCCAGCCAAAATGCTTCTTCGACCTTAGCCTGGGCGTTCTACAAGTATCCTGCATAAACACTTTCTCGGCCTTCAGCCTGGGCGCTGTGCAAATAATCGACCAAACCCTTCTTCGGCTTAGCCTGGGCGTTCTACCTTATAAGGGTCAAGTTCCGATGCCGGATCTCGAAGAGCTGTAAGCAAGGCGCATCAGTTACTTCAAGGTACCAGATACACAAGCTAATGATAGCTCAGTAACGTCCACATAGATTTCAGCGCTGGAAAATCACATCAACATGACTTCAAAACCATATGGAAGACAGTAAGAGATGCGGTGACAGAAGCAGCCGAAGAGGTATTGGGGCAACAGCCAAAGAAAAGTAGGAATAACTGGTACGACGAAGAATGCAAGGAAGCGATTAAAAAAAGGAACCAGGCGCACTAAGAATACATACAGCGACCAACTCCGGTCAAAGAAGAACAATATTAAAGCCTTCGACGTCAAGCTAAAAAATTTGCCGAAGAATGAAACGAGTGATCATCAACACCAACAGATAAACGAAAAAATGACCCTACATAAAATCAGATGGGCGTATTTTTCTATCAAACAACTAAGAGGCAGAAACCACAAACAAGTGCAAAAGTGTACAAGGAGCAATCATAGTCCACCCAGCCGAAATTAAAAACAGATGGCTGCAATATTTCTAGAAGCTATTCACAGCGTCTCCAACAACGATTGAAGCTGTGAACATTCCAGAAGCAGGGCAAGAGGTACTAGTTTCACTGCCAGGCAGCAGTACGGGACCTCAGAAAAAAATGGAATAGATGGAATGCCAGCAGAACTGCTCCAGAGCGGGGTTCCCCAGTTAAATAACCTGAGTTGGCTAATATACAAAATATGGTCAGAGGAGCAGTTACCAGAAGACGCGAAAAAGTATATGTCCTGTTCACAAAAAAGGGGACAAATTAAAGTGTGATAATTATAGAGGCAACTCCGCCACAGACGGTCCCAAGCCCATTTGAGAAAGGAGGAGGGCACCCCTTGTTTTCCCAACCCATAGCTTCCATGATTCCTCATCCCAAACCCCCCCCAACTAATTGGTAGTAAATGCTCTCGGGGTGCACATTGGGTTTACTGGTTCCCCAATAATGTAACATTAAATGTCGAGAAATGCTCATAACTGTAAATACATCTACAGCTCTGCTACTAAATCCTGCTTACACCTCCTTTGTGAGGACGTAAGAGGGTGAAGGTGAATCTTCCGCGCCTGATAACGGAATCGACGTAATAACCATGCCGCCGGGATGGAGGTTGGGCGACGGGCTAACTCCCCGTCCCTGGAAAATCTTTAATTGTTTCGAAACATGCAGATAGGCCTCGGAATAGATTGGACTCACGGCAACGACCTCGCAAACGAAAAAAGGACTATGGCATTGGATCCTGGAATGTCAGATCACTCAATTACCCTGGCGATGTTAAGGACCTTTTACAACAGGCCAGCCAATATCAATTAAAAATACTGGCAGTCCAGGAAACGAATTGGACTGGAAACGACATTCAAGACATGAGATCGCACACAATATTTAAAAGTGGGAAGCCTACTGGAAAACGAGAATTTGGAGTAGCCTTCATTGTGGATAGGGAGTTCAAATCGCACGTTATTGATTTTAAGGCAGTCAATGAACGGTTGTGTGCGATCCGTATAAAAGCGAAATTCTTCAAAATCTGGCTGATTAATGTTCACACCCCGACCGAAGAAAAGGACGAAGAAACGAAGGAATCGTTTTACAATCACCTGGAAAGACTGGTCGACTCATTGCCCGCAAACGACACAAAAATTATTCTGGGTGATTTTAACGCGAAGGTTGGCAATGAGCTATCTCGTCGTGGAACGACTGGCGGATATAGCCTCCACGATGAAACAAATGACAACGGCCAGCGCCTGATTCACTTTGCATGTAGCAGAAATCTAGTCATACGTTCGACTTGCTTCCCACATCGATGCATTCATAAAATCACCGGATGGCAACACACAAAACCAGATCGATTATATTCTGATACAACAACGTTGAGCGTCGAGCATACTTGACGTCCGTACATACCGAGGAGCCAATTGTAACTCAGATCATTACTTGATCAAATTAAACTATCGATGTCGTATGTCAAAGGCATATTCAGCGAAGACCAGCCCGCTACAAAAATTTGACATCGAAAGGCTCCAAACGGCGTATGTGGCCGAAAATTTCACGGAGACCCTCGACAACCAGCCTCCGCACAGCTCCAGAATATCGGAGCCTATAGATGTCTGCGGAGAGCTTCCATTGGCCCCACCAACTCTGGATGAAGTTTGTTCCATCATCAAAGCCCAAAAGAATAATAAAGCGCCGGGCATTGATGAGATTCTAGTGGAGCTCATCAAATATGGTGGCAGTAGTGTTCATCAAGCTATTCACAAAGTCATCCAGTATATTTGGCAACAAGAACATATGCCGAAAGAGTGGAGCCAATCAATTATATCCCCTATCCACAAAAAAGGTGACAAGCTACAGTGCGAAAATTAAAGACGCTTATCACTACTTTGTACGGCGTACAAAATATTTTCTAAAATCCTAGAAAATAAAATCGGATCATACGCCAACAGTATTATTGGGGAGTATCAAGATGGTTTTAGGGCAGGTAGATCAACAACAGACCAATTGTTCACAGTCAAGCAGGTACTTGAAAAATGCTGGGAGTTCAACATAGACGTACACCAAATTTTCGTTGACTTCAAGCAAGCATACGATAGTATTGATCGTAACGTACTGTACCAAATAATGCTTTGTTTTGGCATCCCAGCCAAATTAGTCCGTCTTACCAAAATGACAATGACGTCGACGACCTCCGCATTAATAACCAACTCACCGATGCCTTTGACACAAATATCGGACTAAAGCAGGGAGATGGGCTGGCCCCATTGCTATTCAATTTGGCTCTGGAGTATGTCATAGGGAAACTACCTGTCGATACGCGAGGTACATTACTATACAAGTCGAGCCAGGTAGTGGCCTATGCGGACGACATCAACATTCGGTCACGGTCACTAACAACTGCCAAAGAACTCTTCCTGAAACTCGACAGCGAAACAAAACGAGTAGGGCTACTAATCAACGAAAATAAAACAAAGCTCATGACGCAGTCGAGGAAAAATACCTCAAATACACAAAATATCACACTTGGCGAATACAGTATCGAGAATGTTGGCGAATTTGTGTATTTAGGCGCCAAAATAACGAAGACTGGCAATGAAAGAGACGAAATACGCCGAGGAATACAGCTCGCAAATAAAATATTTTATTCAGTATTGACGATCTTGAAGACCAGCTGCATACACAGGAAAACAAAGCTCCAAGTATACAAATCTGTGATAAGACCTGTGTTATGCTATGGGTGTGAAACATGGACCCTAACCCAAGCATCCGCAAATATATTGAACGCCTTTAAGCGACGGGTCCTGAGGCGAATAGTCGGAGCGAAGCTAGACAAGGACCAATGGCAAATTCGATACAACCATGAGCTGTATGAAATTTTTGACGAAACGGAGGTCTCAAGGATTGTAAGACTGCGGAAGCTGCAATGGGCTGGACACATGAATCGTATGGACGAACGACGGATACCCAAGAAGGTATTCGTTGGGAGAACTGAAGGCCGGCGGCCAGTGGGGAAACCGAGGAAATGCTGGTCTGACTCTGTCGACGTAGACAGTTCATCGCTGTTCGGATTTCGGAATTGGAAGACGCGGTCAACGGGCCGAGACAGTTGGAGGCGCTGTTTGCAGGAAACGAAGGCCCGAAAGGGGCTGTAGTGCTAAGAAGAAGAAGAATGCCCGTTTGAAAAATTTGTCTCTAAACATAAAATAATTTTCATTTATCACGTCTTTTCCATTCCATTGAATCACTATGCTCCAATAGTCAATCTTCCAACAGTGCTAAGGACTGCTTAATTGGAAGGCTTGGAAACAAGTGATTTCACATCATACGAAATCAATAAACGGTTGTCCTCTACTTTCACCTTTTGTAGTTTCTCCATCAACTCGTCCCTATTATTAACTAGCTAGCCTTATACGGAAGTTGCGCGTACTATTTAAAAAGCCATTGAGCTATGTTTCTTGTAGGTGCATCCTTCGCTGCTTAAGCCGAAGGTCCTTTGTTAAAATCCAGTTGGTAACAACGAGATTTGTTTCAAGTGATTCTTCGCACGGACTATAAGCTCGTTCAGTTATATGTGCTGATTTCAAACAGAACATATCACAGCTGCATGGACGGACGTACGGACAAAGCGTAGTACTGATCATATCACCTCGAGTGCCGAAACATACAATCAAGATAATTAGATACTCTATCTCTAAGGGGCTGTAGTACAAAAACAAAAAAATAAAAACAGGCACTTTATTCTGGTTAGGAAGGGGTTGGACACCCTTAGCTTTTTATGTCACCGATTACTATTTGCGATTCTTTGAGGAATCGAGGGTCTGCTCTTAATTGGTTTTTTTTCTGAAAGTTATTTTTATCAAAGTCCTTTAGCACAAATTTTTGTGTTAGTAGCAATTCTTTTTAAGTAAACTGGTTTCGAAATGTGTTTCCCCGTCGCTTTCCACGACACTACTCGTACCACATTAATGATTTTTTTTGGATAAAAAGCCAACGATATTGTGATTTCTTATTTTTGGAAATGAAATAATAATCATAATAATCATTTGAGCGAACTACGTGATATCGATCTTGACGGAGCAAAAATAATTACTTTAGCTTTTTTTTATATTGAATTAACTTTTTTTGTGGTAGGGGGGTGAATGCCCATATACGCACCGAGTGTGGGACTTCCATGTTCGCAAGAAGGCGACTAGACTACCCACTAAACACCTCCCCTGTCAATCTGAGAACCTAGCCTGGAACCGTTTGACACATTACTTCGGACCAGGTCTCGTTTTATTACGATATGAGGCGTCTTCAAGCTGGGGGATCCCTCTTCTAGCGGGAGGGGAGAGGGAAAGAGGAAGTGCCAGGCAAGCGATCCCCTAGCCCCAACACCCCCAGCTGCTGTGAGTCCCTTTTATCTTTTAGGACTGCCCGAACATAATATGCCACCTGGTTCCATTTGTCAACCGATTCGAGCATCACCGCGACTATATTATCTGGGGTGAGCTCCCCCGTCTCCCTGTAGAGTTCCCTTCGCAGGCTGTCCCATTTTGTGCACGAAAAAAATGTGTGGCACGCATTGTCCTCCTCTCTGGGGCAATACCAACAATCAGGGGGACCGTGACTTACCAATCTTGTGTAGGTAAGAACTGTAAACACCCATGCCCACTCAAAAGCTGGGTCAGATAGAAGTCAGTCTCACCACGCCTTCGATTTAGCCACGGTCTCACATCCGGGATGAGGCGCGCAGTCCACCTTCCCTTCGTGCAATCCACCCAAGACTGCTGCCAATCGTTGAGTGAGCGCTGTCTCTCTCCGTGGACAACATCTCCCTCGCATCCTCGTTTCGACGCAGATAAATAGAGCGGCACTCTCTAGCAAGGAGGTCGACAGGTATCACGCCTGCAATGACTTTCACTGCCGAATCAGAGACTGTCGGAAACAAAGATGCAATCCTCAGCGCTCCTCTTCTCTGCACCTGTGCCAGGTGTTTTCGGTAAACCTCCTTACTGACAGCGTCGCCCCATACCTCTGCTCCGTACAGTTGCTCTGACCCTACAGCACTCATCAAGAGGCGTCTTCTATGGGCTGGGTCCCCCTGCGTTAGCCAGAAGACTCAGAGCCGATGCTCCCGAAGCAGCCTTCTCAGCCGTTGCCCTGATTTGCTCAGAGAAACTCATCTTCGAGTCGATCAGTAGCCCCAGGTACTTTACCGATGGCTTCGATTCGCTTTGCAAGTCTCCAATGCTGATCATCCTCTTCCTCTTCTCTTTTTTGTCAGGATAACCACATCGGTTTTCTCCAGTGCTAAACTGAGCCCGCGAGCAGTCATCGAGTCTCTCACTCAGCTCATTAACATACCATGCCGATCAAGCGCGACTCATCTGGCATCTCCAGTCTCAGTGGCCCGTCGTAAGATACGTTCCACAGATCTGGACCAAGGATAGATCCCTGGGCAACACCCGATGTAACCGCCATCTTTCGTTGGCCCTGAGTCGTGTCGTAGAGCAGGCTTCGGTTCTTTAGGTAGTCCCTCAAAAGCCGCATTAGATATCCTGGAACTTGAAAAGGGTTTGCCAGCGTATCCAGAATATCCACCCATATAGTGGAGTTGAAGGCGTTCCTGACGTCGAGTGTCACCAACAGGAGGATCCGCTGCTTGGTGCGACTATGCGCCTCTGCCTTTTGGACCGCGCTCACTACCTCTGCAATCGCATCGATAGTAGAACGTCTTGCTCTAAAGCCGTACTGCCGAGGAGATAGGTCCCCAGCAGCACGAATCGCGTCAGTGAGTCTTCCCTTGATGAGTTTCTCTTGCACTTTCCCAGCCGTGTCTAGCATGCCTTACGGGCGGTATGCAGACGGCGATTCGGGATTTCCCTTCCCCTTGCTGATTAGCACGAGCCTCGCCACCTTCCATCGTACCGGGAAAACCCCGTCTCGTAAGTTGAATTAACTTTAAGACAACTGTTCGTTCAAATATCAGAAATTACCTGTATGTTTAATTGAAATAGAGTTCTTAATTTTGGGTGGATTTTTTAAAATGAATTTTGGATATATGCATTTTACTAAGTGTTATTTTATTGATGTGAATAATATGATTTAGAACCTTGCGATATTGGGGTTTTCCAAATTTTCGGATCTTACATAGTGGATTTTATTTTTATAGATTACATGACATTCTCAGTTCAACTATAGTCTTTAGTATCACGACATATTAGCTTTGCAAGTCATTTCAACGCAGTAAAGCTAAGACAAAGCCATGGAATTCTCATAATTTTCATTGAAATTTGAAGCTATCTTTCGCAGTTCTCATGCCATCAACATTAGGCAATCCTTACCAACAAATTCTGTTTAAGTACTTCACTAGCGATTAATATGGAAGTGAATGTTTTTGAATCAGAACCATATGCTTTTATCTATAATAGTTAGTTTCATACTTTCATCTTGACAAGATACTGACGATACTATAAATATCTTTAGCTAACGTAGCCGGTACTATTGACAAATCACCTAACCTGTAAAATAGTTTGGAATTATTTATGAGTTCCGTACCTTTGAGCAACGCGTAATTAGTTGTTCCGTTCAAAAATCCTTCGCATTCCTGCATGTACGCAATCCAATCAATTTCCGTATAAGGAACATTTCGGACAACAATAACATTTAAAATAATCTCTGCCAATACGATTGCCACCGAAACAATTGGTAGCCGACTCGGATCGAGGATTAACGACTTTACAAACTCTACGCTTACATACTTTCGACAGAACTTTTGAAATGCACTTGTTTTGGAACTTTTACCACGATCCGGATTTCGTCCTTTTGGCGGTGCCATTGTAAATTGTCAAGTTCTAAAAATAAATAGAGCTATCAATTGTCATTTCCCAGTCTCACAGCTGATAGGCAACAGCTGACTTCGAAGCTTGTTATTTCATATTAGGCATTATTGAATAGACACATTAGTCATTAATGTGATGTCATTTTAACGGAAAAAATTTGAATTGTAACGAATATTCCACAAACCCATATTCAATCGGTCTCTATCTTTTAGCGTAGAAAATGTATCGCTTACCTCAAAAAATACTTTTGAATCCCATTTTCAAGCAGTTCCAAAGAAATGCAGTAACTGAGGTAGCATTTGATGCAAAACCGTTTAAATTGCATTTGTTGGGCGAAGTACCGGAAACAAGTGTAACATTGAAGAAGGAGGAAGCGATTCATATATTCTCTGAAATGGATATTATAAGAAAAATCGAGCTTGCATCTGATAAACTCTATAAAGCAAAGGTTATTCGAGGATTCTGCCATTTGTACAGTGGGCAAGAGGCATGCGCAGTTGGCATGAAACAGGCCATGCGACCACAGGATCTGGCCATTACTGCATACCGAGCGCATGGCTGGACCTACTTGATGGGATCGACGCCGCTCGAAGTACTAGCAGAGTTGACAGGCCGTCAAAAAGGAATGGTGCGAGGGAAGGGTGGATCGATGCATATGTATACAGAAACATTCTTTGGAGGAAACGGAATTGTGGGAGCCCAAGTTCCCTTAGGAACGGGATTGGCACTAGCATGTAAATATCAAGGAAGGGACGCAATAGCTGTTGCATGCTATGGAGATGGAGCAGCAAATCAAGGGCAAGTATTTGAAGCATACAACATGGCTTGTCTCTGGGGATTGCCTGTGATTTATGTCTGTGAAAACAATCAGTACGGAATGGGTACAGCAATCAGTCGTTCTTCTTGCAATATAAATTTCTATAAACGAGGAGATGTTATTCCTGGCATTTGGGTAAATGGAATGGATGTGATAAGTGTAATTTGCGCAACAAAATTTGCGATCAATTTCGTTCTTGGGTGTGGGCCTATCATTTTGGAATTGAGTACTTATCGATACTCTGGACATTCAATGTCCGACCCAGGTATAAGCTATCGCAAGCGTGAAGAAATAGAGGAAATGCGGAAATCCCATGATCCCATAACGTCCTTTAGGAAGAAAATAACTGAGTCAGGACTAGTAACTGACGAAGAAATAAAGGAAGTTGAAAAGAAGAACAAGAAAGACATTGATGAAGCTACAAAAATTGCTTCAGAAGATGCTGAAATTCCATTGGATGAGCTTGCCTGTGATGTTTATGCCCATAATTTGGAGCCGGAAATTCGAAATGTGTATGAGTGGAGCTTAACACATCGCAAGATAAATAAGGGATGGAATGAAAATGGTGGTGGTAAAGTTGGTGGAAATGGAACCCAACAGGCAGCTAAAAAGGATAATAAGCCAGAAAGTGAAAATGATAAGAAGGCTGGTGCAAGTCAAAAATCAGAAGAAAAATCAGAAATTGATAATGATAAGGCTATGAAAACAGCTGAAAGTTCAGAAAAACCACAAAATGAAGGTGGGAAGTAAAACATAAAATTAATTATGTTAACTTATTAAATTTCCTGTTTAGAAGTCAAGAACATATTTGATATGGACACATCATTCGTCACATAAAATATTCAGCGTTATTTTTGGTAATGAAGTAGGACTTTTTTTGTTTAAGCTGTGCTACTCTTATGTTAAATCAATAAATTATGCTGTTTTAATTTTTGTAATCAATAATAAACTCATGTTTATTTCATAAACTTGCATGATTTCAATAAAATAATAAGTAAAAATGTCAAAGTTATCTGCTACAAGACATTGATGAGGCCAATCTTGACCTCAATGTCATCTGACGTTGCAGAAAAATTGCAAATTTTCGAGTATAAATTCTTAGGAAATGCTTCTCTAAGTATAGACCAAATAAACAACATAGTAACAACTCTTTTAAGAAGGAGATAAGAATCAACTGCATCTTATTTTATATGATTAAAATTGGGTTTCTCATCCTGATTTTTTCATTCAAGGAAAATTTAATTAGAATATTGGTATGGAAAACACAAATGGATATATTTCTTCTGTAAAATCTTTGTGTAATTATCTTCTGTTTACGCCAGGCATGTTAAACTCATACAATATAATAGGCCACATGATTTGGTCTGCCCTAAATTGTAGGTTGTATGTTTTCAGTTGAAAATAAAAAGGAAAGCAGATGGCGCATTCAGCGCGTAATGCACTTAATTCCTACAAGGACCGCCGTCGAGTGGAACTTGTTGTGAGTGAAATTAAAGCGAGGGAAACTACTCCAACAAACGGAAAAAACCACTCCTGAAACAAGATTTTCCCGGTGGACGGGAGGAAAAAACGTTAACCCGGAGGTTATTTAAGCCAGGGGAGGTTGGCGCCCTTGCTCTTTTTTTGGAAGTTATCGATCAACCTTCAGACGAATAAACGGAGCGATATTCAGCGACAACATATTCTACGAATTGGATATGAGCCCTGGATTTTGGTACAATAAATTAGGACGAGACAACTGAGAGGGGCCCCTTACTAGAGTAGGGATCAAACAAATGTAAGTAGCTTAAATTTATTTCATCCGAAGAAAATTCATATTGGTCGAGTTTGTGATAAAATATAGCATATTACTCAAAGTCGAGTAAAGATAATTTTAGATTTTTCTTTCTTTGCCAGCATATAAATACATTCCTTTTCATCTGTGAAAGGTGTGGCTCGGGAATTCTTTTTCCGGGATGGTGACCAGACAGTAAGACCTGGGAAAATTAAGCAAGGTGCAGAGAACGTCAGCGTTGTTTCTGTTAATTTCGGTTGCCCTGACATGGGAAACTACGAGTTTTGTGTGGCGGTGTAACATTCTAACTCGTTCTGCGTGGTAGGGTTCTTGGAAGGTGATCTTCACAGCTAGGTGGTGGCGAGCGCTAAAACGTCTACAAGTGATAATTTTGCTCCAGACGGTCGTCTTCTCGTTCGGGCGACCCCTTAGGAGGCTCGGAGAATCGAGCGAGTGGCGCCCACGCCCGTCTTCGGGTGAGTTACTTGGATCGGTGGAGCCTCAGCCGGAGTAGCCCCAATATATCAGTGGGGCAGCAAGGGAATTGGTAATATCGTTCTGAACTGACCTCACTAGCCATAATGTGGAAATCCTTTCAATTGCGTTTCAGGTCTTGACTGGCCCACTTCAGCGTTGTCCGAAACAAAATTGTTTCGCACTTCCGCGCGTTTCATTCGTCAATTGCCGGCGTAGAGCTGAACATCTTCAAACATTTTTTGAAGATTGCTCTGGACTATTGTAGTGTTTACATGAAATGTTAAATTGTCCGTTCAGGATTGCAGCGGTGTTCTGCTGCCTCAGTGATCGGAATCTGTGCTGCGCTGGAAATGGCCTTGTTTTTTTTCTTTTTTTTCAAAAGCGCTTTATTTAATACTAATCGTTATAAATTTTAAAAGAATATAAAGCAAATTCCAAACAATAACAATAAAAAACTTAATGGCCCAAATGGCTCTCTAAATTTGTACGTTATCATTAAACACATTTAAAAAAAAAAAACTCTAGCAAATTCAAATCAATGAAGATTTTTACATATTTTTAAAATTTAATTGGAAAAAGGAGAAAAAACCAACCAACACTATTCTAAAATTATTTATAATCTTAACACTACAATGAACTTTGATCCTACACCTAATATGTTTTAACTTAATTCTAATAAATGCAATCAAAAACTTTATCGTATACTAAAAAAATCGATAACTATGTTCCTTACCTAAGCGTTTTACCTTATCTCTAACCTAATATAATAAACATAATATAAACCTAACCTATCCCTAATTTTTAACAAAAATAAACAACAACACTAAATGTAGCAATAATGAGCTGAAACTCAAAAACTAAATAACGAAAAACACCAAAACTGAAAATAAACACGAATAATTTAGGCATTGTCATTCAGCCACCAATACGTAGATTGCCCCGTCTCAACTCGATCAGCCTCAACGAATCTAGTAAATGAGTATCTCCATTGGAATTGTTGGTCTCGTGAACTCAAGTTCGGAGGATATTTTATCTTCTTATCGGTGGCCCGTCGATATATGTGATATATGACTGGGACGCCGTCAGAATCAAAAACATATCGATTCATGTCCAAATACACGAATGCTTCTGGAGGAATGAAGCCAGTAGCGAGGCAAGTCGCTATATACCCGTTTGTAGGGTGGAACGGCTGTAAAATCCAAGGGTTTTCACTCACAGTCACAGATCTTGCGATATGATTCCGAAGAAGTTTCAATATGAAAATATCGACTCTAGTCACTTCAGCAGTTTGATAAATTCTTCTATTCGATATATAATGTTTCCAATCCATCTCAGGCTTTCTGTACAAACCAGTACATGCACGAAGACATTTCCTTTCGAAAACTCTTAATTTTTCCATAGTACTAGCACTCTGGTTGTACCTGATCTGACATCCATATGTCAAAACTGGTCTAACCAGTGTCTTGTAACAGATAATTTTGACCTTTTGATCAATGTATCTGGAATGAAAGAGCTTTCGAAGGGCCATGACTACTTTAAGTGCCTTACTGAGCATGATTTTCACATGTTCAGTATAGTACAGATACTGATCGAGATAAACACCGAGGTATCGAACACAGGATTTATGTGGAACCCGTTCAAGACTACCCTCACCAGCCATGATGTGGAAATCTTTCCAATTGCGTTTCAGGTCTTGACTGACCCCCTGCAGCGTTGTCCGAAACAAGATTGTTTCACACTTCTGCGCATTGATTTGCATTCGCCAATTGTCAGTGTACAGCTGTACATCATTGAACATTTTTTGGAGATTGCTCTGAACTATTGTAGCTTTTCGGTCTGCCGTATAGATGATCAGATCATCAGCAAACGCTACCAATGATCGTGTTGGCGAGACGTTAAAATCAAAGCCGTTCAATAGCTTGCGAATGAATATTGAGAAGGGCAGAGGCGCAGTAACTGTTCCCTGCTGTAGACCATTCAAGACCTTGAACTCACGCATTGTTGTCAGATTTCCATCAGTTACAACAAACGATTTCCCGTATAACATATTACACATCATGGCGACAAGGTGTCTGGGGAACTTGTCCTGAAGGAGTTTAAAAATAAGTCCATCTAACCATACCGTATCAAAGGCTTTCTCCATATCAATGAGAAATGCTCCAACACATTGTCTATCATTTAGTTTCCAACAGATGTCTGAGGTTACTTTCGTTATTGCATGTGTGGTCGAATGCCTGGCACGAAAACCAAATTGGCAATTCGGCATCAACTCATTTTCCTCAATGTGGGCGTTTAATGCTCTGTTGAGTATCACTTCAAACACCTTGCTGATGTTAGGCAGCAAGCTGATTGGGCGATAGCTTTTGGGGCATGAAGATTCTTTTCCTTTCTTCAAGATCGGAAATACCTTAGCCTTTTTCCACTCATTTGGGAAATATGAATTACTCAACATGTTGTTGAACAATATGCAATAGTTCCTAATAGCAACCTCAGGCAAATGTCGGAGAACTACATTTGGAATACCATCAATACCACATGATTTCTTGTTGTTTATCTTGCGAAATATGAAACACAAGTCTTCATAGCTGACAAAATAATCAATAAGATTCAAGCTCGGTATGAGGTCAGATGTTAATGTTTCATTGAAATGAAGAATTGATTGGCCGTTCAGGCTTGATTTGAAGTCGGAAACTTTTGCTTCAACGACCTCTGAAAAAATTTGGTTCCCTCTCTCAGGGTTTGGTAGATGAACCAATTCAAAATTAGTTCCAATCAGGGCAAGTTTATCCAATCCTTCACAAATAATCCTGTTTCCATTTCTATCCGGAGTCGTACTATCAATTTCGATACCAGCCCTATCGAGAAGATTTATCTCATCACTAGTGACTTCAACATTCGATACCTTCACTCGAGACTTCTTGCGGAATATGCTATTCACTTTCGCGAACACGCTGTCTGGGTCCTGTGGGGTAATACCCCTCAATTTTTCTGCCCATTGATTGCTGACTTCACTCCTGAAGTATGACCGGACTAAGTTCCGGACATTCTTCAGATGTAATTTCAACAAAGACAATGAGGGATGGTTGTAGTCCAAAAATCGTCGATAAATATTGTTGACGCGAGTGAGAAGGAGGCTTTTCAATCTTTTCAACCTTGCGATGGTTGGTGTTTCATATCCTTCCATATTGTTTCGATGTTTAATCATGGGAACTACTTTCTCAATCGTTTCCAACGTCAGCTTCTCTAACTTCGACAAATAGACATCTATTTCATCGTTAGTTAGATTCCTATCATGAGGAACCATTGAGCAAGAGTTGCCACCATCAGAAGGAGGACATTGCTTCTGGTACTCGCGATTAAACTTCTTTTGAAACTTTCCCCAGTCTGTTTTTTTGAAATTCAACCGATGACTTTCATGTTGAACTGGAATGAGGAAGAAATCATCCCTGTGATGATTAATTTCCATTACGATTGCGTTATGGTCGCTATCATAAGGAAGCACCTGCAGTTTCCGTTGAGGACTATTAAAGTTGAATTCAAGTCTTGCGTCAGCAATGCAAAGGTCCAAATATGAATTTGTCCTAGGGTATGTTGGGAACTCCGACCCATATAGATTGCACCTGTATTCAATTTGGTTCTCTGTTATCCATGATTTCAGGAATACACCTCTTGGATTATTGGTAGCGTTCAGCCATGATGTATGCTTGGCGTTCAGATCATCAGCAAGAATATAATAGTTATGCAGCCTGTTCAATTCGAGTATTTCGAACAAGGAATTGAGTTCCTCCTTGAGCTTGAGAACAGTTCCACCAGTTGCATAGGCAGAGATAACGAAGAGGTTATCCCCACCTGGCAGTGAGATTTTGATAACGGACACTTCAAGAGATTCAAAGCTTTTGAATTCGACTTTTTCGATATTTTGGAAACGATAGGGTCTTCGAACCAATATCCCGGTGCCACCTCCCCCATCACCTATTACCCTATCGTTTCTTACGAATTCAAAATCCTTGAATGTCATGGAGTGCCATGAATTGAGGTGGGTTTCGGTTAGAAGCAGGATGTCAGGCTTTTGTCTGGCAATGAATTCAAGGAGATAATCACGCCGATGTATAGTAACAATGGAGTTGACTTTGATCGAGATGAGACGAATCCTATCCGTGGGAATGTGGCTGGATGACAAATTATTTTGAGGCATTTGAAAGCCCTAAACGCTGAAAAACAATGTTAATTTTCGAATCTTGTTTATCGATTCGCTCCGATAAGGAATTTAGTTGCTGATAAATTTTAAGGAGCAGCTCATTATTGCCACTTACATTATTTACACTATTTTCCGCATTTTCTGCTGGTCCTCTAGCGGCTTGTGCAAATGATACTCCGGGCTTGACGAAGTTCGGAGCTAAGACACTGCGGTGTATTTGTGTTTGCTTTGGGGCAGATTTCAATCGGGATATCGGGAGCATCCTCGATATGATGCCGGATGACCAAAAACACCGCAGTTCACACAATATAATTTCTCTTTTGGCTCCGTCTGAGCCAATTTGCACTCGCCGGGAGCATGCCCGTCTTTGCATTTAACGCATCGGTAATGCATGGCGCAGTTGGCAGCCGAATGCCCAAATCGTTGGCAGCAATAGCACTGGTTGATTTCTCGCTTCTGGAGGCGTTCCCACCTCACCACTCGAAAATTTAAATATCTTATTTGCTGAAGAGCGCTTGGACTGCTCTTATTTGTTATTTGTACCAAATAAAGTGGTAAATTTTTTTTTCTACCGTCGACCTTCTTGTCGCGAATGTTTTAACAGTAATAAACTCGATTTGTTGTGCTGTTTCCTTGAGAACCTGAAGAAGATCGACGGTATCTTCTCCGCAGTCCAAGCCCTTCAGCAAGAACGTCTGATTCTTCTCGCTTTTGGGGGTATAAGTGAAGTGCGGAACCTCCCCAGAATTCAAAGCATCTTTCGCTGATTTGAAATCAACCAGTGATTTCGTTCTAATTGACAGCTTCTCGGAATTTATTCGTTTGATTTCGGAATTTGTCAATTTGTTTTCGGCTGCCAACAGCCGAACCATGTCTTTTCCGCTTTGACCGAAGACATTAATTGGCGGAACTTTCTCGGTATTCTTCGCTACTTTTTGAGGAGGACCAGCAGAACTACGGGCTGGTTTCTTCTCCCTATTTCTACTTTCATTATTTTTATTTTTTAAATATAAGATAAAATTATCATCTTTATTACCTTCGTCTACCTCCATATCCTGTTGGAGTCCATCCAGCACCGCAAAGTAGTTCTGGCTTTCGTTGGCGCCACCAGCACTTAATACCTCTTCACTGATTATTGGTTTTGCAGCTTTCTTCTGTTTTTCGATTTTACGTATCGGATCACTCTCTTGAACTTTTTTTGCCGTCTCGAACATTTCTTCGTATGTTTGAATTCTTGCCTTTAACTCTTCGATTTCACTTCGAAGGCGACACACCTCCTGTCTATCCTCGAGCACTTGTGTTTTACGACCGGCATCTGCGGTATCCTGGGTGCTCGTGTGTCTCCGCTTGTTGACACTTGCCAATTTCACACCGTCACTCTCCCCTGGGCCCCCCAACGAATTCAAAATCCTTGAATGTCATGGAGTGCCATGAATTGAGGTGGGTTTCGGTTAGAAGCAGGATGTCAGGCTTTTGTCTGGCAATGAATTCAAGGAGATAATCACGCCGATGTATAGTAACAATGGAGTTGACTTTGATCGAGATGAGACGAATCCTATCCGTGGGAATGTGGCTGGATGACAAATTATTTTGAGGCATTTGAAAGCCCTAAACGCTGAAAAACAATGTTAATTTTCGAATCTTGTTTATCGATTCGCTCCGATAAGGAATTTAGTTGCTGATAAATTTTAAGGAGCAGCTCATTATTGCCACTTACATTATTTACACTATTTTCCGCATTTTCTGCTGGTCCTCTAGCGGCTTGTGCAAATGATACTCCGGGCTTGACGAAGTTCGGAGCTAAGACACTGCGGTGTATTTGTGTTTGCTTTGGGGCAGATTTCAATCGGGATATCGGGAGCATCCTCGATATGATGCCGGATGACCAAAAACACCGCAGTTCACACAATATAATTTCTCTTTTGGCTCCGTCTGAGCCAATTTGCACTCGCCGGGAGCATGCCCGTCTTTGCATTTAACGCATCGGTAATGCATGGCGCAGTTGGCAGCCGAATGCCCAAATCGTTGGCAGCAATAGCACTGGTTGATTTCTCGCTTCTGGAGGCGTTCCCACCTCACCACTCGAAAATTTAAATATCTTATTTGCTGAAGAGCGCTTGGACTGCTCTTATTTGTTATTTGTACCAAATAAAGTGGTAAATTTTTTTTTCTACCGTCGACCTTCTTGTCGCGAATGTTTTAACAGTAATAAACTCGATTTGTTGTGCTGTTTCCTTGAGAACCTGAAGAAGATCGACGGTATCTTCTCCGCAGTCCAAGCCCTTCAGCAAGAACGTCTGATTCTTCTCGCTTTTGGGGGTATAAGTGAAGTGCGGAACCTCCCCAGAATTCAAAGCATCTTTCGCTGATTTGAAATCAACCAGTGATTTCGTTCTAATTGACAGCTTCTCGGAATTTATTCGTTTGATTTCGGAATTTGTCAATTTGTTTTCGGCTGCCAACAGCCGAACCATGTCTTTTCCGCTTTGACCGAAGACATTAATTGGCGGAACTTTCTCGGTATTCTTCGCTACTTTTTGAGGAGGACCAGCAGAACTACGGGCTGGTTTCTTCTCCCTATTTCTACTTTCATTATTTTTATTTTTTAAATATAAGATAAAATTATCATCTTTATTACCTTCGTCTACCTCCATATCCTGTTGGAGTCCATCCAGCACCGCAAAGTAGTTCTGGCTTTCGTTGGCGCCACCAGCACTTAATACCTCTTCACTGATTATTGGTTTTGCAGCTTTCTTCTGTTTTTCGATTTTACGTATCGGATCACTCTCTTGAACTTTTTTTGCCGTCTCGAACATTTCTTCGTATGTTTGAATTCTTGCCTTTAACTCTTCGATTTCACTTCGAAGGCGACACACCTCCTGTCTATCCTCGAGCACTTGTGTTTTACGACCGGCATCTGCGGTATCCTGGGTGCTCGTGTGTCTCCGCTTGTTGACACTTGCCAATTTCACACCGTCACTCTCCCCTGGGCCCCCCAACGGAGGGAAGCCGCGGGCTCCTCCATACAGCAGTCCCGAGTTGTCTTTGGTTTGTTGCCTTTTCTTGCTTTATTGGTATGGTTGGTCGATGCCTTCGACGATTAATTCTTCCCCAATAAAATCAAAACTTGCTTTCGACTGACTCGTACAAAATTAATTCAATTATTTGAAACTGACTTTTGTGAAAAATTAATTAATTTTTAAAATTAATGACAGGAGCGATTAAAAACACGTCTACACGCAACGAGTGCTAGACGTAGAATGAAATGGCCTTGTCTGGGGACGTATAAGTGCGCTGGTAAGCTAGCTTTGTGGTATCATGGGTCGCGTTCTTTCCCACAACACAAACACTCACTAGAAAATATTTTTCACACTTACGAATTAGAAGTTGACCAGAGTCAAAAAGCGGAACCAATTGGCTGGTGAAAAGGTGCCAATGGCTGAAGCAACCTACCAAAAGAGATTACAAGAGAAAAACGTGACGTCGATTAACCGATTAGCCACGCGCGATATTCAAGACGATTTCGTCCTTGCGGAGGACGATCATTACTCACAATGAGAGTGGGGCATCCAGGTAGTGGCAGTGCCCCTTCACACCCCTCCCAAGTGGATCGCGAGCACGTATAACAACAAAAAAAGGGGAGAACTCACACGATGGCTAGCTCATGAGCAGAGACGCTAGCCAACGTAGCGAGTCCCATATCTGGTCGGAGTACAAAAATGAAAATACCGACTTTTGGCGTTTACCTAATCACTTTTATTAAACCTTTCCATCAATTCTTTTTTCGGGTTCTTATTCCTTGCAAATATTTTTTTTTTTGCTTTACATCTTAACCTAACCAAACTCTGCTACTCTATAAGTTGCTCAAAAATTGAAAGTATAAAACTTTTCTGATATTTCTCTCGTTTTTTAAAATAAGTCGACTTCAAACAAATCCTTCATCGAAAGGACTCTTGATCAGGCATTAAAATATTTCTCTTCAATCCACGATCAATCCTTCGACGAGCGCTCGTTGTTGGGGGGATAAGAGTATCTGAAAGCTCGTAAAAACTTTTTGGAAAAATGATTATCGACTGTAATTGTTGGGTATGCTCGGAGATCATCTGACAATAACACTGCAGGAATATTTACGTGACTAAGTTCGTTAATGATGTGATTAATACCCCTCATGAAACTGCTTATAATATGCTCAATTGCACGAACAACTTTGACTTTTTAACAAGGAAATGTTTTTTTTCAGAATTCCAGGCTTAGATAAGGTTTTTTCTCCATAGTATGCAGCACTGAGGAACTCCCTTCAGATTTTCCTAGTCGGATTTGAGAGTGTTAAAAGTAAGCAGGCTTTATCCGATATGCCAAAACCGAGATAGAATCTTTCAGCAACACACTTTATGCTTTTGATTTCAGACTAGGATTCGTAGTTAAAATGACCAGACATGCGTCTCGCAACAAAATAGGACTGCTACTATAACTTTATTCTTCCATTTTCTAATGTCCTCACCTGATGTTATTCAGTTTGTATATTTTTATGATTATTTGAGTAACGCCAAGTCACACTCCGGCCATAATTCGGGGTGAATGCCAAGACAGAATCGATTTTCCTCTTCCAGTCTTGTTTGTATATTATTGGTGCGTCAGTTACACTTTCAGGAGGATCCACATGCGGCTTTTGTGCAAAAAATTCAGTTCATACGTGATCAAAAGTTGCAAAAATGTAACAAGCATCGTACCCTAAATAACCTAAAATTTCAACGCGAAGACCATCTTCGCTTGTTTCCGTATTGCTGTACTTTTTTGATGACAATCTTTGCACGTGAGTACATTGACCCATTTGAGAAATATACCATAATACCAATTTATAAACTTCACTAGCAACGAATCGTTAATGCTGAGTTCTATCTCAAAGTATACACCTGATCGTATTGCTTTTTGTATCCTTCGAAGCTTTTCTATAGCCTTCAATTGAGGAATTTCGTAAGGAATAAGCTGCTTAATTTTTTTTTGCAAAACGCAATCTTCATATCGCATCACCATATCAGAATTGGGTTAGGCATACTAAAAATGGAGGGAAAACTCGTTGTGCAACAAAAAGGCTTGGAGCAACGGCATGTTCTTGTTGAGGCAGTTTTTATGTAAGGCGACTTTGAGGCACAGTAGGAATTCACAAAAAAGTGTTGTTGAAACGCGGCGTTGAACACATTTCACAGCTACCACGTCTCTAACGATTCAATTCCACTTGTGATGATAATACGGCCAATCGAATTTCTTGCGCGGCACACGCGAGCCCAATGAAATTTACACGTGCCGTAGGTAATGTTGCGGTCAGGTTGAGAGAACAGAAAGCGGGAATGCATCACTCAGCTTGTTTCGGGAGGTTTTCGTTTTGCATAGCACTTTAAGGACAAGTTTTGCTTTGTCTCAAACTATATTTAACTATAAACTATATTTTCAATTAACAGCTCCCGAGTACGATGTGACCTGTCCCGACAACCTCACGGTGATCTGTCCACACCGGTGTTTGCGAAGCAAATCCCCATTATTGCCCAGCGTACAGCTAACCGTCGTCGACGAGATTTATCTGATTTCTCTCGCAACACAACAGGACTTTACCAACTCGTTTTATTTAAGTTCAACTGAAACTTTCAACTGCCGGATTTGTGTTCACTTTCATGTATGCATCATTCTCAAAACAATTCGAAACTCTTTCTACAATAATTTGGTTTAATTTAGCGAGAGCTCAAGAATGAAAATACATCTAAAGCTTACACACATAAATTTGATGATGGGGGTTGCAAACTTTGCAGTGGTTTATTACATTTGATCGCTAAGATAGGCGAAGGTAATAAATAAAAATAGCACTTAATATGTAACATCAGCAGAAATGAGATTGCGAGTTCATGTTAAGCAAATACGAGCATAAGATTGTTTTATAATTGCTGCCAATGAAAGAAATTAAATCAATAATAATTATAGTACAATATATATCACTAATTGTTCACTTACTTGAATAAAGTTATGAAAATTGATTTCTTGCCTTAGTAAGGTTTCTAAATGATTGATCGAAAATAGCTATAAACATCTCTGAAACGACCAGTTGAATAAATTGAATTTATCGGTTATTTTTACGTTTAAAATGAAATAGTAATTTGTCGGCGACGTATCGAAAAGTTTCTCATCAAAAATTAGATTCTTTATTTGTATTTCTCTTTCAAAATTCAAACATTCCGTCTTAAAGTGATTCTCCCAATTTCTTCAGAAATATATTACTTTACGTTATTTTCTCTACTAAAATATTGACCAATGCTGAGATTTTACTAAATATATAGTATACCAAATAAGACAATAAAATTATTTAAAATTAATAAAATCAAAATTTTAACCAAGTTATTTTGACATTCTTGTTTTTCATATACGAGTAGGTAGTTCCATTTGCAACGGATATATAAGCATCTCGCAAAGGTTTGTGATCATAATGAGAATTTTATAAATGAAAAATCATATAGGAGATGGTACAAATCTTACAGTGTATTTTATGTAATATTAAGTATGATTTATTATATGAACAGTAATATTAATTCAAATACATTTACTTTTATAATACTTGAATATAAGAGATTAATGTCCAATTTTAATATTAGCAGAAAACAACGTTTATTGCACTTCAAAACGTGTTATTAGCTTCTGAAGTGCTGTTATTTTTTATTATCAGTTTCCATTAACCAATATAAATTGAAATGATGAACTAGGCAGCGATAGCTGCACTGTGTACTAAAAGCTCACTGTAGAGCAAAAATTATCGTATAGATTTATACATTAAGTTGACGTAAAAAGGGTAAAATCATCAATTTCAAAAAAAAAGCTTTAGCAAAGTCACGCGTTGTCGTTAGATTTCCATCAGTTACAACAAATGATTTTCCGTACAACATATTGTATATTATGGTGACAAGATATCTGGGGAGCCCGTCCTGAAGGAGTTTACAAATTAGACCATCTAACCACACCGTATCGAAGGCTTTCTCCATATCAATGGATACGCTCCAAAACATTCTCTATCATTTAGTTTCCAAGAGATGTCTGAGGTTACTTTCGTTATCGCATGTATGGTCGAATGCTTGGTACAAAAACCAAATTGGTATTAACTCATATCTCTCAATGTGGGCAATTAATACTTCGATTAGTATCTCTTCAAACACCTTGCTGATGTGACATGCTGATTGGGCGATAGCTTTTGAGGCATGAAGATTATTTTCCTTTCTTTGAGATTGGGAAAACGTTGACCTTTTTCCACTTATTTGGGAAATATGAATTTTTCAAAATGTTGTTGAAAAAATATGCAATAATTCCTAATGGCAACATTAGGCAAATGTTGAAGAACCATGTTTGGAATACCGTAAATACCACACGATTTCTGGTTATTTATCTACCAAATATGAAAACGTTGGGAAAACGTTGACCTTTTTCCACTTATTTGGGCAACCTTGACCTTTTTCCACTTATTTCAGCAACTTTTGCTTCAACGACCTCTGTAAATATTGGATTCCCTTTCCCAGGGTTTGGTAGATGATCCAATTCAAAATGTGGTCCAATGAGGGCAAGCGTCTACAATCCATCACATATAATCCTGTTTCCATTTCCGTCCGGAGTCGTACTATCAATTTCGATACCAGCTCTATCGAAAAGATTTATCTCATTACTAGCGACTCTAAGATTCAATACCTTCACTCAAGACTTCTTACGGAGTAAGCTATTCACTTTCGCGAAAACGCCATCTGGGTCCTGTGGGCCAAGACTCCTCCATTTTTTCGCCCGTTGATTGCTGAACTTATTCCTGAGGTATGACCGGATTAAGCTTCGGACATTCTTTAGGTGTAATTTCAACAAAGCCAACGAGGGATACTTGTAGTCCAAAAATCGTCGATAAATATTGTTGAAGCGTGTGAAAAGAAGGCTTTTCAATCTTTTTAACCTTGCAATGGTTCGTGTTTCATATCCTTTCATATTGTTTCGATGTTTAATCTTGGGAACAACTTTTTCAATCGTTTCTAACGTTAGCTTCTCTAACTTCACAAATAGAGATCTATTTCATCGTTTGATAGATTCCTGTCATTAGGAATCATTGAGCAAGCATTGTCGTTAACAGAAGGAGGATATTGATTCAGGTAATCCCAATCAAACTTCTTTTAAAACTTTCCTCAATCCATTTTTTCTTTTGATTTCAACCAATGATTTTCATGTTGACCTGGAATGAGGGAGACATCATCCCTTTGATGGTTGATTTCCATTACGATTGCGTTATGGTCGCTATCGTGAGGAAGCACCTGCAATTTCTGCTCACGACTATTAAAGCTATATTCAAGTCTTGCGTCAGCAATCCAGAGATCCAAATATGAATTCATCCTAGGGTATGTTAGCAGCACCGACTCATATAGATTGCACCTGTACTCAATTTGGTTCTCTGTTATCCACGATTTGAGGAATACACCTCTAGGATTATTGGTGGCGCTCAGCCATGATCCATGTTTGGCGTTCAGGTCACCAGCAAGAATATAATAACTATGCAGCCTGTTCAATTCGAGTATTTCAAACAAGGAATCAAGCTCCTTCTTGAACTTGAAAACAGTTCGACCAGTTGCATAGTCACAGATAACGAAGAGATTATCTCCACCTGGCAGTGAAATTTTGATGATGGACACTTCAAGACATTCAAAGTTTTTGGATTTGAATTTTTCAATATTTTGGAAACGATAGGGTCTGCAAACCAATATTCCTGTGCCACCTCGCCCATTACCCTTTACCTTATCGTTTCTTACGAATTCAAAATCCTTGAACATCTTGTAGTCCCATGACTCGCAGTGAGTTACAGTGAGAAGCATGATGTCAGGCTTTTGCTTGACAATGAATTCCAAGAGACAGTCACGTCGATGTAGACTCACAATGGAGTTGACGTTGATCGAGATGAGATGAAGCCTATCTTTGAGAACGTGACTGGATGAAAAGTTATTTTGAGGCAAAACAAAGTTAATTTTTGAATCTTGTTTATCGATTCCCTCCGATAAGAAATTTAGTTGCTGATAAATTTTGAGAAGCAGCTCATTATTACCACTTACATTATTTGCAGCATTTTCTGCTGGTCCTCTAGTGGCGAGTGCAAATTATACTCCGGGCTTGACGAGTTGAAAGGTATGACACTACGATATACTTGTGTTGCTAGCAGAACTGCGAGCTGGTTTCTTCTCCTTATTTTAATTTTTCAAATACTGTACAAAATTTAAATTACTATCTTGATTAAAATTTCCTTCGATGCTTTTTTTAACTTCCATTTCTTTGGTTAATCCCTCCAGCGCTGCGAAATAGTTTCGACTCTCGTTGGTGCCACCAGCACTTAGGATTTCTTCTGTGATTGCTTGCTTTGCACTTTTCTTCGCCTTTGTTTCCTGTTGCACATGATTTTGTGGCTGCGACTTTTGAGGCTTCATCCCTTTCTTGAATAGATCTTTGAGGGACTGTACTTGTAGCCTTAGTTCATCATTTACTTTTTGAAGTTAATTATTTGCTGATTGTCCGCTATTATTTGTAGCTTGCATCCACCATTTATGGAGTTTTCTTCATTATGTTTTCTTTTGTTGATTATCGCCAGTTTCGTATTTCGTCGGGCTTCACCATACCAGCAGTCCTGAAGTTTTCTTGGACTCTTCGCTTTTCTTTATTAATTGAAGTAAAATAATATTCGATAGAAATTCCCTCAGTCGATTGCTTCGACAATATAAACTTGTTCCGATAAAAATTAACTTCTGACTGACGTTTTGAAAAATTAACTTGCTGTTTGAAAACTTTTGACAGGAGAGATTTAAAGCAGGTCTGTACGCAACGAGTACTAGACGTAGAATTCCTTTAAAAACACGTCTGGGCGCAACAAATGATAGACGTAGAATCGGTTTCATTGTGATTACAATTTGTTTTATGTTTTATTAGACTCAATATCCAGCTCAATGTATTGAAGAGTATGTATAGAGAACATAATTGTTCAAATTAAAAAAATGAAACAAATTCCTTAACATAAAAATATTTCAGCTTTGATTGCTCCGCAAACTATAAATATTTCAAAATGTTGATGCATATAAAAACAAAAGTTACATTATAGAAGAAATTTGAAGTTTGTTTTTATAGATTGAGCTAAAGCAACCTTTAAAATTGACGTTAATGGGTCAATCTTGACCTTTCTTCACTTTTGTTATTTTTCATTGAAGAAAATAGTTCCTCGCATAAATAAGTGCTCTGAAAAATAGCCAGTATACGTCTAATAAAGGATAAAATTTTAGGAAATTGCTCTGCGGACAAATAAGTATAAAACTTGTAGTGAATTGCATAGGCTATGTATGTTCGTTAAGGACTGCAGCGATGGACTGCTGCCTCAGCGAGTGAAATTGGCCTTGTCTCAGGACGCGTGAATGCACTTCCAGGCTAGCATTGCGGTGTTGTGGGGCTGGTTCTTTTCCACGGCACAAGGGCCCACTACAAAAACATTTCGTATTCACTAATATGTTACAAGTATCTTGGTTCGACGGTGTCGAGGACAAGGTAACCGACCGAAGGAATCGACTAAAGAAACGTAACTGACCGAGCTTGATCAACGCGCGCGGGACACGAGAGGATTGCGTCTTTACAATTAATATTTACGACTCCCAAATAAGAGTGGGGTATCCAGATGGAAGTGGTGCCCCTTCGCACCTTCCATCCGGATCAAGATCCACTATTGTTTGTTTTTGCAGTTGCAATTAGTTATATAATTGATAGCATTTTCTTTTAAGATTAACCATGAGAATTTTAGTCATAGCATCTTATTGTCAATACATTGTTCGACTCGAATAATACAATACATCAATTATCATCAAATATAGTCTACTTTCTATCAAAATTCAATATTAATATCTGCTTTATCTCTTACACGACTTTTCTATACGCAACATGGTCAAATATTGATATGCATGAATACATTTTTGAAACGTTTTACTTTCCACTTAAAAGAAAAATGATGTTCATAAATTTCTCGCGTGACCTGTAAAACATCAAAAGTGATTGCGGGAATAGTTTTCGGTCATCATCAAATTTTAATATAAATATGGAAACAAAAAGGTACTTACCCAGTCCTCTTTCGACGAGCGCTCGTTGTTGGGGCGGGGTAAGGGGCCTGCAAACGCTATTTTTTTAGATGCCATACAATAACTAATATTTTGCTCTTTTTAATTATAATCTAGTAATTTTAACTTAAATTAACTTTTATTATCTGGTTCTTTTTTAATAAATCTTGTAACTGGCACGTTCTTTGGAAGTTTGCAGCCGTTACAGTTGTTTACCTGATCTGAATGAGGTTTTAGGTTATTTTGATGGTGTGATTTATTATTTTTTTAAATTTACGATCATAGATCTCCCTAATACAATTTTATTATTCTGGTTTTAACGTACAAACTATTAGCACCTTTAAGATAATTTTCTTCATTTTCTTTTCACAAGAAAACTTTCATATTGAGCGCCATATTGTAAGATATATTGTCACTTTTGAGCGATACACCAACCGAAGATTTTTCAGTCTCGCAGACACAAATTTCACTGCAATGAAGTTAATTTGTACACCACTACCGTTGCGTTGATCTTTTGATCTTGAAACAATCTTCTCAAACACTTTCTATTCTCTTTACAGAAATTTGCCTAGATTTGAATTAAACAATCTTCCGAATAAAGACATTCATTTAATAAGCGTCATAATAGTTGGAACAAATATTTCCCTTAATTCCGCTGTTTTATTTCATTGATTCTATTTTATTCCAAGCTCGGGACACCTCACGGAAGTCTCACATCACGATTCCCTGCCGGACATTTTGATTAAAATATTTTCTAGTAGAAAACGTTCAGACACAATATTTATTTTAAATACTCTCACTTTCGGACCAAGAAGTCATGCCACAATTCAACAGCCCCATCCGTTTCCGAATTCAATAAACACTAACTAACGTAATGGCTGTCCCGCTCGATGTTCAAAATGCGAGTCCACTTTTGTTTCTATTTCCATTTACCGTCTCCCTCGACGACCCTTTTGATGGCGGTAGCGGAAGATCCTCGTCCAAGTCAAATCTGACAATTGCTTCGCTAAATCGCGTAGCAATGGTGTTGTCATTATTGATTTTATTTGTTGGCAATTATCTGAACGGTTTCATAAATTCAATTATGACCGTTTTTCAGACTAACTGGTATTAGTAAATTTGTGATTTTGCTGCTCGCATTATTATTGTTAGTGAATTGAAATTTTCTTGTAGGTTCATTGAGAAGGGATCGGAAAATTTTTTTATCGATAATGGTAGCGGTGATTGTGGCGGGATTTATTTCGGGTTAGTGATAAAAATATTAATAAGTTCTGTATCAAATTGTTTCACCCCTGTTGCATTATGGTAATTATGAAATTGCTTCTCTTCGTGAAGTTCCCTCGAGAAATTTGCCTAGGCTGGCTACTCGAGAACTAAAAACTCTGGAATCCCAAGATCTATGCATTTTTGTTTCAGCAAAAATTGTTATTCATACCTTTTGAAATCAGAACACCTTCGTTTGAATTCCGTTTCTAATAACTTGATTTAACGAAAATATTTTATAAGTTTCAATTTCATTGATTTAAGCAAAAGATATTTGTAACTTTTAAATTTTCAGTTTCCAATTGTTTTTGTCAGAGAAATAATTTTTGTTTGAAAGCGTTAATACTGTTAAATAGCATTGTAACAATATGATTTTTGACCTTTTTTGTGGTTGGGAGGTGAATGCTATTTACGCACTGAGTGTGAGGCTCCCATGCTCGCGTACGACTGAACTACTCATTAAACTCATGGACCTACCCATTAAAAACTGTCAACCTGAGAGCTTGTTACGTTAAAAAGGGACGCTACGTCGCAACAAGCGATTCCGGTTGGGGGCCTTGTGGTCCTGACTAGCTCGTGGAGAGGGGGTAGGTAAGCGTCATTCGCCAACCCTAGAATTGCCCCCAGGAGCCAATTGGCGAGCTTGAGGCTCCCCGGAATGGTCCTTCCACCAGAATAACTACTGTTGACCTTTACTCGGCTCATCGAGCCGCGTATCACCACTTTCACAGAATAACCACTACTTTTAACTGAAGAGAACTACCTGCCATCAAGGAAGGAAAAAAACAACCTCACCTAAAGAGAACGTCTGCCTGGATTGAGATCCCCAATAGGAAGGATCCTTGCGCACTCCAGGCCAAATACACGCCTTCCGCCAACACTGCGCGCTCCACGCGCAAAAGCACTGCTGTAACACTTTACACAACACGAAAATTTTAACTAGGAAATCAAATTCTAAACCAATATGTTTTCGGTTTAATGCAAATTATTATTCATAAATTAATAATCAAGTCTTCACACTTACACAGTTTTCTTACTTCATACGTTGGGGGCCCCGTCGATGATTGAAATCCTCGCCCCTCAACTCAATATGCCGCCGCAGCCTGATTCGATTTCCTACGCTGGTTGTCTCGAGCAATTTTTCCTTCTGAAAATGGGTTGATCTCCACTTGTTGATTTGCAAGATGATCTGTCTTTCCGATGTTCTTCGTTGGCCAAGTATCCGTAAAAGAGAGGCCGTTCCATCGTCGCTGGCTCTTTTATCAACTTGGCCAAACGGCTCTTTGACTTAAGTTGAAGAACCCAAGTTCAAGGCCGCAACATTCATCACGGCTGCTCAACATTGCAGCGTTTATCTTGGGCGCTAACCCAGTTTTCGTCTTGGTGGCCATCTTCCTTTCGCGCACAGTACTGCATTATCAATAACAGCCTTACCGATTTGTTTTGATTGAAGTGTCAGTTGTGTTGGTGCTTCTCTCGTCATTGCTTGTTCACGAAGAAATAGCAAAGATAATATCATTCTCTCGAGGATTTTAACAACATCCATATCCATTGTTCACCAAAGGACCGTAGCACATAAACGCCATATGTTTAGATGCCACCTGACTTGTAGACATTCTGAAATGGGCACTTCGGGTGGATTTGTAGAATTTATGAACGGGTAGATTGTTTTTGATGGCGATCAATTTCAATCCTAGAAGGTGCCGATCAACTCCTTGTCCTCTGAGTGCCATCAAGGTGTAGTCACGATGGTTGTTAACAGCCATCTTAAGTCGTTCGACACGTTCTTCATCGGGGCAATCGGTAAGCATAGAACATGCAAAGCCAATGGATTCGATGGAGCAGGAGCGAATCGTTTCAGTACGACCGTCAACATACATTCGAAGTTAGGCCGATTCGTATTTAGCGCCAGGTATTTTGTGCAGTTTAACGAAAGCATATTGCATAGCCATTTGAATATAGCTGTCAGGACTGAGCTTTTGTGATTTAATAAATTCCTTTCTGTAGCATTTATAATGCAACATTTCCATTTCCAAGTCACTTGCTAATTTGCCAACCCGTTCTGATGCTTCACATATGTGAGCTTTTGTTTTCTCACTCACATCAAATGGGAGTCTTGATCCTGTATCATAGTCGCATGTGTCAATAGGACAATCATTCAATTTGCCTGATTAACAACAATTAATAATATAATCAGTCATAATGGCAATTGGATGACCTTGGGCAGGGGAGTGTTCGTAGCACAATCCATTCACGCCATTTCGATTGATTACCAGCATTTGGTGTTGGACTTCCGCCATTGATCAATTGATCACTTGTAACTATCAGATAATTTTCATCATGCTTCATGGGTACTTCTTGTTCCAGACAAACAACAAATGGTGACTTTAGTATTGCATCAAGTGATCGTTTGTTATTAAAATAATTTTGAATTTCGTCACAGGCGAGACTCCACCCATCACGACAATCCGTTAATAAAATTCCCACGGATAACGCGAGTTCAGAATCAGAATCGACAATGGTTTTGAAAATTTTACTAAAGATTTTAGGACTGAGAATTGCGCCTGAAGGAGAGTATGCAGGTATTTGGAAGAAATGGTTTTTATGCACGACCACAATATGCTTTGACATTGTATTACCCGCAAATTTCCAAAGGGGAAAATTGATGATGGTTACAGCCACCACTTTCTTGCGGCTACTCCGGTGGAGGCTTCACCGTTCCCAACCTAGCTCACCCGAAGACGGGCGTGGGCGCCACTCGTCCGCTTTTCGAGCCTCCCAAGGGCCGTCCGAACGAGGGGACGACCGCCGGAGCAGCAGAGGAGAAAGGAATCTAACGCTGGGACGCTAAGCCGCGGGGACTCTTTCAACCAGGGCGAGCTGGGAATAACGCCCTCACACCAAATCTTTTGTTTCCTACCCCCCGTTCACTGCACTTCACCTACCGCAAAAGGAAAACGAGGAACCGGCACTCACCTTTCCTACCCGAACACTACCACTACCGAAAAAAACGTCCAGGTCTTCTCCCCTGGTCACCGCTCCCGGAAAAGATTTCCCGAGCCGCACTTTGCACAATCCGCAAAGAAAATAATTACTTTTGCTGTATGGGGAAAACTATATTTATTGCCATGGAAAGAAACAGTGTACAACCTCAAAGTCAAAGAAGCCACTTACTTATTTCCTAACCTAGGAGAGGGGCCCCTCGCTTCCGCTCGCTCCCAGATTTCCTTCGCTTCCAGATTTTCTTCGCCGTCTCGATTTTCTTCGCTCGTGATATTGTGATCCCACACTGATCTAAATCCCGGGGCACAACCGTTGTTCGCACCAGTAGAACTATGTTCACTTATTTAGTTTTTTTGTTATCGCACCACCGTTGTTTGCTGAATTCCGAATCAAACTGCCCGCTCAAAGGAAAGAAGGGAAAAGAGACCACCCGCGCCAATCTTCTCGGCTTAAATATTCTGACTGAATCCCGTTTTTTTCTTTTTCCTTTCTATCCACCGGAAAAACTCGTTTTGAGTGATTTTGCACGAGTAACTCCCCTCGCTTGTTTCCACTCAACCTACATACCACCCGTGGCGATCCTATTGGTAATCGAATGTACTATCGCCGAATGCATTGATTCCATCTCCATTGTCTGGTATTGATGATCCGTCGTTTACTTGTCTGCTGTGTCGTCTTCGGCGACTGATGATGCTCCGATGATGACGATCATTTGAATCGTTGGTTGGTTTCGTTTCACATGATCCTTTGGATGTTTAATCTTTAGCAAATACTCCCCGCAATTTATTCAGCGTGAATGATGAAACAACCATCTTTAGCCGCAAATGAAGACTCTCCTGGCCGGAAGGTGGGATTGATGTTCGCTTAACATTCCCAATCGCTTAGAAATCTTTCCCGACTATCATTGGGGTTCAAATGTAGCTTCCCATGTCTAAGCATTGTGGACATTATCGACTGATTTAACGCCGACGGTGCACTTGCGCCTATTAGGCTCGGTATGTACGATACGATGTGTCTTTAGGGTTTGGATGTTTCATAATATCTGCCAAAATCGCTGTACTCATGCTTGAGTGCGCAAACATTGCATTGGAATGAGGCGAGATTAGAGTACGAAGCCTTATGACGATGCGATTGGGTTGCATGCTCTGCCGCATATGTTGAATGGATGACGACTGTTTCCGCTCCGTGTGTATTTCGCATTTCGTTTTCGAGCCCGCGCTGGTGCTTGGTGCCTCCGCCGCTTGCTGCTGGTTGCGTTGTCCGTAATTGTGGCGTGTGGAACGGAAGCGACCTAGCTACATGAGTTTAATGTACATTAAGTTACAAAGCAAAATTAATATGTGGCTTCCTGCTTGTAATTAAAACAATTATTAAGTTTTAACATTATTGTGTGGCTTCTGTTTGTAATTAAAACAATTATCAAGCTTAAAATTATTGTGTGGCTTCTGGTTGTAAGTAAGATAATAATTCTTTCGTGAATAGAAATTAAAATTACTTGTTGCTAGTTACATCATCGGACTACTAGAAACAACAATTAATAAAGTGCAGCTCGGTATTGCGTAGGTTAAACCCTTACGTAATCGCGTATGGTAGTCTTCGGGTGAGCAGCGCTACGGAGTCTCAATGTTCACCCGTAACAATTGGATTATAAGTATGCAAATCGGCATTTAAATGAGGAACTCGGTAGGTCACAAATATTTTTTTATACTGGGACATGTCTAATTCCTGTTTTCCCATCTTTTCTACTGGAAGCTTATTATTATCTATCAAACACTTGTAAGCTAGTGTGGCGTAGGTAACTTGCCCCGCATAATTCAAATATTCTTCTTCACTATTGACTTTCTGCATCGGGAATGCCATACCAGGACTAGAGAATTCAGGCACAGGATTGCGATACGTTAAGTAGGCTGCATTCAACCATCGTTTCGCAAGCCAGTTCTGTTCTTTCTCCACCGAATGTTGAAGAATAATGGTCAAAAGAGACGATCGTGTTTCAAGAAGTTTTAAATCAAACATTGAGAATTTCTCGATCAATGAATTGTTGCTAGAACCATGTGCTTTTGCAAATTCTAATATATCCAATGATAATTTTCTCACCAACATTAACAACAGTGATCCATAATATCCATATAGGTATTCGAGCTAACATGCAATGTAGATCTAGCCATAAATGCGATTTGGAATTAGTCGTTGGACATATTCTTTTACTACAATTTTATCAACGCGTGAGAAATCCTCCAAATAATTTCTCGACGAGTGTATTACTGATGCTGCAGTCAGATTATAAGATTTTGCCAATACAGATTTAAAATGTGTTAATAAAATGATACATTCTTCATTTTCCTTTTCGATGGCTCTCTGAAACCAATCGTGCTTATTTCGGCATACATTTTTTTTTTTTGGCTTTAATTGCTGCTATGTTGAATTTCAATTGAACCTTATAGTTGTTTTTTTTTTCGCTTAGTAATTAACATCGAACGTTGCTTAATGCTAATGATTTACGGTTATCCTAACCTTATTTTAGTCCTTCCCACCAGTACTTCAACGCGTGGAGTAGTTCCTTGGTAATCTTCCAAATAAAATGTTGGAGTGCAAAGAATCCTTCCCTTCTAGGAATGGTTTCGGGGTTTAATCTATATTTCGTAACAAACAAGCTTGGATTAGTATGACACATTACTTCGGGCCAGGTTTCGTTTTGCTATGCCGAGAGGCGCCTTTAAGCTGGGGAACCCCTGCTCTAGCGGGAGGGAAAGGAGGAAGAGGAATTGCCAGACAAGTGGTCCCCAGCCCCGACGTCCCCGGCTGTTGTGAGTTCCTCTCAGTTTTGTCCGTTACAGAACAGTGCTCACTTCTAAGATGGTAGCCATCAGGCAGTGTACACACTGTTCATGGTCACAGTTTACAATTGGAATATATTACGTTTTGCTATGGCTATGGCTTTATCTTCGTTACCATGAGTGCGTTGGTTGTGACGGCAACTATGGGTGTTTTTGGGCTGTCCATTCGTTCCTTTTCAAGTTTCTTATTCACAGTGATGCTACCATATTTACTGTGGTCTGGTTTTACCCATCACAGCTGCGGTTGGTGGCACTGATTCTCCAGCAGTAAGATTCTTTTAACTTGATTTTCTTAGATTGTAACCTCCTTTTCTTCAACCTCGTTTCTTGTCCAAGTTCTTTTCGAGTGTAGGAATTCTCCCGTCTATCCAATGGACATAGGGGTCACCATTTTGCTTTCTTTATTCCAGTCATCTATCAAAAGCTTTCCTTGCAGTGTTAGCGTACATTCCTGTCTATCATTCTGGCTATCTAGTCCTCACATATTTTTCTTCCTCATTTTTCGGGAATCGGGTGTGTACGAGCACTTCCTTTAATTCTTCCTGGATATTTGCTGTAGTTACGGGTTTGTTTCAATGAACTCCTTTTGTCTATCTGCTAAGCTTGATTTGTAGAGCGCATCGTGATGTTCTCTAATACTAGACGCCAGCATCACTGCAGGCTTTCAAGCTGGGTACCATTAAAGAGGTAAGTCTGAACTGATTTTCCATGAGAGTAGTTCAATTGATTAAGAATGATAATAATCAAAACATAGAAAGGTGTTCTATGGTAAGTAAAACAGTTCATCTGCTTTAAGATTCTAACTGTACGAGTACACATGTAACTCACCCATTAGCTTTTAAAAAAAGTGCATATATTATTTCCACGATTGTTTAAATACGAGTGGTATAAATAATCAGCTGGAATTTTATTTGCGATAAAAAATTCGGATGCTTTCTGACCCAGCAACTGCGAGTTTATCATAGTGCCCTGGTAAAATGGCCTATATCTCAGTTTTTACCTAGAAGTGTGAGATCATCTTAATGTGAGGTGATCTCACACTTCTACGAGAAAACTGAGATAAAGGCTGGTAAAGTATATAAATGAATTAATAAATAAATAAACTTTAGCAGGCGGAATCCTGATCAAGCCTGCATATTATAATATATTTTTTTATTAGATATTACCACTGCATCTAAACATTTTGCAGTCAGTTTGTCTCCAACTATTTTATCCTCTAACAAACTTTATCGCTACAGACGAAATGAATCATTTTCTCAATTGATTTTTATTTTTTACAGTCTAATCACACAATCCTATCGTGCATGTGGTACAAGTATCCACACAAAGATCTTTTATTATTTCTCTATTGATTATGATAACAACTACAAAACAAACAAAACAATCTTGAGAAAATGTAAAGCAAATTTGATAACGGACATTTTCTAGCAAAAAGAAAGATGGCCTTAAAAGATTTTAGCATATCTCGTCTAGCAATCAGTATCAGAAAAGTGTATGAAATTTTATTTCATAGTAGAGTAAGTACACACATGTGAGTATGAATTACGAGCAGAATGTGATTGATTCGAATCAGACTGTTGTTTGCAATATCTTCACTTTTTTGTTGTTGGTATTCCTCTGATTTAAAGTAGGTCACTTGAAAGCATTCAAATTTTTATGAAAAACTGCAAGCTGATAAGAAAACGAATTAGGGACAATGAACGCAGTAATAAGTAGGCAGCCATTATGTGGTAAGTTAGAATAATCTAAATTTGAAATGAGATACGAATGCGTACGGACTGGACCTAAATTTAAATCTAAATGCAAGTAAAATGAGGATGTTGCTGATAATAAAGTTGATTTTGAAATGAGGGAGGTTTGATAAGTTTTCATTCTATTATGTGCAGTTTCTATTAGTTATGGGGTTTGGTTGTATTTACCATGATCACTATGCAAGTTAGCTTTATCAGTAAATATAAATCTGTAAAGCTTAATGATGAGAAAGTTAACCAGAGAAGCATCGAGTCCAAGGTACGAATAATCGTAGAGTTTTTGATATAGTAAGGTACTTTTCCATATACATATACAATATAATACCACAAATAAATGTATGCTTTGAAGAGTTTAAGTGAAATCTCTCCATCCTGTTGCATTAAAAAGGTAATTTTAGTGGTCAAAGTAACCTTTAAACTTTTCATTGTTTTGATCTTATCCTTATTTGCCAAAAGTGTTGCTGTCACAAAGTCTTCCACCCAACCTTTTTTTGTATCATCTGTGGGTATATTCCCTGTAGCATATCAGTTCCTTTCTAGTTTATGGGAATTTCAAAATATTATGGGTGATCTGGGATGCAACCCATAAAACTTCAGCTAGCAACTTTTCTATCACACTCCTCTACTTCTTATCCCCCTGCTCTTTGAACTAACTTAAGACAGTGTTGAATGCCAACAAATAAATCTGTGGTTTTACCTTATCAAATAATCCTTCCGCAATCAATACTTTTTCCAATTTTACTTCGCCCTATATTACCCTGGAACACCATCATCCTCCCGTGGAAGCCCAATTATTAGTCACTATGTTCACTACGTTTACCTATTCACCATGTCACAAGTACCAAGCATCATTCACTACTGTTAGTAGAGCTCTGTATGCAAAGGAGATAGCCCGTAAAAGCTATCTACGATCGGGCTCTAATGGAGATCTTATTATATTCCGCCTACTTTGGACGGGTGTAAAAAAGCCATATTTCAAGCTATGCTCATCTATTTCAAGACCATGGAAGCCTCCTTCCTACCCAACAACCCTGAATCCTTTTGATCGTATGTAGATCCCCCAAATCTACTCATACTCGTAGTCTCCATAATTCAGAGTCATTTATTAACAACACTTTATCTGATGATTGTAGTGATAAGTAGGTAATAAAAGATGTCCATAAAGGACTGCAGCGATGGTCTGCTGCCTCGGCGAAAGAAGATGTTAATATCCTTCGAGAATGGCCTTGTCTGGGGGAACGAACCCGCCCCACGACACCGCAATGCTAACCTGCCAGCGCGGATATTAACATCTTCTTTCGCCGAGGCAGCAGACCATCGCTGCAGTCCTTTATGGACATGTATACCTACCTGATCACTACAAACGGCGCCCAACGTGGGGCCCGAAATCCCCGGCTGTATCATCACTCGTGAGCACGAGACAGTCCATCGTCTCTAGGAGTCCCTACAAGGTGTCAAGATTATTGATGGGTAGGTAACTACTTAGGGCTATTGCACTAATCGTGACCCAGCAACTAATAACTTCCGGACGTGTGTTATCCTCGGACATCAATATCGTTTGGACCTGCTTTTGACTCATATTTTGGTGGTTTACCACCATTGTTTGACTAGTAAGGCTAAATGATATTAGAGTCCCTATGTGTATTCGGAAGCTATAATCCCAACGCCATATTTGCGGAGGATTCTGATCATTACCCCAAACCAAGCGCTGCCTAAATGTCTTACACTACATGGGTCTTGATTTCATGTGCTTCGCTGCTTAGCTAGTCCATGACTATCCATGACAAGACACGCGCTGCTTGTGGGTCAGAATTCAACCCTGGGCAGACAAGTTATAGTTTGTGAAAGCTTGCGGATGAGGGAGCACTTCCGAACCCTGATCCTCATGGTGCCGCAAGAGAGGAGTCCCTGAAACCCCGCAGGAGGAGTGTGCCATTGGTGTCCTTGCTTGGGAAGAATCAGTGACATGGAAAGACCGAATTTTTTTTTATGATAACGTAAATTTTGATAACATAAATATTTTTTTTATAGGATTGTTATACAGTTTGCCACTGACGGCCACTCACCTAACTTTACATAAATTTTTTTCTCATATACATTACTTTTAATATTCGTAGTTTTAAGGTTTTCTTTTTTCTATAAATTTTTTTCTCTGTTTCAGCTGTCTTACACCCAGACCCACATATAGTTACCGAAAATGTCCACCAAACGCACGCCAGATAAGCGTCGGTTGCGTTCGGATGCTTGGCTCACGGCATTGGGCGTCATCTGCCAGCAGGCATGGAACGATTGAACGTCAGTACAAATGTTGGCGTGCGGACATCAATTCCACGAAGCCTGCGTGACTCAGCACTTACTGGCCAGCCGGACTTGCCTTTTGTGCCGAAAACCAGCAACGTCAGTGGGTCCACCTTCCAGCCACCTGGAGCTTCCAGCTGCTCAAGGGGCGGTGCCCAAACCGAAAGCCCGCCGGAATCAGGTTTCACCAGCGGCTGATGAGCTTGACTTAGTGGCCGGAGCCGAAGCAGTGCCGCCTGCTGAAGGGCAGAGATCATCTGTGGCTGCAGAGGTGACCGTCTTGCAGGACTTCATGGTGCTAATGCAAGGGTTGACTACCCGGATAGCCGTGCTCGAAAGCAAGCAGGAAAATCTAATCCCACCTCGTCCAAGAACGCTTCCGATGTGGGATTCGGACGTAAATCCCTGGCATTTTCCGGTAGACCAGCGACGCGATCCCGAAAAAACCGGTCCGGTGCGGCAATGAAAGCAGGGAAATCCAATCCCACCTCGTCCAAGAACGCCTCAAATGTAGGATTTGGACCTAAATCCCTGGCATTTTCCGGTGGACCAGCGACGCGATCCCGAAAGAATCCGGTCCGGTGCGGCAATGAATCCGTTGGCTAAGTTGTACCGGCACAGGCTGAGCCAAGCACCGCCACCAACTCTGGCTCCAGTCGCTTCTTAGGACCAACGCATCCTTCCACACGCTACGTATCGGCTGAAGCCGACACAGATTACCAGCGTCATTCAGGGCTGGAATCTGCATTTCAGCGGGGAGCCCAACACCATAACTGTGGAGGTTTTCATTGGTTGGGGGGAGTCGCTGATGGAGCAAATGTTGGCAGGTGACCACACGGCGCTGGCAGGATACTTTCCGATGCTGCTTAGGGGGGCAGCACTTGAGACCTACTGGCGGATACATTCAACTCCACCATCAATCCGCTGGTCACGGCCGAAGGAGGAACTGGAGTACCCTACGATCGATATGGATGAAAGGGTCCTGGACAAGATCCATGCCAGATGGCAACGTCCGGACGAGCCCTTTCATCAATACCGGGCCGACATCCTTCAGCTGAATGACCAGTTGTCAGAGCCGATGTCATCCACCCAACTGCTGCGGGTGTTGAAACGGAATCTAAGACTAGAAGTTCGTCGCCATATCGTGGACTCAGACCCGCAGAGTATGGAAGCACAGCTGAGGACCGTGAGTCGACTGGAGGGGGTTGAGGAAGACCTCCGGGAACGGCCCCACTTGCTAGCTAGGACGGGTCCGCGGCGTGGAGTCGCGGAAGTGGCACCAGATTATAACACCACGAGTCGAAAACATGGAGCTGGACCAGCTTGCTGTAGCCGCGCTGGGGAACCTTACGACCTGTTGGAACTGCAAGCAAACCGAACACCGGTTTATTGCATGCTGAGCAGAGCGTATGGTTTTCTGCAATTGACAGACGAGGGAGAAGAAGCTCCCATTGCCTTCATGTCCAATAAGTTGAACTCGGCCCAAAGGAACTATACCGTGTCCGAGCAGAAATGTTTGGCAGCGGTGATGGCTGCGAAGAAATTCCGAGCCTATATCGAGGGCCACTAGTTTGAGATCATCACAGACCACGCTTCGCTACAATGGCTGATTAACCAAGGTTACCGGTGAGGACCAGGCACTTTGGGACTCCTCTATAACTCCCAACTCGAGCATCCTATCCAACTCTGCATACACTAACTTCTCCATGGCCGGTGAGATGGCATAGTGTCTCTGCTTAATGGGCTTACTATTGCCAACATCGATGACGTTTGAGACCAGTGTGGTGCGGCCAAGGCCTTGTGTCGCGTAATATGGAAAAGCAGCGATGGGCGCTTCCAGACGTTGTCGTTGGTTAGGGGTCAGTTCATGCCTATCGGGTATAGAAGCGAGTTCGTTGACATATCGAGTATTTAAAGACAAATCTGTGAATAAATTTGAGGCCAATCCAAATTGAAGGACGAAACCGACCCCAAGGTACATGTTCTGAATCAGTGACGGGATAATGTAGAAAGTAATATACTTCGTTTGACCTCTGAACGTCACGGGTGTTTTCAGTCTACCTTGGATAGGATGTTTGGTGCCATCAGCTGTACTGATTTCAGAGCCAAGGCTCGAGGCAAGACAGCTGATACTGGTTTTGTTGTTGATCTGCAGTACTATTCACCCATCGATGATCGACCCAAGTTTAGTGTTTTGTAGGAACATATCAGATACAGATATCATCTTCTGTCCGCTGATAATCGTCGATAAGGATTTTTCTGCTCCAGCCAACATGTCGATGTTGCCAGTTGTGTTGATTGTAGGGTCAGCGTGGTAGCAGTTTGGGGGGATCTTGAGTTTTTTCCTTAGGTGCTTGTGTGTGATTGTTGGGATTGTTAATAGATCCAATTTTTTCTCGAAATTATTATACCTTGACTGAATTACTCCTATAATTTTATTTTTGGTCGATGTTTCCATATCATCAAGTTCTATAAAATTTATTATATCTTTCCTTCTTTAATTGAAGAGTGTTTGCAAATTGTTCTGTAATAAGATTTGAAGTCAGAATATTCACTACAGATGTGACAATTAACTCAACAACTCGTCCTTGATTTAATAAACTGACGCTGTCAGCTCCTGAGCTCGGTGGGGATAATTGTCAATCTTTTTCTGCTCACTATCGTTGAAATCTAGTCTGTGTTAATGAAGAACCGTGTGATGAACTTTACCACATTCACGGCAATTGGAGCTGTGGCATTCGTTCAGTGATTTGGCCGTAAGCAATTGTAGCATAAACTAGCTACTTTCACGAGGTTAGTCCGCTGAGGTTTTGGCAAAGCTAATAAATTTTCACATTTAAAAGTATGTTAGCATGTCCATCTTGTTTACAAATTGGGCGTTCTTTGTAAATTGACGTAGTTGAAGTTTATTTACCATAATGCTGACCTTTGTTTCATTCCGTTTGACTTGCTATCCAGAAGATGTTATGAAGCTTATTTTAGAACTTGATGACTCTGTTAGTTCACGTCCCGATGGTATTCCTAATCATTTTGTGAAATCATTAGCTACTTCTATTTGTATCCCCCTTTTCGTTTCTCTTCAGTTCTAGCCTATCTTCAGGCTCTTTTTCTTCGTGTTGGAAAAGATCCTATGTTACTCCTATTTTTAAAAAAGGTCGTACCTCAGACGTTGCCAATTATCGGCCTATCTTCTTATTACCCTGTTTCTCCATACTACTGGAGAAAATCGTGTACTTGCACCTTTCTTCAGTTACTCATGAGTTGTTCGTTCCTGATCAACATGGTTTTATCAAAGGGCGATCGACCTTAACGAATTTGTTAGAATTCATAACCGTTACTTCAAAAGCCATGGAGGACCGTTTACAAGTCGAAACCTTGTATTTGGATTGCTTTAAAGCCTTCGACTTAGTAAATCACAATATTTTGTTCAGCAAACTTAAATTTCTTAACGTTCCTGATTATTTGCTCCACTGGTTATCCTCTTACTTATCCAATCGTGTCAGTCAGGTACCTTTTCAAGGCTGTCTTTCTTCTCATTTCCATCGGTCATCTGGTGTTCCTCAAGGATCCATTCTTGGCCCACTATTGTTCACTCTGTTTATAAATGACTTACCATCCATTGTCATCAAATCCTCCTGCCTTCTTTATGCAGATTACGACAAAGTTTTCAAAGTAGTGTCGTCAATCGATGACTGTGCTTTGCTTCAAGATGATTTGAATGCCAATTTTTCTTGAAGTTCTTATAAGCAAACTTACACTAACTGTTTCTAAGTGCATCCATCTTTCATTTTCTAATAACCCTTGCCCTATTAGCTTTCAATTTACGTTAAATAATTCGTACCTATGTACGGTGACACACTTCAGGGACTTGGGTGTCACGTTCGACTCTAAATTAAAGTTTGATGTTCATATTTCTGAAATTACTTCTAAAACCTCTCGCATTTCTGGCTTCATCTTAAGAAATTCCTATATTTTTTCCGATCCTTTGTCGTGTGTTAAATTATATTCTAGTTTGGTTCATCCCATCCTTGAGTACTGTTTGCCAGTTTGGTCGCCTCATTTGAAGTGTTTGAAGCTCACGCTAGAAGCTGTACAAAAAAGATTTACCAGGATCGTCTTCTTGAAATTCCAGATTCCCTACATTTTTTATGAATCACGCTTAGCTATCCTCAATACTCCTTCGCTGGAAATGCGTAGACTCTACCTTGATGAATGTTTCTTTTACAGGCTTTGCCGTGGTTGCTCGATACTCGCCTTGTCAGCCAGGTTCTTGTGAGGCGCGTTATGCGATCTACAAGATCGTCGAATATCTTTGATGTTCCATTTGCACGTAGCTTGGTGTATTTTCACTCACCCATGCTCAGATTACCTCGTAACCATGATGACCTTCAGCTTGGGTCCTTCCCCCTTTCGTATTTAGTTTATAAAAGGTTTGTTAACTGTCTTCTTCTGAGCTCTTAGTAATTTTCTTATATATTTTCTCCTAGTTTTTGCATTTTTTATTACTTTTATCTTGCTTTTTGCATGCTGTGCTATTATTCAATTCATTTTGCTGCACAATTATTTTATCTATTTTGTTATTGGATTTTTTTCTGTTAAATAGAAATAAATAAATAAATAAAAGGTAGTCATTTATGTGGTTAAATTTTGATTTATATTGATGCTTGGATCCTTAGTTGTTTGTGTTTTCTTAGCCTCTTACCGCGAAAAAATCTTGTGGATATGATAGCCGCGTGCTGTCGCTTATTCCACTGCGTTTATCTATACTGTTTGTGTTTTGTTTTTTTTTACCACCGAATTTCCGAAGTTACGGTTTTTTAAACTTAAACCCCTTCTTTGACTAGTTCTTCGAGAGACTGTATCCGTAGTTTCAGTTCATCAATTCCTTTGCGTTTTTATTTCTTTATCATTAGCAATTATTTGCGATTGTATGTATAGGAGCTCAATTGGATGTCAGCAAGTGGTTGAAAACCAGATTGCGAATTTGGGCGAACATTAAGTTAGAAAAATGTAGTACGCGTGCTGTAGTGGTTAGAGTTCTCGCTGCGTAAACCGAAGGTCCCTATTTTGAATTCAGTTGGTGACAACGAGATTTATTTCGAGTGGTTCTTCGGATGGACTATAAGCTCGTCCAGTTATAATACGTACTGTTTTAAAATCAGAACGTATTCCAGCTACATAGATGCACGGACATACGGCCTATGCGTGGTACTTACCATATCACCTTCACGAGTGCTGCTACATTCGATCAAGATAATGAGATACTCTTACTATCTCTAAGCGAAGGCCTTAAAGGGGCTGTAGTGCTAAAGCAAAAACAAAAGTTCAAAAACGTTTGTAAAAGCTAAAAAGCTCGATGGTATCACTACGGTGCATATCAAAACTGACGTTAGATAGGAAGCCATACGGTAGCAGCGCTTACTACCACACACATGACCATTAGTAGGCCGACTTTGCTGCCTAACTTACATGGCGGTATATGAAGAATTATGGAGGTTCCAACGAAAATTCGAAATTTTGTACGGTTTTGAGGCGGATTTCTACAGTGTAATCCTGATAGCCCGCGGAGAACACAATAGCGCTCCCAGTGAAGTGAAAATTATTTCAGTTCTTATACCCGTTTAGTCTTTATCGCCTTCGCCCGCGAGACAATCTTGTAGATATGATAGCTGCGTGCTGTCGCTTATTCCACTGCGTTTATCTACGAGTATACTGTTTGTGAGCCAATGAGAAAAGCATTTCCACTCTTCTTTTTTACCATCGAATTTCCGAAGTTACGGTTTTTGAACTTAAACCCCTTCTTTGACTAGTTCTTCGAGAGACTGCATCCGTAGCTTCAGTTCATCATTTTCTTTGCGTTTTTATTTCTGTATCATCAGCAATTATTTGCGATTGTATGTATAGGAGCTCAATTGGATGTCAGCAAGTGGTTGAAAACCAGATTGCGAATTTGGACGAACATTAAGTTAGAAAAATGTAGTACGCGTGCTGTAGTGGTTAGAGTTCTCGCTGCGTAAACCGAAGGTCCCTGTTTTGAATTCAGTTGGTGACAACGAGATTTATTTCGAGTGGTTCTTCGGATGGACTATAAGCTCGTGCAGTTATAGTACGTACTGTTTTAAAACCAGAACGTACTCCAGCTAGATGGACGGACATACGGCCTATGCGTGGTACTTACCATATCACCTTCACGAGTGCTGCTACATTCGATCAAGATAATGAGATACTCTTACTATCTCTAAGCGAAGGCCTTAAAGGGGCTTAGTGCTAAAGCAAAAACAAAAGTTCAAAAACGTTTGTAAAAGCTAAAAAGCTCGATGGTATCACTACGGTGCATATCAAAACTGACGTTAGATAGGAAGCCATATGGTAGCAGCGCTTACTACCACACACATGACCATTAGTAGGCCGACTTTGCTGCCTAACTTACATGGCGGTATATGAAGAATTATGGAGGTTCCAACGAAAATTCGAAATTTTGTACGGTTTTGAGGCGGATTTCTACAGTGAAATCCTGATAGCCCGCGGAGAACACAATAGCGCTCCCAGTGAAGTGAAAATTATTTCAGTTCTTATACCCGTTTAGTCTTTATCGCCTTCCAAAGTGAATTTATAGGAGTTTGTTTACATCTCAACGCTGAGCTATCAGTCGAAGGTGCAAAACGTGTGCTTCATTTGCTCATCTTGAAAAGTTTAGAAGTACAGTGGGCTTTACAAGGTGAATTTATGGCATGCATGGAATGTGTTCCGCACGTTTTTTATTCGGGAAATAATATATATTACGAAATATAAGCATTTGCTAATGCTGCGGTTGGGTGACAGCTACCGGAAGCTTGTCCATAGTAGGCCGACTAATACATATGCAAATTGCTACCATATGGCTTCCTATCTAACGTCAGTTTTGGTGCATGTACAAAATTTCAGGTCAATTGAACGTTTTAAAGTGGTTGAGAAAACGCTTGAAAACTTTCACGGAGAGTAAGTTAAAAAAGTGTTTAAAAGGTCATAAAATCACGATATTATTGTAATGCCACAATGACACAAACGCACTTTCAGCATTGAACGCGCTAAAAAGAAAGGAGATTTAGAGAAAGCTTGAGGATAACGTCCACTCACTCGACGGCGACCATTCGGTACAGATGACTTCTACGACGATGGACGTGTTCGAAATCAACGATTTATTTATCATTCCCATGTAGTCATCATCTGTACATTGGTGATCCCGCCGAAACAGATAATAATAACTAACGACGAGTTTCACGATACCGACAATGCCTCAAACATCCAAGTGACCGCCGGCACGAGAATGACGCGAGAAGGGGCAGAAATCCGAACTGTCACCTATAAGCTCCCACAATTTTGGCAGAGCAAGCCGGAATTGTGGCTTGCTCGTGTAGAGGCACAATTTCGGGTGGATGAGATTATAAGCGATTCGGTCCGTTTGGATAACGATGGCTGACGTTAGAGAGTCACTACCAGCTTCTAGAAAATAAGAGGCCCATAAAGAAAGACTCTTGGCTGTTTTCGCGCTCAGGGACCACGAACGTGTTCAACAGCTTTTGTATGGCCTGGAGTTTGAGGAGTAGCGACCATTTCAACTTGTGGCCCAATTACAGTCGGTGGTTGGAAATTTCCTATCCGACGCCATGTTGAAAGTATTGTGGCTTCAATGCCTTCGCACTAACATACGATCAATCCTCACTGTAGCAGATACAAACGAATTTAGCAAGCTCGCTGCAACTGCAGATAGAATTGCTAGTTGTTCCGTAAGTGATGGTATTACCTAAGTGCAGGTTCGTAATAATTCACAGCCTGTCAAAATTTACCACGATGAAAACGTCTGGACCGAGATCGGAGATCAACGGAATCCAAGCACCTGCCAGAATCAGAGGCTCATAGTGCAATCAGTGTCGGCTTCCAATACGTCAAAAGTTTACCGCGACGGTCTAGAGAAAGCAAGAAGCGAATTGTTTTTTTTATCACACGCGTTTCGGAGCGGCTACCATACGCTGCCACTCCCCATGCCGTTTCCATGTTTCGTTAATGGAAAACCTTTCAAATCATTAGCTCAGCAGGCGAGGGAACTTGTTAAAATCGCGTAGAAATACAAGATCCAAAATCAACATTACAATGTTTAATCGACACGATCGCAGACGTGTCTGTCCTTCTTTTGACCTCAGTGCGAACAAAAAGTAAGCGCGTTGCTTGCAAATTGTTCACCGCAAACGGCGCACCGACCGATACTTACAGAAAGGTGACTTTAAACATGTCTCTTGGCCTTCAACGTTCTTTCCACGTTGCGCAGGTTGCACACCTTATTCTAGGAGTGGCCTTTCTTGACCATTATGGATTATTGATGGACAAAAAAAGCGACTGTTACACGATCCTGCGACGAAGCTTGCAGTTAGAGCATGGATTACCACAGTTCAAAATGAATCTGTACCGAGTATCCTGAAGAACTCACAAAACCACGAGATACTCAGGGCGTTTCCGAGTATAACCAATCCGGCCGTTAAAGCTGAAATAGCCACGCATACGATCAGGTACCACATCGTCTCCAAAGGCCCACCTATTGCTGAGCGCCATCGACGGCTTAGTCAAGAGAAATTCATGATCGCTAGAGCTGAAATCCAATTTTACATGACAGGGGACTATGTCGCCCATCAAGCAACCCTTGGGCGTGCCCCTGCATCTCATTCGAAAGAAAGATGGTTCCTGGTAAACGTGTGGGAACTACCGATGATTAAACGCCGCCACTGTGCCGGACAGTCATCTAATGCACCACATTCAGGATTTTACTTTTGATTTGGCCGAAAAAGGCATCTTTTCCTAAATCGACCTAATCAAGGCGTGAACAAAATGATTGACTACGATTCTGACAAAAGTTTACTAAGATTAGTAGGTATCCCTTATTGGTATTCCTCTCTCTATCACGTCCTCATTCCTTCGCTCCCTTACTTCCTCCACCTTCCCTTCCCTTGCTCTCCACCTAACTTCGTTCCTCACTTTCTTATGGGGTGCCCCTTGAAACTTTCTAGCAAGAGTTACTGAAAGCAAATTTGTCGCCACAAATAGGGCTGAATCCTTCAGTGCAACCACAGAATGACTAGAATGAGGTAAATACAATTAATAATAATTATTAATAATCACTGATTGTAAATTATGTTTCAAAGAAAAAAAGTATTTTTTTTTGTTTTTGCTGGAATATAGTAACAGGGGTTTCCGGCAAGTGTTGAGTCACTGGAATCCAAAGTAAACCAAAAGGCCACCATTAAATCTAAGCATCTGTATACACTATACAATAAAATCAATAGAAATTCCTTCATCGAAAATAGATTCAAATGGCTTTAATTTTATACGCATACACCCTCATCCGTTGAGGAAATTGAAGGAGTTACGAATCAGGAATTTCGCGCAAGTGATGCAAATGAACTTCCTGGTCTTTTGGCTCATGCAAGCTACACGCTACCTTAAATCACATATCACATTGCATCTATTTGAAGCGATGCGTGTTGTGTGAATTTTAATGAAAATATGTGTGATGTGATAGAATATACGAGTACACAATCGCATGTAAATATACACGTCCACAAAATCCTAGTGACTAGTTGTCTATCTCATCTCACTTGGGAATCATTCAAATTGACTCACAGATTTCTTACGCAAACGCATTTTTCTTTTAGGTGGTAAGTGCACCTCTGCACCACTCACCGCGTTTAATCATAGCATTATATGCATGCAACTATAGTGCATCTTCTTCGCGGGTTGAGTCAAGATGCATCTGTTCGAATAACAAATCCACTGCACTAAGCGCAATGTGTTGTGAAGAATACTCGAGAGAAAGAAAATAAATTTGCGTACTGAAAATAACAATCAGCGAAGCGTTCTAATAAAATAGATGGGAATTTCGTTATTTATTTTAAATGCATTGAAAATGTTGACGAAGTGCAATCCGATGATCTCATGTGCACTTTGACGGTGATCACATGTTTTTCCTAGCACGCGCTAAATTTAGAGACAATCTGTCACCTTTTCAGAATAGATACAAATTTTCAAAAATTCTCATAGATCTAAGTATCTATTTTGTTGATGTTTTATTTCATTGAAACATCTGGGAGCGCTATGAAAAAGTAAAGAAATTAAATTTAGATAGGAAATAAAGCTCTTGCTGATTTTTTATTTATCTATTTATTGCTAAACAATAAAAATTTGGTATATACATTAAAGTTAAAAAGTGCATAAAGGAGAATGGGCATTCTGGTCCGTTGGCGGTCATCAATGATATTTTTAATGTGTAACAACTTTTGTTCTGAATACAGTGTAAAATTCTATTTTGGTAAGCAGTTCTACTAAAAAAAAAAAAAAAACAAATATTGCATTAAATTAAAAAAAAAAACAAATAAAACCGACACCAAAATGCACTCAAAAGGGTGAAATAAAATTTATAGAATCGGAAACAAATCAGTTTTTCCCCGTTTTGTAGTTGTTCTTCTTTTTTTCATGGTTTTAAGTGATAACATGAACCCTCAACTGAATAATGACCCGGAGTCATGCTGAATAAACGAGGTGTGACAATTGCGTATTGAGACTGATTCCATGAAAACCGTATATTTAAAAATTATTCCACAACTCTGCCATCTCCTTCAAAGTAGTCCCCTTGGATAGCTATACAAAGATTCCAGCGCATTTTCCATGCTTTGTAACATTTCTGGAACGCTTCGACTGGGATTACCGCGAGTACCCTCGTGACGGCTGCCTAGATGTTCGTAATCGACTTAAAATGGGCTTTGGCGTTTGGTTTCCGGGTCGTATTGGAAAAACCAGCTCTCATCGTCTGTAATAACTCGATCAAGCAGCATGGGATCGTTTTCCACTTGTTTCAAACAGTCTTCTGCGTCAGTTAGTCGATGCTGCTCAGGAACGTTCTTTGGAACCATCTTCGCGCACAACTTCTTCATCCCAAAATCATCGGTTAAGATTTGTCTGACTGTTTCACGGTTCATACCCAGTTCCGAGGCCAACATTCGAACTGTTAGACGCCGTTCTTCACGGATTAGGGCGCGCACACCCTGCGCATTCACGTCAGTCCACACCTCGACTGGTACCCCGCTCCGCACCTCGTCTTCCGCGTTTTCGCGCTCCTCCTTAAACTCTTTATGCCATTAAAACAAGTGGGCACGACTAAGAGCACTATCACCATGCAATTTTACAATTTCAGCGTACGTTTCCGAAGCTGTTTCACCCAATCTGGCGCATAATTTTATCGCGAAGCGTTTCGTCTCTCCATTTTCATGGTAAGCCACACCAACACACGTCTACTCAACACGACACAGCAGGCGAACTAAACAAGCTAGAGCGATGGTAAATATATCAATGGAGATGGAAAGGATGCCGAGGAAGAATGCTGGGGAAGGATAGGGGAATTTGAAGGTCGCAGGTTTACCACTAGCGCGGCACTAAAATTAGTCTCATTACTTAATTGTCACAACTCGTATGAGTATAATTTTAAACTTGGCTGGAACCTTAATAATGGTTTCAGCCAACCTTAGCATTGAACTGCTGTATAATTGTTTTCAAATTAACAATAAGTTTTTGTTTTTTTTTCTTAAAAAGCCGTCGGGCTTTGCTTTGTTGGGTGAGCAGATGCGTTTCAACTTTTTTGAGTTATCTTCAGAGTTTAAAGTCGTTACGGGGAGCTAGTGCCATTTAACACTTTCGCTCCATTTATATCTGTGGGTATCGTTGTATCCATCTGGCTTATAGCAAACAATCAACTAGTTTCCGTCAGTCCAATTAGTTACAAAGCAATTGATCTGAGGCGAGAGTAGGTGAGGCTCTTCTCGGTATTGCTTGATCCTAAAGGGTTCAGGGCTCTATTAAGGTGCTCATCTATTCTGTCGAACAGTTTTAGTGCACGGTCGAGAATATACAATATTTACCAATTGTGTCTAGTTTTACGCCTTTGTGAATGTCAATGTTCCTTATGTACCAGGAGGCTCTGAAGGTTCTTCTAAGGGCCTTGTTTTGCAGGGTTTGAGTGCTTTTCGAGTTCTCACAAAAGGCTATACAGCCATAGAGAAAAAGGATCTTATAACTTGTTTAGAGATGAGAAGTTTATTTTTAACGTTAAGTTTTCCTGAGCTCACTAGGAGAGTAGGTCTCTTGTCACGTACATAGCTGGACAAAAAAATAGGTATGAGCCCCCAAAACTCTTAAATCATTGTGAGAAAATTAGACAATATGTACGGGAATCAAAAAACTAGTTTGCGAAGTGAGTAGCATCCTTTTCGAATTGGGAGTCCCCACAGTAAAATTATGTACTGAAATAGGTTCATATAAAAATGTCCTCGGCGAAAGAGAATCGTAGGAGCCGCCGAGATCGGCCTTGTTTGAGGACGCGTGAATGCACTGGCAGGCTAGCGTTGCGGTGTCGTAGGGCTGGTTCTTTCCCCCAGCACAAGGATCCACTGCAAAAAAATTTCGCATCCAGGAATTTTGAGGGTCAAAGAAAGATCGACCGGAGTCGAAAAGGAGGTAACTGCTGCCTCGGAGAACAAGCCGGGCCTGGAGAAAACAGACTTAAGAGGACTTCGTCGTTGCCGACGATACCTATGGCCCACAAATAAGAGTGGGGAATGCAGGTGGAAGCGGTGCTCTCACGTATCCTCCCAACTGGATCAAGATCCAAATGTAAGTGTGGCCATATTTTCCATTTAAGTGAAAATGCATGAATTTTTCCTTTAAATGAAAAATATAAATGTGGCGAATTTATGTCATAGTATTATGTGAGGGAATCACATAACACTATGCCATGAATAGGCAGGCGAGCGGAAGGCCACGTAACCCGGGCAAGAGCCCCCTGTAACGCATAAAAAGGGGTGAGCTAACCCGATGGCTAGCTCATTATATTGGAGGAGCCGACGTAGTGGGTCCCAAACCTGGTCAGACTCGAAAACCAAATGGAAAGATCGAAATTTTTGTTTAATAATTCATTATTTTTTTATTCTTCCCAGTCGTGAATAAATTCTAAATATATTCAATCGCGTGCATGAACGCATAAGCCGAAGATCCCAGGTTCAAATCTCGTTGGGAGCAACGTGATTTAGTTCAGGGGATTTTTCGGACAGACTACGAGTGTTCACTCAGTGGTGATATGTACTGATTTAATCAGATCATATCATAGCTGAGCAGGCACACGGGAGCGTGGTACCGACTAAACCAACTTCCGAAAAAGTCAATACGGTCATGAAAATGAGATACTCTAACTATCTCTAAGCGAAGGCCCGAGAGGGGCTGTAGTGCTACAAAGAAGAAGAAAATATTCCTTCACGTACAGGAATTCTCCCATTTTTTTATTAAAATATCATCATTTGGCTTTAGTAATTTCATGAAATGTAGCAACACATGCATTAAAGAAATGACTAGAACTAGTCTCAACACAGACAATCAATTTCTCCTCAATTCAAAAACTTTTGGTATAAATGTAAATAAATATGAATTTATAAACAGTTTTATAAAAAAATAGTATAAATTTTTTTTTAAAGAAGTCAACAGGGTACTTACCCAAAATCCTCGCCAGGCGCCCGGATGTGTGGGTGTTTTACAATATTGCTGCAATCTAAAGGCCGTTAGAACTACTATTCAAATATAATTCCTATTAACTATGCTTTGAAATTTCCAATAAATATTACTCGACATTTCCTTTGATAACATATACGAGGGTGGTCACAAGAGTACCCGACCTGACTTATGAATACAGGTAGTTTTAAAAAAACAATTACTGCGATTGACAATACCACGTTTCAACTTAATGTGAAAAATTCATAACGGTACGTTTATTATTTTTTTTACAGACATCCAAAGTGAACGCTCTCCGTGAATTTGTAAATATGGAAAAAATCGGGCATCGTTATTTGATACAATACTTTCATATGAAAGGTCTAAGTCCAAACGATGTCAAAGCCGAGTTGGATTCTTATCTGGGGAAGTCTGCTCCTTCGTTTACAACGGTCAAATATTGGGAAGCTGAGTTTAAGCGAGGTCGTACGAGCTGCCAAGATGAACACCGCAGTGTTCACTACGTCAGAAAATGTGAAGAAAATCCAGAAAATGGTATTGGATGACCGTCGACTAAAAGTGCGCGAGATAGCAGACATGGCAGATATTTCAAAAAGTGCAGTGCATCGCACTTTGACCGAAAATTTGAACATGAGAAAGCTGTGCGCAAGATGGGTGCCGCGTTTGCTCACAGTGGAGCACAAATAGCAACGTGAGGATGCTTTCCCATCGAGTGTTTGACAATGTTTCGCAGCAATAAAGCCGAGTTTTTGCATCGATTCATGAGCATGGATGCAACATGGGTCCATCAGTTTACATGTGAGACCAAGGAGCGGTCAAAGCAGTCCACTGAAAAGGGAGAACCGGCTCCAAAGAAAGTAAAGACAGTTGAATCAGCTGGCAAGGTCATGGCATCTGTTTTCTGGGATGCGCGTGGAATAATATTTATTGATTATCTCGAAAAAGGAAAAAAGATCAATGGCGCATATTATGCAGCCTCATTGCAGCGTTTGAGTGATGAAATCAAGAAAAAACGGCCCAATCTGACGACAAAAGAAAGTGTTGTTTCATCACGACAACGCACCAGTCCACAATGTGTCATTGCGATGGCTAAAATCAATGAGTTGAAGTTCGAATTGCTTCCACACGCACCCTATTCGCCAGATCTGGCTCTCTCGGACTATTTTCTTTTTCCGAATTTGAAAAAAATTGGCTCGGCGGCAAAAGATTTGCCAACAATAAAGACGTAGAGTCTGTGTTTAATAGCTATTTTGAGGAGCTTGACGGCTCTTACTATAAAGCGGGTATCGAAGCTATTGAACATCGTTGGAAAAAGTGTATCGAGCTGAAAGGAGAACATAAAAATAAAAAATATTTTCGAATATTTTTTACTGTTTTCTTTGTCGGATCGCGTACTTTTGGGATCGCTCTCGTATCGCGTCTATTAATTTACGGTCAATAACAATCCACCAGCATAATCGACAATGCTCGCGCAATATAAAGATCTAGCTTGTCGCATGGACAACGGAGACAAATCAGGAAAATCGGTCCCATTAATCTTCAACTCCGAAAGTTATAGCATGTGATTAGCACCGAAAACCACCAGTCACTCTCACTAGTTTCTATGCTATCTTCCACCGTTTTTACGACACACCACCACTTCTGATGCAACACCATCGACCAATCCATACATGGCGCAATAACACAGAATACCTCGATCCCGATAGTGGTTCCGAAAAGTAGTAGGAAAGTCGGACACTACTTAGGCGTCGCGACGTGTTCGCGGTGACGATCAAACACAGACTCTTCGATCCGCCCAAGCAGGTCTCAGCTTAATCTCTATGCTGCACCGGTAAATGGAGACAAGCTTCTAGCTCAGCCAAGTTAGATTGCATTTGGCAATCGAATACATGGATAGGATGCATTATAGCAGTCTTCTCATGTTAGAATTTTCAATTGTAGATTTGCATAATGAAGTTAATGAAAAATAATAATGTATTGAAAATTTAAATCATAATATAAAGATAAATATTTTAAAGAATATCAATGTAAAGGGAAATTTAAGTTTAAAATATAAAAAACGATTTAAATTTATATTTATAAAAAATAAAAAAAAAATTTTTTCTAGATTTTATAATTTACAAAAATTTAAATTTGAGTAATTAAATTTTTCAAATCTGTAATTGAAAATTCGGAACAGTGTTATGCCGGTTTTGCGGCCAGTTGGCTTAGGTGACTGCTCGACTAGTACAATTACTTATTGGCAAATATTGCGAATCGTTCCTTTATTCAGTCTTTAAAATCGAGGTAGACAATATAATAGGTGTACCCTGATAAAAAATTAAAGTGAATCAATTTAAAGAATTATTTAGTTGCAGAAGGTAAGATTTTTAGCAAATTATACTAATTGAAGATATAATTATAAGATTTTAATAATAAAAGATGGGCCGTTGACCTAACTGTAGTGCAGAAGACTTGTCCGTCAGCTCCGAAGTAAGGGGAAAACCTACAAGTTCATTGCCAAATTAATTGGACTGCCTGAAAATTTAGTTAAAATGCTTTCAAACCGGAAAGATTGATTGAAAGATTGGAGCACCTATACTTCATCAGCCACCGACAGTTGTATCGTTACATTAGCTGAACGCGACCCGTTCAAATCATCCAGGACAATTGCAAGCGAAATTGGGAATGCTGTTTTACCACGAACCGTTTAGGAGTGATTAGTAAGCGCAAAACTACTCGGTAGGATTGCCCAAAAATATCCTTTTCTTCAGCCTGCAAATTTGTATAATGCGTTTGCTCATAAAACCGGGTCCGGATCGCAGGGAGTAGAAAGTATGTTGCAATATCCTCGCAAGCAATGAAACAAAGCTAAATATGTCTGGCAACGATGTGGGAAGAAACGTTCGTCGACCGGAAGGCAAACAATTTAATGCTAGGTTTATGAAAAAAACGGTGAAGCCCAGAGGTGACAGCGTCCTGGTATGGGGCTGTTTTTCATGGCAAGGTGTACGTCCGATACATTTAAATGGTGGGATAATAGATAGATTCGTGTACAAAGATTTGTTGGAGACAGTAATGCTACCATATGTAGAGGATAATTTGCCGTTGTTTTGGGCATTTTAGCAGGACAATGATCCAAAACACTCATTTCGATCGGTGAGAACATGGTTCCGAGAAAATAATGTGGACGTCCAATTTTTCAAATGAAGTTGCGATAATACTCATTTAGGAATCTAACGCAGGTTCTAATGTAAACAAAGTCAGTCAAACTTACCTCACCAACGCTTGTTTTTCAAAATGTAGCAACTCCAATATTTTACATATTGTTCATTCAATGATCACAATGCTTCAGTAGCCTTGGCAAAAGTTGAAGCCTCTATCCTCTAGTCTACTTCGAAAAAACGTGAGAGAGCATGCTACTTTTTTCAGACTGTCTTTATTTCTTTTCCTTTTATATAATTTTAACTCTTATTGCTAATTACTATATCTCTATTTTCTAAGCATTTCTTAGATCTAATTTTTTTATCTGCTTCGATTATTATTTTTCACAACAACGGGCCATAAATTCACAAGACAAGTTTATTACCCAAATTTCATTATTCAACCCAATACTGCTTATGTGCATATTTTTCTACGTCGAGGCCTATTAGTTGAAATTCATGGAAAATCCTTTCATACGCATGCGCCATCTTCGTACAGACTTGAGGAATGTAAATACGACTTGTTGTTTCGAGAAAAGGATTGAAATGGATTTTCCGTGCATTTGCAGACAATAAGATGATTTCTGATAACAGAGGATTTGTTATGCAAAATAGAGGATTTGTTATGACAAACTGCTGTGACATACAGACGGACGGACAGTAGCGATTTCACAAACACCAATTAAAGTAATACACCACTTCAACACAACGCCCGCGCCACTTCAATACAGCATACAGCAGTTCGCATAAGAAATAATTTAAAAAAGTCGTTTGCATTCAATAATCACAAAAATAAATGTCAAAGTTTGTAGTAATCGGGTAGTTACACTATCAAACTGCTCGAAAACCTTCCTATCTCCTTCGCCCTGGCAGCAAGCGACAACAGATTATCAAGCGCCAACATATTAAAATGTCCAGCAACAAACATTGATCTCAGTTGCATTAACAACTACAAAAATCTCATGGTAAAAGAAATCTATCGAAAAACAAAATATTCGTGGATATTGCTGTGGTTGTTTCTTTCTAATTGGATTTAAAGCAAAATTTTAACCTTATAATTCAACAATAAACCGTCGTAATTTTTGCTGAAAAGCTGGGAAACATATGTACAGCATTTTTTTTGTGAAACGAGATTTATATCGAAGGGACTAACAAGACCAGTATCGAAATGCTCCTGCAGAAAATTCAGTACATTAACTTGAAGCCAAACCCTACAATCGGGCGTCAGAATATTGAAATTCGCACAACACTGACTTTTGCTAATCACAATCCAACTCGTCTACCAACCGCCGAGACCTACATCATGGCGAATACGCCCGCAGCTGGCATTGAGTCTTCAAACTCAACAGTTTCTGTGTCGCCACTAAAAGTGGAAGAACAACGACAAATAGTTGAAAGCAAAGGATTCCAAAAGTCAATTCTTAGAGATGTGGAAAAATCAAGTATTGTGATATCAGGAAACCCTAATCACTTGGTTTCGTATCCTGACATTAAAGACGGCGTTCGAGTCCTCACAAATATCAGCATCATAGTATATTCGGGCAATGATTCACCGAAAAAATTGCAAACTTTGGACTATTCGTATTCCCCAGCTTGAACCCAGATCACGAGGAAATTCTCCTTGATGGAGATGAGACACTTTCTTCCACGCTGGACATCAATATGGATATCAATAAGGAAGGTGTTCAAATGATGGGTTACGATAGCACAGAGAATTATTGAGATGTATTGAAGTCACTCGTTTACACAAACAAAAAACCTTTTTACTATCTGAATTGTGTATTCAAACTTTCGTGCTTTCAAGCAAACGCACAGTTTAAAAGCTCGGAATATACTGTGACATTAACAGTATTACATCCGAAAGAAACAATCACTATAACTGCAGCTCCAGCCACATACCAGCAGCACCACGAACAAATGGGAGGCATTGCTGCTCATGCGATGGTCCATACGCACGAAGTGCAAGAGCCAAAATCTCGAGTTCACAACATTGTTCATAAAGCCTAAAATTCTAATCCGACAATGTTGATCATCGTCATTTGCGTATTTTTCGTTATTCTCCTGTGCGGAGTTGCAGTTGCCCGCTTGCGGAACAACAGCCATAAATACATGGAACAACATCAGCCGTGTCCCAAGCAGGGTTGCCAGATGTGGCGCTTTTGCGCCAAAACTGGCTCATTTTATTCCGTCTGGGCGCTTTAAAACAATCAAATGCGCCACTGGCTCTTCCTGGCTCTTTTTATTTATTGGATATTCAGCACTAGATAATTAACACTTACAAATTTGATTACTTCACATTGAAAGTTAATTTGACTTATTTTTATAATATTGACAGCTAGATGGCATTGATTTTGTAATCGAGAAAGTGTAATAATGTCACTAAACATATGTCTTGTCTTCCCTTTTGTTGTCTAATAGTGTCTGTTGTCTGTCAGTATTATTGAAGTTATGACTTGTGAAATAAATTTAATCCGAAAAGTATGACAATATGTATGTTTGATAGTGTCGATACCAGTGAAGTGTGAAAATATAATAGATGATTTTGTAGGAATCAGTGAACGCTCATGATTCATATGTACAAAGGAAAATAAAACTAAGATTCAAGTCTTCACACACAATGGCGGACAAAGCACGAAAATACAATTATTTGTGGGAAAAGAATGCTGAATTCGCTGGTGATGTTGAATTTAATTTAATAAATAAGAGATCGTAGCTTACTTATTCTGAAATTTAGGGTGGATTGCTAAAAGTGAATGTGGTATGGCACTTTGCAAAACTTGCAACAACAAAATCCGTCCACATAAAGCCGACTTGATCAGACATGCAAAAACACCAAAGCATGTTAAAAGCTGCAGTGTAATTCAACGCCAAAAGCCTCTAGAAGCTTGCGGTAATTACTTTAATATTTCGTTCTTTTAACAAAAGTAATTCTCTTTTGTATTGTATAGGTTTCAATTCTTCAAATGTTATTGAAGAAAAGAAGATAAAAGAAATTAAAATTTCGTTTTATATAGCCGTACATTCATCAATAAGGTCGGTAGATCATCTTACTGATTTATTAAATGAAATTTACCATCCGAAGTCAAGTGATTCATTACGGTTTAAACTGCACCGGACAAAGGCAACTGCTATTATAAGAAAAGTTATCGCTCCGGTTATCCTGCAGGATCTTCTTGAAGATGTAAGTGACTCTTTATTTTCGTTAATAATAGATGAGTCTACTGACATTTCAAACGATAAATATTTGTGCGTTTGTATTAAATATTTTTCTGAAAAGAAAAATACGATTGTTACAAACTTTCTTGCTTTAATTTTTGTTACAACTACTACTTCACAAGATATTTTTGAAGCTCTTAAAGGTTATCTTGATTCAGTTAATTTGAATGTAACGAAAATCATTGGAATTGGTACTGATGGTGCTAGTAATCTATGCGGAAAAAATAATTCATTGTACACCTTATTGAAGCGAGAAAATCCAAATTTAATATTAAACAAATGTATTTGCCACAGTCTTCATTTATGTGCTTCAAAGGCATCAGAAACTTTTTCAGATGATGTAGACTTCCTAATTAAAGAAACATTTGATTGGTTTTCACACAGTCCACTAAGAAAAGCTAAATACAAAGAAATTTGGAATATAATTAATTCAGAAGGTAATTTTCTCAATTTAGTTCCCTTAAGTGGTACAAGATGGCTAGTAAGATTTCACGCTTTTGACAGGGTCTTAACGCAGTATTTAGAATTGCAGACATTTTTCTCTATCGCCTCTCAAAATGAAAGATGCTACAAGGCTGTTATCCTTGCTAACATTTATAAAGATAAAAAGAATCTTATTTTATTGAAGTTTCTGAAACCCATACTAAAAACTATCAATGGTTTAAACCTTTATTTTCAAAAAGATGCAATTGATTTCTGTATTGCTATTGAAGAAATTATCCTTACCATAAGGTCGCTTGCAAGACGAATTTTTAAGGACAATTTTTTGCTAACGTGTACAAATATTTTTGAATTAAATACTGGAATAAGTGATTATTCTACTCACCTAGATCTCAATGACATAAATTATGGACAAGAATTTTTAACTGAATTAAATAATTCGAATTTAAATAATAGTGATAGAAAACAACTACAGCTTCAATGTAAAGATTTTCTTCTGATATTAGTTGAGGAGATGATAAAACGGTTACCTGCAAACATAGAAGTTTTCGAAAAAATAAAAATGTTTTCGCCTCGAATATGTTTAAATCGTGTGAGGCCAAAGTTTGCCGAATTGCCCTTATTTTTTGTTGACAAAAAGTATTATTCGGATCTTGAACAAGAATATGAAAAACTGTTGGACATTAAATGGTCTGAGGTATTTCAAAATATTCCGAATGATACATTAACATTTTGGGAAAAAGTTTCACAAATAAAAACAGCCTCCGGAAAACCTATGTTTGAAAATCTGAGCAAATGCGTATTTGTTTTATTATCTTTGCCTAGCTCGAATGCTATTGTTGAACGGGCATTCTCAACTCTTAATAGTATTAAAACAAAAGTTCGAAACAAATCGTTGTTAGAAACAATGAATGCACTCATAAGAATTAAGTTTTTTTGCTTTTGTAATAAAAGTTATTGTACGAATTTTATTTCAAGCACTCCAATGTTAAATAGAATGAATGCTAGGATTTATGATGAATGCGATACTGATGAAACCGAAGAGCTTTTCAGAATTCTAAATTACTGAATATTTATAAGAATAATTATATTTGTCAGTAGAAGAATTAAAATAAAGTTGTTTTTGTTTAATATTTCTACATTATTGCGATAAATGTTTAATTTCTGTTATTTAATAAAGAAAAATTTAATTTATGTTCTTTTACGCCAAAATAAAGCTGAAATAGCAACTGTTGAAAAATATGTCTTTGACTGATATAATAATAATACTCTTCTGACTCAGTTTAAAAAACTAAATATTATATTTTGTCATTTATATTGCTTGTGGCGCTTTTTGGCGCATTTTATCAAAATGTCTGGCGCAATGATTTTCTAGGATCTGGCAACCCTGGTACCAAGATCACTACTGAGCAATTGGACTGGGATAATTCAGTGCTCACGACAACCATCAATCCAATGCAAAACGACAAGTAGTTAAAGCATCAAAGAAAAATCGAAAGCTCCAGTTTTTAATTTCTCCGGAATTCATCATACACATGATCCGCAAGGTGTGGCTGAACAATTATTTAAACAACTGCAATCAAATAATGAACGGTTTGAAGTGAAACTAATGCATTTGAATGTGATGTCTCGATTGATAGGAATTCACGAACTTTTCCTATTTAGTTTTGTCCATGTATTGCACGTTTCATGCACCCGCATCAACGACAAGTTACAAGAATCTTACAGTTTGCTGCTCAGGCATCGCATGAGTCTGTACCTGGAGATATTTTAGAGCCTGCTTTAAAAACCATTGCCAACAATTTCATAACAGTACGTAATTCAAGCGATGGTATGGCCATCGGATTGAATGCTGGTCGAGAGATTTGTCTTCGTTGTCCTTAAACATAGGGGGATGGGAAGAGTACGGGTACTAGCGTTACTGGAAGTGAAACGGCAGATTCGTTTTCGATCCAGCTAAGAGGAAGATAAATGTTAGCATGGGGTGAGTTGAGATGGTCGCGAGTGGATGCATGGACGCATTTTTCGCATCTTTCGTGAGGGAATGTGTGAAACGGCTCTGATGAGTTATTCACGGCATAGTAATTAGGGAGTTTTGATGAGATGTGCGTGGCATTGTCGTATGAGGATTTTTTTATTTTTTCGGATGGAAATGAAGAGTTGAGGACGGATCACCGGGGAGTCCGCTTCAAATCACCAAGCAGCGAGGTCGAAAAACTCCGCTTGTCACGTGCAAAGTTTCTCGTTGCGAACAAATTCCGCTTAAGTGCGCATAGTGAAGTGTGAATAGTAATGACACAAAGATAGAAGGAGTCTGCGTTGAATCACACATAAATACCTTTGACAATTCATGAGGTGAATAAATTTTTTTTATATTTGAGCGAAATGGCGGTCACTGAAAATGGAGTAGCAATTGTGTTTTTTTAGTGCATGTACATCTCATTGAAGAATTTCTTGAGTTTACTTGTTAATGGTGTTTGCATATCATACGTTCAGCACAAGACCCTTCTGATAGGAGCATACGTCTGTCTACCAAACTTGTTTGTTATTCCCAAGTTTAGCCTTATTCAATTGATCCTCTTTTCTAATCGTTTTAATATAATTTTCTTCGAAGCATAATTTCGTTATACCGTAACCTTTTCACCCAACGATGACCCCTCATCATCAAGTTCCACCATATTCATCGATTATACGAACAAAGCTGTAGAGCTACTCCTATATACTCGTATGTATTTAGCTCTATTGATTTCCAATACGCGTTGATAATGGTACAAAACTGATTATTTACTTTTTGAAATTGAACCATAATCGCTGCGTTCCAACGCACAATATTCGAAGAGATAATCGCTTTGCTCTTTGTAACTTGCGTCTGAATAATTTCAATGCATCAATATTAGCACAATAACAAAATTCATCCCAATGCAAACAACTCAATAATGTTCACAATACATCGTATTAACAATAACATTGGGCAATGTACTTTAAATATGACTACATATTTCAAAGCAAAAACAATAAGCACATCAATACGCTGCATACTTGCGAGTGGTACCACTTAACTCGACAAATGCTAATGCAAATGCAACTCACTGCAACTGCAATAGTGCCAGCTCCGAAAACGAAAGCCACACCAACAACAACCGCGACAACGACGCACTAATTAATCTAAATCGGCAAGTGCAGTATTAATAAAATAAAATAAAATAAAATGGAATATTGTAAATAGAATGCAACAAATGAACAACGCGCATAAAGCGTTGAGAGGAGGAGAAACTATGGCCTCCGACTATCACTGCAAATGAACAGCAACAAATAATAACAAGAACATCAAAACATTAACAACTGCGATGATGATAATAATTGGGTTCTATGTACTCTTGGAGTAAACAAGCTGATCATTTGCATACTTGCAATGCATACTAACAAGGTCATCACATTTAAAATTTTGCATTTTGCATTATTACTCTCACCCGTCCGCCGCTGTCGCATTGCACCACCCCGCGATGCATCGCCATTGCCATCGTGCATATAGAACACATGGAGTTAACAATTGTGCTTCATTGTTAGCGATATTCGTGTGTTTCACCGCATTGACCTTTGGCGGTCACAGCCACCTTTCTACCCCACCCCTTCCACTGCCCTCTTTAATGGACTCCACGTGTCGATAAGAATTATTTGATACGATGGAGCCATTACGATCAGTGGTGAGAATTTCAGGTTGCCTTGATTGGGCAGATTGCATGGTTGTTGTTGCACTTCGAAAGACTAGGGGATGTGCAGGGGTTGGCGCTGGATTGTCTGCTTCGTCGAACATATTGAAAGATCACGTCATCTGTTAACGCTGTTGGATGTAAATCAATTTAAGTGTGTTCTAATTTGTGATGCACATAACTTGAGAAAGACAATAAACATTTAAAATAGAGGATTATAAAAATAATTAAATATACTTTTCATTAACGATTAAAAAAACAATTTTCAAGACAATTTTAACTGCATACTCAGAATTTTATATCATTAGAACGTCAGTTTTATAGCTTTGGCTTTTCAAAAAATTTGCTCTTACCTTTATCCTTGATCTGTTGATGTCGAGTCAAAAATACCAAATCTACTTTCAATTGGTTTACTCCGAAAAGAAGTTTGTGAGCAATTTTACCATTGATCATTGTCTCGAGGTTTATGTGAATGACAATATATTCACATAAAGCTTGAAGCGCACGACAATAAAATGTAAAAATCCCGTATTTTATTTAATTACCATGGAATATGGTCATCTTGTCCAGGGCTTTGTCAACGATATTGGAATTCCAAGTCGATGTCTGTATACCGACAGTAACATATGCTAGACACGGGTGGGAGAAGAAACTCGTCAGAAACCAAAGCTGCTGGAGGGCTTGTATTCAGCAAGGGGCTTCACTACTAGAACATCGTAATTAGCGCAGTATAAAGGGCGCAGGCCACGTAGTATAGTACATAGTTAGAGTGCTCGCTGCGTAAGTTGAAGGGCCCTGGTTCGAGCCCCGTTGATGACAACGAGCTGCGTTTTGAGTGATTCTTCGAACGGACTATAAGCCCATTCAGTTATGATACGTACTGATTTCAAATTAGGACGTGTCATAGCTGGGTGAACGAACATACGGCCAAAGCGTGGTACTGATCTTATCACCTTCTCGAGTGCTAATGTATTCTATCAAGATAATGAGATACTCTAACTATCTCTGAGTGAAGGCCCAAGAAGCAATGCAAAACAAGTTGGATAAACAGGCCTACGCTCATGTCAGAAGGGTTTTGTATTCAATTTACAAAATGCAGTCACCAGATCGAATCAAATCAAGAAACATGTCAAAGACGATTTTATTGGAGAAAATATGAAATGCGAAGATCATACTATTTTTAACAAAGTCGAACGAATTTTGACTTCTGAAGTTTTTGGTATTGTTATACTAATAAATATATCCCTTGATAATTATTTCAGATGTCCATCCGCGACGGAGGAAACACATTTTTCATGTATTTCCCCCCTGTGCCCCCACTGAAGTAAAAACTGACAGTTTAACAACTGTTTTGAAAAGCTCCCATGAAAACTTTCATTTCATACTCATATCGGCTACGTTTGACGAATTTTTTTTTTCAGGGGCCACTCTCCTGTACTGTTATCATCGTTTTCGTGTATTTCCCCTTCCTGTGCGCCCCTTGAAGCAAACTTTGCCAAACTAAGACCTGTTTTGAAAAGTTCTCATCAAGACCTTTCATTTGATACCCATATCGGCTACCTTCAATGAAATTTTTTTTTCGGGGGGTCACTCTCCTATATGGGGAGACCCCCCTTAAATACCTTATAACATTTTTTTGTAGTTGAACTTTGAAGAGATCACCACTTTACACCTACGCACAAAATTTGATGTTTCTAGCTTAAGTAGTTTCCGAGAAAAACTGCTGTGACACACGGACGGACGGACGGACAGACGGATAGACGGACAGACTGGTCGCGAAACTAGTAGGGTTTTGTAAAATTATTTTACAAAACCCTAAAAAGGGCAGAAGTACTACCCGGTGGTTTATTTTGCTGATAAAAAATTAGAAACACTTTCATTTCCGCAAAATGGGCGGATATGCTGGATATGTTGCGAAATCCTTCCAAGGTCTAGAATGTCTTATACAAATTGTAAGGAACTATTCGAAGGATCGGAGGCTGTTCTTTAACATGCTCCCGGTGGAAATACGAGAGCCTCTGGTAGCTTCCTTTTAGTTCCGGCCTAGTCTTTTCTTTTGGTTCGTTTTATCGGTATAGCGATTTCATCATGCAAGTGAAAGATTTTATAGCGGGCCATCGTGTTGGTGAAAAGAACGTTCCCCAAGATATGCAGAAGCTAGCTGCCGCCAGCACGCGTATGTGTCGCCAGGCAAGGCCATTCCAGCTGAGTCCAGATATGTATCTCGCTGAGGCAACATTCGTTCGTTACTGTCCTGATTGAATGATTAATTATCTGCTCCATTTGATTTGACTTCGATGCGTACAAATTTCTTTAGGGAAATTATTTTGCTTAATCTGGGAATTTGCTAGAACCTCCGAGAACTACTATTTCCGCTAATTTGAGTGTGCGGAAAAGAGCCAACCCTCGTGGCAGGTCTGATACCCGTACGAAGATCGGAAAATAAGAAGGTCGAACGATTAAGCTCTAACAATTCATTATTTGTGGCATTTCTTTATTAAACATTTTTTGTTAATATTGAAGGTGATTAAAAATTATCTCGTGGAAGTGTAGGAGGGGAAGGAATTTGCACTTTCAAAAAATCGTTTGTTTTCTTGTAGTTAACATTTCAAAAATATTGTTACATGTACAAATAATTACATGTACAAATAATTCTGCGAGCTGCTGTCGCAATTGTTTTCATAATCAACGTCAACAAATGAATTTACTCGAACCCACGAGAACCCAACAAGCATGATCAACATCTGCAAGTGACGTCACTCCATTTATTAATTTGCTCGAATCTACCAGGTACCTCTCGGTAGAACATTCGATAATGTACGAGAAATGGGTGAATAGGTAGAGACCCTATATAAAGGCGAGCTGAATGAATGGGGGGATTCATTCATTACAACCGCGATAGAAATCTGCGATCCAGTGGAACGCGAAGTAAAGACGATTGATTGTTTGAGTGCGAAGTGATTTAGAAGACAATTGCGATAAGAAATTTATGGACAAGTGTTAGATTTTTTTCATAGTGAAACTTAAAATTAGTGAAAGTGTTAAATTGTTATATTGTTTATTGTGCATTTTTGTAATTAAATAAATTCTTTTAACTTAAATTAAAAGATATTGCGTTTTCACTTTCCCGGAACATTAAAATTATTGGCCGCGAACCGAAAACACGTGACAGTGGTGTCAAGAAGTGCGAAAGAAAAATTTTGAAAGTGAATATTTGAACATTTTTATAGTGCACAATAGGAAAATTTAAAGAAACATTAAAAATGCCACGAAGTTTAAACTTAAAAATTAATGAATTGACCATGTCGGAGCTTAAGAAAGAGTTGGAACAGCGGAACCTGGCTACGCAAGGTACAAAGGCCACACTGATTGCACGCTTGCGTGACGCAATTGAATCGGAAGGCGCGTATCTGGATTCGGGTGAGCCCTCAGATGCAGAAAAAGGCGCAGAAGGTGGTGAAGCAGAAACAAAAAAACCAAAGGAACCAGAAAATGCGCTGATGCAAATGTTAATGCTGATGCAGCAAGAGCAGCGACAACAGTCGTCCAATTTAACAACGAAGCTAAATGAACAATCAGCGCAGCTAAATGAACAGACATCCAGTTTAGCTGCGAAGCTAAATGAACAATCAGCCAAGCTAGACCAACAAGCGTTCGAAATCAAGGCAGACATCGCACAGAAGCTGGAAAAACAGTCAACCGAAATAAAAGCGGAGCTCAGTAGTCTCAACAGCCAAATTAAATGCGTCGAGGAGAAGGTATACCAGGTCGAGGAGAGAATCAACCTTGAGATCAGCCAGGTCAACCATGAGATGGAAAAAGTGAAAAAGGACTTGGAAGCAGCGAAGGCAGTAGTAGCCGCCTCACCAGCCCCACTCCTAACCGCAGCGCAAAGCTCATCTAGAAATGTGCAAGCACCAATATTCGATGGGCAAACGGTCTGGACTATTTACAAAACCTAGTTCGAAGCAGCCGCTCGCATAAATCACTGGAATGAGCAGGAACGATCAACTGCATTGATTCTTGCTCTAAGAGGCCCAGCTGTCGAGCTGTTGCAGACGATCCCCGTTGAATTGCACTCAAACCCGAATGCTATAATGAATGCGCTCGACATGCGTTATGGAGACGATCATCTGAAGCAGATTTATCGGTCACAGCTAAGGCATCGAATGCAGAAGTCTGGTGAAACCCTACAGCAGCTAGCCCAAGACATTGAGCGACTGGCACTTTTGGCTTATCCAGCCTACGACCCAGAACATCGAGATAATGCAGCGACAGAAGCATTCATCAGCGCACTAAAGGACCCGGAATTGCAACAAGCCGTGCGTTTAGCTCAAAAGCAAACGGTTAAGGACGCACTGGCTTATAGTCTGAACTTTGAGGCAGTGAAAAATGTGACTCGTACCACTGCCCGGGTTCGTGAGGTAGTGACAGACGAGTGCAGGTGTGAGCGCGTGGAAATTGAGCGAGATCCGCATGTAAATGGTGCGCCTAGATGCTGGGATTGCGGAGAGAAGGGGCACCTGCAAAGAGACTGCAAGAAGCGAAGAAAACCGAGCTATTGTCCAGGGTGTGCAGCTAGGAGGAGATCCAGACCGAGTCAGGAGCCCAGAATGGAAGCCCTTCAAACAGAGGGGTCGGGAAACATGTAAGAGCCAACTTCGTGGGGCAGAGGTTGGCTAGGAGGATCGACGTCCCCAGCACCACCATCATCGTGTCAAGACTACATCGCGGAGAAGCGGACTTATGCCTTCCGGGTCAAGTTGACGGAGAACACTGCACCATAACAATCGACACTGGTGCAACCCGATCGATTATCCGACCAGACCTAGTTAGACAGCAACAACTTCACAAGGGCAGAATTTTCTCACTACGGACAGCTACGGGAGAAACTGCACCTGTTCATGGAGAGGTCAACCTCCAAATACAGTTGGGAGACCTTGTGTTCCGACATAATTTTCTGGTCGCGAACATTATGGATGACTGCATTCTCGGAATGGATTTTCTGCGACCACATGGAATCACGTTGGATTTGGGCAAACGTGTATTGAAATGGCAGAATGTAGAAGTACTGATGGAGGATCCCAGCGTCCGAATTCCCAAGATGAATGTAGTGGTATGTACTGACACTGATGTACCGAATTCTTCCGAAAGCATTGTATGGGCCAAGCTTGATGGCGATTCTGGAGACCACCGATCTTATCTGATAGAGCCAACGAAGACGTCCGCATTACGCAGTTTGATTGTAGGACGATGCCTTGTAAGATCTTTAAGGAACGGATATGTGCCGGTTAGAGTCCTTAACACCGCAGACTCAACTACGAGCATCAAAGCGGGAGAAGTCATCGGCAGCTGCCAGCCTGTTTCCACCATCACCTCTTTGGAAGCTACTCACGACCATCATTGGAAAAGGAGGCAAGCAACAGACAAAGCCCGGGAATCCACGTCTGCAATATGGAAGCAGGTCAAATTGCCAGTGCAGCTATTCAAACGAGCCTCTGATCTGGTCACCAAGTACAGTGACATCTTCTCAACAAGCCCGGATGACCAAGGCCGAACGAGTATGGTAACTCACGTCATAGATACACAGGGAGCCAAGCCGATTCGACAAGCACCGAGACGTCTCCCTATAGCCAAACAAGGAGAAGTGAGCGCGCTGATCTCGGACATGGAAAAACAAGGCGTTATTGAACCTTCTGTCAGTCCATGGGCCGCGCCTGTAGTTCTAGTGAAGAAAAAGGATGGTAGCACTCGCTTTTGTGTCGACTATAGGCAGCTTAACGACGTCACTAAGAAAGATAGTTACCCACTCCCACGCATCGATGACATCATGGACACTTTAGCCGACGCAAAATGGTTTTCTACACTCGATCTCAAGAGTGGCTACTGGCAGGTAGAAATTGACAAGAAGGACCGAGAGAAGACCGCATTTTCAGTTGGGACCGGATTGTGGCAATTTGTGGTGATGCCGTTTGGGCTTTGCAATGCCCCAGCCACTTTCGAACGCTTGATGGAATATGTGCTACGTGGTCTAACCTGGAAAACCTGCTTGGTATACCTAGATGACATCATCGTCATCGGTAGAAAGTTCGAAGAGCATGTGCGGAACTTAGAAGAGGTTTTCTCCCGATTACGACTGGCAAATTTGAAACTTAGTCCCGACAAGTGTACTCTTTTCGCAGATGAAGTAAAATACCTGGGACAAGTCGTATCAACGGAAGGAGTCAAAACAGACCCTGAGAAAATTGAAGCCGTGAAAAGTTGGCCAACACCAAACAACAAGCGCCAACTACGAAGTTTTCTGGGTCTGGCGACCTACTATCGAAGATTCGTCAAAGACTTTGCCAAAATAGCTAAGTGTCTCCATCAGCTAACCGAGAAAAATCGTCCGTATGTCTGGAATGAACAATGCCAGACAGCCTTTGAGACCCTGAAGGAAAAGCTGTGTGAATCACCCGTGCTGGCGTATCCGAAACCCGGAAAAATGTTTGTAGTTGACACTGATGCAAGCAACGGCGGTATTGGAGCTGTACTCTCCCAGCAGATCAATGGCGAAGAAAGAGTCCTCTCTTATTACAGTCGAGTTCTCTCAAAAAGTGAGAGGAATTACTGTGTGACTAGGAAGGAGCTATTGGCTATAATGGAGGCCACCAAGCAGTTCCACAAGTATCTATATGGCCAGAAATTTGTTCTTCGAACGGACCATGCATCACTGAGATGGTTGCTCAACTTCAAAAATCCCGAGGGACAAGTTGCGAGATGGATCGAAAGATTGCAGTCATACGACTACGAAATTGTTCATCGGAAGGGCGGAGTTCATGGAAATGCTGACGCCTTATCCCGCCGTCTATGTCCAGCTAACTGCAAGCATTGCCGACGGATTGAGGAAAAGGAACCGCTCGTTGATCTGCAATTGATTACGGCGGAATTCGATGAAGGTTGGTCATCGGAGGAGATTCGAACCGCCCAGTTAGCCGATGAAGACATTGGACCATTGCTCGTATGGAAGGAGACGACTGGGCGACCTGAGTTGAAAGACGTTTCAATGCATGGCGCAAACCTGAAAAGCTATTGGGCACAATGGAACTCCCTTCAGGTGGAGGGTGGCGTACTCAAGCGAAAATGGGAAACGGCGGATGGTAGCTCCTATAGGATGCAAACTATACTTCCCAAAAGCCGAATCCACGATGTGGTTAAGGAAATGCATGAAGGATCCTCGGGAGGCCACCTTGGTGTTAACAAGACCTTAGCGAAATTGCGGGAACGGTTCTACTGGCTCCACGCTCAAGAAGACGTAGAGGACTGGTGTCGCAGATGCACAATTTGCGCTTCCGTCAAAGGCCCAAAGCGACGTCTGAGAGGACAAATGCAAACCTATAACGTAGGCGTGCCATTCGAAAGGATTGCTGTTGACATCGCAGGACCCTTTCCTGAATCTGAATGGGGAAATCGATATACGCTGGTTGTAGCCGATTATTTCAGCAAGTGGCCCGAGGTCTACCCCATTCCCAACCAGGAAGCAACTACCGTAGCTGAACAGCTAGTGTTAAATTGGGTCAGAAGGTACGGCGTACCTTGCGAATTACATTCAGATCAAGGCCGAAACTTTGAGTCACTAGTTTTTGGCGAAATGTGCGAGCTGCTCGGAATACGGAAAACGAGGACAACAGCGCTGCATCCCCAATCCGATGGAATGGTCGAACGGTTCAACGGCACGCTCAATAAACATTTGGCCAAGATGGTTGACGAGAACCAAAGGGACTGGGACCGACATATCCCACTATTTTTGATGGCGTACAGAGCTGCCGAACATGCATCGACGGGCCAAGCCCCAGCCAAAGTCATTTTTGGAAAGACTATTCGTTTGCCAGCCGATATAAAGTTTGGAACACCCCCTGAGAAACCCCAAACGGTCTCGGAGTACGCAAGTGATCTAAGACAACGGTTGAACCAGATACATCGGACAGTGCGAAAACACCTCGAATCGGCTACTGACCGCATGAAGACCAGGTATGATCTAAAGGCAAATTCTACTGGCTTCCAGCAAGATGACTTGGTGTGGCTTTATAACCCGCAACGGCGAAAGGATAGGTCTCCAAAGTTGCAACATAATTGGGAGGGACCATACCGAGTTACAAAGCGAATCAACGACGTCGTATACCGAATACAGGAACATCGTAAGCCGAGAGCTAAAATGAAAATCGTGCATCTGGACCGTCTTGCCCCATATTACACCCAGGGAGAATTGACTACAAATAGCGACACATCTTTTCGGGGCGAAAAGAACTGAGGTGGGGGCAGTGTTACATGTACAAATAATTACATGTACAAATAATTCTGCGAGCTGCTGTCGCAATTGTTTTCATAATCAACGTCAACAAATGAATTTACCCGGACCCACGAGAACCCAACAAGCATGATCAACATCTGCAAGTGACGTCACTCCATTCATTAATTTGCTCGAATCTACCAGGTACCTCTCGGTAGAACATTCGATAATGTACGAGAAATGTGTGAATAGGTAGAGACCCTATATAAAGGCGAGCTGAATGAATGGGGGGATTCATTCATTACAACCGCGATAGAAAACTGCGATATAGTGGAACGCGAAGTAAAGACGATTGATTGTTTGAGTGCGAAGTGATTTAGAAGACAATTGCGATAAGAAATTTATGGACAAGTGTTAGATTTTTTTCATAGTGAAAATTAAAATTAGTGAAAGTGTTAAATTGTTAAATTGTTTATTGTGCATTTTTGTAATTAAATAAATTCTTTTAACTTAAATTAAAAGACATTGCGTTTTCACTTTCCCGGAACATTAAAATTATTGGCCGCGAACCGAAAACACGTGACAACATATTCCCAAAATTTGAAGTCGATCCGAGAAAAATTCTTAAAATAATCGAATAGTTAGTCTTCGCTCCTTCAAACTGTAGTTCCGACAGCTGCGGACGGTCAGAATGCCAGAGCGCAGCTGATAAGCAAGTATCCCGTTTATTCACTTGACGATCATTCAAGACTTTCTAGCCCATTATTCTTTTACGAGAAATTTCTATTTAGTCCAACCATATTGCACGATGTTAATTGTGGGTCATACCTTAACGTCAAGTTTTTCGTCCAACTGAATTTGAAATTTCTTTGTTTCAGTGTTCGAAAAATTCAACCATGGAGAGGTTCATAATTGAGCAGCGCGTTAAGGTTGTTGAAGCCTTTTACGAAAATGGGCATTCAAATTAAAATGCATTTCGTGCACTTCGTGATTTTTTGGTCAGCATAATCGAGCAAATGTGCCCACAATCGGGAGAATTATGCGCGAAATTCAGCAAACTGAGTCTGTAGGAAATGTGAAACCACCTGTGCATACTCGCCCAGTTCGTTCTGCGGAAAACATTGCTGTTGTTCGCCATAGCGTGGCAGAAGAGCCGTCAAGCTCGGCTCGTCGTCGTGCCCAACAATTGAACATCTCACGAACATCACTGATGCGAATTCTGAATAAAGATTTGAATTTATACGCTTACAAGATTCAATTGATTCAAAATCTGAAGCCGACTGACCATTTCAAGCGTTGGCAATATGCCGAACGGTTTGTTGAACAGACAGAAGGGAATGGTGACTTTACAAAGAAAATCATCTTCAACAACGGGGCTCACTTTCACCTCAGTGGATTCGTTAACAAGCAGAATTGCCGCATTACGGCAAATGAGGATCCACGAGTGATTGTTGAAAAGCCGATGCATCCGCAAAGAGACTGTTTGGTGCTGTTTACGGGCTTGCGGCGTTATCGGGCCGTACTTCTTCGAAAATGAGGACGGCCAAGCAGTTACCGTGAATGGTGTTCGCTATTGCGATATGATAATGGACCTCTTGTGGCCAGAAATTGAGATTATGGACCTGAACGATATGTAGTTCCTCCAAGATGGTGTCACTTGCTACACAGACAACGAAACAATGGCTCTTTTGCGCAAGTAATTCAATGGCCATGTTATGTCACGTTTTGGCGATGTTAATTTGCTACCAGGATCATGTGATTTGACGCCGTTGGACTTCTTTCTCTGGGGATATTTAAAAGATAAAGTTTACGCTAAAAGGTGAGATAATTCAGCACATTAAGGACATTGAACCTCATTTATGTCTCAGAGTCATTGAAAATATGGATCATCGGATAGATGTATGCCACCGTAGCCGTGGCAAGCAATTGAGTAATACACATAATTGTCATAGATCCGTCTATTATAATAAAAAATATTAACATAATTCTCTGAAAACTTTTTGTTTTATTTACAATTAACATCGTGCGTTTTGGTTGGACTACCCTTCACAAAAACAAATTTTTCCACGTTTCTCGACTTTTGAGCGGCCACCATTTTATTTCAGACGGACGAACTTTGGATTTTTATTGTGAGATCCATCACATGCGAGTAGCTCAATGAACCTTTGTTCGAGTATCTCTGATTCAGTGGTGAGAGCTATTGCAGGCGTGATATCTGTTGCCCCACTTGTTAGAGAGCACTGCCCTATTTACCTGCACCGAAGTGAGAATGCGAGAAAAATGGTTGCCAGCAAGGAGAGATAGCGCTCACTCGACGATTGGCAGCAGTCTTGGGTGAATTATACAAGAAAAGGTGGACTGCGTACCTCATCCCGGATCTAAGACCGTCGCTTAACTGCAGGTATGGTGAGACTGACGTCTATCTGACCCAGTTTTTGATTTTTGAGCGGGTATGGGCGTTTTTGGTTTTACCTGCACAAGATTGGCAGGTCATGGTCCACCGATTGTATATTTTGCCCAAGTGAAAAAGAGGATGCCTGCTACACATTTTTTGCGTGCAAGAAATAGGACAGGCTGCGATGGAATCTCTACAGGGAGAAGAGAGAGCTCACCGCGGATGATGTAGTCATGGCGATACTTGGATCGGTTGACAAATGGAACAATGTGGCACAATATGTTCGGGCAGTTCTAAATGATAAGAGAGACTCACAGCAGTCGGGAGGGATCGTTTGTCTGGAAATTCCTTTTCCTCCCTGCCCTCCTGCTAGAGGAGAAATCCCCTAGCTTGAAGGCACATCACAGCACAGCAATACAAAACCTGGCTCGAAGTAATGTGTCAAAAGCTTTGAGGCTGTTGTCAGGTTGACAAAGGAGGCATTTAGAGGATGGTTCAGCCACTTATGAGCAAAGAAGCCCCATACTCAGTGCGTAAATGAAATTCACCTCTCATCTACAAAAAGGCCATATCGGCCACTTCTGGGGAACCTGCACTACTACAATACTTACCAATCACACTTCTCCTACGTACCTGAAACTTTTTCGTTACCTATCCTTTAATTAATTTTTTTTTTCTTTGTTACTTGTTACAAACTTATCACTTGAGCATTGCTTAAACGTGACTGTGCTGACTTGGTTTGTAGTCGTGTTCTAATCTCCTCCTTTTTCTTTTGTCTTTGAAAGATGGTCCGTTCTGCTCCCTTCGTTTGCACTCCCATTGACACTGCACTGTCAATTGGGGTTGGCCGCGTGGACGGCGGTATCCAGAGGCATCTTCAGCCTGGCGAGGTACTCCTCCCTGGTAGTCGGCTGAGCTCTTTAAGGTGTTCTGCCTAGAGCGCCGACTCCAAACTCCTTTGTGGTGCTGGTGGTGGATAAATTGCTGGCTCGAAGGTTCTGACTCCGCCGGCTGTTAGTGAATAGGCCGGTACGTAGACACTTGTAAGCTTGGGCCTTGATGAACGATCGCCGGGAGTCGCCTTGATGTTCTCGGTACACTGGTGGTTGGCATACAAGTCTAGGTGGCATGATCTGTTGCACCTGCTTGCTTTGGGGACAACGGAATGTGTCTCGCTTTCAGAATGTGTAGTGGTCTGCAAAGGGGAGACGAGCTGGTAAATGCTAGTAGAGGATCGCAGCTACTGCCTAAGCCTTACCATTGAATAGGAAACTGCAGCAACTGAGGGCTGGGAACCGGAGCATACCTGGTTCTTTCTAGATTATTGTGTCAACTAAGTGCACTCTAGCATACTTCTGGAAAACCACTGATTGCCATTTATTTGATTGACCGCTTATATCTGGCCACGTAGCGTGCTTTACCCCCAATTCTACTCGTAAAACTGCTGAGGAGGTGAGCTCGTGTAGTCTCATTTAACAAAAGCTCTCCCTTCCCCCGTCGTCTCGTTTACCCATAAATGGAGTGAGCCAATGAGCGATATTATCGCAATTGAATTAGGGGAAATACAATTTCCAACTTTCATGTGCAACATTCTGTTCGGTTGGCTGTCTTTTATTTACTTGCGAGATATATTCTGCTGCTGACTTCTACTATTATCGCCCCGAACTTGCAGTGCTTGATGTTACTTTCCGTTGGCTGACTTATGGCTTGATGCTAGCGCTTATTGCTTGATGCTAATGCGCGATGCAAGTGACAGACGAAGTGTTTACTCGTTTATAACATGAAGATGACCGTATGTTGGGGTTGAAATCTGCATCTACCGATATTGAAATAAAAATATAATTGAAAAAAAACCATTTCAAACTTAATTTGAGATTGTTTTCTAAGTTTTGAACGCTCGATTTCCCACAATTTGCATTTCAGGAAATCATTCGAAGGATAAGTACAATAAAATAAAACCACAGACCGTAAAATCAACTTATGGTGCTCGAGTTAAGCCAACGCAGAAAAATATTACTGCAAGCCTTAAATTAGAGCATAAAAAATGGAACTCGCTTGATGACGACCTGCCAAACGAGACCTTCTTCTTTTTCTTTGTGGCACTACAGCCCCTCTCGGGCCTCCGCTTAGAGATAGTTAGAGTATCTCATTTTCATGACCGTATTGATTTTTTTGGAAGTTGATTGGTCAGTACCATGCTCCCGTGTGCCTGCTCAGCTATGATATGATCTGATCAAATCAGTACATATCACCACTGAATGAACACTCATAGTCTGTCCGATAAATCCCCTGAACTAAATCACGTTGCTCCCAACGAGATTTGAGCCTGGGATCTTCAGCTTATGCGTTCATGCTCTAACCACTAGGCCACGAGACCTTACCGTGGGTAAACTATGTCAACTCAAAGGCATCTGGGAAACTTAAAACATACGCTCTGCTTGACGCCGCACACGTCACCCTCCCACCTTTTGTTCGCCAGTTAATCATTTTTCTTCCACGCAGCACTTGTTAGAAGCCTCCCCTCTTGCATACTCCAAATCCCAACAAGCAGGAGCAGTTTCACAATCAACCATCTCTACCAAAACCGCCGCTTCACGAAGCCTTTTACTGAAGGTCTTCATAGCATGAACAGCCAGAGTGGTGAGTGCCTAAGGTGGCACATTTTGAATGCCCAATTACTACAAACAAGCGATGTTTTTTTTCCTAAAGCATCGGCTATGCAGCTTTGGAAGATTAATAGAGGCCACTCTTGGTGATGAGATCAAAGTTAAATAGCTGCAAATAATTGTACTTATTAAACATGTAGAGAAATATACAGGGTTTTCCAATGAGAGGTGTTATTTAGATATTAAAAGAAAAAATGCCATTTTTTAATATAAATGATCGAATGTTTATTTCATTATAAAGAAAAGGCATGCCATTAATAGTGGGAAATAACATAAGGGAAATGACCGCCATGACCACGCTTACAGGACCATATCCTTTTCATAAAATTTTCCATAAACAAATCGCAAAGTGGCTGCCCTATGTCCTCGATAGCCTCACGAATTCTATCTTTGAGGTCTTGAATGGACGCTGTGCTATTGGTGTAGACCTTCTCTTTCACGTGGCCCCAAAGGAAGAAATTGCAAGGTGTTAAATCACAAGATCACGGTGGATAATTGTCTTCACCTCTTCGAGAGATAACACGGTCCGGAAACTTTTCCCGGAAAAGATCAATGGTTTCATTAATTGTGTGGCACGTAGCGCCTTCTTGTTGAAAGTAAACGTCGTCCAGATCAATACCATCTAATTCTGGCCATAAAAAATCATAAATCATCTCTCGACAGCGCAATCCATTCACCGTAACTGTTGCTTTAGCCTCATTTTCGAAAAAGTAAGGTCCAATGACTCCGCCGGACCATAAACCACACCAAACAGTCACACATTGAGGATAGAGAGGCTTTTTAACAATAACTCTTGGGTTTTCCGAGTCCCAGATGCGACAATTTTGCTTGTTGACGAAGCCACTGAGGTGAAAATGGGCCTCATCACTCAAGATGATTTTTCGATGGAATTCCGGATCATTTTCATGCATTTCAAGGACCCAATCAGCAAAGACACGACGTTGTTGATGATCGACTGGCTTGAGTGCTTGTGTTAACTGAACCTTATAAGCCTTAAGACTCAAATCTTTATGCAAAATACGGTATAATGACGTTTGTGGAATGCCTAATTCCAAAAAACGACGAGGAATGGACAAACTTGGGTTTTCTTCAACATTTTCGGCTACAGCAGCAATATTCTCGGCTGTTCTCTGCTTCAAAAGTGGCATCTACCGAAATAGTGGACTATTCAAAATAACACCTCTTATTGGAAAACCCTTTATTTGACTTTGAACCACCCGCATGATCACCAAAATCAGAACTTTAGAAGACTATTGACATTTATTTTATGAGTATTTATTTTTATTGACCTTACAAGGCTTTCAAATCTGCTGGTACGATTTTTATTTATCTTGAGCTTTATTACTTGCATGTACGAGCAGTCTAATTAGCCTTTTCACAAAATTTTTTCCAAATCAATGGAAATAAAAATTAAGGATTTTCGTTTGAAAAAGCGGTATACCCTGAATCTATGTATTTTCAAATAAACATCCAATACTTTCTGCAATACGTAAGTGTATTGAAAGAAATTTACTTCCTTTCCATGTCGAAGGAGCTAAAGTAAAAATCGATGATCAACAGATGATTTCATCATCCCAGTCATTATTCTAATGACTCAACTAAGTTTAATTTCACCACCCCCATCTTCTGTGCCGTCTACCAAAACAATACGTCTGAATCGCATTTGAGTTCTCCTCAAAAAAGCGCCAAACCCCACGTGCATATCTAAAGTGTCGTCTATAGCAAATGATACAAGTGGTGGCAACTTTATTTACACTTTAAGGAATGCAATTTCAGTTTGTGGTAAACAAATAAATTACAAGCTTTTTCCGTAATTCACAAAAGATTCTCAACCAAATGCCGCGCATGTTTGAGAATCATCGAAAGATATGTGGATCACATGGGAAGGAAGCCCAGACGTGTACTTAGGTGTACAAGTAATGTACACACGCGATAATTGCAAGCTTTACAATGTCCCCAGTAATGTATTTAGTAAACAATTGCTAATATACAATCAAGAGAGGCACGTGTGAAGCTTTTAGCGGGTTTTAAGATTAACAATAATTGAGCGGTTAAAGAATTTTTCTGTATTTAGTTCAATGTAATTATGAAGGACAAATTTTTATTCAAAAATTATCATGGCAAATAAAAGTTTCCAAACAGTGAAAAGTTTGAAGATCATTGAATGATTTAAATATTTCTATATATAAATATATGTAAAGAAATAACCTACTCGTTATTTTTTTCTGCGGATATCAAATAAACAACATAATTGACTATTAGTTATTTCTTTATTTTTAGATAGTTTGAAAGAAGAACTATGTAGACACAAACAAACGATTTGTACCTACCCGCAAGAGCTGTTTTGTTGGATTCAATCAAAAAATCGAACAGCATTTTCCCAGAGCTTAATCAGCATTCCCTGTCAATATAAACGGAGACTCGTTAGTCACGGTCCCTCAAATGAGGGTTTGCGCAGGAGAGATAGACGATGCATCTCTTACATTTGTTGCACGCAAATTGTGGGACTAGCTGCGCCTGGACCTATACAAGGATACAGGAGAGCTCTGTCCGGATAGTCGAGTTGATAGTTGGCGAATAACCAGACCTATCAACTTCATCTGGTTGCACTGGTGGTATGCGCCGTTTTGTAACAATTTCAAAGCAGAGAATTCTGTAAAAAATTGGTCATACCTCAGTATCTATGTAGTAATAGAGCAGTCACCCTATCAAACTGCTCTAAAACTTTCCTATCTCTTTCACCCCTACAGCCGGGTGATCAAGAAAATTGAAATTCTTACTTGAAAAGTGAAGACCGTTCGATTAAAAGCATATTGCTATAGGCGGCGACAAGTAGACATTAATGACTATTTAAAATTTTTTCTAAATATCTAATGTCTTCTTTAAAATAATCCGGAAGTACGAACACCTCGCACACCAATTTTGTTTCAAATCAACTTGATATGAAAGAAAAACTGCGATACATTATTACGCATTATTTATTATTGTTTCTTTACATTGGAAATGAGTTAAAATTTATCAATAAAACTGTATGATAATAGTATCAGTTAAAAACATAAACAACCACCAAGAAGTTATTCTGTTTATTCGTACACAATTTGCATTTATACTCATTAAGTGTGCGCACCCACATATAAAAAACAAGTTGGGTAGACAGACCTATGCTCATGTCAGAAGGGTTTTGTACTCAACTTACAAAATGCAGTATCCAGTAACGAATAAAATCAAGAAACATGTCATGTTCGAGGATCATACTATTATTAGCAGAGTCGAAAGAATTTTGACTTCTGAGGTATTTGTTATAGTTATACCCACAAATATCTCCCTTGATAATTATTTCAGATTTTTTAAGATCACGGGTGTCCATGCGCGAGGGAGGAAACACATTTTTCATGAATCCCCCCCCCCCCTCTATGCCCCCACAGAAGCAAAAACTGTCAGTTTAAGAACTGTTTTCAAAAGCTCTCATAGAGAACTTTCAGTTGATACTCATATCGACTACCTTTCATGAAATTTTTTTCAGGGGCCACTCCTCTGTACTGTAATCATCGATTCATGGCCTGTTTTTTAGAATCTTAGAATGTTTACAAAGCCCTTTTGCTAGGAGCTCTCTCCTGCCTTTCCGACTTGTTTCAATTGTATATACTCATCTTCATGATACCTACCATTCCTGAAATTTCCATGCAAATCCTAGCAAAGCTGTAGTTTCTAAGTCGGTAAAAAGCGATATGTTTCCAGAGTAATACAGTGCATATTGTTCCATAGTAATGCAGGAAAATTCAAGTCGCTATAACTTCGTTAACTATTATTGGATCTTTATGAAACTTTCAGGGAAGGTCAATCTTATAAATAGTCATCTGTGTGCTAAATTTTATTGAATTTAAGGGTACCGTCTAGATTTTATTCAAGAAAACATAAAATCAATAAATCATACTATTACTAACAAAGTTGAGTGAATTTCGTCTTCTCATGTGTTTGTTGTTGTTGTACTCATTAAGGCCTACATCCATGATTTTTTTCAGATTTTTCGGATGGCAGGTGTCCAATCGCGAGGGGGGGGGGGGGGGGTACGCGAAAAGTTCGTACATTTCCCCTTCCCCTGCCCCCCTCGGTACTCATAAGGCGATTTTAAGACTTATTTTGAAAAGATCTCGTTGAGACCTTTCCAATGACACCCTACTCGACTACCAATGGTGAAAATTTTTTTTTGGGGGGTCACTTCCCTATATGGGGAGACCCCCCTTAGACCCCTTTGAAATTTTTTTCCACCATTGAACTTTCAAGAGGTCACCACTTCTGACCTTTCCACAAAGTTTCATGGCTGTAGCTTCTATAGTTTCGGAGAAAAAGTGCTGTGACATACAGACGGACGGACGGACGGACGGACGGACGGACAGACGGACAGACGGACACAGGTCGTGATTGCAATAGGGTTTTGTATTTTAGTACAAAACCCTCAAAAACCATATGCAAGCTACTTTGAGGCTTGCATCGAAAAGATAGGTGTGAAGTGTTTCGATGTACCTCTACGTATTTACAAGGTTGGCTAAAGTGACGGGATGTCAGTGTGGTTGGCGACGAATGTCGCCTCGATCGTGACTTGTGGGCTCAACGTGGACGTACAGAGGGTGAGCTGTGAGTGCGCGAGAGAAAAAGGTGTATTGGAGGAAATTCAAGAATTTAGATAAACGGTGAAAAATAGCGATATTAGTATTATCGACAGCTTTTTGCAAAACTTTTTATATAAAACTGATCGTCAAAATGTACAACAAGCTGCTGCATTAGCAATATTAAGAACACCTAGATTTGGTTCCGATGAAAGTTTTCTGCTTCTTCATCAATAGAGCCCCGCATTTAGGATATCCAAGCTATTGCATATGAGCATGGAAACTTTCGTTCATCGGACAGAGTGATTACTGAAAAAGTGTTGTGCGTTAGCGTGACAGAGCGGCGGGCGTAGCGCAGGGAGAGGTGGTGCTGGAACGGAAGCAGCCAAAAGTCAGTGTGAATTGACCACGAAGAACTTATGTCTTCGGGTGTCTTGAGAAGAGAACGAAAACCACCCAAAAAGCAGCCAAGATTCTGTGCCAAGCGCTTGTTCTCGATTAGGAGCGCCATCGCGAGACGTGTAAATGTCATCAGGGACGTTTGTGGCAATCTGTGTAGCAGAGAATCGAAATTAAAATCGAACTAAATAGCAACAGTATTCGGGGTGCCTTGACGTAAATGGAGACACGAAGGAATGCATCGTAGTCACAGTAGCGCTTTCAATGCTGAGTGGGGTGTAATCGCTGCTAATTTGATTTGGCTGTGCTGTAGGATACCCTTGGAGAGTGGTTAAGTTATTATTACGTCTAGAATCTTAATTGCATGTCTCTATCAGTGCTCCTAAGGCTTCATTTCGTATTCGTGATTGGAGTACCTTCCGCTTACTGAGTACAGTTGGTACACTTGCGAATCTATTTAGGAACGGCAAAGAACAGTCAAACAAATTTTCATTTTTTTTTGCGACTTGTAGAAGTCAGTCGATTTTGACTTTCGCGCGAGTGGTTTTGCTTTTGCCCCACACAAATTGCAAGTCAGAGAATTTTCACCACAAGAAACGTGTTCAGAGTTTAGTTCCGCGGAAGTTTTTCGGCAGCAATTATTTCCAATCCATATATCACAAGTTTCGGACCTACTGGTTAGTGCTCGAATCCGCGGGCGTGACTTAATCGAAGTTTTGTGAATTTAATGGGGGAAAATATTTTCCCACGTATCCACAGAAATTGCCTTGAACGTGGTTAAAGCACTTAAAGAATATCGTAGTTTGCACGGATCGTTGACATCTCGTATTCTTTTCTATAGAGATGGTGTTGATGAAGGTCAATTCCATCAAGTAGCCAAGATTGAAAGTAAGACAATCCGGAAACGTCTCACGGAAATTTATACCCAAGCTGGAGTTGCGGAAGGCCCCAAATTTGATTTTGTAATCGTTTCCAAGCGTATTAATACTCGAGATTTCCTAAATCAAAAGAATTCGCCTCCGGGGACAGTTGTTGATGATATTATCACTCTACCGGAGAGATATGATTTCTTCTTAGTATCTCAATCAGTTCACCAAGGTACTGTAACTCCAACTCACTATAGCATTGTGGATGATAATATTGGGCCGGATCCCGATAAGATGCAGATTCTCACTTATAAGATGACACATTTGTATTATAATTGGTCGGGCACAACTCGTGTTCCGGCCGTTTGCCAATACGCTCACAAACTCGCATTTTTGGTGGCGCAGAGTATTCACCAATCTCCGTCGAATTCGTTGGAGAAGAACATGTACCCCTTGTAGGAAGGAAGGAAAAGATTAAATTTATTTTTTTTTACTTGAGTTTATTGAAATAATTAAATTCTCGTTACATTTTGGAATATATTCCTAGTTTTTAGGTTTGATTATATAATCCTTGTCAAATGGTTAATCATATACTAGCTATGTGATGCGTTCATTTTTTTGGTTTTATAAGCTTTTAATCGAAAACCATGCATGGTATTCTATGGTCGAAACATGGTAGATAATTTGTATAAATTCGTGTTAGTTTGACTAAGGTTTCAATTTTTCTATTAGGGGAAATTTGTTTTTGTCGAATAGAACATTTCTATATTTCAAGTGAGAAAAAAAAAGAACAAACTCCCATTTTGTACTACATGTTATATTATGTATTTAAATTATTAATCGAAATAACTTATTATTGTCTTTTTCCTATTTTTTTATTTTTATTTAAAACAAGAAAATACGTAACTATAAATTTATATCGAATCAACACAAAAGTGCCTTAAATACGTCATTGTAGAATTTAGGGAATAACCAAATATTGATGAAAAATTATGCCAAAACCAACAAATAAAAAAATGTTGAATTAAATGGACATCTCGGTCTTTCCATTCCGTTGGATCTGACCAGGTATAGAACCCGGTACGGTGGCAGGCTCTCACCACCAAACATAAGCCAGCCGTCGGGTACATACTAACCTCCTCTTTGTTTCAGGTACTATCGCGGGTTGAGTGGCCTCGCACAAATTGCCTTTTTATGGCATAGGGTTATGTGATCCGATTGCATAACTCCATAACGTAAATTGGTCACCGGGGTATTTCTCCTCTGATGGGAAGGCTCATGCAAGTTATGTTGTATGAGTTTTCCACTCAGAAGGGAAATACTTGGCCACTGCAACAGATATGGATCTTGATCCGGTTGGGCGGGTGCGAGGGGGCACCATCACCACCCGGTTGTTCCTCTCTTATTTGTGGGCCATGAGCCTCGTTGGGTAACGACGAAGTTACCCTAAGTCCGTCCGTTTTTACTTGTTCAACTTGCTCTCGGAATTTCCTCTTGTAGCAGTTGCCTGCAATTTTTGCGACTTCGGTCGCCTTTCTTTTGAGACCCAAAAATTCGTGAATGCGAAATTCTTTTGTAGTGGACCCTTGTGCTGGGGGAAAGAAGCCGCCCCATGACACCGCAATGCTAGCCTGCCAGCGCATTCACGCGTCCCCGGACAAGGGCGTTCTCGGCGGATATCTACATCTTCCTCTGCCGAGGCAGCAGACCATCACTACAGTCCTTTACGGACTTTGGAAATTGCCTGATCACTTCATCTAAGATTGCAAAGGTGGCAATCAAGCCAGTAATTATTAACTGTTTTGCCATAATTAACGAGTCAACAATGTAGTCAAGCATAGGGCATTCATATTCCATTTATCCTGTGTTGCAAACTTTCTGAATTTTCCCAGAGGCCGGTTAGCTGAGCCGGAGCACGTCAGCTGAGTCGAGGCCTGTCGTATTCAAAAAACAAAACACAAATCAAATAAAATTTCCAACGCACGAGTTCTTTTACGCATTTCAGAACATGGGAGTGCTGCCAGATCTTAATAAAAAACTAAAAGATTGCATGGAACGAATTTTTTTTTCTGCAAAGTTATTGATTTTTTGAGATCTGGTAATCCTGAAATCTCTCATCGAAGCACATGTTTATATTTGCGCCAATCCTCACGTCAACATTTACCTACCTACCTGCTACCGAATTTTTATGATTCACTCTTCGGCTTGTGTTCGGATTTTTCCGGAGGCTATATTGAGTGTGGATACTATGTGCGTATACTATGTACTCAGGTACATACTACTTGGCTCATTTACGTAGACCACAATTTGGTTCATTTTACACAACGACGGACCTCATGTATCAATGGAGAGTTTTCGTATCACGTATTCTAGTGCTTAAGTTAAACAGCAGTGGGGCCAGTCCATCTCTCCGCTTCAGTACAACCCTTGTGCCAAAGGCATCTGTTAGTTGATTATTTACTCTGACTTGGCTTGTCGATGTCAAAGTTGGGAGTATTTTGGGATTAAGGAAGGTTGAGTTTGAAGAATTGAGACCGTGTGAATCTGCGTTGAACTGACTCAAGAGCATCGATGTGCTTCCTGTGGTACGAACTCCAAATTTAGGAGCAGTACTCCAAAATTACTACGTTCTAGTGAAAGTAAAGACGCATACAGGATGTGATATGTTGGAATGATGGAGCCGATCGTAAAACAAACCCAGTTAAGCGGGAGGCTTTCTTAATAATTAGAGCAATGTGGAGATTAAACTTCAGTTTAGAATCGAAAAGAACACCAAGATCCTTAAAGGAGCTTACATTGCTCAAAGGGTACCAACAAGCCTATACGTTGAGAGAAGAGGACATTTTTTGCAGGAGAATGTCATCTGATGGCATTTGGAAACATTTAAGGAGAAATCGTTTGATTCACACCAGTCTTTAAGACGCTGAAGATCGGTTTGAAGGATATCCACGTCTAAAAGGGAATCAATAACTCAAAAAATCTTGAAGTCATCAACATAAATTAGACAGGGGGATGTGATAACAGAAGGCAGATCATTGACAAAAAGTAAAAATAGTATGGGGCCAAGTATTGAACCTTGCGGCACTCCCGACCTCGGGTGGAAAGAAGAAGAGAAGCAAGAATTAAAATTGGATTCAGGGCATGGAAGAGATGCCAGAAGTATAGGCAAATAGGACATTGAACCCTAAAAGTTTCCCAAATAGAAGAGAGTGATCCACTGAATCAAAGGCTTTTGAGAAATTCTTAAAAATAACGTCCACTTATTGTTGCTGATCAAGGGCAGCTGCAATATGATGGGTAAAAGAAACCAAATTTGTAAGGGTAAGTCTACCTCTGACAAAACCATACTATTGATCTGCTCAAGATGGGAGGACAAGTGGATACAGCACATCAAAAAATATCTTTTCAAGAATTTTACCAAAACAAGGAAGAAGGGAAATAGGACGAGGACGATGGTTGGAGATGATATTACGATCACCAAATATGAAGACAAAAAAAATGTGGCCAATTTTCCATTGGCAGGGGAAAACCCCACCGGATAAACTCAAATTAAAAATAATTGAAAGGGGAACACAAAGTGAAGAATAAAAAGATTTTGCTAGAAAATTTGGAATGCCATCAGGGCTCACACTAGTACTGTTGTCAAGATTATTTCAGACTAGCTCAACCAGCAAGGGGTTTGTACGAAAAGTTTTAGAGGAAAAAGATCAAGAAGATTGGTTGAAGGAAGGGGAATGCTTAGCCCTGCCGAAAAAGGAAGAAAAATAAGAAGTAAAGAGTTCACAAGATTCTTTAGAATTAGACGATGTCACACCATCTAGACTAAAATTATCAGGGGCATGATGAGAGGTCCTTAAAGATTTTACGTATGACCAGAACTCACGAGTTTGATTCGACATTAACGTAGTTTCGATTTGATTAACATATGCATGAAGTGCAGAGGTTGCAATTTTCTTGGCCATGGCACGACGCTCTTTGAATTTAGTGAGGTCAATTGGAAGACCACTGGATAAGAATTTTCTGTGGGCAGCATCTTTAGCTTTGATTGCAATGGCAACATCTGAATTAAACCAAGGAGCATCTTAAGGTCTTCTTGCTGGAAGTACACGAGTAAATTCCGGCCTTCATTTCAGCCAAAGGATACCATTTTGGGTATCCGTTGTTCGTCCATAAGATTCATGTGGCCAGCCTTTTGCAGCTTATGCAGTTTTACAATCGTTGAGACCTCCGGCTCGTCAAAAATTTCATGAAGCTCATGATAATGTCGAATTTGCCATTGGTCCCCGTCTAGCTTCGCTACAATTATTCGCCTCAAGACCTGTTGCTCAAAGGTGTTCGATATATTTGCAGATGCTTGGGTTAGGGTCCATGTTTTACACCCAAAGCATAAGATAGGCCTTATCACAGATTTGTATATGCGTATTATTTGGCACATATCCTCTTTCAGTATCTGTTTTCGTTATTTCGGCGCCTAAATACACAAACTCGTTAACATTTTTGATACTGTATTCGCCAAGTGTGATATTTTGTGTATTTGAGATATTTTTTCTCTTCAGAGCTTTGTTTTATTTTCATTGATTTATAGCCCTACTTGTTTTGCTTCGCTGTCGAGTTTCAGGAAGAGTTCTTTTGCTGTTGTTAATGACCATGACAAAATGTTGATGTCGTCCGCATAGGCTACTACTTGGCTCGACTTGTATAGTAATTTACCTCGTGCATCCACAGGTAACTTTCTCATGACGTACTCCAGAACTAAATTGGATGGAGGTTCTTAAGCTATGATGCCCATCTTTCCTTAATCTGGGTTTGATCAGCGATGATATTGCGGATGTCATCACGACAGAGTGTGGTTTTGGGCTGATAACCACGTTTCAGGCGTTCCACTGCTTTGTATGATTCTCTTGTGTTGTCGCTCACTAGATTTACATCTATACATCTCAATTGGTGGTCATATTATTTTCTTTTCTTAGTTCTAACTATCTTATTCGCTACTCTTCCGAGAATTTTACTGTATTCTCCCTTCGTCCTGAGTTTCTTACCTACGTATTCCTTGTGCGCCTGATTATTTTTGTTTAACTCATTCTGGCACTCATCATCAAACCAATCATTTCTATTGTGCCGGGCTTGATGTAAGATCGTCTGTTCTGCCACGGTCCTGATATCCGCTTTCACTTCCACCCAGGCCTCGTTGCTTGCTTTTAACGGTGCGTCTGATAAGATGGGAGCTAGCTGGTTGTCGAGGGTCTCCTGAAATGTTCGGCGTTGTTTGGAGCCTTTCGATGTCAAATTTTTACAGCGGGCTGGTCTTTGCTGAATATGCCTTTGACATACGACATCGATAGGTTAATTTGATCAAGTAATGATCTGAATTACAATTGGTATGTACGGACGTCAAGTATGCTCGAGGCCCAACGTTGTTGGATCAGAACATAATCAATCTGGTTTTGTGTGTTGCCATCCGGTGATATCCACGTCATTTTAATAAATGCGCCGATGTGGGAAGCAGTTCGAACGTATGACTAGATTTCTGCTACATGCAAAGTCAATCAGGTGCTGGCCGTTGTCATTTGTTTCATCATGGAGGCTATATCCTCCAGTCGTTCCCCGATGAGATAGCTTATTGCCAACCTTAGCGTTGAAATCACCCAGAATTATTTTTGTGTCGTTTGTAGGCAATGAGTCGACCAGTCTTTCCCGGTGATTGTAGAATGTTTCCTTTGTTTCTTTGTCCTTTTCTTCGGTCGAGGCGTGAACATTAATCAGCCAGATTTCGAAGGGTTTCGCTTTAATGCGGAACGCACACAGCCGTTTGTTTATTGCCTTGAAATCAATAACGTGTAATTTAAACACCCTATCTACAATGAAGGCTACTCTGAATTCTCGTTTTCCAGTAGGCTTCCCCCTTTTGAATATTGAGTGCGAGCTCATGTCGTCAATTTCGTTTCTAGGCCAATACGTTTCCTGGATTGCCAGTATTTTTAATTGATATTGACTTGCCTGTTGTAAGAGGTTCAGGGTAATTGAGTGATCTCACATTCCAGAACCCAATACCATAGTTCATTTTACGTTTGCGAGATCGTTGCCGTAATTCCAATCCATACCGAGGGCCATCTGCAGGTTTCGAAACATTTTAAGGTTTTCCAGGGACAGGGAGTTAGCCCGTCGCCCAACCGTCATTCCGGCGGCATGGTTTTTACGTCGATTCCGTTATCAGGCGCGGAAGTTTCGCCTTCACCCTTTTGCCTCCCCACAAAGGAGGTGTAAATACGATTTAGTAGCAGAGCTGTAGATGTATTTACAGTTATTACAATTTCTCGGCATTTAATGTCACATAATTGGGGAACCAGTAAACCCAATGTGCGACCCCGAGAGCATTTACTACCATTTAATTGGGGGGTCTGGGATGAGGAATCATGGAAGCTGTGGGTTGGGCAAATAAAGGGTACCCCCTCCTTTCTCAAACGGGCTTGGAACCGTCTACGGCGGAGTTCGTTGATACCCTACTAGACTACATTTAATGAAAAAATTTGCGAAGGGCTACTTCGTTATAAGGGGGCCCCTTAAAATATTTGATATATTTGATAAGAACTAAACGTTTGAGAGACCACCACTTCTGACCTTTTCACAAAGAATGAGCGTTGTAGCTTCTATAGTTTCGGAAGAAATTTCTTTCGAAGCACGGATAAACAGACAGATGGACAGGCGGACAGTTAGGGCGGGAAACTAGTAGATTTTTGCAAAATTTCTTTTAGAAAGCCCCAAAAATCATGGAGCTAGATCCAATAACAAATAACTTAAAGGATGAAATTCGTTGAACTTTGCTAATAGTAGTAGGATTTCACATTTTTGTCAGTAAACCTGTATTAGTATTCTATGTTTCAACAAAATTTCCCCACGTTATAGCCATTTGAATTTCCTTCGATCATAATAATTATATACAATTTTTCTACTACATGGGTCTTACATCGAACCCGACACTGAACTTTTGATTGACTCTTCTCCAAACTTTCTGGTAAGATTAATAACAAAAATACATTTAAGCTTCAGGTCAGTCAATGATTTTAGTAATTTTGGGTCGAAATGCTGGCTGATTAAAATGGAGTTCTCTCAACCCTTGTCTTTACAGCCAACACTTTCTACATAAGCATACAACCAAGATACCCGGGGGTACCATACATTTTCCTATGTTGAATGCGCTTATTTGTTTTTAATTTGTTATATACGGTCCAGAGAGCTCTCTTGCATAGATCTATACATGAATCTGTTTGCAGTAGCAATTGCGAAGTCGATTCCTATTGTTAATGCAGAACAGTTAGACTTTCTGGACGATTAACGGTACTGCGATTTTCTTCGAATATATAGTACATCAGAATTCATTTTTGGGAAATCAGTCGCTTCATTAGATTTGATAACGGAAATACACGCCAGCAACGTAAACAAACTGACAAATCAGCAGCCATATCTGATATTGCTATTTTGCAGAAAACAATGTCACCCTTGACGAACAGCTTTATCCTTACCGAGGTGCAACAGGATTCACTCAGTATATACCTTCGAAACAGGCAAGGTATGGGATCAAGGTTTGGTGGGTATGTGACGCTACTACTTCTTATCCCATCATAGGGCAAATATATACTGGTATGGCACCTTCTGGAGAACGGGAGAGGAATCAAGGTGAACGTGTGGTTAAAGATTTGTGTTATAATCTGTTAGATGGAAGTGGGCGAAACATCATATGCGACAACTTTTTTACAAGTTATAATCTGGCCTCCTCTTTGATGACAGTTAGTTTGTCAACGCTAGGAATAGTAAATAAGAGACGTGCATTGGTCCCCGTTGAATTTTCTAATCCAAAAGGGAGAATCATCGATCTTTGGATTCTATATGCTCATACGTTCCAAAAAAGAATAAGAGCGTTGTAATTCTTTCAACTTCTTATTACGATGCAGAAATTTAAGGTCCGAAAGGAAAGCCAAAAATGATTCTAGATTACAACCAAACAAAGGGAGGCGTCGATAACATGGATAAATGTCTTGGCGATTATTCCACGAAAAGGAGAACAAATAGATGGCCTTTGGCTTTTGTTACAACATTATAGATATAGCTGCGTTTGCAGCGTTCGTCATCTATATGGAAAATAACTCCCACTTGAAGAAATTGACAAACCGTAGAAGGTTGTTCATACAACAATTGAGCGAAGAATTAGCAATTGCAGAAATTCGAAATCGATCACAAAATGCGCAAATCTTGCGACATTTTTCATCACGAAGTGGAATCGAAAGCATTTTGGGTGCCCCAGTAAGACCAACTGCTGAAAATCTTCCAACACATCCTGAAGAAGAACGTGACTCGGGAAGGATCAAGCAGAAGGGGAATTGTTACTTATGTCCTAAAAGAAGGGCAACTCGTAAAGCCTGCAAGGAATGCAACAAAGCAGTTTGTGTTGAACACTCGGTAGTAATAACTACAGGTAATAGCTGCGCAACCTAAAAATGAAAGGAAAATATTGTGTATCTCATTTTTTTCATACAATATAATGAATGTGACGTTTTTGCTTCTTCTTTTCCATAATATAAACACATAATCAAATAAAAAATATAATTTATAATGAAATAATATTCTTTGTATTCATTTACAATTAGCTAATTATACTTGTTGTTTGGTACATACCCGGGTGTTTCGGTTGGAGATAATGGGAGTCAATTTCAAAAATCGATATTATCTTCGGTATAAAAAATGAAACAAATATTTTTTTTCTAAATATATTTGAAAACCATATTTTACAAGGCTACTGAAAATTTCGAGCTAATATGTCACATAAAACTCGAAATATATCAATTCAAACATGAAAAAAACACCCGGGTATGTTGTTGTAGGGTAAAACCAAGAATATATGTATTTGTTGTCAAAGTCAACAGCACTATATTCGATACTAATCGTTATATATTTTAAAAGAATAAAAAGTAAATTCTAAAGAATAACAATAAATGGCCCAAATGGCTCTCTAAATTTATACGTTATCAGTTAAACACATTTTATCAAAACTCATTAAATGACATCGCGCATCTTTACTTAACTAACTATACATTTATTCAAGAATAACAATTAAATATTTGGGAGTTGGGAGTTACACGTGTTGCTTGATTGATGACGTGTATACGACTAATCGCTAAATGCAATACAACTTCAGACAATGAGTGTTTGCGAGAATGTAGTGTGGATGCATGCATGTGTATGAGAAATATTTGTGCGGGTGTTGGAATACTGTAGCTGACCGCTACATTTTTCTTGAATTAAATCCATCTTTTTATCCGCATATTGTAGGTTAAGTACAAAACCCCTTTGACATGAGTGTAGTTCTGTCTACTCAACTTGTTGAAAGTATTCTAACGATTGTAATATCCGCGACTGTTATTGGTCCCATGTTTATGAATCCAAAACGGAGAAGCCATGCTCCAGCTCTTCGAAACGGAGTTGGCAGAACTGCAAGCCAAACAAGGGGCACAGGGTTCACAAGGAATCAAAGACGCACATAATCAGTCGTTTATAATAGTAAATGATGCCGACGTCCGACTTCTACGGGTCAACTTACCGAAATTTAGCGGAAGTTATAGTGAGTGGACGTCATTCAAAGATTTATTTACATCTCTAATTCATAAAAAAACAAATTTATCGATGGTGGAAAAATTGCACTGCCTGAAGTGCAGTTTATCGGGTGAGGCTGAGCAGCTTCTCAAACATTGTTCTATCACCGGAGCTAACTACGAGTCAGCATGGGAGCTGCTCGTAGAACGTTATGACGACAAATATGTACTGATAAACGTCCAATTCAGAAAGCTGTTAGCAATTAATAATGCCACTGAATCCGCATCTTCCATAAAGGCGTTATTGGATAAAACACTCGATTACACCCAGGCAATCGATCACTTGGAGACACGCGTCAAATGTGGGAGCAACAACATGCAGTCCAGTCTGGGATAGCAACATTTGCAAAATTAAAGGAATTTTTGCAGTCACGTTTTAGAGCATTAGAAGCTGCTGGCTTCGATAAACAAAGGTCCAATAAGGTGTCGCATAGTGTCTTAATGACGCAAGGAGAGCAAGGAGTTACATGTATTTTGTGTAAAGGACCACATCATTTGAGAAGGTGCAACGAATTCCTGCAGTTTGGTCATGCGGAGGAATTTAATGTAGTCAAAAAAATGGCTTATGTCTTAACTGTTTGAGTAAAGGACATTTGGTTGGAAAATGTCCCAGTACTTCGAGATGCTTTCATTGCAAAGGGCTCATCATACACTTCTTCAGAAATCTGCCGTATCGACTGATGGGAAAAATATGCATCAATCGCAGCTGTTGTCTGAGCATAAAGAACAATCAGTTGTCCCAGTGTCACATAAGAATCAACTCGCATCGACAGCCGCTAGGTCAGCCATCCTCATCGAGGTTTTCGCATACTGGACAAACATCTAGAGGGTTTCCTTCGCATTCTGGGGCATCAACGACATCGTCCATCAAGACAAACTCTGTGAACAGTGACACTAAACAATTGGTATTGCTAGCGACAGCACTAGTAAAGGTCGAAGCTTTCAGCGGATGTATAACACTTCGTGCTTTGTTGGATCAAGGTTCGCAGACATCAATAATTACTGAACACGCAGCCCAAAGACTGGGGATTAAAAGACAATTTACTAACATTACAATAGCTGGCATTGGGAAATCGAAAGGAATTTCAACCAATGGAAATCTGGAAATTAGCTTACGCACAAAAACAAACGAATGTTTAACAATCGAGGTTCTCATATTCAGTAAGCTCACCAATTTCGTCCCATTCCAAACGATCTCCACATTGGTGCAGAAATTTGGATCTGGCTGATCCTCAATTTGATCAGCCAAATAAAATCGATCTTCTTTTAGGAGCAGATGTGTACGCTCAAGTTATACTCGGGAAAATTCGAAAATTGACACTAGGTCCAGTTTTGCAACGAACCAAATCAGGCTGGATATTTTCAGGAAGAGTTGACGTTGATGGTGCACGAACAATGCATAGCTTCAAAGTAGAAATGGATAGAAACGTGGAGATAAGCGAACAATTAAAAAGATTTTGGCAGCTGGCTCGTAACGACATGACACAAGAGGATGAAGCCTGTGAACAACATTACAAAGCAAACGTTCAAAGAGAACTGGATGGGCGGTACCAAGTTCGATTGCCGTTCAAGGATACTGATAGCCGACATTCACTAGGTTGTTCCAGGGTAAGCGCAGTGGCAAGCTTACTCCATTTAGAAAGGCGATTTGCTGGAAACAGGAAATTGCGAGAAGAATATTCGGCAGTAATTCACGAGTATCTAGAATTAGGTCACATGAAGGAGGTTCCTTATTGCAATGATGTGATGTATGACAAGGGAAGAAAGATTAGTATGGCCAATTTTCTGCCACATCATGCCGTATTCAAGGAGAGTACATCAACAAAACTACGGATGGTGTTTGATGCCTCACGGAAGACAAGTTCTGGACTGTCACTTAATTACACACTATTGACTGGACCGATTATCCAGAATAGCATGACATCAATTATTATCAATTGGAGGTTAAAGCAATTTGCAATTATGACCAAAATTGCTAAGATGTACCGCCAAGTGAACATACATCCTGAAGATGCGAACTATCAAAAGATTGTCTGGAGGTCACAACCAGAAACAACAATTAAGGATTATTGTCTATGCACCGTCACATTTGGAACATGCTCAGCCCCATTTCTTGCGATAAGGACGTTGCACCAGTTAGCAATGGATGAGATGGAGAAGTATCCTGCTGCGAGCAAGTCAGTGTTAAAGGAATTTTATGTAGATGATGTGTTATCAGGAGGACACAACATAGAAGAAACTGTGCAGAAACGAGATGAAGTGATTCAACTTTTGAAAGCTGGTGGCTTTCAATTAAGAAAATGGATCACAAATGATGAACGATTACTGCAAAATCTCCCAATCGAAGACATTGAAATCAAAGACTCAATCGATTTTGAAATGGATGGCGGATACAAGTCTCTGGGAGTTATGTGGTTTCCGATGAAGGATTATTTCACGTATCGGTTGAAAAGACGGGAACAATCAACAACATTTACCAAACGCTCTGTCCTTTCGGAAGTGGCACGGCTATACGACCCATTAGGATGGATAGCACCTATTATGGTAACAGCAAAAATTTTACTTCAAAATCTTTGGTTATATGGACAAGAATGGGATCAGCCAATACCGAGTGTGTTAAACAAAGAATGGGTTAACCTGTTGGAAGAATTACACAATATTGAAGACATTAGAATCCCAAGATGGATACATACCAAAAGAATTCAGCAGTATCACTCCATGGTTACTGTGATGCGTCTCAACGGGCATACGCAGCAGCAATTTATATAGTGGTGCAATCAGGATCATCGACTAACAGTCACTTACTAATAGCGAAGACCAAAGAAGCACCAGTAAAATCAATTAGTATACCTCGACTAGAACTATGCGGTGCAGTTTTGCTGTCGCGATTATTAAAAGAGGTCACAGGTTCAGTAAAAATCGAAAAAAATACCTACCCGGTTGTGGACTGATTCCGAAGTTGTCCTAGCATGGCTGAAAGGGTATCCAACTCGATGGGCAGTTTTCGTTAGTAATAGGACAGTGCAAATTCTAGAAACCATTGGGAATATTCCATGGCATTACGTCCCGTCAAAACACAATCCAGCTGATGTAGCATCAAGGGGAATAAAACCCAAGAATCCAATCAGTAACAAACTTTGGTGGAACGGACCAAGCTGGCTGGTTGAGCACAACGACGAATGGCCTAAAATTAAAGAAATTCAATCAATTGATATCGAAAGGCGAAAACAAGTAATGGTTAATGTTGGCGTGCGCACTGAAAATTTTTCGAACGATCTATTGGGAAAATATTCAACCTTGACAAAGTTGGCAAGAATCACGGTGCATTGTGTTCGTTTCATCAAACCAAAACCCAAGGACAGAGGCGAAAGTGCATACTTGACCAGCCAAGAGTTAAGACAATCATTTGAATTCTGGATCAAATACGCTCAGCGAACAGAATGCTCACAAGACATCGCGCGTCTTCAGAAATCAGGACCCGTTGGAAGCAAAAGCAAATCGGCTAACTTGAATCCATTCCTGGACGAAAAGGGAATAAAAATGTCCAGTCTGGGAAACTGACCGATTCAAATTCATCAGTCAACGTTACATGGACAAACGCAGCTAATGCTTAATACACATAGGAGAAAATTCTGGCTATTCATTGTTCCCGGGCCAAAGCAAACACCTCAACGCAACTGATGGGCGATTTCCCAGAAGCTCGAGTGACCGTATCCCGTCCTTTTACGCACACGGGTGTTGATTTCTGTGGACCCTTTGATATAAAGGACAGGCGACGAAGAGGTAGCAAGAGTACAAAGGGGTATGTAGCTATTTTTATTTGTCTGGCAGTAAAAGCCATACACATAGAAGCCATCAGTGACCTGTCCACATCGGCTTTCATCGCAGCGTTATGAAGGTTCATGGGTTGACGCGGTTATAGCTCACATATGTATTCTGACTGCGGTACAAATTTTGTTGGTGCGGCTGCTGAACTAAAGAGGATGAAGGAAATCAATGCTGGAGCAGCTAAAGCTCTGCCACAGGATGGAATAGCTTGGCATTTCAATCCGTCTGCATCACCTCATTTTGGAGGGCTTTGGGAAGCCGGAGTCAAATCTATAAGAGCGCATCTACGTCGAGTGGTAGGCAACGTTCCATTGACCTACGAAGAATTTTCTACAGTGCTAGTACATATAGAAGCCTGCCTCAACTCTCGTCCCCTGTGTCTCCTTAATGATGACCCAATGGATACCGCAGCATTAACTCCTGCTCATTTTTCAATTGGTGACATTCTGATAACTCCACCGGATTGTATATTGGAAGATGTTAATATCAACCGCCTCGAACGATGGCAACTGACACAAAAAATTGCTCAAGATTTTTGGAGACGTTGGCAATGTGAGTACTTAAGCCGTTTACAATGCCGACCGAAGTGGTTCATGAGTGGAATCAACCTCAAAGTAGGCGATTTATGCATACTGAAAGAAGAAAGAACTCCGTCCTGCAGATGGCCTCTAGCTAGGATCACCCAGGTTCATCCAGGACATGATGCGGTGGTGCGAGTCGTGACAGTATTTTCAAACGGAAAGTACTATAAGAAAGCGATCACGAAAATCGCACTTTTACCCGTGCAAACAAATGCAGAAGAACGCTCGGAACGTCTTTTCATTACGAATATCTTTTCCCAAGAGACCTAGATCCTAAAGAGAAACCATGCTCAATTTTGAGACCAATTCCTATCAGTTTCAATATATTTCCCAGCGGACCTTAATACCAGCCAATATGAACTTTAATAACACAATGGAAACTTGAATTGTTACAAGGTGTAGGTGGACGCCCAGCATAATGTGGGACAACTTCACCATACCTACGTGACGACACAAGCCATTGCAAATAAGTGGTATCATCCAAGACTCAAAGGATTTCCATGAGTCAACTTCGTCACACCATGAATGGGACCGGACAATCAAAACGATATACAAAATATAATAAACCAAAAATCAAAATTAATCAGTATACTTACAGCACAGTTATTTCCAATTCTGAGGTATTTACAATCCCTCATCTGGGGGAGTATGTTGAAGCTGCAGCTTCACAGGATACCTGGAAGATAAAAAACCACAAAGTATCGGGTATTTTACAAAAAAGGACAAAATATTTATCTGACAGTGTTGAAGGTTCCTGCAGCACACGAAACGCCCAAAACACGATGGAAACGTTGGAAAATGCTTGGGGTTTCACTCGCGAAACAAACATATGACAATTGTCAAATACATGCCAATTATCAAACATCAATTAAAGGTATGCAAAGATCAAGGCAGCAAAGATAAAATGTTAAGTAGTTTACTGATTGGAAAAATGGTTGAATTTGAATCGGGTAACAATTTTAGTATACTAATTTTAAGAAATGTTCGAATCGGGGAATAATTGTAAGAAGCGGTAATTCTCTGAAGCGGAATACCGCAATTTTTGCAGACAAAAGAAAAAGTTAGTTAGTTTTTAAAGTAGAGTCTCTTGAACAACATCGAATTAAATTAAATCGTTTTTTCCGTAAAATCATAATCGTACTTTTGAATTGTGATTAAAGTTTTTTTCCATACACAAATAAGTTGGTTTTATTGCAAACATATGTACTTCGAGGCCTGCTAAGGTTTTAATGAGACGGGATTCATACATAGATTGCAGACGCTCGCGAACGAGTATCTTGCCGCCAATTCCGTGACGTGCATCTTGGCCCCCCATATTGTTTTTTTTTTTACAGTGGAATCAGATTGGATACTGAGCTTCTTCAGAAAGAACCAGTGATACACTTATTCATTTCATCTTTTTCATATCCTCTTTCATCATATTCCGAAAGGATATGGATTGGTACCATAACCACACTCACAACACAAATATTCAAATTAACTGTTACACCAGCGGCGAGATGGCGCTGGCCCTGGAAAAGAGCCATAGGCGGTATGAACGGGTCAAGAGTGTGTAGGCGTGCGTCATAGAAAAGTTTAGTCAGTCGGCATTCTAGATTAAGGCGAGACGTGAATGAGTGCTGTCGTATGGCGTAATTATTGGATTAATAAAACTTAATGATTAAAACCGTGTGTTTGATTAAAACTGTAACAAATCAGAAGTGGGATCAGTCTACGTGTTGGAAAGTTGATTTTTTTCGGCGTTTCAATTACAAAATTTGTGAAATTCAAAAGTGACGCCGTTTCTTCGTTGAAATAACGAGCGAAATATATGGTGGTGTGAGTGCAACAGGCGCGTTCAAACAGGTGTACGTGCAAAAGCTAAAGCAAAGTTGACGAAATGTCGATCGCGGCAGAAGAGAACTTATCGGGCGCAGAGGAAGATCTGTCTCCGCGTAAGACAAGGGCAAAAGCGAACGCGGGCATATCGGGAGCGGAACCGGAAATGAGTGTGTCAGCAGAAAAATCAGATGTCAATGCAGCAGTAAAGGCACTGATGGATGGCGGATTGGCGGTGCAAATCCGGGCGGCGGTACAGCAACAGGCAGCATTGATTTTTGCGGAAATGGCGGAGACGAGGGAATCGTCAACTGCAAGTAAAGCGTCTAGAGCTGAGTCATTGGATCGTGAAACGATGGCATGTAGCCGTCGAGCTATGCGTGTGGCTGATGATATTGTTGAGTGGTTCAATCCTGAAGATACTGATATGAATGTGGATCGATGGTTGCTAAAAATAGATCAGCTTGGTGACATTCATGGGTGGTTGGATTACGACAGAAGTACAATCGCGCAGGCGAAGCTACATGGTGCGGCGAGGACCTGGCATCGGCGGTTAGAGTCTTATGGCTACTCGTGGATACAGTGGAAGGCGAAGTTAGGTGCATCTTTTCCACGGCGACACGATTTTGCTGGAATGCTGGAGGAGTTAGTGCAGCGGCGCAAACTGTCGACGGAGCGTATGACCACGTATTATCACGAAAAGTTGGCGTTATGTGCTCGGGTAGGCATTCAAGGCGAAAGTGCCGTATCGTGTATCGTACGTGGATTACCGGAGGAATTGCGGGCGAATGCACATGCGGTAAATTATACAACACCGGAAGCTTTGTACAATAAGTTTTTAGCGGGGTTGGAGTCGTACAAGGTGGAGAAAAATGTTGTTAAAGTTGGTGCGGCAAGAGAGGCGTACGCAAGGCGACCAGTAACTTCTCAATTGGCGATCCGATGTTACAACTTTCAGGCGGAAGGCAGCCATATGAGCCGAGACTGTCCAAAGGCGAGAGTGGATAGATGCTGGAATTGTAAGGCCAGTGGACACAAGTCGTATGAATGTGGTCGGAAAGGATTTGCTGGCGAACAAAAACAGGTGAGTTTACTTATTCAGCCAGCAGATAAAACATTTAGACAGACAGGATATGTAAATGGCAAGGCATTGCGGATTTATATTGATACCGGAAGTATCGAAAATATAATAACAGAGGAGGCCGCTATACGATTGCAATTGGTGGTGTGCAAAACAAAGAAAGATGTAGTTCTTTGCGGCTTCGGTGGTGGCAAAGCAGTGGCGCTGGGATCAAATTGTTTCGAACTTACGATGGATGGAGTCGACTTGAAAATCAAGGCGTTAGTTACAGACTGTGACAAGGGGCAAATTGAGCTGCTGCTGGGACAGCGGGCGATTAATAGCCCTGGCGTAGCGTTGGTGGTTAGGAACCAAAAGGCGGTATTGGGGAAAGACGAAGATTTGGGCGAATTACTGCGGCGAGTGCAATTAGAGGCGGAATTGCCAAGACTTCAAGTCACGCTGCGAGAGGATTTCGAGTGTCGACCTCATTCGTGCGGATGGGCAATTGTGGAAATAAAACAGGGTCCAGCTGGTAAAACGGCGTTCTTTCCAGCGAAATCTTTTAGAGATGGCGAAGCGTTGGTGGCGATACCAGGTAGCCTGTTAACATGCGGAAGTATTGGTGCATTAACGGTGACAAATGTTGGGCGAGGCAACGTTCGTTGGAAGAAAGGTCGAATCATTGGCAGAATAGACCCTGACCAGTTGGAAGACGACGAGGAATTTTCTGAAGAAACAGAGGCAAGGCTATGTAGTTTAGAAACATCCAAAAGTTTGAATTTTAGTAAGGTGCAGCTAGGTGATATTAGTATAGAAGATAGGGAACGAGTATTTAATTTATTAAAAAGAAAAGCACATTGCTTTTCAGCATTCGAAAACGATGTGGGGTTAACAGGATTAGGTGAAATGAAAATAAATTTAACCACAGATGTACCTGTACATTATCGTCCATACAGGTTGGCGATGTCTGAAAGAAGGATTGTGCGGGACAAAGTTCAGACACTTATAGAGAGCGGAATTGTTAGGGAATCCAGTTCGGCGTATGCTAGTCCTATTGTTCTAGTACCAAAGAAATCGGGCGAGGTGCGGATGTGTGTGGACTATAGGGCGTTGAATGCAATAACTATAAAAGAGCGGTATCCGTTACCACTTATTGCAGATCAGCTTAGTAGATTGGCGAACAAGTACTATTTTACTACTTTAGATCTGGCGCAAGGATATCATCAGGTACCAATGCATCCTGAATCGGTTCATAAAACGGCGTTTGTCACTCCGGATGGACAGTATGAATATTTGCGAGTTCCGTTTGGATTGGCAAATTCCCCGGCAGTGTTTCAGCAAATTTATTATTTTATTTTTATTTATTTATAAGATGTTAGGAAAGCTAAGGCATGAACATGTGTTGGCATATATGGATGATCTATTAATTCCATCGGTTAGTGTAGCTCAGGGAATAGAATTGTTAGAAGTAGTACTAAACTTGATAGAGCAGGCAGGCCTGAAGCTAAATTTAGATAAGTGTACGTTTCTGATGGAAAGAATAGAGTATTTGGGACATGAAATTTCGGCGGAGGGTATTCGTCCAGGGAAAAGGAAAGTTAAGGCGGTTATTGCGTTTCCGGCTCCAGTAGATGTGCATGGTGTCAGGCAGTTTATTGGGCTGACTTCTTATTTTAGGAAATTCATACAAGGGTTTTCAATACTGGCGAGACCATTAACTGAGCTTACCAAAAAGGATGCTCAATGGAAATGGGGTGAAGAAGAGCAGATGGCGTTTGAGAAACTGAAGAATCTTTTAGGAGATAGACCAGTACTCATGATGTATGATGGCGAGAGATCTACTGAACTGCATAAGGATGCAAGTAAACGGGGATTGGGAGATATTCTGATGCAGAAAAGTGAGAGCGACACTAATTGGCGACCAGTAGAATATTTTAGTAGAGCTACAAGTAAAAGTGAACAAATGTATCATAGCTACGAATTAGAGACATTGGCGATAGTTGAATCAATAAGGCGATTTCGCATATATTTAGTAGGAATACAATTTAAAGTTGTGACTGATTGCGTATCAGTCAGGGCGACTCTTCTGAAAAGAGATTTGATTCCTAGAATCGCCAGATGGTGGTTGGCGATTCAAGAGTTCGATATGGAAATAGAGTATCGACTAGGTGGGCGAATGGCGCATGTAGATGCATTGAGCCGTAATTCCATAATAGGTGATTCTGTAGTTATGTTGAGTGATAAGTCGGTTGCTGTGAATATTGTAAACATCTTGGAGGATGATTGGTCTATGACTGTTCAATTGCAGGATACTAAAGCACAGGCAATTGTGTTGGCGCTTAGGTCAGGAAAGGCCGATAAGGATATTAAGGCGAATTATAAAATTAGAGATGAGCGACTCTATCGAGTTACGTTATCCGGCGAACGATTGTATGTACCCGCAATGGCTCAATTTAGCTTGGTGAATAAATATCATGATGGTATTGGCCATCCCGGATACGAGAGATGTTTGGCGCTTATTAAGGAAACATATTGGTTTCCCAAGATGGGGAGGTTTGTGCTTAAATATGTAAAGGCTTGTTTACGATGCGCATTTGCCAAGGGTGATTATGGGCGGGGTGAGGGATATCTGCATCCAATTGAAAGGCGTTCCGTACCGTTTGACACGGTGCATGTGGATCATTTAGGTCCATTCGTCAAAAGTATACACGGTAATTCGTATTTACTTATAATAATAGATGGATTCACTAAATTTGTGTTGGCGAAACCTACTAGAACTTTACGATCAAGTGAGGCGGTAATAAAATTACGTGAAGTATTTGGCGAATTTGGTTATCCTAGGCGTATTATTAGTGACCGTGGATTGGCATTTACGAGTAAGCAATTTAGTGAATTTATGGCAGAAAAGGGCATTAGGCATGTACAGAATATAATCGCAACCCCAAGGGCGAATGGTCAAGTCGAAAGGGCGAATCGCACAATTATACAGGCGTTAGCGACAAGTGCGGAGACAGAGAGTCGATGGGACGAAAAGCTGCCAGAGATTGTGTGGGGTCTCAATAATTTGGTGAATGGTAGTACCCACTTCTTTCCTTCACGTTTGATGTTTGCACATCAAAATGGTTTGATAGCTGATTTGGTGCTTGGCGAGGACTGATGAGAGTCCGGCGAGCGTTTCGAATGCGCACGGTGCTGAGATGGCAGACCTAAATGTAGGCGAAAGAGCAGACCACACGATGAGCGAACCAGCACTTGGCGAGGCGCCGTCCGGCGTAAGGACGAGGAACGAAATGGCGAATATTTCGGGCACCAAAGGGAACCAGCAGGATGACGATCTTGTAGGTACCCCTGAGAGCCAACAAAGTGACGACTTTGAGGGCATTGCATCTCAGTTAAATCATCAGCGATAGGCGAATCGTAAGCGGGCGGGCGAAAATATTAAGAAGTGTGCAGGGCGAATGAAGTCAAGATATGACAAGCGGCGAAAGGTTGCAACTAAATATGAGGTGGGCGATTTAGTACTTTGGCGACGGGCAGCTACAAACTTGGCAAATTCAGGCGTCAATCAAAAATTGGCAAATAAGTTTGATGGTCCTTTTAGAGTTTGTAAGGTGATGGCGAATGATAGATATGTTATTGAGACGGTTAAGGGTGTACGGGGTTACAAGCGGTTTAAGGCGACTGTGGCGATTGATTCATTAAGGCGATATTATAGTACAAATTGCGAAGTGGGCGAACACGAAGCGGAGGCCGAGGAGGGTGAAGAGGTGGATCGACTGGATCTGATAGATCTACTAGAGTCGTAATTTAATATATTAATGAGGGCATTAATTTCGTTTCAGAATGGCCGAGTGTTACACCAGCGGCGAGATGGCGCTGGCCCTGGAAAAGGGCCATAGGCGGTATGAACGGGTCAAGAGTGTGTAGGCGTGCGGCATAGAAAAGTTCAGTCAGTCGGCATTCTAGATTAACGCGAGACGTGAATGAGTGCTGTCGTATGGCGTAATTATTGGATTAATAAAACTTAATGATTAAAACCGTGTGTTTGATTAAAACTGTAACATAACTATTAATTTTTTTTTCCATTTTTATATATTTTTAAATTTTGTGAGGAATATTATTATTAACAATGATCAAGACACATAATGTACCTATTGGATTGTAGGATAGCACAAACATATAACCAATTAGAGGATATGTGACGTTAGTAACTAAAAACAAGAACAAAAATTAAGAAGAAGAAGCTCAAAGTCAAAGTCAAAGTTAAAAGCGCTTTATTTAATACTAATCGTTATAAATTTTTAAAAGAACATAAAGAAAATTCCAAACAATAAAACTATAAAAAACTTAATGGCCCAAATGGCTCTCTAAATTTATACGTTATCAGTTAAACACATTTAATGAAAAAAATGCACTTGCAAATTTAAATTAATTAAGATTATTTCATAGTTTTTGATTCAATTGGAAAAAGGAGAAAAAACCAACCAGCATTATTCAAAAATTACTTATATTACTAACACAACAATGAACTTATATCCTATACCTAATATGTTACACCCTAATTCTAAATAAGTTTACAAATAAACAACAACACTAGATGTAGCAATAATGAGATGAATCTAAAAAACTAAGTAACGAGAAAAGCCACACACAGAAAATAAACACGAATAATTTAGACATTGTCATTCAGCCACCAATACCTAGATTGCTCCATCTCAGCTCGACCAGCCTCAACGAATCTAGCAAATGAGTATCTCCATTGGAATTGTTGGTCTCGTGAACTCAGATTCGGAGGATATTTTATCTTCTTATCGTTGGCCCGTCGGTATATGTGATAAATGATTGGGACGCCTTAGAATCAAAAATATATCGATACATGTCCAAATACACGAATGCTTCTGGAGGAACGAAGCCAGTAGTGAGGCAAGTCACAATATACCCGTCTGTAGGGTGGAACGGCTGTGAAATCCAAGGGTTTTCACTCACAGTTACAGATCTTGCGATATGATTCCGAAGAAGTTTCAATATGAAGCTATCGACTCTTGTCACTTGAGCGGTTTGATAAATTTTTCTATTCGATATATAGTGCTTCCAATCCGTCTCAGGCTTTCTGTACAAACCAGTACATGCACGAAGACATTTCCTTTCGAAAACTCTTAATCTTTCCATTGTACTAGCACTCTGGTTGTACCAGATCTGGTATCCGTATGTCAAAACTGGCCTAACCAGGGTCTTGTAACAAATAACTTTGACTTTTTGATCAATGTATCTGGAATGAAAGAGTCGCCGAAGGGCCATGACTACTTTTAGTGCTTTACTGAGCATGATTTTGACATGTTCAGTGTAGTACAGATACTGATCGAGATGAACACCGAGGTATCGAACACAGGATTTATGTGGAACCCGTTCTGAACTACCCTCACCAGCCATAATGTGGAAATCCTTCCAATTACGTTTCAGGTCTTGACTGGCCCCCTGCAGCGTTGTCCGAAACAAGATTGTTTCGCACTTCTGCGCATTGATTTTCATTCGCCAATTGTCGGTGTAGAGCTGCACATCATTAAACATTTTTTGAAGATTGCTCTGAACTATTGTAGCTTTTCGGTCTGCCGTATAGATGATCAGATCATCAGCAAACGCTACCAATGATCGCGTTGGCGAGACATTAAAATCAAAGCTGCTCAATAGCTTGCGAATGAATATTGAGAAAAGCAGAGGCGCAGTAACTGTTCCCTGCTGTAGACCATTCAAGACCTTGAATTCGCGCATTCTTGTCAGATTTCCATCAGTTACAACAAATGATTTCCCGTATAACATATTACACATCATGGCGACAAGGTGTCTGGGGAGCTTGTCCTGTAGAAGTTTGAAAACTAGTCCATCCAACCACACCGTATCGAAGGCTTTCTCCATATCAATGAGACATGCTCCAACACATTCTTTGTTGTTTAGTTTCCAACAGATGTCTGAGGTTACTTTCGTTATTGCATGTATGGTCGAATGCCTGCCACGAAAACCAAATTGGCAATTCGGCATCAACTCATATTTCTCAATGTGGGCGTTTAATGCTTTGTTGAGTATTACTTCAAACACCTTGCAAATGTTAGGCAGCAAGCTGATTGGGCGATAGCTTTTAGGGCATGAAGATTCTTTTCCTTTCTTCAAGATCGGAAATACCTTAGCCTTTTTCCACTCATTTGGGAAATATGAATTGTTCAACATGTTGTTGAACAATATGCAATAATTCCTAATAGCAACCTCAGGCAAATGTCGGAGAACTATATTTGGAATACCGTCAGTACCACATGATTTTGTGTTGTTTATTCTGCGAAATATGAAACACAAGTCTTCATAGCTGGCAAAATAATCAATAAGATTCAAGCTCGGTATGAGGTCAGATGTGAATGTTTCATCGAAATGAAGAATTGATTGGCCGTTCAGGCTTGATTTGAAGTTGGAAACTTTTGCTTCAACGACCTCCGAAAATATTTCATTCCTTCTCTCTGGGTTTGGCAGATGAACCAATTCTAAATGTGTTCCAATCAGGGCAAGTTTCTGCAATCCATCACATAAAATCCTGTTTCCATTTCCATCCGGAGTCGTACTATCAATTTCGATACCAGCTCTAACGAGAAGATTTATCTCATCACTAGTGACTTCAAGATTCGATACCTTCACTCGAGACTTCCTGCGGGATAAGCTATTCACTTTCGCGAAAACGCCGTCTGGGTCCTGTGGGCTAGTACCCCTCAGTTTTTCCGCCCATTGATTGCTGACCTCACTCCTGAAGTATGAACGGATTAAGTTCCGGACATTCTTCAGGTGTAATTTTAACAAAGCCAACGAGGGATGGTTGTAGTCCAAAAATCGTCGATAAATATTGTTGACGCGGGTGAGAAGAAGGCTTTTCAATCTTTTCAACCTTGCAATGGTTGGTGTTTCATATCCTTCCATATTGTTTCGATGTTTAATCTTGGGAACTACTTTCTCAATCGTTTCCAACGTCAGCTTCTCTAACTTCGACAAATAGAGATCTATTTCATCGTCAGTTAGATTTCTGTTATTAGGAACCATTGAGCAAGCGTTGCCACCATCAGAAGGAGGACATTGCTTCTGGTACTCCCGATTAAACTTCTTCTGAACTTTCCCCAATCTGTCTTTTTGAAACTCAACCGATGGTTTTCATGTTGAACTGGAATGAGGAAGAAATCATCCCTTTAATGATTGATTTCCATTACGATTGCGTTATGGTCACTATCGTAAGGAAGCACCTGCAGTTTCCGTTGAGGACTATTAAAGCTGAATTCAAGTCTTGCGTCAGCAATGCAGAGGTCCAAATATGAATTTGTCCTAGGGTATGTTGGGAACTCCGACCCATATAGGTTGCACCTGTATTCAATTTGGTTCTCTGTTATCCATGATTTCAGGAATACACCTCTTGGATTATTGGTGGCGTTTAGCCATGATGTATGCTTGGCATTCAGGTCACCGGCAAAAATATAATAACTATGCAGCCTGTTCAATTCGAGTATTTCAAACAAGGAATTGAGTTCCTCCTTCAAACTTGAGAACATTTTGACCAGTTGCATAGGCAGAGATAACGAAGAGGTTATCCCCACCTGGCAGTGAAATTTTAATGACGGACACTTCAAGAAATTCAAAGTTTTTGAATTCGACTTTTTCAATATTTTGGAAACAATAGGGTCTTCTAACCAATATCCCGGTGCCACCACCCCCATCACCTATTCCCCTTTCGTTTCTTACGAATGCAAAATCTTTGAATTCCATGGAATGCCATGAATTGAGGTGGGTTTCAGTGAGAAGTATGATGTCAGGCTTTTGCTTAACAACAAATTCAAGGAGATAATCACGTCGATGTATAGCAACGATAGAGTTGACGTTGATCGATATGAGGCGAAGCCTATCCATGGGAATATGACTGGATGACAAGTTATTATTAGGCATTTGAAAGACCTAAACGCTGAAAAGCAAAGTTAATTTTTGAATGTTGTTTGTCGATTCTCTCCGATAAAGAATTAAGTTGCTGGTAAATTTTGAGAAGCAGCTCATTATTGCCACTTACATTATTTACATTATTTCCAGCATTTTCTGCTGGTCCTCTAGCGGCGAGTGCAAATGATACTCCGGGCTTGACGAAGTTGGAAGGTATGATACTACGGTGTACTTGTGTTTGCTTTGGAGCAAATTTAACTTTTGCATCTTGATATCGGGAGCATCCTCGATATGATGCTGGGTGACCAAAAACAGCGCAGTTAACACAGTATAATTTTTCTTTAGGCTCCGTCTGAGCCAATTTGCACTCACCGGGAGCATGAACGTCTTTGCATTTAACGCAACGATAGTGCATGGCACAATTGGCAGCCGAATGTCCAAATCTTTGACACCGGTAACACTGGTTGACTTCTCTTTTCTGGAGGCGTTCCCACCTCACCACTCTGAAATTTAAGTACCTTAATTGTTGAAGGGCACTTGGACTGCTCTTATTTCCAATTTGTACCAGGTAAAGTGGTAAATTCTTCCTTTCTATGGTCGACCTTCTTGTCGCAAAGGCTTTGACTGAAACAAAATCAATATCTGGTGCAGCCTCCTTGAGCACCTGAAGAAGATCGACCGTATCCTCTCCGCTGTCCAAACCCTTCAACAAGAAGGTCTGATTCTTTTCACTTTTTGGGGTATAGGTGAAGTGTGGAACCTCCCCAGAAATCAGCGCATCTTTGGCTGACTTGAAATCAACCAGTGATTTCGTCCTTATAGTTAATTTTTCGGCATTAACTCTTTTGATTTCGACTTGAAATCAACCAGTGATTTCGTCCTTATAGTTAATTTTTCGGCATTAACTCTTTTGATTTCGAAAGCCGAACCATATCTTTAGAAGAAGAAGATGTTTTCGTATTAATTTCAAAATTTTCCAACAACTTTACTCTTCTATCAAATTATGCAACTTCCCAGTCAGCAACTAAAGGCTGCTGGTGTATATTCGCAACCCCAAAATGTCAATTCACTTTAGTTCAATATTACATTGAAGTTTTCAATTGAAAGTCTTATTGTCAGTCTTTAATTCATAAATCGTTCCTCTCTTTTCTCTGCTTGAAATCATCTAGTCTACCTGGCAATTCCATCATCAATCTACACATGTGAGAGCTTATTTTCACACAGGTAAACTTTGCCGGCTGATAAGAGCTCCGGCTCTCGTAAACAAGTTGGATCATATGTTTGCCCATATGATGCATCCACTCCCCATTCCCACAATGTTGTTGCCGTTTGGCTTTCCTTTTTCTTTCGCTTCAACTTGTTGCTCATTCTCGTTCCGCATTTCATCCCCCGAACCGGCCAGGTGTGTCGTTGAAACGAAGCTCATGTGAGCTTTCGTGGATGCATGCATGGGACGAGGAGCTAGCATTTGCCGGCATGTTGACACTGAACCTATGGAAGGTAGCTCACGGAAGCGGCAAGGGGGAATGGAGTCGGATAAAGAGTAGCGACAAAGTAATGATAGTTAAGCGCGACGGGGGCGGGGAGCGGGCGCAACGGTAGCTTTTTAATCGTACTGATAAGGCGCTCAGACCCGCTAGCTTTCTTCTTAGCTCGTCGCTAGCAACTTGCGTGATTTGTTTACCAAAGCGACTTTTTTCACCGGCAATTCAGCTGTTGCGGGTCCATGTGGAGCTTGAAGATATGTGGGAGCCCGGCGGGGCGGGTGGGCGCCACAGGGGTGGCTGATTGCTCGACGAGCTCTAGAATCGCGTCAGCGCTCCCATATGCAAGTGTGTATGAACGGATGGATGGTAGCCGGTTGCTAGCTGGCTCTGAGTCTGGGCTAGCGGGTGATTCTCTAGCCAGTTGTACAGCTATCAGCTAAACAAGCTTTCGCGCTCGTAGTGCTCCGCTTCTTGGCCGGAGTCTTTCTTGGGTCTTCTTTGGGGAGCGTGTTGGGAAACGTGTCAGTCGCGGATTGAAATCGTGGGAGTTTGAGTCGGTTGATGTTGGTGCTAGTATTGGACGCTCTATCTTCGAAATTTGTATCGTTTAGCTTATCTGCGAGCGCTTAGAGCTGCCGCCGTTGCTGCTACTATTGCTGCCGCTGTCGATGCCGCTGCACTTGTAGCTGTTCTTGCAATTGCAATTGTTCTGTTCATCTGTTCAGTGTCGAGGAAAATTGAACTTGCTGATTTTCAGGAAAAGTTCTTTAAGGGGAAAACATTCACCAACTATTGAAGTGCCTCTTCGAGGATCCTGCGCCGTTGGATTGTTTTTTGTTTTAAAATTTTATTTAGAAATTAGTTCAGCTTGAGAAAAATTAACGGCAAGTTGTCCCTGTCCTACGAAAAAATATTTCCTGCCTTAATTGTGATACATTTTGTGAAAAATCGTTAGTTGAAAGAAAAGTGGAGAAAAATTGTAGACAGTGAAATCGAGGAAAGTTTTATCCACACCTTGGGTGAAAGAAAATAAAGAAAATTGTCGGCAACCTGTTACAGTGATTACCCAGTGATATTTCCATTTGGCGGCAAAGTTATGAGTAGTGAATAATTCGAAAAATAAAACTATCTTAGTTTGTGAGGGGGGAAAACGAAACTGGAAAGAACTTTTCATTTGAGAAATCGGTAAGTACGATATTAATTCTTTGCATTGATTTTTTATGCGCTTGCACTGCAATTGCAACGTTCCTGCGAACGATGAAGATGAGGTGATGGGGTCGTTGTGTTGGTGCAATGTAGCGTTGGAGATTGCATCAGATACGACGGCAATGCATTTTTTTTAATGTGCGGCTAACCGGTAACATGTAAAGTATCGTTGCACAACCACGGCGCGGCCCGGCCGTATTCGTCAGGAAAACTATGAATAATTCAAAGTGCAGCAAGTGAAATTTTCCAACTTGGCTCTCGGTCGAGTTCAGGTTGAATATCAAATCGAACGTTAGAGAAAAGATTTGTTGAAATTGGGTAAAACTTTGAATCGATGATGAGTTATTGTTGATATTGAAAATCAGTTTTTCTTTTTAGTTTGAAGCCCTTTTTTCATTAAATATTACATTTGCCGGATTAAAACTACTTTTCAATCGTCTTTATCACTATGCAGAGTTCATGAGGTATATCATGGCGTGTTAGAGTAGAAAATTTTTGTTTGGTTGAAAAGCCGAAAATCACATAATATGTGTCGACATATTCTATTAGCCCGAACGATAAGAATTCTTCGTTTCTAAATAGAAACGTTATCACGTCTTCAAGGTGATTACATACATAATTTGTTTGTTTTGATTTTCTTGCAATTATAAATAGAAACAATGTAAAAAGCAATGATGCAGCTATTTTCGTTCACATGTAAATTGAAAAGTGTACGTTTTCGATACGAGTGTCGTATAGGTTGATGAGTTTTAGTTTGAGGATTAGTGTTTCGCCGTAGTATGATCAGTTTTCAGGTGAAACAATTTGGTGTGGTTAGTCTGATGCGAGCAGATTTTATTTGGAAAGATTGTGTACTAATCCAAGAGCTGTTGTTTTTTTTTCTTTCTGAGCAATATTCAGTTACATCATTCTCAATTTCCTTGGAGCTGAATTTTTGCTTTATTTTATATTTCTCAATCTAGCGATTTCCACAAGGTAGCACAAACATTTTTAATTAAATAGAACGACATTTTTCTCATGATAAAAATCAAAGAATTTAAAATTTTGATGCACAAATTTTAACAGACATCTAGACTTTTGTGTTTGGAAAACCTACGTAAAACTTATTATTGTTATTATCGGAAAATAATATTCTGTATCAATTTATTTCAAGTTGATCACTTACACAGAAGCCACTAACTTAAAATAAATTAATACAGAACAATATTATTTTTGGATAATAATAATAATGAGTTTTATGTTAGTTGGCCATAAAAAAACAAATTGATGTATGTTAAAATTTATCTACCTTTGCGTGGCTTTTAAATGTATAGTGTTTAAGTCCTTGAATTCGTAAATAGCATGAAAATGTGTCCTTTTTAACGGTCACATAATAGCGTTTATGTCCCTTTTCCTAAAATAATGACAAAATTAAATGAAACAAATTTAAAATTTCGTGTTTTATTGTATAACAATACTTCTACATGTATAATGTAGGAAAATAAGCCAATAGAAAAATCAAATGGGCACCAGTAAATAAAAACAGTTATGTCTTAGTTGCATACTTTATTTCTGTTTATTGCAACCACGCGCGCCGACGGCCGGATCGAGACTGTCCCGATTCCCCTGTTGCGGTGGACCGCGTCGTCTCTATATCTCTTTCTTTCCTACACTCTGCCTTTCTGACGGCTGCATCGTCCCCGACACCTACTTCCTCCTCGGACAACGAATCCTCAAATGAAGTCCCAATGGTCATGCCTGCATCTTGACATTCTGGATATGGCATCATAAGATCAGCTGACGTCGTAGTCTCCTTAGGTCCTATGTGGTCACCGATTTTTTCAACTCCGTACCGTTCATTAGGCTTAACTGTCACAACCCGATAAGGGCCCAACTTCCTCTGGACTTTTAGACCTCCTCCAAACTGAGTCCTTTTAATAGCTACGATATGGTCGACATCATACAGGCTTGTGGCTTTACGTCGTCGATAGAACGTTTTGGAATTTTTTTCTTGAACTTTCTTCATGTTGTCCATAGCTCTGCTTCTCAGTTCCGATCGTTCCTTCTGAAAGATTTCTACGATTTCAGCTTCAATTATTTCCCACAGCTTCAAGTTGTCTTTCGAAAGTATAGCTGTTCCAATCAGTATCTCGAATGGTGAAATTCCAATACTAAGATTAAACGAAGAATTAATGCTCTGTTGGACTATATCAACCGATGGGATTGGGCGGAAATAACAATAGATTAAATTGGTATACTGAGATTTATTTATAATCTAGTTAGCACAGAAAAACAGTTGACACAAGAGTGAGTATTATTCGACCGAACACAATGATATAATCAAGGCATTGAGTGTAGCTCCAACTAATGAGCTATTTTGGTAACTATTAAAATTTACATTGTTTGGTTTATACTAGTTCTAACACCTGCCCTTAAACTAAACAATCTGTAATCCAAGATTTATTACACAATTAAAATGTTTATCTTTACTTAAACATTTAGCTAAGACATCTGCTGGCATATTTGCAGTAGATACGTATTTTAACATTATAATTTTATTTTCTACAACTTGTCGTACAAAATGATGTTTAATATCAATGTGTTTCCTACGGCTTTGATTAACATGACTTTTACAAATGTTTTGTGCTGAGTGAATGTCATTAAACAAAGTTACTGATAAATGTTTACCTAAACATTCATAAAGAAAGCTTCTAAGAAATTTAGCCTCCTGTGCTCCTTCACACGATGCCATATATTCAGCTTCGGTGCTTGATAGGGCCACAGTTCTTTGTTTTCGGCTTTCCCATGAGACTGCTGAATTTTCCAATTTAAATACATAACCAGTATATGAGGGACGGTGTAGCTGATTAGAAGCCCAATCCGCATCTACATATCCTGTAACACTCAATGAGGATTTCTCATAGACTATGTTATAATGAATAGTCCCTTTTAAATATCGCATTACAGGTTTGGCTTCCTTCCAGTGTGTATCAGAATGACAGTTATTAAATTGGCTGGGTAGGCTTGCTGCATGCATAATATCTGGTCTAGTACAAACGGCTATGTACATAATACATCCCACTAGACTTCTATACCTGGAACCCATATCAGTTTGGTCCCCTGTCTCAAGCTTTATGCCACATTCTAGAGGTGTACTTACAGGCTTACAATCAGTCATATTAAATTTACCTAATACCTTCTGTATATAGTTTTTCTGATCCAATGTAATTTGATTTTGTCTTTGATTTAATCTCATTCCTAATGCATGTGTAGCTCGGCCAAGATCTTTTGTTTCAAACCTTTTCATCAGTTTCTCCTTGAGCGCTTTCTTTTCTGGTATATCTTTACGTACAATTAAAATGTCATCGACATACAAAGCTTATATAATTATATTTCCTGAGTTGTCTGATTTAATGTAAACACAAGGCTCACTGAGTGTTTTTCTAAACTGAAGATCTGTCAAGGCATTATCTATCTTGTCATACCATGCCATTGAGGCTTGCTTAAGCCCATATATAGCTTTATGGAGTTTAAATACATGGTTTTCTTTACAATTTATTTTGTATCCATTTGGCTGCTCCATATAAACAGTCTCTTGCAAATCACCATTTAAGGATGCTGTCTTTACATCCATGTGATCAATGTGTAAGTTTAGATTTACTGCCAGGGCAATCAGTGTACGTATAGTAGAATATCGTACCACAGGTAAGTAGGTTCCCTTGTAGTCAATCCCGTATTCCTGACTATAACCTTTTGCTACATGGCGTGCTTTATACCGAAGTAACTGGCGCAAAAGGCGTGCTTTATACCGAAGTAACTGACCTTCTGGTCCTAACTTCTTCTTGAAAACCCACTTACAGCGCACAGCCTTCTTTCCTTCAGGCAGTAATGTGAAACTCCAACCCTCATTTTTCTTAAATGATTTATATTCACCTTCAATAGCTTCCCTACAGTGTTCCTTTTCAGGTCCTGATAATGCTTCCTCATTTGTCTATAGTTCTCCATCAAGGGTTGTTGCTGTCATTGCTATTACAGCATTCACACTCTCATCAATGTCCTCATAATAACTAGAATACTGATCTTGAGTCATGTCTGGATTCCATGTGACATCATTGGGGTCATCCACAGAGCTGGAGTCAGAAACAGTTGAATTAGTTGCGATCGAGTCAGATAACTCTCTAGTAGGCAAGGGATCGACATTGTTATCATCATTTGTTCTCACAACATTTTCTATTCCATCATTAAAATTTATTTGACAACCAGTAGTAGTGTTATTCTGATTTATTTCTAACCCTTTATACATCATTCCTTCCAAGAAGCACACATCTCTAGATTTAATGCATTTGGAGAGATTTTGAGGATCAATTAGTCTTGATCCTTTTGATTCATTACAATATCCTACAAAAATGTATTCTTTACTCTTTGCATCTAGTTTCTTACGCCTCTCATCAGGGATCATTGCATAAGTAACACAGCCAAATATTCTCAAAGTTGATAAATCAACTTTACAACCAGACCATTTTGCTTCTTGTGTGGTTCCTCTTACCGCTTTACGAGGTGATTTGTTCTTGATAAAGATTGCTGTATTCAAAGCCTCAGCCCAGAATCTTTGGTCCATACGTGCATCTTGTAGCATACATCGTCCGGCGTCCATAATCGTGCGGATTGCCCTTTCCGCAACTCCGTTCTGTTGTGGAGAGTAGGGTCCAGTCGTCTGGTGCATGATGCCATGCTCTTGAAGGAATGTCTGGAAATGTTTATTCACATATCCACGACCATTATCTGTTCTTATCATCTTTATCTTCAAATTAGTTTGTTTTTCTACAAAACTATTAAAGATCTTGAATACAGACAGAACTTCATCTTTACTTTTAATAAAATAATAATATAAATGTTAATATACGAGTATAGTTGGCAAACTGACATAGGCCCACATTAATCAGAATGTATGAGACCTAATTTCCAAGTGGCTCGAATAGAGGATTGTGTTGGGAATGGTATTCTGCTCTGCTTCCCTTCAATACATGCCGCACAGGGATTATTTTTACTATAAGTGTAATTAATTCCACTTGCCTTGCCTTGTTTCAGTAAATCCATACTTCGCTTGTTCAGGTGTCCGAGTCTCCGATGCCAAATCTCCTATGATTGATTCGCTTCACACAAATTCACAGCTTCTGTGCGTTTCCCATCCACGGACTGATTTGTGGTTCATCAAAGCCACTGTTTGACATGTCGCAGCCAGCTCATGACTATTTGTTGATTGTTGACTCACTGTGTCCAGTTCATAGACACCATTCACCTTTGTAGCACTTGCAACAGGTATTTTTCCGCAATAAACATTACACTCAATGTAAGCACATTTAATGAAAAAAATACACTAGCAAATTTAAATTAATTAAGATTATTACATATTTTTTGATTCAATTGGAAAAAGGAGAAAAAACCAACCAGCATTATTCAAAAATTACTTGTATTACTTACACAACATTGAACTTATATCCTTTACCTAATATGTTACACCCTAATTCTAAATAAGTTCAATCAAAAAAAAAAAACAAAAAAACCTTACCTTATATTGAAACCTATACCTAATTTATAATACAAATAAACAACAACACTAGATGTAGCAATAATGAGATGAATCTAAAAAAACTAAGTAACGAGAAAAAGCACAAAAACAAAAAATAAACACGAATAATTTAGACATTGTCATTCAGCCACCAATACCTAGATTGCTCCATCTCAGCTTGACCAGCCTCAACGAATCTAGCAAATGAGTATCTCCATTGGAATTGTTGGTCTCGTGAACTCAGATTCGGAGGATATTTTATCTTCTTATCGGTGGCCCGTCGGTATATGTGATATATGATTGGGACGCCGTCAGAATCAAAAACATATCGATTCATGTCCAAATGCACGAATGCTTCTGGAGGAACGAAGCCAGTAGTGAGGCAAGTCACAATATACCCGTCTGTAGGGTGGAACGGCTGTGAAATCCAAGGGTTTTCACTCACAGTTACAGATCTTGCGATATGATTCCGAAGAAGTTTCAATATGAAGATATCGACTCTTGTCACTTGAGCGGTTCGATAAATTTTTCTATTCGATATAAAGTGCTTCCAATCCGTCTCAGGCTTTCTGTATAAACCAGTACATGCACGAAGATATTTCCTTTCGAAAACTCTTAATCTTTCCATTGTACTAGCACTCTGGTTGTACCAGATTTGACATCCGTATGTCAAAATTGGTCTAACCAGGGTCTTGTAACAAATATTATTGACCTTTTGATCAATGTATCTGGAATGAAAGAGTCGTCAAAGGATCATGACTACTTTTTGTGCCTTACTGAGCATGATTTTGACATGTTCAGTACAGTACAGATACTGATCGAGATGAACGCTGAGGTATCGAACACAGGATTTATGTGGAACCCGTTCTGAACTACCCTCACCAGCCATAATGTGGAAATCCTTCCAATCACGTTTCAGGTCTTGACTGGCCCCATGCAGCGTTGTCCGAAACAAAATTGTTGCGCACTTCTACGCATTGATTTTCATTCGCCAATTATAGGTGTAGAGCTGCACATCATTAAACATTTTTTGAAGATTGCTCTGAACTATTGTAGCTTTTCGGTCTGCCGTATAGATGATCAGATCATCAGCAAACGGTGCCAATGATCGCGTTAGCGAGACGTTCAAATCAAAGCCGTTCAATAGCTTGCGGATGAATATTGAGAAAAGCAGAGGCGCAGTAACTGTTCCGTGCTGTAGGCCATTTCATACCTTAGATTCGCGTTGTTGTCAGATATCCATCAGTTACAACAAATGATTTCCCGTATACCATATTGCACATTATGACGACAAGGTGTCTGGGGAACTTATCCTGAAGAAGTTTGAAAACTAGTCCATCTAACCACACCGTATCGAAGGCTTTCTCCACATCAATGAGACATGCTCCAACACATTCTTTGTTGTTTAGTTTCCAACAGATGTCTGAGGTTACTTTCGTTATTGCATGTATGGTCGAATGCCTGGAACGAAAGCCAAATTGGCAATTCGGCATCAACTCATATTTCTCAATGCGGACGTGTAATGCATTGTTTAGTACCACTTCAAATACCTTGCTGATGTTAGGCAGCCAGCTAATTGGGCGAAAGCTTTTAGGGCATGAGATTCTTTTCTTTTCTTTAAGGTTAGAAATACCTTAGCCTTTTCCCACTATGAATCGTTCAACATGTTGTTGAACAATACGCAATAATTCCTAATAGCAACCTCAGGCAAATGTTGGAGAACTACATTTGGAATACCATCAGTACCACATGATTTCTTGTTGTTTATTCTGCGAAATATGAAACACAAGTCTTCGTAGCTGACAAAATAATCAATAAGATTCAAGGTCGGTATGAGGCCAGATGTTAATGTTTCATTGAAATGAAGAATTGATTGGTCGTTCAGTCTTGATTTGAAGTCGGAAAATATTTCATTTTCTCTCTCTGGGTTTGGCAGATGAAGCAATTCGAAATGTGTTCCAATCAGGGCATCTCTGCATTCCCTCGCAGATAATCCTGTTTCCATTTCTATCCGGGGTCGTAATATAAACATCGATACCAACCCTATCGAGAAGATTTATATCATCACTAGCGACTTCAAAATTCAATACCTTCACTCGAGACTTCTTGTGGAATATGCTATTCACTGTCTGGGTCCAGTGAGCTAATACTCCTCAGTTTTTCCGCCCATTGATTGCTGATCTCACTCCTGAAGTATGAACGGACTAAGTTCCGGACATTCTTTAGGTGTGGTTTCAACAAAGCCAACGAGGGATGGTTGTAGTCCAAAAATCGTCGATAAATATTGTTGACGCGTGTGAGAAGGAGGCTTTTCAATCTTTTCAACCTTGCAATGGTTGGTGTTTCATATCCTTCCATATTGTTTCGATGTTTAATCTTGGGAACAACTTTCTCAATCGTTTACAACGTCAGCTTCTCTAACTTCGACAAATAGAGATCTGTTTCATCGTCAGTTAGATTCCTGTCATTAGGAACCAGTGAGCAAGCGTCGCCATCATCAGAAGGAGGACATTGCTTCTGGTACTCTCGATTGAACTTCTTCTGACACTTTCCCCAGTCTGTTTTTTTGAAATTCAACCGATGGTTTTCATGTTGAACTGGAATGAGGAAGAAATCATCCCTTTGATGATTGATTTCTGTTACGATTTCGTTATGGTCGCTATCATCAGGGAGCACCTGCAGTTTCCGTTGAGGACTATTAAAGCTGAATTCAAGTCTTGCGTCAGCAATGCAAAGGTCCAAATATGAATTTGTCCTAGGGTATGTTGGGAACTCCGACCCATATAGGTTGCACCTGTATTCAATTTGGTTCTCTGTTATCCATGATTTCAGGAATACACCTCTTGGATTATTGGTAGCGTTTAGCGATGATGTGTGCTTGGCATTCAGGTCACCGGCAAAAATATAATAAACATGCAGCCTATTCAATTGGGTATTTCAAACAAGGAATTGAGTTCCTCCTTGAACTTGAGAACATTTTGCCCAGTTGCATCGTCAGAGATAACGAAGAGGTTATCCCCACCTGGCAGTAAAATTTTGATGACGGACACTTCAAGAAGTTCAAATTTTTTGAATTCGCCTTTTTCAATATTTTGGAAACAAAAGGGTCTTTAAACCAATATCCCAGTGCCACCTTCCCCATCACCGTTTGCCCTATCGTTTCTTACGAATTCGAAATCTTTGAATGTCATGGAGTGCCATGAATCGAGGTGGGTTTCAGTTAGAAGTATGATGTTAGGCTGCAGCGTAGCAATAAATCCAAGGAGATAATCACGTCGACATATAGCAACGATAGAGTTGACGTTGATCGATATGAGGCGAAGCCTATCCATGGAAATATGACTGGATGACAAGTTATTATGAGGCATTTGAAAGACCCTAAACGTTGAAATGCAAAGTTAATTTTTGAATCTTGTTTGTTGATTCTCTCTGATAAAGAATTGAGTTGCTGGTAAATTTTGAGAAGCAGCCATTATTGCCACTAACATTATTTACATTATTTCTAGCATTTTGTGCTGTTCCTCCAGCGGTGAGTACAAATGGTACTCCAGGCTTGACGAAGTTGGAAGGTGTACGGTGTACTTGTGTTTACTTTGGAGCAAATTTAACTTTTGCATCTTGATATCGGGACTATGCTCGATACGATGCCGGGTGACCAAAAACACCGCAGTTAACACAGTATATTTTTTTTAAGGCTCCGTCTGAGCCAATTCGCACTCACCAGGAGCATGAATGTCTTTGCATTTGACGCATCGATAGTGCATGGCACAATTGGCAGCTGAATGTCCAAATATTTGACACCGGTAACACTGGTTGACTTCTCTTTTCTGGAGGCGTTCCCACCTCACTACTTTGAAATTCAAGTACCTTATTTGTTGAAGGACACTTGGACTGCTCTTATTTGCAATTTGTACCAGGCAAAGTGGTAAATTCTTCCTTTCTACGGTCGACCTTCTTGTCGCAAAGGCTTTGACTCCAACAAAATGAATATCTGGTGCAGCTTCTTTGAGCACCTGAAAAAGATCGACCGTATCCTCTTCGGAGTCCAAACCCTTCAACAAGAAGGTCTGATTCCTCTCATTTTTCGGGGTATAGGTGAAGTGTGGAACCTCCCCAAAATTTCGCGAATTTTTAGCTGACTTGAAATCAACCAGTGATTTCGTCCTTATAGTTAATTTTTCGGCATCAACTCTTTTGATCTCGAAATTGGTTAGTTTATTTTCGGCTGCCAATAGCCGAACCATATCTTTTCCGCGTTTCCGAACACGAAGATTGGCCGAACTTTTTCTGCCTTGTTGAAAGCTTTCTAAGAGCAACCAACAGAACTGCGGGCTGGTTTTTTCTCCTTATTTTTGCTTGCAATACTGAATAAAACCTAAGTCATTATCTTGATGATAATTACCTTCGATGTTTTCTTCAATTTCCATTTCTTCGGTTAACCCTTCCAGCGCTGCAAAATAGTTTTGACTCTCATTGGTGCCACTAGCACTTAGAGCTTCTTCTGGAATTGCTTGCTTTGCATTTTTCTTCGGCTTAGTTACCTGTTGCCATTGATTTTGTGGCTGCGTCTTTTGAGGCTTCATCCCTTTCTTGAATAGATCCTTGAGGGACTGTATCTCTAGACTTAGTTCATCATTCATTTCATTTGGCCATTTGTTGATTGTCCGCTATTATTTGCAGCTTGCACCCTCCATCTGCGGAGTTCTCTTCGTTATGTTTTCTCTTAGTGATTTTCGCCAGTTTCGTATTCGTCGTTTCCCCAGGTCGCCCCAACTTTGGGAAGCCGTCGGGCTCCTCCATACCAGCGACCCTGAAGTTGTCTTTGGTTCTTTGTTTTTCTTTACCAATCGAAGTAAAAAATATTCGATACGAATTTTCTGAGTCGATTACTTCGACAATATAAGTTTTTTCCGATAAAAATTAACTTCAGACCGGCCTTTTTTTTAAAAATTAATTTAATTTTTGAAAACTTTTGCCAGGAGCGATTTAAAAGACGTCTATACACAGAGACTGCTACGATCCCCTCGGAAAATAATACTCTATATCAATTTATTTCAAGTTAATCTCTTGCACATAAGCGACTTGAAATAAATTAATACAGAATAATATTTTATGATAATAATAATGAGTTTTACGGTAGTTGGCCATAAAAAAAGCTACATGTATAGTATATTGAAATTTTTTTACTTTTGCGTGGCTTTTAAATGTGCGAGTATAGTGTTTAAGTCCTTGAACTCGAAAATAGCATGAAAATGTGTTCTCTTTAATTGTCTTATAATAGCTTCTATGCCCCCTATCCTCAAATAATGTTTTAAGGGAGCATATAGGTTACGATTAAAAAAAAATCTTTTTTGTCTTGAATTTTTTTTTTCAAAAAAATCGTTTTGAAATTTGACACATACACTACCGACATAAAGTTTGGAAACACTCCTAGTATCAATAATTAACAATATTATTTTATCATTAGTACTTATATATTTTATTGAATCGATAACTAGACTATAAAATCAAACTAAATTTTCCTTTATCAAACAAAAACTTAATCCTTAGCAGATTCTAGGCATTCTCTCTTTATTTAAATGTTCAGCGCCAGTTCCTATCCAAGCTTCCTGTAGATATTGCCACAACTGACTGGTGCTCTTTGGCAAACGTTCTTTGGCTTTTCTGTTCAACTCATCCCACAATTTTCCTATAGGCGATAGGTGAAGTTCGAGGGCCACACCATCAGTTCAAGAATACCATTCATTTCTTGTTCTTCCAAAAACGCTTTGCATATTCTAACTGAGTATTTCGGGGCATTATCTTGTTGAAACACGAATGGTTCACCCACAATGCGTGTCCCTGAAGGCAAAGCATGATCATGTTATATCTTCAAATACTGCTCCTTTCTCATGATACCATAAATTTTTACAAGATCCCCGATAATTGCCCCAGTAAAACACCCCCAGACTATAAAGTTACCGCCACCGTGTTTTACTGATGATACTAAGCAATCTTCAGATACTCCGTCGATTAGAGCCTAAAATTTCAAATTTGGGCTCATTCGTCCATAGTACACTATTACACTGTTCCATTGCCCAATATTCATTCTGCTTTGCCCTTCGTAGACGTTTTTTCTTATGTATCGTGTGTAATAATGGGTTTTTAACTGCTGCACAACCGCGCAGACCAGCAGGTGTAAGACGATTTTCCACTGTAGAAATTGATACTTTTTCATATCGCATTTTATTCAACTCCGGGTGATACTCGGTGCTGTAAGTCGACGATTACGTTTGGAAGTTGTTGCTGTAAATCTGTCCTCCAACTTGTTTTAGCGGGGTCTGAGCGGGTTCCTGTTTGTGTACAAATGTGCCCTAAGTACAATTGGCACTTTTCTGGTTTTAGTTTTAAATTATTTTCCCCGAGCCTGGTAAATTTTTTTCGTAATTTGCTGGCATAGTCTTCTAAGTTTTTCCCAAAGACCACAATATCATCTAGATAAACGAAGCAGTCAAATCCTTGAAGACCTATTAAAATATAGTTCATTAGTCTTTAGAATGTGGCGGGAGCTCCCTGCAAGCCAAATGGCATTCGCTTCAATTCATAGTGTCCATTATTAGTGCTGAACGCCGTTTTACACCGGTCTTTTGGTTGAACAAGTACCTGGTGGTAACCACTGGCTACATCCAATGTACTAAAATAACGAGAATGCCCAAGTTGGTCCAGAATATCTTCTATTTGGGGTAAAGGAAAAGATATCCAATAGTTTTTTCGCTCAGTTTCCTGAAGTCTACCACTACTCGCCATTTTCTCTCTCCATCGGGTCCAGCCTTTTTGGGTACCACTACAAGCGGGGAGTTCCAGGAACAATGTCACTGTCCAACATTTCTTTAAGTTGCTCGTTAATTACCTGCCTTTGGGGCTGACTCAGTCGATACATCTTCTGATTGATAGGAGCTTGGTCGGTTAATAGGGGAACCTCGTGGGATAAAGCTTTTGTATAAGTCACTTTGTCCTCTGGTAAATGAAAAACGTCGTAGTCTTGACAAAGTTTTGCTATGGCAGCCTTTTCTTCAGGGTTTATGTGCTCGTATAATGAAAGTGCTTGTTTTAATTTTGCATCCGCATTACATTAACTGAGTCGTTTTTATTTATATAGCTTTTTTGGTTGCGGGTTTTATTATTTTGTGAGGTAATGCAATTCACGTGTTCAAATGTTGCATTTTTAGCTATATTTGTTAGCTGCTCATTGATATTATTTGTTTCGTTTAATTGGCCAATATGGTATCCCTTAATTGTTTCAAGTTTCAGCTCAATATCTGTTAGTGTTATTGGAGAATTCCATAAATTGAGAATACCGACAAATGTTTTAGATAGGCTTATGAGGCAGTTAGCAAGGAAAACTCCTTCATCAATCTCCTGTGCCAAACAAAGCATTTCCTCAGTCAATCATAGTGGGGTATTCACTATATTTTGGGTTCGAGGGCGTATAGTGATGGCCTTCTCTAAAGTTACCCTATACACCCCATTTGTAATACAGTGAGTATCCCTTTCTGGTCAGAGTTACAGCTCACATCCTTATGTTGGCCTTCTAGGTCCGTCACACTTAGCGTCGTCTTAATGGGACTTGCTTCAGTGCCATTCGATGTGACAACTAGAGCCTGATGTCATTGTGCTGTACCTGCCGGGGGCTCCAAAGGAATGAAAAATTCCTTGGGAATGATTGGACCCCGTATGTCACAGTTTCTTGATAGGAGGTCGTTTCCTAATAATCCATCGTTTGGTACTCCATGTACTCTTTCTACCACTTGAAAAGTGCATGTTAGTTTCGAGGCGAGAGTAAAATTGCCTTGCGTGGTTCCAAGGGCTTTACCCTCTCCAAAAGGACTTTGTAGAGTAATTGTTTGTTCTGGATTTATTGGACATGTCTCTTTTATTGACGTCCTTTTGATGATACTTATTTCAGCACCCGTGTCGACAGTTAAATTTGTTTTTGGCTGTTTTCTCATATCTGAAGGTAGTGCGGCTGTCATTAATTTTGTTTTCTTTACATTGTTGGTATTTTTAAATGGTGGTATTTTTTTATGATCAACTTTGGTGTTAAATCCTCGGGGATGGTCGGCTCGACTACCGTTCGTTTCCCTTAGTTTTTCTTCCCATTTCTTTTTCTGGACGCATGTGGTTACAGTATGATTTCTGCGACCGCAGAAGTCACATTTTATTCACACATTGTACACTTTGGCAGTTTCTTTTCGAAGATTTTGCTTTGCAGTCTCTTGGATCATGTCCGTATTCCTTAGAATCTGGACAAAATGGTGTATTTTTTCGACTGTAACAATCAGAATATGCGTGTCCCCCTTTTATTACAGAAACTGCAAATTATCTTTGTATTTCTATTGAATTTGGGTTTTTGTGAGCTCATATTGGCTGTGTTTGGAGCTTGGGGTCGAAAAGGCGTAACCAATGAAATTGAGTTTGGTTTGAAAGAATATGAGGGTTGAATTGGCGTAAATGGGGCATAAGTCTGCATGGAATTTGGTTGGAAATAGAGGACACCTTGTTCCAGTCTCTCCCTACCTAACGCCTTCGGGACTAATTCTTCGAAAATTGTTTTTTCGAGATTAAGTACGTACTGACGGCGAAGGAGATTTCAACGCATCTTTCGCAAAGTCCTCTAATTGCAGAATAGCGATTGTGATAGCTTCTTTGCCGTATTTGATTGCAGCGGCTTTTTTGCAACGTTTAAGTGTTCTTCGTAAACGAGATATAAAAGCTGTTACGGTTTCTGCAGGGGCTTGTCTACAGGTAATCAATTCATTTACCAGCTCTTGATATGTTTCCCTAGGAAGATAAAACTGACTTAATAATTCTTCTGCTTCGTTTAGGGTACGAGGGGCACTCGAGGAAATTAGCTGATAAACCTCACCTCGTAAGCGTGTAGGAAAAATCTGCATGAATGCTTCATGTTCCTGGGTATTCAAGCAATTTCACAATTGTTTAGCACAACTGATAAAAGCCTGAAGCTCAAAAACGAGAGTTGGACTTGGGGTCCCCGAAAAAAAGGGATAATTTTTCCCATTAACTTCGCGACTTGCGAGTAGTCGGCCATATTGCTGGTTTTAAGTATGGATTTTTCTGAGGTTATATCGTGTACAATGGGTTTGTGTCGTAGAGAAAGTGGTGTTTGGAGAGTGTTATGAGTTTCGAAAGATAATTTTAAGTCATGAGACGTAAGGGCTGGTTTGAACGATTGCGATAGGTGTTGAGGACTGGTTTCCTGGTTAAATGAGATTTCACGAAACCTTTGAATTTCTTCTTTGAACTCTTTTGTGATTCTACGAAATTGTTCTACTTTTTCTAGACGTTTGTCGTGTATTTCGTTTAGAGTATCTATTAATTTGATAACTGATGTTAATTCCTGGCTCACAAGGTCTCGTGTGATCCCAAATTTGGTTTCTAATAATGATGATTCCGACTTACTTCTATTTGGTTGTAGTATTCGACCGCTCCTTAATGTTAAACCGGAAGTGCTTTTGCTGGAAGTCAACTGGTGAAACACGTCGTTTTTATTAAAGGGCTTATCAGACATATGGTTCACTTTTTTTTCAAATAGTTTGATTTTAACCTAGTTTTTGTTCATCTTCCTTTGTCTCCACTGATACTTTTTTATCACTTTTAATTGTGTAAAGATTTATTAAAATTATTATTATTATGATTATTTTTCTTTTTAATTGTTTTTATTATTATTTTAACTGGAGTAAGGCGTCCAAGTTGGAGAAGGTTCTCACAAGTGTTAGAAGTAAGGCTGAATAGAGCCGTCTTTCGGCATAAGTTATGAAGAGCTTTGAATGCTGTAAACTTAAAAACCAAAATCACCGCCTGTGCCAATGTTATATTCTTATTTGGGCTGGCTCTATTATTTGAGCCATAAAACCTTATTGCTTCACTCCAACACACTTGGTTTTATCTTCAACCTACTCACACTCTTCCATTGTACTTCAGTTAAAGATATTGTATTTTAAGTGTAATCATACGTTTTTTATTTAATGGTTTTTCGGTTCTATAATTACAGTTTATACATGTTAACTTAATGACTATTGGCCGTCTGCTGTTGTTCCGTTTTGTTGTGCACGTTGCCTCGTTGGTCGGGGGCCACCTGTCCGGCCCTCAAGGTCGGTATTTGCATTTGCTTGCGACGCCGGTACTCCTGCCGCAGTTCACTGACCATGCGCCGGAACTTGATGCGCTCCGGTGCCGTTGTTGCGACCTTGGCAAGTCACTTTGCTTCGCAGGTGAGTTGTCGTAACTGCACCTGCCAGCCTCCACGCAATGCCATTGGTTTGTCCTCTACCACCATGGTATCGAGCGGCTACTTCTGCTGGGCCTGGCATTCAGCGATGCTGATTGGTTTGGGGCCGGCTTGGGGGTCCGCTGCAATGGCCTCTGCCAAACATGGTCCTGGCGGCATGTAGGGCTCTAGGCAAAGAGCCAACCAGAGCACCTAGATATGGAAAGATCTAGACCCATCTTTCTTTCACTTAACCAACCAGACCAAAACCAGACGCAAGGCCAACTGGTTTTTAACCAATCTGTTAGGCAAAGCCAACCAACAGAAAGGTTTTAAGGAAAGTTGTCTAGGCGCAAGGCCAACTAGACAGGACCAGCTGGTTTTCCGAGTTAATGAGTAGCCGAAGCCAACCACTCGAAGCAACTACTGATAGTCGCTTTTATTTTCCCAGCCTGCTTCACTGCTTATATATGTAATTTTTGCTTGCTCAGCATAATTGTCTTTCCCTAAATCGTGACAAAGAATAAATTTATACCTCATTGCCGTTGAGGTTGTTGTCTCCACTGTTATATTTTCTATGAAAACTGTTCTATTTTCTATGAAATCTAGTTTGTTGTTTCCACTATTCTATTTTCTGTTATATTCTAAAAGTTATGTTGTAGTGGACCAATAATGTTCTCTAATCGTTTGAGAAATTCCTATTGTAACAGAAGTGTTTTTTGGCCTACTGCTCCGTTTTCTATCCGATAAACTGCCAGCCTCCCGGTGTTTTGCAAGTGTGTAATGAACTCCTTTCGGCGATATATTGAGTTTTTTTGCAATATCTCTTTCGCACTATCCTTCACTTCGTAAAACAACAATCGCCGATCGTGTTTCAATTGTTAACTTTTTCCTTTTTCCCATTTTGAACACAAAACAAAAGAAATTATTGAAATATTTAATGGTCCAAGTTAAACAACCATAAAACAAAAAAAAAAAAAAATCGCTGTACAAATAATCAACTACTGTTTTTAACTGAGATGACATTTCATACTGTCAACACACAGCAAGCTATGACTCGTGAAAAATTGTTGCGCGGTACTCAGAAAATTCAACAAAGTTATATTAGCTTATCGGGATTTTTATAGGTTTTTGTGACTTTCACCAATATCTTTAAATGAAAACCGCACCAATTATTCAAGATGCAGTACAATAATTTGAAATGATAGTATATTGAACTTTAACATATATAAAATTAGCTATTATCGATTTGTTATAACTTTTAGCAAATTTTCCAGGTGCTTCCATACTTTTTCTCGGTAGTGTATATTTATCAACATTTAAAGTATATCTGTCTCACTGAAACTTGGCTCACTAAAGATATTCTTGATAATGAGACTCTTCCCTCTTACAATGTCTTCAGAGGGGATCGTGATCGCATACACTCTGGGAAATTGGACGGGGGTGGCATACTTGTTGGAGTGAGAAGATCAATTATTTCCAGTTACTGCACTGATTTATATTCTTCCCTTCCAGTAGAAAGTATCGCTGTTTTTGATTCCTTACCATCTGCTATTAAATTATTTATAGTATCTCTGTATGCTCCGTGTAATAGTGCCGTTTATATCTATGACAAAATTTTCACTAAATTGTCTTCATATGGTGACAATTTCAATTCTAAAACTTTCATTTTGATTTGTGGCGATTTCAACCTTCCTAAGTTCTCCTGGAGTACCTTATATTCTGATATCCTCTCCAGTGACAACTTCTCGATTTCACTTTCATCTTTCCTGTCGTCTTGTTCCCTTACACAACTTAACTCCTCACCGAATTTAAACATTAAAATCCTGGATCTTACTAGTATTTCCACAAAACTTCCTAAATCCTCCATCTACTTGGACACTGCTCTCTCGTCTTATGTTGATCCCGAGCCCCACCACCCTCTTCTTCATCTTGTAGTATCTTTCGAGTTAGTACCACATAGAGGGAGCCCAACTCTTATTCGATACAACTTCAACAAAGCTAACTATTTAGCTATGCATAACGAGTTTTGCTCAATCAATTGGTTCTCTTGCGTAATCTGAATATTGAGGACGCGGTACGCAAATTTTATCACTTCCTTAACTGTTTAATACAGCTCATACTCTTGCAGCCCGTCTGAAAAGAAGTAAAGATGCGCCGTGGTTCAATATGAAAATTGCTGCAGTTTTAAAAGCCAAAGATAGGGCTCGCAAAACATTCCGTATCAGTGGTCTCAGTTCAGATTTCCAGAACTTCAGAAATCTAAGAGCCGAAGTAAAAAGACTTGTTGCTGTAGCCCAATTAGAATATCTTAACTATATTGAAGGTTCAATTCATCGTAACCCGACAAAACCATTTTGGGCGTATATTAAGTCGCTAAGAAATGTCAATAACTTGACTGGCTCTATGTACCTGATGGTAACGAAATATTAAATAATGAAGAGATTTGCGAACTATTTGTTCAACATTTTTCTACCTTTTATGCTAAACCGACTTCTTCCTATGTCGAGTATGACCAACAACTTTGGCAAGCAACTTACTTTTCTTTTATTAGTCCAACTGAAATGGAGCTGCTTCTTTATCAGATAGATATAAATTGCAGTAACAATCCGGATGGTATCCCAAATATCTTTGCTAAAAACTCTCTCCTCGTCTTTATGTGTCCCGTTATCTATTTTGTTTAGCAACAGTCTAGCCTCTGGCACTTTTCCTTTTGCTTTTAGCAAGATTCTCGAACGAAAAGTTCATAACAAGTTATGTTGGTAAGTCTAAAAAGTAGTAAGGCTTTTTTTGTCATTTTTCGATTGAATTGAAATGAATTTCTTTTCATTAACGAAGTTTCGCAGGGACCGAAACAAATAGTAGTCTGATGGTGCAAGGTCTGGACTATACGGTGGATGCATCAAAACTTCCCAGCCAAGCTCTGTCAATTTTTTCCGGGTCATCAAAGATTGTGTGGTCTGGCATTGTCATGATGGAAGACAACAACCATTCTATTGATCAATTCTGGCCGGTTTTTTTAAATTGCTTGTTGCTATCTGGTTAATTGCTGACAGTACAGAGCCGAATTGAGTGTTTGGCCAGGTTCTAGCACTTCATGATAAACCATTCCCTTCTAATCCCACCATACACACAGCATAATCTTATTTGGTGTCGATCCTGGCTTTGAAGTCGTTTGTGATGATTCCCCTTTTTTGACTATGATCTTTTTCAAACGATATTCTCGTATCTTACCCATTCTTATCGCCCGTAATGATTTGCTTCAAAAATGGCTCGATTTCGTTGCGTTTTATTAGCAATTCGCAAATGGAAATTCGGTCGATCAAATTTTTTGTCTTAATTCATGCGGCACCCAAACGTCGAGCTTTTTTGTGTATCCAGCCTTACGCAAATAGTTCAAAACTGTTTGCTGATGGATATTCAGTTCCTTAGCAATGACATGGCTGCTTATGTGTCAGTCTTCTTCAAGTTTTTGTAAGATTTCATCGACTTTTGCAGTGATTGGTCGTCCTGAGCGAGGTGCATCTTTGACATCAAAATTTCCAGAACGAAAGCGAGCGAACCATCTCTCGGCTAAAGCTTTTGATAAAGTATGTATCTTGACCGTAGACACCACAAATTTTTTCACGACCCTGCAATGCATTCTCACCTTGATCGTAGTGATATTGTAAAATATAATGAATTTTTATCAGAAATTTAACTGATTTTTAAATGAATACAACTTTTGACACGAATGACGGAACACAAAACTGTCCGTACGAAAATTATAGACTGAAATGTCACCTTTCAAACACTTGTCAGTTTGACTCAATCTGATTAGTATTGCCCGATACATGACAACGAACACCATATAGTGACAAAAAAGGCTCAATGCTTTTTAGACTATCCTTTTATATTTCAAAACGATCAAGACACTCTCATTTTCTTCGGATTTTCATGAAAATTTAAGGAATAGTGTTTTACTCGAATATGTTCAATGAGCCGAGCATCCAGAAAATTTTTTTAACATGAAACAAAATCGCGGCCGTTATGTGCTTATGGACGAAACTCTGCATCTTTTGGATGAATTTGAAAGATTTATTAAACAAGTTATTGGGTGAATAGTTCAAATCATCGATGCATACCATCAGAACATTTTTTTTCGAATCCTAGATGGTTACAAAGCCCTTCTGTTCGACAGTCTCTGATTCGGCGGTGAAAGTCATTGCAGGCGTGATACTTGTCGGCCTCCTTGCTAGAGAGCGCCGCTCTATTTATCTGCGTCGAAACGAGGATGCGAGGGAGATGCTTGTCCACAAAGAGAGACAGCAATCGCTCAACGATTGGCAGCAGTCTTGGGTGAATTGCACGAAGGGAAGGTGGACTGCGCGCCTCATCCTGGATGTGAGACCGTGGCTCAATCGAAGGCATGGTGAGACTGACTTCTATCTGACCCAGCTTTTGAGCAGGCATGGGTGTTTTCAGTCTTGCCTGCACTTACCTGTCGGTATTGCCCAGGAGAGGAAGACAATGACTGCCACACAGTTTTTGCGTGCATAAAATAGGACAGGTTGCGAAGGGCCCTCTACAGGGAGATGAAGAGCTCACCCCGGATAATATAGTCGCGGTGATGCTCAAATTGGTTGACAAATGGAACCAGTTGGCACATTATGTTCGGGCAGTCCTAAAAGATAAAAGGGACTCACAGCAGCTAATGGTGTTGGGGCTGGGGATTGCTTGTGTGGAATTTCCTCTTCTCCTCTCCCCTCCCGCTAGAAGAGAGCAGGTTGAAGGTGCCTAACGGCGTAATAAAACGAGGCGTGGCCCGAAGTAATGTGTCAAACCGTTCCAGGCTGGGTTCTCAGGTTGATAGGGGAGGTGTTTAGTGGGTAGTCCAGTCGTCTTCTTGTGAGCATGGGAGTCCCACACTCTGTGCGTAAATGGCATTTACCTCCCTACCACAAAAAAATGGCTGTAGCTTCCCAAGGGGTTTGCATTTTAGTACAGAACCCTAAAAAAGTATTCATTGGATGAGCTGTAGGGCGGAAACCAGTGGGGAAACCGAGGAAACGATGGTCTGACTTGGTCGACGAAGACAGCTCAGTGCTTCTCAGATTTCGAAATCGGAGGACGCAGCCGATGGACCGAGACAGTTGCAGGCGCTGTTTTGTGGGAAGCGAAGTCCGGATAGAGGCTATAGAAGAAGAAGATGAAGGCTCCATTTTGGTCGTACCTACTTTTGCAGCATTTTGTCCGGTTGAACCAGGTTTTGCAGCTCATCTGCTCTTCCCTTATTTTTGCGCTTCCTCATCCTTCTAGAGCCACCGGTGTGTACTACTCGTATGATCTTACTTTCTCCTGGTGCGAATTCCTGCAACGTATACTACTCGGTATCAGATTCAAAATTGACTCTGTAAGACATTTTGGTATCCACTATTTGAATCCAACAAAGCTTTGCGACTTATTCTAAGTATATTTTTAAGTTCAAATTTTTGATATTTTGTAGTTATGATAATTTTCATAGAAATCGCTTATTTACCCACCCTACACTAAAGTAATTGTATGTTTGTTTAAACATTTGATAAAAAAACACAGAAAAATTGCCCATCCAATCTGGATCTCCTTCCGTTCTTCAAACACATATGTAGAGGATTTGTTATCTGAAATGATTAATTAAAGATACAATTCATCGGAATGCATTCTAGATTTGCCGCATTCAAATAAAGATGTGCAGTCTCCCTTTCCTTATGAATGCAATGAGATGCAGGCAAAACAAAAGAAGTATACAAGTGATTAGCATTCTGTAATTACCTCTCGCTCGACTGTTATTCATCCACCTAATTACACTGCAGCGACAAAACAATTGTTCGGAAACCGATCCAACGTATGTGCTGCATTCATATTCATATGATGTGGATAACGAGTAAGGAACAAGACTCGAAGATAGGCATGCAGTTGCAGTTGCAACTTAAAAGTGCATTTAGCTCAATGATGCAGAGTATGGAAGTATGGAATGGAATATGCATAATTCGCAGCACATAGTGCACATACGGTATTCAAACTGAACGTTTCATAATTTCACATATGCTCTGCATGCTGCATGTTGCTGCTGGTGCTAGCGCTGCTAGCCACACTAGCTCTGGTCGAGTGGCTGCTGTTGCTAGGCGAAGAAGGTGTAGAAGCTTCATACAAGTTGTTGTACAGATGCAGGCAGGGAAGTCGTTGTCAGCAGCCAAACTCTTTGAACACTCTTTGAACCTTTTTCGAGTCTCCCAAGTTTATGTGATGTGTTTGAGTGCCGTTTGAATGCAATTTATAGGGGAGATATATGGCGTTTGGATACAGCTAGCATCGTGCGGTGACATTACCTTATAGTGGCTTTAGTCGTTAGGTATTTTGCAAGAGGCAACTCTTGTAATGTGAAAAGAAAAGCGTCGAGTAGCGAATGAGAGTTTGGAAAAGTAAAAGATATACTCGTAAGTAGCGTATTTGGTGTATGTTGGAGTGGCAGCAGCAGCAGCACCAGCTCCACTAGCAGCTTTAACGCGTGAGAGGTTAGTGAACTTATCGCACGACACATGTCTAGTACATTTGCATAATTTTATGGAATTTTCGTGGGAATAAACGCATTGAATTTTATTCCATGGTCTGCCACGGTCGTCAACGTTATATCAACAGATAGTCGCGACAATGTCATCTCTATGTTGCTAAACAGCTGCCACATTATATGGTGATTTCCAAATGTGGTAATGAGGTATGAAGAGTTGCCGTTTGATTTAATGGCATAGTGGCCGAATTTTGCATACAATTGGAAGCGTTTGAATTGTTCGTCGAATTAGGATTTACTTTGGAAAAATTAACAATACTCTATGGGTTTCCCTAGGTGTATCTTTGTCCAAACGTATTTCGGTTCAATACAGCTATTTTGTGCACACACAAACTATAAAAACGATTGTAATCAGTTTTTTAAAAAGGTTTATATCGTAAAATTATGAATATCGTCGGTGGTCCATGCCCGATTTCGGAGAAGAGTCGTGTTAACATTTTAGCATGATTTTTGGCTTTCTGCTGATTTTTTCCATTTTCAGAGCATTTCGGGAACAAATTTTGGTGTCCTATATATTCGTGTTCTCCAAACATTTTCTTCTCCGCACTTGCCAGTGATTTTTGAAGTACAGTCAAATTATAAAATTGAGAACGAGACTAAACATGTATTTTCCTATAAATAGGCTAATTGGTCACATTTTAGGGAGAAATTGAACAACAGCTTTATTTTGACTCCATTAATTCAGTGGATAAAATAAATAACGAAATACAGCGCATAAATGAAATCATTTGGAAGGCAGCAGAAACTAGCGTTCCTAAAAAGAAATCAGGGTACAATTATTGCAGTTCGATGCTGAAACGCTCAAGCTAATAAAAATGCGGAATTCCCTAAGACAACAATGGCAGCGAACACGAGACAAAGTCACGAAAACTGGGGTTAATAGCCTTACATCCGCTATTCGCTTGAGAATAACGACGCTACGAAATAATAACCGGAATGCAACACTAAATGCACTCAAATATAATTCTCAAGCGTTATGGAAACTTAATCGGAGAATCAAAGGCACTGCAAATGGTATCCCTTATCCGCTTAAAAATACCAATGGTGATCAGACCTTTTCCAATGAGGGAAAGCGAAACTTCTTGCTGACACCTTCGCTCGCCACCATAATATTACCATAGGTGTATCCAGTGACATTACATATATAATGGTAAATGCATCTACCGAAGCACTTCCGACGCCGACAACTGTTCCCATTACCGACAAAATTAAGCCTAGAGAAATAATCAAAATTCTCCAAAGTCTAAAAACAAGAAAAGCCCCTGGTATTGATCATTTACCGAACATTGTTTTAAAAAATCTCCCTCAAAAAGTAACTAAAGCTCTTTGTCATATTTTCAACGCTTGTTTCGAGCACTTTTACTTCCCAGTTGCATGGAAGCATGCAGTCGTTATTCCGCTGCGTAAATCTGGTAGGGACTCACATATTCCTTCTAATTATAGACCAATAAGTCTATTGGCGATTCTGGGTAAGCTTCTCGAAAGGTTAATCTTGAATCGATTAACCGATTTTATAGAAAGTCATGATATCTTCCCGAACTTCCAATTTGGCTTTCAAAATCGGTACTCAACCGACTTGCAACTCTGTCGTGTATCGACAGACATTAAAAGAGGCTCTATGGTAAAAGTTCTCGGTAGAGATGATCTCTCTAAAGACTTTCGACACAGTGTGGTATCGAGCACTTCTCTGTAAATTAATTAAGTTTGAATTTCCTCCTTATTTAATAAACTCGATCAGGTCATTCCTTAGCGACAGAATATTTTATGTGAAGATTCGTGAGTCTTGTTCAAATGTTCGCAACATTCCAGCTGGAGTTCCTCAAGGACTATGTCTTAATCCAACGCTGTTTAATATATTCACATCAGACATACCAGTGCAGAATAACCGCCAAATTGCCATGTTTGCAGATGACACCTGTTTTTACACAATTTCGTTAGACCCTTTAGAAATCAGACTGAACTTGGAAAACATGCTTGAAAATATTTTTCAATATTTTCATGGGTGGAAATTAAAAATCAATATTGGCGAAACTAAGGCAATGTACTTTACAAAGAAAAGGAGTCCTAGAAACCTGTCAGATAGATGTCTTAACTTTTAAGGAACAGAAATCTAATGGTATGAACAAATTACCTATTTAACATTCAGGGACCACATTGAATCCGTATGTACAAAAGTCTCTCAAACTATACGTGCTTTATATCCGCTACTGAACCGAAGATCGTTCCTAAATTTTAAAAATAAAATCCTTTTAATTAAAATGGTGATCCAGCTTATCATGCTATACGGACCTCCTGCGTGGGGCTCATGTGCAAGTTATCTGAAAGCAATGCTTCAGGTCATGCAAAACAGATGTCTTAAAGTGATTCTAGACAAACCTTTTTACTTTTCTAACAAAAATGCATTCATCCGCTAGAGTTAGTCATGTGGAAAATCTCGTGACTAGATGGAGAGAAAAACTTATTGCTAAAGCTCTGGCTACTCCTAACACATAAATTCAATCGATAAATGATAACGAATGACAGCCATCGCGCCTTCGTAGCCTCTTCAGCGTTGTCTAAATTGGTTAAGTTTATTTTTAAGTTTTAGTCTGAAGAGTTAAGTTACTTTTAAGTTGAAATAAGGTTTTTTGTTAAAATTATTCCCTTCGAAAATGTAAATTTAAAAAAAGCGCTAAAATTAAAATCATTCTGTAATGCTAAAGGAACTTTACTATGGCAGTGATGAATGTAGATTCAGGTCTCCGAATAACTTTTTTCTAGAATTGTATAACAAAATATCAATAAAGATTATTATTATTATGCATCAATATTTTAGTCTATACGTCAGCCTTAAAATTGACCTACGCAGCATTAAAATTTATGTTCCATCCAGATTAACCAGAAGCAAAAATTAGCAGGCACAATGTTTATTTTAAAATATTTTGAACGTTTTGACCATAGTACATTCACATAGTATCCACACCTGCGATTTACCCTGCGTTGCACATTTTCTGAATTTTCCCAGGGGCCGGTTAGCTTAGCCGGGGCACTTCAGCTGAGCCGAGGCCTGTCGTATTCAAAAAACAAAACAAAAAGCAAATAACATTTCCGACGCACGTGTTCTTTTACGCATTTCAGAACATTTTAGTGCTGCCAGATCCTAATAAAAGACTAAAAGATTGCATAGAACGATTTTTTTTTCTGCAAAGTTATTGTTTTTTGAGATCTGGTAATCCTGAAATTTCTCATCGAAGCACACACGCGCCAATCCTGCTACCGAAGGCTTATGGTCGCTTTTCGGCTTGTGTTCGGATTTTTTCGAAGGGAAGATTGAGTGTGGATACTATGTGAGTATACTATGGTTTTGACCTCCTTGATTCCAGAATTTTTTTCCGATATCTATCAAAAATTAAGTTTTATGGTATATTAGGTGCTCGTGTATGTCCAAAAAATACAAGAAAATTATGACTACTAAAATTTATTTCAAATCAAAACGCAAAATCAATAATGAAATAATAAGTATTTATTCGTTAGATATAGGGTCTTACATGTTTCACTTAGTGTAAATAAGGAATTAACATGAATTAGTATTTTAATACGTAACAAAAATTAGTTTTGGTATATAAATTTCTCACTAATGCAACAAAACGTAAAAAACTAGCTCTGGATGGATCTTCTTACTAACTATGATAACTGTAAAATCAAATTAGCTTCTCACAAACCATAATCATCACACAACGTTAAAAACTTCTTTAAACATTAAAAACTATTTCTTGCAAGCTAAAAAAATGCCTACATAAAAATATATTGCATTTAGTGCAAGCATTTCGGATTGCGGCATCTTTTTTGAGTGTCACTATAATCAACCAGATGTTTAGCCTTATGATATCTTACTACCATTGTAGGTACCTATAGGTTTCGTCAATACTTTTCTTTTTTTATGCTTAGGCTGCAATTCTTCTTGATCGTTGAGACTTTCTGAATCTGATGACAAAGTATTTTCCTCTATTAGACTGGCACCTAAATCCAGTTTGACAATGCATGATAGTGGTATTTTATGTTTGTTGACTCTTGTTTCAGTATCTCTGAGTTTATAAAGAAGCCAGGTATTGTTTACTCCCAAATCGAACATGTGGGATATAAAACGTACTGTCCATTCTTTGGTTCGTGATCTGGAGGGGCATACAGACAGCATGCAATCAGTCACGTCAACTCCGCCCATATATTGATTGTATGATTTGACAGTTTCTGGCCTACATACTAATTCGTAGGTTTTTTTCCTAGACCATCTACGGCATAGGTCTTCTTTTTCACGTTCGTTCTCGGATTCGTCCTCTCTCTACTAAAGAAGATTGCAGAAAGACCTCTGATCGTGAGTTCGTTTCTTCATCTGAGGAGCTCAATGATGACGTACTTGATTCCCTGTCTTCTTCAGGTCTTGCCGTAGAAGTGATATCGTCATTTTCATCTATTTCGTAGAGATTTTTGTCCGATTCCTCAAGAAGTCGGATGATTTCATCTTCCCGTAAAGCTATAAGAAAGATTCATTTGAGAACCAATGTCATTAATATATGACATAAACATCAGTTACTGATTCAAATGGAAAGAATAGATGAAAATTTGAAGAAATAATGTTTTATTTGTTACCAATCGGAATCAAGCTAAACGAGCATGAAAAATAAAATAATTCTATTGCGATTTTCAAATAACTTACCGTGCTTGCCTGAAAGGCGATCCATTTTCCTAGCTGAGTTCGAAAGAAATGCTTATTTGATGTGAATGTCAATCTCAAAATTATGTTTGAATTAGTGTTGCCAGTTCACAAAGCTTACAAAGCTACCATAAAACGATTAGTTTTGGAGCTTGTCGTTAGTAACAATTTTTCATTCTCTATGTAATGTAGGTATGACGCTAGCAACCAGAAGGTTAAAGAGATATTGTATTTATAAATTTCGTAAAATTCCAGGCAGGTTTAAATACCAACGAGCAAAACCTCAGGAAACTTTTACCCATACCTGACTACAGATTTTTCCTTCAAGAATTTTTTGTCAGAAAATGTGAAATCATTATGAAAATCGGTATCATTAACGTGGTGCTAATTTCGACTTCTAAGCTATTTGCTTTGTGTTACTCATATAGGTCTACCGCATCGATTTTGTTTTTATATTTTCGAATTACATGTATCCAATCGCGAGGGGAGGGCAGACATTTTATATATATTTCCCCTCTCCTGCACTCCATGAAGCCGTTAACACTGTTTTAAGACCTTTCTCGGAATTTCTCATCAAAACCCTTAAATTTGACATCCCACACGACGGTAAAAAAAATTGATAATGCTCCCTTTCCGATATGGAGGGGACCCTCCCTTAGAGACTGTTGAAATATTCATTGATACCCAAACTTTTAAGGGGTCATACCTTTTGTTCTACGCATTAAATTTGGTGTCTGCAGCTGCGATAGTTAGTGGTCTGACACACAGACAGACGAACAAACAGACAAAGCCGATTTCAATATGTTTTTGTAACTAGTACGAGACCCTAAAAAAAGAAGCCAAAGGAAACAAACATTCATTCCAGGGAAGACCTTCTTCTTTTATCAAATTCCAAAAAGGATGAGCGAAGTATACAATAATTAAGTGCTTGAGGTTTGTGCATTGTTTTATCAAAAAATTAATCATAACCCGATAACTGTGCGACCTCATTCTTAGCCATGAACTCAACTACAGCTGAACCAGCCGTCTATCCCTAAAGATAAAAGTATCTGCAAAGAAAACCATTTCAACTCAATCCTTCTTAGTCGTTTGGATTAAATAAATTTACTGTATATAACGTATATTCCGCTACAAATGTGATCGGAGGTTATACATTAAAAAAAAAGACGGTATCTGGCAAAAGTCCTTGACGTTTTAAAAATCAACATATACCACTCGCAATTCCATAATGTACGTATATGCTCGTACATGTTACTGAAACAGATAACAAATTTTCAGAGATTATGCCACTAATGCTTAATGTTTGCAAAGACTGAGTAAATAGAGTATAATTTTTTCCGCTGAAGGTAATATTGAATCTTGGTATATACTAATGTAAGTTTAATTTCGAGCGATTTCAGTGGGAATAAACTTAAAATTAAAAACACAGGAATATTGAATCCGTGCGTTGCTATCTAGTAGCCTGACCAAAATAATATTGTGTATAATATGCTTAAGGGTGAAATAAAAAATTTTATATCATCTTATTTTCAAGACTAATTTAAAGTCCCGCACATTTATTATGCCAAACATATTTTAGTCAATTATTCTTTATTTGATATCCGCAGGCCAATTCTCTTTTTTCTTGAAAAGCCGTCGGGCTTTGCTTTGTCGTGTAAGCAGACGTGTTTCGACTCCTTTGAGTGATCTTCAGTGTCTAAAGGATGTGTGGAAGGAAATGACCTTATGTAGGTGTAGGATGGGTTAAATAGGTAATTTCTAAATTAGGTCAGGTAGAGGGATATCAAGTTTTTAATTTGGATCGTTGGATGTCCGTCTGATTTTTATTTATTTTTTTTGGGCTCGGTTTTTTCACCTTCTCTGGAAGATTGTTATATATACGCCGAGCATCATTCGTGGCATCGTTCTTTAGTCGATCAGTTCTGGCGTAAGGTATTAAAAAATTGCCCGCTTTGCTTGAATTATATGGATTTATTTGTGATGCGTTTCTAAAGGGGTTTTGTTCCTATTATCTGGATATTAAACATTAGATGATAAACTGAGCTTTCTCTATAGTAATGATTTGACCGATTGTGAATGCATTGGTCCGTTGATACACAAGTCTTGTTGGAGTGAGAATTGGAAGATTTAGAATATTTTTATAGGCTTTAGTTAGCATCCTGGATATAATATTAAGATTTCGCTTTGACAATTGACTCCAAATGACAACTTCATAATGTAACTTTGTTAGTACAAATGCATATAACACGAGTTTCTTGATATGCATTGGAAGATCTCCATATCTTCTCAACATTCCTATCATTGGCGCTAGTTGTCTCCTCAAATTATTTATGAGTGGCAATCATTTCAAACGATGATCCCGCTGGCTAACCAGCGAAACAGAAACAAACTATTAGCTGCAAAAATTGCAGAACTAGTTCTACTGTTGAAAAATGAGGCTAAGACAAACGGGAAACCTAAGAAAGACAGCCATCAGGTGACAAACTGAAAGGTGAGGATGTCTTCACTTCCAAAGTCTTGTTCCTCATTTGAAAATTCAGAAAATGAGATGGAAGTTGACTGCATGAGTAGCAGTAAAGATAAAGAGGATGATATTTTCCGTGCCCTTCCACCATCAAAACCAGATACGACATTTACAGACATGGCCATTCCATCAAAACCAAAACCAACACTGCCGAATACTACAAACACACAACTCGCACCACAAAGACAAGATCCCAAAACAGGTACCAACCATTCTTCGAGAGCCCACAAAATAGTTCCTAATACTTGGTATTATTAAAACACAAAACATCATACAAATTATACCAGCAATACCCACAGATCACAAACAACTGACTAAAGCACTAACAGACAACGAAATATAATACCACACTTACATACTTCCGGAGAATAGACAGCTGAATGTTGTCTCAGTCGAAGAAATCAAGGAAGACTTACAGTCTCAGGGCTTCAATCCTATAGAAGTCTACTATATCAAAATGAGGGAAGGTCTTTCTAGGGTAGCCAAGATTCTCTTCCCTAAATCTGAAACGAACATTTATAATATTAAATCTGTTTGCCACCTTATGTGCATCGTGGAGGCACAGCGTCCTCGCACGGGCCAGAGTATGTGCCACAATTGCCAACAGTTTAGACATTCTTCTGGAAACTGTCATGCACAATCTCGATGCGTTAAATGCGATTTGCTTGACCATTTCTCGGAGTGTACGAAGAATATTGAGGAGAAGCCAAAATATGTCAACTGTGGCCGAGAACATGTAGCAAGCTACGGAGGTTGTCCCAGGAATCCAAAGAAAGTGAGAAGATCGTTCACGCAGGTCGCTGCGGCCCAACCCACACAACTAGCACAAAAACAAACAACCATGACACAGACACTTCCACGCACACAAAATCTACCTCAAAATGTGGACCAAATATTCCAAAATATGATGCAAGAGATGATGACAAACATGATTAAAACCATGTCCGCTGCATCTCAGAATGTCGTCAACACTAAACACTAATGAGCTCAATGAACCACGTTTCAATTCTGACGTAGAATGCGAATTCCTTGCTCCAGCCTACTGGTGGACTACAACAATTTGTATTTGATCATAAATTCGGCATCATCATGATCCAAGAAACCTTTCTTAAGCCCGGGAGGCAATTCCGCATCCCTAATCACATTATGTACAGAAATGACAGAATGACGGGTAGTGGAGGCGTTACGGCCATTCTTGTGAGACGAAACGTGAGGTATTATCTCATCAATAAACCCACACTTCAAAAACTAGAAGCCACAACAATCAAGGTGCAAACTGATTTTCTAGAGTTCATTGTCATTTCTGCTTACAATCTTCCAGGAAATATAAATTTCTCAAGTGATCCTAGAGCACTTGCTTCATTTGAAGGCCCTATCTTCATCGTAGGAAATCTAAATACCTACCACCGCCTATAGGGAGCTGAGAGAAGCAATAAAGCTGGGACCGAGCTCAATACATTTCATACAAAATGTTCGGTTAAATGTCCTCGACGAACTGTCATCCGACCACAAACCAGTCCTCTTCCTCATAGAAAACATCTTCATTGATGCTCCTATGCAAGAAAAAAAAAACTACAAACTAGCAAGCGTTTAAAGTCGCATTGGCCGCCCACCCCGTCCGTGTTGACGCTGTCCGTGGTGAAACAGCGGTCGAGTGCCCACTCTTCACACAGCTGGAACTGGAGGAGGCAGTCCTCTCCCTGAAAGCGAGGAAGGCTCCAGGTCCAGATGGTGTTCTAGCTGAGGTTTTGAAGCTCGTCTATCACCATTGTCCTGACTTGCTGCTCAGCCAATTCAACGCTTGTCTACGGGACGGGGTTTTCCCGGTACGATGGAAGGTGGCGAGGCTTGTACTGATCAGCAAGGGGAAGGGAAATCCCGAATCGCCGTCTGCATACCGCCCGTTATGCATGCTAGACACGGCTGGGAAAGTGCTAGAGAAACTCATCAAGGGAAGACTCACTGACGCGATTCGTGCTGCTGGGGACCTATCTCCTCGGCAGTACGGCTTTAGAGCAGGACGTTCTACCATTGATGCGATTGCAGAGGTGGTGAACGCGGTCCAAAAGGCAGAGGCATGTAGTCGCACCAAGCGACGGATCGTCCTGTTGGTGACACTCGACGTCAGGAATGCCTTCAACTCCGCTAGATGGGTGGATATTCTGGACACGCTGGAAAACTCTTTTCAAGTTCCAGAATATCTAATGCGGCTTTTGAGGAACTACCTAAAAGACCGAAGCCTGCTCTACGACACGACACAGGGCCAACGAAGGATGGAAATTACATCGGGTGTTGCTCAGGGATCTATCCTTGGTCCGGACCTGTGGAACGTGTCTTACGACGGGCTACTGAGACTTGAGATGCCAGATGAGTCGCGCTTGGTCGGCTATGCGGATGATGTTGCGGCACTGGTCGCCGGACGCACCGTTGAACAAGCGCAACTTAGGCTAGGTATGCTAATGCGCCGAGTGAGGGACTGGATGACTGCTCGCGTGCTCAGTTTAGCACTGGAAAAAACCGAAGTGCTCATCTTGACAAAAAAGAGAATCCCTAGAGTAAGGATGATCAGTATTGGAGATATACAGGTCGAATCGAAGCCAGCGGTGAAGTACCTAGGGCTACTGATCGACTCGAAGATGAGTTTCTCTGAGCAAATCAGGGCAACGGCTTAGAAGGCTGCTTCGGGAATATCGGCCCTGAGTCGACTTATGGCCAACGTAGGAGGACCCAGCCCATCAAGAAGACGCCTCTTATTGAGTGCTGTAGGGTCAGTGCTACTGTACGGAGCAGAGGTATGGGGCGACGCTCTCAGCAAGGAGGTATACCGAAAACGATTGGCACAGGTACAGAGAAGAGGGGCACTGAGAATTGCATCTTCGTATCCAACAGTCTCTGATTCGGCGGGGAGAGTGATTGCAGGTGTGATACCTGTCGCCCTCCTTGCTAGAGAGCGCCGCGCTATTTACCTGCGCCGAAACGAGGATGCGAGGGAAATGGTTGTCCACGAGGAGAGACAACGCTCACTCAACGATTGGCAGCAGTCTTGGGTGAATTGCACGAAGGGAAGGAGGACTGCGCGCCTCATCCCGGATGTGAGACCGTGGCTAAATTGAAAGCATGGTGAGACTGACTTCTATCTGACCCAGCTTTTGAGCGGGCATGGGTGTTTTCAGTCTTACCTGCACAAAATCGGTAAGTCACGGTCTCCCGATTGTCGGTTTTGCCCAGGAGAGGAGGACAATGCCTGTCACACATTTTTTGCTTGTACCAAATGGGCCAGGCTGCGAAGGGAACTCTACAGGGAGATGGGAGAGCTCACCCCGGATAATATAGTTGCGGTGATGCTCGAATCGGTTGACAAATGGAACCAGGTGGCACATTATGCTCGGGCAGTCCTGGGCCTGGGGGATCGCTCTTCTGGCATTTCCTCTTCCCCTCTCCCCTCCCGCTAGGAAAGGGACTTCCCAGCTTGAAGGCGCCCCACGGCGTAACAAAACGAGACCTGGCCCGAAGAAATGTGTCAAACGGTTCCAGGCTAGGTTCTCAGATTGACAGGGGAGGTGTTTAGTGGGTAGTCCAAGGGTATCCTCCATGGGAGTCCCACACTGCCAGAGACTCGGCGGGCGTAAATGCCTTCACCTCCCTACCACAAAAAAAAAGGTCGCATTGGCCAATGAAACTGATTTCAATCACCTGAAACCGACAACATCATTGAAAACGTAACTCAGAAAATTTTACAGGCAAAAGAGGCCGATGCGGTCATAACTCCGAGAAAGGAAACGAATCCCTATGAACTCCCTCAGAACATCAAACAACTGATAAGGAGAAGGAATCAAGTTCGGAAGACAGCTAGGTATACAGGTGACCCTAGACTACATATAAATGCTACGCGGATGACAAATGAAATCCGTGCTAAAATAAAGGTACTCCGAAATGAGCAATGGGAGAGCTTTTTGCAGAGTCTTGAGCCTGGGTGTGGTCGTTTCTGAAAAATGTCCAAATGCTTTCGGATAAAAAAACAAAATTGTGGTACCGCCTATTCGTGGTCCGAATGGGATGCAGTTCTAAGATGCGAATAAGGCTGAAGAATTTGCAGATTCTCTAGAAATGCGATCTGGCGAAAATTCTTCAGACCAGGAGGACTTTGAAACTGAAGAAAGAAATGCTCATTTACGAACAGATTATACGACCGACGCTACTATACTGTAGTGCTGCTTTCTACCAGACGACATTGGTTAACAAAAAAGCACACAGGTCTCCCAAAATATAATTATACGAAAGATCTTAAAAATTCCATGGTACATAAGAAACACTGACATCTACAAGGACCTAAGACTTTTGAGCCAGTTGAAAAATACTCGTAGGTACGTGACAAGGCACTGAAACTCTTTGACGCAATTGACAACCATACTAATAGTACCCTGGTATTTCTTCGAACTTTACGAAATAGGGATGATTGAAGGTTCCCCATTATCCGCCAAATAACGCTGTAAAAATTATTTCTTAAAATCATATGACTGAAAAAGGCTCAGGAAGGCAGATGGGTACTGAAGTACTCACAGATACGAGGGAGTTAAGGTGCTAAATCGCACTAACTCCACACCTCACACATTCCTTCGCATTTTGATGTTATATTGTTGTATTTTTGGTTCTTAAGGCATCTCGTAATTTTAGAATCTTCCTTCACAAAATGTGACCCATAATCTATGTTGACGTATCTGTCAACTAATCTTTTACACATGCTTTCATTACCTCAATAATGTGTAACTATTTCCCGTTGTTTGTCTGTCTATCATGAATAAGCTCCATTTTTTCTCTTTCCCCAACATCAGGGTTTTGTGCCTGTATTTCATTTCGTAGCTCCTCATTTGTAAATTGATTACCCAGCCCATTAATAACTAGACTGGGCTGCCGCATTCTTTTCTCAGTAATGTCACACTTGTCCTACATGATATCCTTGGTTAGTCTGTATAGCTTAGAAGTGTTGGCATTGGGCGTTATTTTAATTATTGCACCACCATTGCGAATAGACCTTAGCAGTTGAAGAGGAATCTTTCAATTCAACCGTCTTATCCTCAACTTAAAATCGGTTTTATCTGATGACGAATGCTTTTTTGGCTTAATTATAATCCCTTTCAGGGGCGTGGCATTTTAGCGAAGCTATATATGCAAAATGGATAAAGATGTGTGGGTATTGTGGGTTCGATTACGTTACTCGAATGCGGCAGTGGTAATTGGGGATGAAAGGATTGCGGGATTGAGTGGTTGGATTTGGGGGGAGGGTCAGTGTTAGGCTTGCCAAGAGAGTGGAGTTCTTTTGCGGTTTTGGAAAGTTTTTGAGTGGAATTCGGGGAATGAAAGTCTTGATCGGGAGTCGAATTCGGCAGTCTAGGAAATTAATTGAATAAATTAAAATAAAGTTGAATTTTAGCGGCGAAAAAAAAAACAGTTGAGTTGGATAGGAGATTACTTGAAAAAGGAAAGAGAACTAAAAAGTTTGTCGGACTAGTCAAAACTAAGAAAATATTGAAAAAAATACTGCAGCGGAACAGTTTTGTCCTAGTGATTGTTGTTCGCAAAAAATAATTAGTGTGAACAAGAAGTGGAGACAAAAAAAAAACTACATTGAAATCGTGTGAATTGTGATTGAGTTCATCACATCCTGATCATACTTGTACCGTGAAAATATATCTTTCAAATTTTCATGTGTGAAGCAAAAGGTTGCATAAAAAAGGGTTATTGCAATAAATCGATAAGCCATCTTCGCACGCCAGAAGTTGTGGATTCCGTTATCTCCGATTTTGTTCCTTTTAATGCAAGTTTCGGCTCGAATCGCCGAGTGGGTTTGAATTTACATACAAATTGAATAACTTGTGCGGCAGAAGTATTAGGTGAACTTATCTAACTAAAACAATGCTGAAATTAATCGGAATGCACGGGTGGATTAAATATTAGGATGAAGTCGACCCCACCTCTTTTTTTGTGTCCTTCGCCAAGCGCTCTGAGATCCACATAAAAAGAAAAAGTAAGCAAATGATTAATATTTTTCTTATTTTGACTTTCTTTTATCTGTTGCGTATCATGGTTTATTGTAATTTGGTTTTGGTTAAAATTTTATTTATTTGAACAATAATTATTAGGGGTCTGTTTTGATTTGTATCAGTAAATTGTTGCATTTGCTGTGGAAATTACGTTTTGCTAAAATATAACGGCCATGGTTTACTTAAAATACATATTTTTCATTTCTTAAAATGACCTCCCCCTTTCCCGTCCTTTCCCCTTCGTGTTAGTTTTTATGTGTAGGGTGCCTCAGCATGAGCAGAGGATGTCCGGTAACACCCGCTACACGAGTCAGCGTTAGCCGGCCTCAGAGTGCCACCCCGGGTTACGCACCTATAAATTAATGCCTGCTATAAATAAATGTCTGCAACTGCGGTGACTTCCGTGGATGTTACAGTATATACGTGACGCCTGCAATTATTCATCAAGTTGCTTCTCGCACCGTAATCCAGTCATGGGAAACAATGTATCTAGTAATTTTATAATTGGTAACACAATTAACTGACCGAAAATGCGGCCGCTACGTGTGGAATTGACCTTGTGCCTCCCCACTGTCGAAGTGCTATTGCAGCGCCTTATACCATGGACCAGATGGCCAAAAGATTTTATAATTTGGTGAATGTGATGAAACGCACATCTCCCTGGTTCAGTAGGTAGGGATCAATGGCATTACCGTTCAGCGCCGATAGCAAAAATTCATAACTTCCTAATACCTTAGTATATACAAGGTGGGCCAGAAAGGCGTACGATTTTAAAAACACTCTTGCGTTTGAAGCTTTAGAGAGGGGACTGCGCGGGTGGTGGGGTTAAGTAGCTCGGTTCTCGGAAATTTAGTCGCGATGGATCACTTCACCGGAGCGCAACGTGCATTCTGCATTAAACATTATTAAAAATCACAATTCGTGCGCTATTGTTCGGCGTTTATTTCGGCGTGAGTTTGAATTACATGACCTAAATCAGTGTCCGAAAGAAAGTGTGATTCGATCGTGGGTCAGAAAGTTCGAAAAGATTGGTTCGACTCTCAAACAGAAGCCTGCAGGACGCCCAAGGTCAACAAGAACGGAATTATCGGACCCTACTTCTTCGAAAAAACAAGGCCAATCTGTCACTGTAAATTCTGACCGATACATAGCCATGTTAAGGGATTTTTTCTTTCCACAACTGCAACAATTTGAAGCCTATAATCGTGTGACATGGTTTCAACAAGATGGCGCGACATGCCATACAGCTAATGCCTCTTTGGCGGTCGTAAACGAGATGTTTGCTGGGAAACTGATATCGCGCCGAGGTGACATTGCATGGCCTCCTAGAAGTCCGGATCTGACGCCACCGGACTTTTTTTTGTGGGGATACCTAAAAAGTAGAGTCTACACCAATAACCCAGCCACGATTAACCAGTTGAAGACCAATATCCGGGAAGAAATGGCAGCTATTCCCCGTGCAATGTGCCAGCGAGTTTTTACCAATTTGAGGGTCAGATTCGAAGAATGTTTGCAGCGGGATGGTGCACACCTGGATGACGTTATTTTTAAGAAATGAATTTCCCAGATGTCAATTTTTATAGAAATAAAAATTTGTATGTGAATTGTACTCAGTTTTTTTTTAATGATTTTTTCAAATTCGCAATTCTTTCTGGCCCACCCTGTATTAGCAGGTCATGAAATCCAACGGGTGGGTTTGCATCCAGAGATGGCATACAATTGCACTTAATAATCTCAGCTTGCGTTGTATTTATGTAGAAATGATTTTCTTAAAATTAAAATATTGAGAAGATAACTTTGAAATTGATAATTGGCATTCGGAATCAAAGCCTCGAATATTCTACAGAAATTGGTAATTTTTGCTCACATCCTAGCAGGAAAGCTAAGTCATAAAAAAAGAAAATGGTGTAGCCATTGAAAAAATTTTGCTGACAGACAATCTATGCAAATTGTATCTGATAAGACATTCTATAGCATCAAAAATACTTTGTGATTTTTTTCTCTTCAGTTATAGTTAAATTTCGTCACGTGATTGCTCTTTGCATAATTTATCTTAAAAACTAGTATCACCATTCGATGCTTATCAAAAGAATTTTTTTTTCCATTAAACTGGCCTTCAAGTCGAACGAGATAAATGAGGAAATCATCGTCCAATGCATTGAGTTCACACATAAAGAAAAAGTTCACCAAAGCTCACATGTCCATCCTCTCAACTTGAGACAAGACTTGCGCGCGCTGTAACGTTTTATCTTCTGCAATTGTTGCATTTTACCGGTTTATCGAAGAAACTGATGTTGATGATGATATGTAAGACCACGGGAGGTAACAAGACAGGAGGCTAGAATCGGGTGGACCTCGCGACTTGACAACAACCTCAATGTAACGGCACGTCACATCATTGGGCCGCATGAGATGAAGCAAGTTAAAGAGCCGTAACCTGAAATGCAACGCAAGAAAACTTTAAGAAAGAAAAAATGCACTTGAAAGGCAGTTGCAACTGCAATTCAAATGGAAAAATAGCAAAAGAAATGTACAAAGAAGAAATGAACGCATGCAAGTGGATACACTTATGATGCTGTATGAGTACATAGTATCTATGTACAGGCATATGTGCATTGATATGAGCATGTGTCGTTATAAATTTATACTTAAATATGGATTTGTCCCATATTTATTCATGTTTTAGAAATGTTTACTAATGCGTCAATTTTTCTGCAGATTTGGATAAAAGCATGCCAGAGGCGAGGATTATCCAGAAATTGCTATGAGTATTTTGGAAAGCTTCGTGCTACTTTTGGTAGGGAGGGTTTAAAATTAATTCTACGGATATGTTTCTGGGAAAACATTTTGTTTATTAATTTTAAGGACTTTGTTAAACGAATTTTGCAAAACCTGTTGGATGCTTGACTAGCCCATCCAGTTATTATTAGGTAGAAAACTGATGAAGAGGTCTCGAAACAACTGTCTGATTAATTTTTGAAAAAAATGCAATAATAATTTTTGGTTTCTAATAGGGGACGTAATTTTTTTCAAAGGGTTGAGCGGTGTTCACCAATCGGTGAAGGCGATTTATAAATTTCTTTGACTCGAAAGCTAACTGAATTGGGTATCTGATGAAAGGTCTTAAAAATAAGAGCCATAAAATATACATATATCGAATATCGAATAATGCAAAGCGTGGTACTGATCACATAACCTCCTCGAGTGCCAATAATTTCGATCAAGATCAGATACTCTGTTTCTAAGCGAAGGCCCGAAAGGGGCTGTAGTACTAAAGCAAAAAAAAAAAAAAATGCAGAAGGGATCAAAAAACTTGTTCTAAACCCTAACTTTCATAGACCTTTTGGTGGGACCGCTCGCTCTGCTGCTTACTCAACTTGTTCCTAAGTGTAACTGCTTTTCATTCGTCTTACTTCGAAATAGGGTGCAATCAATTTAAGTCATCGAATTTAATCTTGTGACCTCAAGAGAAAAAAAAATTAACAATCATACTGTCCAAACCACCATCTTTTTCACAGTAAATTTTTAAATTTAAACCCTTCAAAATCAAGCATGAAAACCATCTTTCTCCCGACCTGTTTCCTCATCGCATGACAGTCAAATGGTTAAAATTTGTTCAACATTGAACCCGTCATAAATTCAACTGACACTGTTGATGGCATCAATTTATTCCCGCCAAAGGCCCCTAAAGTTAATTTCTCAATGTCGTCAGATATTTTGTTTATCGTTTTTATTATTGTCGTTAATTTACGGAAGAGTGTACGTACAGTGAGTTCATACTGCATGCTTGAGGTTGGTGGATGCAACAGCAAAATGCAATTGTTGTTTAAAATTGAACCTGATATTTTTTCCTTCTTTCTTTCTGATTTTACATATATGTGCGAGTATATTACATACAAAGCGTGAGATCAAGTATACATCAAACATGACGCTAAGGTCATGGTGAAAAGAATTGGAGAAAATTGTGGATGGGTTAAAGGATTGTTGCATTGAAAATTGAGTTCATGGTGAGATTGTGGAAGTGATAACGTTATTCGAGATGAAATGAGTGTTATTGATGGATACTAAAAAGAGGGAAGAGAATTAAGATGGATCATTTGAACTTGGGTGGAACCGACAAGCAAGAATGTTGAGAAAACGTTTTTTAATAAATAAATTGGATTATTCACGGTCTGGATTTTGTGACGCAAATGCAAATGGGTTATTTTGTATTCGAGTAAAAAATATTTAAATTTTATTCGTTAAGATTATTTTAGAAGCGATAAAAAGCGGATATAAACATCCATTATTTTTGGCTATAAAAGTGCAGTTAAAAATTTAGCACGTATTTTAAATAACATATTTATTTCTAGTGTTAGGATGATTGCCGCTTAAGCCAAAGTTCATTGGTTCGAATCTTGTTTGTCTTTTTTTTATTTCTTCAAGAAAACACTACACACAGTACTCAAGGCAGCATTTTGAATTCGGGTAGGATGCGAAGCTTGCCTTTTATATGTATCTATTCTATGCTTCTGATTGCCAAGGGTGGCGGAAATTGCAGATGGCTAATTGAAACACTATATATTGTATTATTTGCTTATGTTTATTACCAACTTATGCAAGACAAGAGATAAAACGGCCACTTGCAACGACGGCCCGTTACTCATTACTTGAAACCTTGAGATGCTCCACACACTTCGGCGAAGTCAGTGCTACCAGATCGGCCGAAGTTGGCACCTTGGCCACTATACCCGTGCCGATGATCGTTATCGTCCTCGACATTAATATAGTCAATTTCCGGGCTAAGGAAATTTAGAGTGCCAAGTGGGCCATTAAGTTTTTCTAATTGTATAATATTTTTGAAACTTTGCTTTATGTTTTTATAAAAAATGTTATGGATTTACTTAATAAAGCACCTTGAATTGAATTGAATTGACACCACGGCTTGAGTCGGTCGGCGGTATATACTCCGCTGTATTTTCGTTCTCGGCTTCGCATATCAGGCAGATCTTCCACTGCGTACCTATCGTGGCGAAGAACCTTCGTGATTGAAACGGTCCTTTGCACTCGAGCTTCAGCGAATCGCTACAAGTGATAGGAACATTATCGACAAAAACGAGGTCTCCTTCTCAGTACTGGTGCGCTAGCTTGTGTTTTTTGTTGAAACATTGTTTCCAACGCTGTTTCGCGTGAAGGATACGGTCGGTTGCGATTGTTCGGATTTCGGATGTTGAAGTAGTCTCATCGTCGACATTCAGAACTAACACCACTCGATTGGCTGTTACATCACGTAGTTGAAAGTCGAACGACATCTGGTTCAGCGCAAATCCCGTGTTGAAATGCGGTGGGGAACTCAGAGTCCACTGAATCATCAGTTGATATTGGTCCCAATCCTTACGGTCGATCATTGAGCAGCGTGATTTCGTAATTATAGGGTGGTTAATACGATCCACCCGACCATTAGCACGTGGAGTGCGTACGATTACTTGGACATGCAGAATGTCATGAAGACTGTAGAATTCGGAAAACTCTTTCGGTGTGTAAGCGGATCCTCTATCGGATATAATACGCGTCAGCAACCCAAAGAATGTTGTTATGTCTCGTAGCATTGTGATTACGTCTTTGGTGCTCGTATCTCGAACAGCTTGGAGTATCGTGTATTTAGTAAACGGATCAACAAATGCTATTATATAAACTTTCCGCGTTTGCTTCTCGGAAAAGTACCCAAATGGTCCACGTGTAAGACACGAAAAGACATAGGGACGAGTTCCTTGATGAACATTCGCCCCTCTCGTTTACTGGCTGGTATTTTGTTGAGACAACAGTCGATGTAAGTGCTGATGTAAGACTTAACGTAGTGACGTATTCGGGGAAACGAGAAAAGTTTCTGGATCCGTTGGATTGTATCCTCGCAACCGGGAAGTCCCGACTCGTCGTGACAACTTCATACAATTCTCCATCGAATAGCGGCAGGTACAACGCACTTCGGACCGTCCTAACAATTTCACATGAGTCGTCCTCCCTTCATTACGTAGTCCTTTTTGTTTGTTTTGCTTGCAGACTAGTTTTCTGGTCACGTAAGATGTCTATAATATCGTTTAATTGGTTATCACATTTTCGCATTGATAGCAACCAATCTTCTTCGTTCATACCAATCACCAACATATTCTTGGCAACGGATTTTTGCTCTACAGGTTCGTCGGTTGGGCATTAGCTTAAAACGTATACGTGAGATATACGATTGCTTGCTCGGTGTGTGACTTCAAAGTCAAACTCCTGAAGTTTAAGCCACCGGCGTGCAATTCAACGGAGTCAACAGCTTGGTTGTCGATACGGCTTGGCAATCTGTCACTACTTGAAAATGTTTACCCAGCGAGTAAAACCTACATCATTTAAGGGCCTCGACAATTACCAACACTGTTTCGATGTTCCCAAGAATCCTTAGACTTCTCTTGCGTTCGCCGGTGTCGGGAAATTGATGACAGCGTTTACTTTGACATTTCCAGGTTTAATTCCAAAACACGAGATTGTGTGACCCAAGAACACCAACTCGGTTGCAAAAAATGCACTTTGATGTTCGCAAAATCAATCCTCCCTCTTCGAGTACCGTGAGGAATTCCGTTAATAGCTCGATTCCTTCGGCAATGGTATCACTCGCAATAATTACTTCGTCCATATACCTGACGATTTTTTTTAACGAAGCTTGCGAATCATCTGTTTAGGAGCACAAAAACTTTCCAGGGTAGGTTTTCAAACCTATATTTGGCACAATGTCTTGATCAGGGGCTTTGTTGTTTTTCAATTTCCTCATCAGTTTGTACACTTCTCCTGGTTAAATTTGTTCATTATTAGGAACAAATGAAAATAAAAGAAGTACTTTCAAGGCTTGCCGTACCACCAGCTAAGTGATTTGGCTTTGCATCGCTTGGATTTATGGAAAGTGTCAGGAAGTACCCGTAGCTCGGCTTTACGTTAATTTGAGAATTACCTTTCCCCATTATTTTTTGCAAGTGGCGGCGGAACAGTAATCTGATTACTTTTTAGAATTCTGCTGAGTTTCGAAACTTTTAGTGACTTGTAATCAAGACTACCAAGCATCATATTCCGGCCCTATTTGTGATGGCTGGAGATTATTGTAGGAATAGCATTTGTTAGACTATTGGTTCCAGCTTTTATTCGCATGTCCCTCGTTTTTTTGCCATTGTCTTCTGAGCGAGTTCCTCGTTTGAATGACATTATTAGTCCCAGAATCCATTTCCAAAACTTTGTAGCTAGGTGCGCTACATTCAATTCTCTTTCATACAGTTTTATTTTTTTATTATTTTTTTTTTTGGAACACTACAGACCCTTTCGGGCCTTCGCTTAGAGATAGTCAGAGTATCTGATTATAATAACCGAATGTATCGAGACTTCACAAGGTAATATGGTCAGTATCACGTTTTGGCCGTGCGTCCGACCACTCAGCTGCAATACGTTCTGATACAGTTTAATTAAGTGTTTCAATTTGCAAATCAATTTGTCAAGTCAATGAAATATTGGTAAGTCTAAAAAGTACTGAGCCTTTTTTGTCATTTTTCGATTGAATATTTCTTTTATTTAAAATGGATTTCATTTAAGTATATATTGTCCGTTATTATCTATGACCTTTTGCCATTTTTTGGGCTGAGCCATTATTCCATCTGTGTAGAACTTCTGTGGTTTATCGGCGAAAAACTTGGCCAACTGATTTTCACAGTCCCTTTTTGAAGTGAATTTCTTTTCATCAAGGAAGTTTTTCAGCGACTGACAAATAGTAGTATGATGGTGCAAAGTCTGGAATAAACGGTGGATGCTTCAAAATTTCCCAGCCAAGCTCTGTCAATTTTTGCCGGGTGATCAAAAATGTGTGTGGTCTGGCATTATCATGATGAAAGACAACGCCCTTTCTACTGATCAATTCTGGCCGGTTTTTTTTGAATTGCTTGTTGCAATTTGGTTAGTTGCTGACAGTACAGAACCGAATCGAGTGTTTGGCCCGGCCAATCCCCCCATACACCCTTCCAATCTCATCATACACACAGCATCATCTTATTGGGCTCTTTCACACGGGAATGGTAAAAACCCTTATCCAAACAGGTTTCGCGCTTATCGTTAAACATCGTGCGGACAACATGAGAGCGAAGACAGAGAGATAAGCGATTGAGAATTGATGTTTTAGCCTTGAATTGTGCACGGGGTAACAAAAACTGGAATGAAAAATGTATTTTATGATTGTTAAAGTTTGTCGATTCAAACTTCTATTGGATTTATTAGAACCTCCGTGTTTTTCCGCTTTCTGAAAAATTTATTCCAAATTTGAATGTCCTTTTTAGTCGCATATTTTTCTTGTTGTGTTGTCAACTGGCTTATTATAATGTGATTCTATGAAGGTTATGCGTACTGTTAATTTTCTGTGGATTTACAATAGGCAATTTAACTTTACTGAAATCGTGATATTCGTCGTGTTGTTTCCTGAAATTGAACATGGCCTCAGCTTTTATAAATTTATTAAATAATGCGTAGCTTATCGCATCCATGCATCCATTTTTTCACGCAAATTAAAGAAAGGCAATCGTTTCATGACGATTTCCTTCTTCACCGAATGTTCAATTCGGAATGATTACCGGCGTTTGTATAAAATTCCCCCCACCAAATGATCAACAAAATGCATTTGTGTATGTGCGTTACGCTCGTTCACCCTAAACAATTTTGGCTTGTTTTTACCATCAGGTTCCCTCAATGCCTCTCACTCTTCTTGCCCATATAACCTGTTTAACGCTCACTTTTAACGCTGCGTCTGAAAAAGCCCATTTGGTGTCAATCCTGGCTTTGAAGTCGTTTGTGATGATTCACTGTTTTAGACCATGATCTTTTTCAAACAACATTCTCGTATCTTACCCATTTTTCATCACCCGTAATGATTTGCTTCAAAAATGGCTCGATTTCGTTGCGTTTTATTATATTATTTTTTGGTGTTAATTTATGCGGCATCCAAACGTCGAGCTTCTTTGTGTATCCAGCCTTACGCAAATGGTTTAAAACTGTTTGGTGATGGATATTCAGTTCCTTAGCAATGTCATGGCTGCTTTTGTGTCGGTCTTCTTCAATTTTTTGTAAGATTTCATCGACTTTTTCAGTGATTGGTCCACCTGAGCGAGGAACAAAAGCGAGCGAACCATCTCTTGGCTGTGGCTTTTGATAAAGTATCTTGACCGTAGACACCACAAATTTTTTCACGAGCCTGCGATGCATTCTCACCTAGATCGTAGTGATATTGTAAAATAAAACGAATTTTTTCAGAAATTATACTAATTTTTAAATGAACACGGCTTTTGACACGAATGACCAAATACAAAATTGTCCATATAAAAATTGTAGACTGAAGTGTCACCTTTCAAACGCATGTCAGTTTGACTCAATCTGATTAGTATTGTCCGATATATGACAACGAACACCATCTAGTGACAACTTACTTTTTAGATTAACCAATAATATCGTTTATGTATTTTCTGCATATTTTCCAATTTGTTTCATGGAATGAAATAGCATTTTGTGTTGAGGAATGTTTATTTGTAAGTTTTTTGATATCGAATACCACGGGAAAGTTTGCTGAAGAAAGCGCTTTGAGGGCTGTAAAATCAGATAAATTTGCATTTCCATCGCTTAAAACAATATCTAATATGGAACCAGATCCTTTATATGTGTAAAATGTTGGCTCATTTGATGCATTCACTCGAGTAGAAATAAGTTTAGGTATGCCAAAACGGGCGTTTGGGGCCTAATGCGGAAACAGTGGGGCTTGCCTAAGATAGGCATGGCTAATACAGGCCTAATGGGGCCCTAGTGTGACATGCCTAACATAAGCAATTCGGAAATTTCGCGTTTCATTGCTATCTGAAAAGTGAAAAAAATTTTGCATTTGAAAGTGAGATCAAGAATTTTTCACATTTTGTCAGTTTGGCATGCTTAATGTGGACTGGACCTAATGGCAGCCTAATTTGGCATGCTGAACTTCTGAAAATTTCGCATTTTAGTGTAACGCGAAGAACGACAAAGAGGATCAAATGAAAATTTTGCAATTTAAAGTGAAATTAGCGAATGTTCATTTTTTGCAAGTTTTGGCATGCTTATTGTGGACTTAATGGGCAATCGTCATAGTATTTTCTTTTCTTAGTTCCAATTATGTTATTCGCTACTCTTTTGAGATTTTCATAATGTGCCCTCTTCGTCTTGGTTTTCCTGCCTAAGTATTCCTTGCACACCTGATTATTTTTGGCTAACGCATTCTGGCACTCATCCTCGAAACAATTATTTCTTTTGCGCCGGGCTTGATGTCCGATTGTCCGTTCTGCCATGGTTTTAATAGACGCTTTCACTTCCATCCAGAGCTCATTCCTTGTTTTCAGCAATGCATCTGATAAGATGGGAGCCAGCTACTCATCGAGGGTCTCCGTGAAATTTTTTGCCACAAACGCCGTTTGGAGCCTTTCGATGTCAAATTTTTTGTGGTGGGCTGGTCTTCGCCGAATATGCCTTTGACATACGACATCGATAGGTTAATTTGATCCAGTAATGACCCGAGTTACAATTGGCTCCTTGGTAAATGCGGTTTTGTGTCTTGCCATTCGGTGGTATCGAGGTAATTTTATGAATGCGTGGATGAGGGAAGCAAGTCGAACGTATGACTTGATTTCTGCTACGTGCAAAGCCAACCAGGCGCCGGCCGTTGTCATTTGTTTCATCACGGAGGCTATATCCTCCAGTCGGGCCCCCGATGAGATATCTCATTGCCAACCTTAGTATTGAAATCGCTCAGAGTTATTTATGTGTCGTTTGTAGGCAATGAGTCGACTAGTCTTTCTAGGCAATAGTAGAACGTTTCCTTGGTTTCTTCGTCCTTTTTTTCAGTCAGTTTCAGTGTACGTCGATGGGCTAGATTTTGAAGAAATCCGCTTTTCGGCTTGAGGGTGTAATTAGGCACGCCTAAACTGGTTCAGTTTAGAATTTGTTTGGGAGAATCCCGTTAGGTCCTAATGCCGAACGTGACGCATTACCCCATCAATTCCTAAACGCAACATCTTTAGGCGCTAATAGGGCTTTCTGTATTAGGGCCCAATTGGGGTTTTCTAAACAATTTCTAAACAGAAAAATTCTTGTTGTGAAAAATGTAAGCAACATTAGCATTTTAAGAACATTCATCTAAAACCATAGCTTTACGAACATCCGACCAAAACGATAGCTTTACGAACACTCGTCGAAAATGATAATTTTACGAATAGTTGTCAAAAACGATAGTTTTGTGATAGTTTGGGGCTAATCTAAACAGTTCCTAAACAGAAAACTTCTTGTTTTGTAAAACCGAACAAAATAAAATGTATATTAAGAAGCCTTTCTATTGCTCTTTATGGAAGACGCTAATGGTACATTGATTTCAGTTTCATTCCTTATAAGTTAAAAAATGTAGTCTTGCAGCCTGAGGCGTTTAAAAGATTGATTGGTTCGTTCGTGGTATCTTTATATGACTTCCTTCTCATTCTGAGATTGTCACATGTGCTCCCTGCTTCTTAAGGTGATACGGGACTGGCCATCGATTTTATATTGCAACTGGCTTGCTCTCTGTTATCTGGCTTTTCGGTTTGGGTTCGGTTTTTTTAACTTTGCAAATGGTGGGAATAGAACCGTAGTCTGTAACACCCACCTTCTTGGTTGTCTAAATCGATTCATGCTTTTTAACTTAATCCGCGGTTCGGTGTGAACACCTTCATATCCAGTCTATTTGATCGCCCGAGTTTCTTCTGTGCTTCCTTTATTAGCGTCCTGGCAATTGCTCCTTTTTTCTCAGTGGACGCGGTAGCCACCATTTACTTTATTGCAGTCGCTTGTCAAATATATGCCCTACTTCTAAAGTATTAAGACAATCCGGAAAACTAATAATATTTATGTATACATTCTTGATAAAATCACCCTGGGCAGCTAAAAATCGTTGCCATGGGAAAACATCTTCCCTTATTGAAAACTTCTCCCTCTCGGTTGTCAAATACTGATAATACAAATACTGTTTTCAAAGATTCTTCCATACCTTAGTTACCGTCTGAGGTTACTACTTCCCTTTTGCCTATCAGCTGGATTAAGTCTCCTTAGAGTCCGTTTCATATAAGGCATGCTGCATCTAATCCTCCACAAAGCGGGATATTTGGAAGGTGGTTAAACCACAAGTAACTGTTGATAATTTGGCCAATCCTTACAAAGCACTTAATGAAAGTTTCATAGATAGAAAACTAGCTCATGTTTGCAATGTCTTAACAATTTCTCAACAAATAAATTTTGACAACCTCTTGGAAATTATGGAAAAAAATTATATTTTCAACCTTTCTGAGTTACTATGTCTAGCAATCCTCCAAAAGCACGTTAAAGGGAACTGCCAGAATGTTGAATGAATCTCCAAATAAGCAAAACTTATCTATCAAACGTATCTATTACAAATGCATGTTGTGCTCTTTAAAATTGCTACCATACTAGGCCCACATCTAATCCCCCATTCCATATATGAGAGCAAGTTAAGATTTCATCTAAAAAATCACATCAGAGCAGGTAAAATATCTACACCTTGGCACAACACACGACCGTGGCTATTGGAAAATGGCTACTGGAAAAAGGTGTTTGCTGTGTAAGACTTTGCTTGAAGTTTTTCGTGTTCGTTTGTTGCTATTGTTGTTGCTGCTGTTGTTGTTGATACCATTTGCTACTACTTTTGATACTGATTTACTTTGCTCCACGTTACTTTGTTGCGAGCCTCTACTTCTTTGTGCTTTGACTGCTGTTTTTCGAGAAAGCGGAAGATATATAGCAAAGCCTTAGTTTGAACGATATTTATGCAGACTACAGAGCCCATGTTGTATTTTACTTTATGGTATCTTTCAGATGTATCTTATTCTTCTGCTTCTTCTTAGTCGACGTCGTGGTTGTTGTTGTTGTTCTTCTCGTAGTGATTGTCGTCTTTGGTCTTCTTTGACTGGATTGAAGGAAATATAAATGTTTCTATGGTTATACAGGTATTAAAGGTATCTTGATTGTACCAATGTAGGCTCCATTACATTTTTCTTCTTCGTTTCTTCTTACTCTGTTCTTATTTTTCTTTTTATATTTTAACTTCTTTTTTCGAGCTCGACATGCTTATTTGCAACGTTGTTGTGGGATCAAATCAAATGCATAATAATGTTCTGGTTTATATTTGAGGCGACAATGTTGCACGGTTACGTTAATCTTGTACCTGGATACTAAACTGTTGGATGGAATTGGAATTGGTTGCATGGAAACGAGGATTTAGGTTTTGTGAGACGGCACATACAGACTATGTGATTTAGATTCTAATTCAGATGAAATGGAGGTTTCTTGCAACGAACGCATGTACATCGAAAAATAAATTGGATTATATGAGTATTTAATACGATTTTCTATAGGATTATGGAGGCAAGAAAGGTTTAATGACAATAATTAATATTTTTAAATTATTAATACCTGGAAAACGTTAACGAGCCCCTGTCTCATATACTCGTGCTCTACATCTTTTGCTAAAGAAATAATAAGAAAATATTATGCAATTTGGAGATTCGAACCAAAAACGATGCTCTTTCCAAAATACTACATGGGCTAATAAGTTCTAGGATTTTTAATGAAAGCAAGCGTTTTTTGAGCAGAGATTTATTTATTCCTCAGCATAGCTGCCTTCGAAGGCGATACACTTGCTATAGTGATTTTCCAGCATTTCGATGCCCTTTCTGTAGTACGAAACGGCCAAACCTTCAAAATACGCCTCGGTATTCGCTTTGACTTTCTCATTCAACTGAACTGAGCTAAATTAGAAACGACAGGAGCTTTGTTCTGATAAATTCAAGTTTATCAATTCAAAATAGTCTCCTCCGGCCTCCATACACTGTTTTGACCGGTCCAATAGCTTTTCGAAAGAGTGTTTCAGGTCATTGACCGGAATGTCCTTCAGGGTGTCGATACAAGCCTTTTGGATGCCCTCTACAGACGCGAAGCGTTTTCCTTTCATGGCCACATGCAATTTTCCGAATAGGTAGAAGTCACAGAGAGCCATATCAGGTGAATACGGTCAGCGATTCATGGTTAAAATGCGATTTCTTATTAAACAATTTAGTCACAAAAGTGGATTTTCACGACGAAAGTCTCGTTTTTTTACAAAACATGCGCAGACCTTTCGTAAGCCAAAATTATCGGTTAAAATGCGATAAATCGATGTTTTGTAGATATTCAACTCCGATTCTATGAATTTCAATGATAATTTCGGCTCATTTTTGATAAATTCACGCACAATTTCAATGGAGTTTTCGGTAATCACTGATTTTGGGTGGCCCATATGTTCATCGTCATTTATGTCCTCACGACCATCTCTAAAACGTGTAAACAACTCTTGAACTCTGGCACGAGGTAGATCGTCAGCGCCATAAATTTTTCTATCAATTAAAATGTTTCGGTGGACGTTTTACCGATTTTAAAACAAAATTTGATATTAGCTCTTTGTTCAAAAGTCATTTTTGTACCGATGACACAAACATATTGTCACTTTACACGCAATAACTTCAACTGAACTGAATGTCTCCAAACTTTCACTAGAAGTCAGGGACGGATGTAACTTTCCAACGTACTGTCTCATTCACAGTGGCACCACCCAAAAAATTTTATGACAAAAGTCTCGTTTATTTTGGAACACACCTTGTAGTTTCCGTGAGCCACTTGAAACAGATAATAGTCGCTGGGAGCTAACCGTACTCGTAATTGGTCCTATTTGAACTTCGCTGGCGAGGACGTGTGCGACCGTGCGTTATCGTTAGGATACATAACTTTTTTCTTCACCATATGCCTTCCAGTGAAAGGTACGTCTTAGGTACTTGTTGGACCCATTTTAAATCCATTAAACCACCGTTAAACTGTTGTTCTCAAAGGAGCGGATGGGAATTAACATTTGCCCATCCATTGCAATGATTATTCACAAGATTTTCCCATAGAAAATAATGCTTGATCAAGACGCTATATAACTGTTTTACCACTTATTTCCAAAATCGAAAGTAGCGTCACTCTAGCAACTGTAGCTTGCAATTGAATGTACGAAATGTCATGAAATTTCATACATAACCTAGTTAGGAATGAGCCTCTTGAAATAAAGCACCATGTATTGGAAACTCCCGGGACTTATCAACCCATGTAGTATTCTTCATACTACCTTATCCAAAGTTTCGGGTTCTTCCACATTTTTCCGACATTCTTGTTATTTGCTTATAAAGTGGTCGCCTTGTTCACATCGCCTTTTTGCTCCATTATGCTGATTCACATTTTGATTATTTCTTCATTGAATCAATCCATTCATTTTTACAGTTTATAAATAGTATAAATTGTGACAAAAAACTGCCCGGAAATTGCAAATAAAATGCAAAATATTTAATTATTCATCAATATTTATTTTGTTCCCTTCAAAGTAATCCCCATCAGATGCATTACCTTTACGCCAAAGATTTTTCCAGCACTCGAGCACTTTTTGGGATGGCCTTCAGCTCCTTCAGCGAGTTTTGTTTTATATCTTTGATCGACTGAAAACGGGTTCCACGGAGCGACGATTTCAGTTTGGGGGACAAGAAAAAATCACACGGAGCCAAATCTGGTGAATACGATGGTCGATCGATGGTGTTTATTGCGTTTTTAACTTTAAACTCGGCTACAATCGTGGCTCGATGGTGCATTATCCACGAATTGTTATTCCACAATTTCGGTCATTTTCGATGGATGCTCTCACGCAAACGCCTCAACACGGCCAAATAGAACTCTTTATTGACCGTCTGTCGCTCCGGAACAAATTCATCATGCAGAAAACGAATATCGAAAAAAACAATGATCATCACCTTGTTTTTGATTGGCTTTGGCGTTGTTTTTTCGCTTTCGGCCCATTTTTCCCCTCCATTCCGATGATTGTTGACTTGTTTACATGTCAAACTCATAGACCCATGTCTCATCACCAGTTATAATGCTCTCCATGAAATTGGGATCAGAATTTGCTTGACCAAGCGTGTCCAAAGAGACCTGTTCAAGGTACTCTTTTTGAAGAAAATTCAGTAAAAATCGCAACGCACTACTGAGGTATACCGACTTAAGCAGCTGCTGGAAACAAACTGGTTGACAGATCGCGCTCATATTTGGCATAGCGATTAAGGATAGCCCTACCAACTTAACAAAATACATTTTTTTGAAATATCATTCACCCGGAGAATATAAATTACAATTTCCGGGTACTGTTTTTGTCACAATATATAGTTGATTTCTTTTCGTTTTCGTTTTTTTCTTAGACGAATCGACATCATTTTGTAGCTTATTGCATTGCAGGTTGCCATTTTTGTGAATATGTGTATCTGAGTATGTATCGGTTTTCTCTAGATGTCATATTCAATTGTTTTTCCATTTCAAAACAAGGGAAGGTAATTCTTTGTACTTTTTTACTTCCATTGTGATTTTTATGTGCCTATGGAATCCGTTGTGTTTGAAACGTTGCCTGGACGAAGAAGAAACTGTAAGCTATGCCATTGACGGTATTCCGGATCTACAATTGCGTGACGTGGCTCGTTTACAGGGTTTTGGGTCAATGCCCCCTTTACTATTTGCGTTTGAGGAAATACCCTTGCAAGATCGTAAAGGCTTGACGAAATCGAACGAAAATGCTGGTGGTGAAACATGTCCAAGCAGTATAGTTTTGAAGCGATGTTACAACTGCGGGGATAAAACACACTTGAGCCGTGAATGTTGAAGGGGTTGAAGTATTTTCGGTGCAAACTAAAGCACAACAAGGAATTAAACGGGAGACAGATAGAAAACACTGTAGTGCATTAAATACAACGGACAGGAAAGCGTACAAAATAGTGAAGGTGTACGGAAAGGATATTAAAGCTATGTTCGACTCTGGCAGTGATCTTCACTTAATGACGAACAGCAGCTATGAAAGTCTGGATGCACCTGCTTTGCGTTGACAGTACTCTTCGACGGCATAGGCTCAGTTGGTTTGAGAACGCTTGGTAGCTTCACTGCACCGGTATGTGTGGATGGATTTAATTTTGTTTTGCAGAGAGACTATGAAGATGGAGAGTTACATCCAGTTTACTACGCGAGCTGGAAGATGACGCCTGCAGAGGAGAAGTATACGAGCTTTGAATTGGAGATTTTAGCCGTTGTGAAAGCATTGAATAAGTTTCGCGTTTATTTGTTGGGTAACCCGGTGAAGATTGTTACAGACTGTCAAGTTCTTTCCCTAACTATGGCAAAAAAGGAGACGTCTTTAAGAGTGGCATGTTGGGCGTTGTTAATCTTTGGAGATCGACCTGGCAGGGCTATGAAGTACGTGGATGTTTTAAGCCGATATCCGGCATCAGTATATCTTATCGAGAAGAGAGTAGACGCATTAATGGAACGAGTACACCGAGCCAAACAGAACGATAGCGAACTACAAAAAATCATTCAAGATAAAAACGACAAGAAACAAAAGGACTTCAAACTGCGACAAGGAATTCTTTACCGCGAAGAACGAGGAGATTTTCTAGTGGTTGTACCCAAAGCAATGCAGTACGACGTTATAAGAAGTACGCACGAACGTGGTCATTACGGCGTGAGGAAAACCAAATATGTTCTTCGACAGGAATTTTGGTTCCCGCACATTGAAGCCCGCATAAGGAAATTCATCAATGCATGCGTAGTCTGTATATTAGCCAAGAAGATACACGGAAAGCTGGAAGGCTTGTTACATCCGATTGACAAAGGAATTGGGCCACTAGATACCTATCATGTTGATCATCTTGGACCGTTGCCGTCCACCAGGAAGTGTTTCAACCACATATTCGCTGTTACGGATACATTCACCAAGTTTGTGTGGCTGTATCCAACGAAGACAACGACAACGGAGGAAGTTATATCGCTGTTGTAGAAACAAGCCACTGTTTTTGGAAACCCACGTAGAATTGTTTCAGACTGAGTGACCGCATTCACTTTGAATGTTTTCGCCGAATATTCCAGAGACGAGGGAATAGAACACATTCCCATCACGACAGGTGTGCCACGTAGTAATGGTGAAGTAGAGAGGCTAAACCGAGTGATTATCCTAGTGTTAACGAAGCCGTCCATAGAAAATCCAGCAAAGTGGTTTAAGTTCGTTGATAAAGTCCAACAGAGCATTCATTCTTCGTTTAGTCGTAGTATTGGAACTTCACCATTCGAGATTCTGATTGGAACAGCTATACGTACGAAAGACGACTTGAAGCTGCATGAAATAATTGAAACCGAAATCGTAGAAATCTTTCAGAAGGAACTGAGAAACAGAGCTATGCACAACATGAAGAAAGTTCAAGAAGAAAATCCCAAAATGTTCAATTGACGGCGATATCGTAGCTATTAAAAGGACTCAGTTTGAAGGAGGTCTAAAAGTCTAGAGAACGTTTTTGAGCCCTTATCGGGTTGCGACAGTTAAGCCTAATGAACGGCATGGAGGTGAAAAAATCGGTGACTACATAGGACCCAAGGAGACTTCATTCGAGGATTCGTCGTCCGAGGAGGAAGTAAGTATCGGGGACGATGCAGCCATTAGGAAGGCCAAGTGTAGGAAAGAAAGAGATACAGAGATGACGCAACACGGGAATGGCGACAGTCTCGATCTGACCGTCGGCGCGCGTGGTTACAACAAACAGAAATAAAGTATACAACTAAGACATGACTAAGCGTTTTTATTTACTGGTGCCCATTTCATTCTTCCATTAGCTAATTTCCCTACATTTATATTAACAATAATTATCGGCTGCTTCCTTGTTGAAAGCTTTTGAAGAAAGTAGAATAAAAAGCAGTATTTGAATCATAGAATGGTAGGTAGATATTTCGGTATTCCAAGGTTAATTTGACAAGTGAGTCTGAGGCTGTTTTTTGTAATTCTCTAAATTGAACTTATTCCTTCTTTTGATAAGTTTCAAATTAAGGTATTTTAATTCTCAGGAAAGTGCGATAAGAATGAAACAAATTTCCTAGATTTTAAACGATTTAAAGAAAGAATTAAATTTTGGGATTTAGATAAAGGGTAGCTTCTACGACTCTATAATCCTATGCATGTCAAATTATCCTTGGGATTTTAAAATCACCAACTTTATAGACTCCTTCTATGTCAACTTTCCCAAGTGGCTTTCAATAGATCATAGGCAACTATTCTAAATATTACCGGAAGCGACATATGTGCAACCTTTAACGCAAAAAAGTAGATCTTCAATCCTTAAAATTGTTATACACAGGCTACGGAACTGAGACTTTAATTAATTTATGAAAGAAAATTCTATGAATAAAAGAATAGAAAGCGAGAAAACTTCCAAAACTAATAATATAGATCACACCTTTATCCGCTAACATATTTTCAGTAAAACTAAATTACTACGCAAGAACTAAGAATCGAAATATGTATGTAACTTGCATACCTGTGAAGTGCCAGAATATCCTTTGATGTTTCTTATGTGCTTTGATGTAGCCATATGTTCCTTCAAAGACACCAATCTACTTAGCACTTTACAATCGCATGCTTTACACCGAGCATTTTTAACGTTTGACTTAGATTTACAAAGCCAGTTTTTAAACGACTTATTTTGCTCCCATTCTTGAGGAAAACATTGAGTTTACGTACGCTTCATTTTTTTCACAACAAAAGAAATTATGAGAAATATAGTTCACAGATGAGTTGCACTCGACGCGCACGACAGGAAATATAACCAAACTAGTCAAAAACCAAAACATATTCAAAAAATGTTAGGAGATTAGGGAAGTCCCTGAAGCTTTCTCTCGTTTCGTATAAGAATGATGCATTATTTTGATTCAGGATCAAAAGGAAAAGGTATACCCTATTATTGGAAGCAGGGTTACTATATTATGCCAAAAAGTGCAAAATCATAATAAAAAGTGTAAATTCTACCAAAATATACAAAATTTATTTCACCTACTAAATACTGTTGCAAATGCCTAGAAAACTACCAAAAAAGTAGGAGTTTACTTAATCTGGTCACACTGCCACTATAGCCGATATTATCTGCGAATTTCAAACCCAGCATACATTATTGGATGATTGTCGACCGATTAGGCCACATACAACACGTAGTGAAGAGAATATAGTGGCTGTAGCTGATAGTGTGGCTCAAGACCGAGACGAATCAATTCGGCGCCGTTCTCAACAGCTTGGTTTGTCGTACGCGACAACTTAGCGTATGTTACATACAGATCTTGGTCTTAACGCATACATACATAGTTCACTTCGTGCAAGAATTGAAGCCGGGCGACTTAGGTTTGCGTCGTGTTTTTGGTGAATGGGCTCTGAATTAGCTCAATGAAAATCCGCTGTGTTATCGCGTATTTTTGTTCGGTGATGAGGCGCATTTTTGGCTCAATGGATAAGTAAGTCAATAAACAGAATCACCGTTTTTAGGCTGATGGACAACCTGAAGAGCTTCAACAGCTACCACTACAGCCACAGAAATGCACAATTTGGTGTGGTTGATGGGCCGGTAGAATTATTGGTCCATATTTTTTTAAAAATTAATCAATTTCAACCGCTATCGCACCATGATAACGAATTTTTTCCTACCTGAAATTGAAGTCGGTGGTATCGGTGAACTTTGGTTTCAACAAGACAGTGCTACATCGCACACAGCGAGAAAAACAATGAACTTACTGAGAAATCATTTTGGTGAGAACCTGATTTCACATTTTGGAGCAGAAAATTGGCCGCCTAGACCGTGTGATAACACACCTTTAGATAATTTTTTTTTTGAGGTTACACTAAGTCTCTGGTCTTCAGGGATAAGCCAACTTCAATCGACGCTTTGGAAGCCAACATATCTCGTGTCATTCGCGAGATACCGGTCGCTATGCTGGAACGCGTCGTCCAAAATTGGACCCTCAGGATGAACCATTTTCGGCGTAGTCGCGGTCAACATTTAAACGAGATAAATCTTTGAAAAGTGAATGTCATAGATTGTCCTTTCGGCTCACAATAAAAATTTTACTAAAGAATTCAACGTTGTGCCTTTTAAACCTCATAATGGATCATCCTATGTATAAACCAAAGAATTTAACAGATGACTGATCAATCCAAAGGTGATTATATTTTAGGTAGACTGCATGTCTCCTCTCAACGAGTGCAAAAATAACCACCAACTCAACAAACAGGTATTCGATTACTTCATAATTTGCACCTGGAAATTCTTAACCGATCAATCAAAATAGCTTTTATTACTCTTATTACATAAGAAGATAATAAAAGAACAAATAAACCCATAAAAGTTCTTCCAATATAATCCTAATGGCAGACATCGCACTTATCTCCATCAATTTTTTCCCTTTCAAATGACTTTCATGTCATCTTAACGAAATCTGTCGATTGAAAAAAATTTATCCACACACGCTTTATCTTCATTATAATCGTGTTCATCCTTCTCTCAGTCATCATACCTTTTTAATAACAATATAAAAATAACCCGAAAGAAATCAACACGCGTATGAATACAAAATTAATAAAATTTTTGCATAAAAACAATAGCACTAATGCCCCCCAACGCAAAATCTCATATTCAGATCGACACTTAAAACTCGACAAAAAGACACGAAAGAATAAATACTTTAAGTATAATAATAAGACCAGGTTGAGAGGCAAGCAAGTGAGAGAAAAACAAAAAAAAAACGAAAAGCAAAAGAAAGACAAGACAAAATAAAATAAAAACCTTATTCAGTTAATGGTAATAATATCAAACCAGTTTATTTAATTTTAGAGGAAATCAAACTGGTCCCTAAAGTTAGCATGGATATTAATCTTAACCACACTACGAGTATGTTATGTATGTTATGTTATATCCACTTTCCTCCTTCAACGGTTTTTTATTGTAACATCTATGTCTTCTGGCGTTTTATTTTACATTTTTTGCTTTTTCGATTATGCTTTGGTCTCCATAGCATTAGAGATTTATAATAATTTACATGAAAATATTTCATCTCGATGAATATAAATTCAAACTAGATAAGTATCTCAGAGTATAAGGAAAAGATATAACAGATTAAGCAGAATCTATGGAAAGATACCGTAAACGGTGGTCAGATCGCTTTCGTCACTAATTGGAAATGCATAGCTAATGAAAAGTGTAGAAATGAAATATGTAAATATAAATTATGCTTCAGACGAGACGATGATTATGGTATTAACTTGTTTTTCATATAAGGATTTTTATGTTGAGAAGAGCAAAGGAAAATCATGCTGAATGATTAATTAATTAATTTCAAAGACAAAATGGTGGCAAAGCTTTTCCTTTATCTTACTTTTGTTTTCATTAGCTTTTGAACATACAAATGAAGATAATGAATTGAGTAAGGAAGATTTTTAAGTATGTTCATTTCTTTGCTAAACTTTTTATTGATCATTCGACCCTTATTACATATTACATCTATACGATAATTTGCCCTACACAGAGCTTTTTGCATCTTGCGGGCATCGATTTTGTTTTTCGGATGACTCCGAATGTAAGCATGGCTATATTTTTCATTTAACCCGCGCACATGTCTGTGAGACCCACGAAATAGTTTTTCGTAAATACTCTTTTTTCTAAGAACTTTGAGACGTCGCGCGTTCTACTAGCTGCATGATTGGGGGCTCGCTTTACCGCTGAGCTACAATCAACATAACACAAATTAAGGAACGTCAAGTAACGTAGCGCGCACATAGTTTGCCTACATACGATTCGCGCTTATGTGATCTTGACAGATACGAAAAAGTGTCATTGCGGCAAAAGTAATTGAAGAAAATGGATGATTTCGAATTGATTTTGAATTTTTATGTTTTGGACAATGCGTTATAATTTTGTTGATGAAAGTCTTCAACGGCGTAGAAGAAATATTAAATTAAATTTCAATACAAGAGTGGAATTGTGCTTAACAGGTGAGCACACCAGTTTTCTGCATAATTCCTCACAGCTAGATAAAATTTTACTCACCCTTTCAAATGGCGAACAACAATGTATCATTGTCACTTAAAGTAAGCAATGTATTTGTCATACTGACATAAAAAGTTCTTTCGATTTCAACTTTTCATGTTGCGTATGTCATCCTTATGTCAAATGTACTCAATGCCCTATAAAATGTTCGGGTTCAACTTTTTTTGACATTTGCTTTATGTCTGGTTATGTTGATTGTAGCTCAGCCTTTAGGTTAGTACGTGGCACGCAGTCGTGCGACCAGGACGTGTACGCCTACTACTGCTTGATCGGTCTGTGACACAGACGCGGGTATACGATTTTTACGTAAGTCATATTTTTTTGTTTATGAGTATTTATGTGTTATTTATTCGTTTTATGTATTGATTTGAACTGAATTTTATTTGTTTACAACTACTGTATCGCTTTATGAAATTTTTAAGTTATAAATGCTTCAAAAATGAATGGTAAACATATTCGATTGTTGTTGGAGGAGGAAAGTTCAGACTCCAATTATGATGATGAGTTTGATACCGAAGTTCAAAATTGTAGTCCACCCCAAGAAGAAACACGTGATTTTGAAGATGAAATTCAGTCTTCGGACAGAGAGGATGATTCTCAATCAGAGTCAGAAGATTATGAAACTAACAGAGATTATTACATCGGTAAAGACGGGCGTACGCGGTGGAAAAAAACTCCTGGGTCAAGCCAGGTTAAGCGCCATATGTGAAATCTCGTGACACAACTTCCAGGCCCTAAGGGTGAAGCTAGAAACACGAAAGAACCGCTAGAAATATGGAGGTTATTTTTCTCGGAAAGTGTTTGTTTTCGGATTGTTCAGTGCACAAATAAAGAAATAAACCGCGTAAAAGATAAGTTCTCACGAGAAAGGGACTGCGAAGAGACCGATCCAATAGAAATTGAAGCGTTGTTGAGTCTCTTACTCTTTGCAGGAGTAACAAGAAATAGTCGAATCAATGCCAAAGATTTGGTCAAAACTGACGGGTCTTCGCCAGAAATATTTCGACTAGCTATCAGCTGGAACAGATTCTATTTATTACTACAGTGTCTCCGGTTCGATGACAAGGATACTCGTGCAGAACGTACAGCAGTGGATAAGCTTGCTCCCATCAGAGAGTTGTTTGAGGAGGTCGTAGAATCTTTCAAAAAATATTACAGCTTGTCAGATTCTATTTATTACTACAGTGTCTCCGGTTCGATGACAAGGATACTCGTGCAGAACGTACAGCAGTGGATAAGCTTGCTCCCATCAGAGAGTTGTTTGAGGAGGTCGTAGAATCTTTCAAAAAATATTACAGCTTGTCACAGTTTGTAACAATCGACGAAAAGTTGGAAGCTTTAAGAAGTCGCTGCCCTTTTAGGCAATATATCCCATGGAAGCCAAACAAATATGGAATTAAAATCTACGCTTTGACAGACGCTAAGATATTTTATACACAAAACATGGAACTGCATGTAGGAAAACAACCTGAAGGTCGCTATAAAATTGATAGCTCGGCTTTAGAACTTGTTTTGCGTCTAAGTGAATGTATCCGAAACACTGGTCGTAACATCACATGTGATAATTTTTTCACAAGCGTTCCGCTGCTGGATAAGCTCGATCACGAATATAAGCTGAACCTGATTGGAACTGTGCGAAAAAATAAACAAGTTGGGTAGACAGACCTATGCTCATGTCAGAAGGGTTTTGTACTCAACTTACAAAATGCAACGAATAAAATCAAGAAACACGTCATGTTCGAGGATCATACTATTATTAACAAAGTTGAAAGAATTTTGACTTCTGAGGTATTTGTTATAGTTATACCCATAAATATCTCCCTTGATAATTTTTTCAGATTTTTTAGATCACGGGTGTCCATTCGCGAGAGAGGGAAACACATTTTTCATGTACTGCCCCCCCCCCCCCCTGTGCTCCCACTGAAGACAAAACTGTCAGTTTAAGAGCTGTTTGGAAAAGCTTTCATAGAGAACTTTCATTTGATACTCATATCGGCTACCTTTCATGCAATTTCATTTCAGGGGCCACTCCTCTTTACTGTAATCATCGATTCATGGCCTATTTTTTCGAATCCTAGAATGGTTACAAAGCCCTTTTGCTAGGAGCTCTCTCCTGTCTCTTCGACTTGTTTCAATTGTATGTAATCATCTTCATGATACCTATCATTCCTGAAATTTTCATGCAAATCCTAGCAAAGCTGTAGTGTCTAAGTCGGTAAAAAGCGCATATGGCTTCATAGCCATGTGTTTCCATAGTAATACAGGAAAATTCAAATCGCTATAACTTCGTTAAATACAATTCGATCTTTATGAAACTTACAGAAAAGATCAATCTCATAAATAGTCATAAGGGTACCGTTTAGATTTTATTCAAGAAAACATAAAATCGATAAATCATATTATTACTAACAAAGTTGAGTGAATTTCGACTTCTCGCGTATTTGTTGTTGTTGGTCATAAATATATTTCGATCATCACTGGTTTCTGAAAACAATAACTCTTCTTCGCAAATTTGATTAACTAGCTCTGCTATGCTATCTTCTGCTGTCGCACCAACCAATTCTTCATCAGGTTCATGATGCGGTTTCGCTACTATTCCTGATAAACGCTTTAGAGTCTCACTAGCAGACGTATCCCAAATTAAGTGTCTTCCACTTGTTTATTGTTTTCTTCTTTAGTTGATTTGCGTTTTTCTGCTAAATATTCAATGCACATACTACTATAAGCTCCTTTAGTGGCAACATCTTTGATAACAGATACATTGTCGGATACCTACCACGATCATAAAATCACTTCTTTGTCGGATGCACTCAAAACAATTCCTTTACGATTGTCCATTTTGAAACTGATTCGATCTTTTCCGTCTTACACATGAAATCCAATACAAAACATTTTTACCAGTTTTTGCGACACGGTTGAATAGTTTTCGGTTGTCCGCAACAGCTCTCAGCGAAATTTTTACATCAAAACAATTGTGAACAAGGTTCTTAGATTGCTTTGGTTTATTTTTTTTTGTGGTAGGGAGGTGAATGCCATTTATGCACAGGGTTTGGGACTCCCACGCTCGAAAGAAAGCGACTGGACTACCCACTAAACACCTCCCCGGTCAACATGAAAACCAAGCCTGGAACCGTTTGACACATTACTTCGGGCCAGGTCTCGTTTTATAACGACGTGAGGCGCCTTCAAGCTGGGGGATCCCTTTCCTAGCGAGAGGGGAGAGAAGAAGAGGAAGTGCCAGAAAAGCGATACCCCAGCCACAACGCCCCCGGCAGCTGTGAGTCCCTTTTATCTTTCTAGGACTGCCCGAGCATAATGTGCCACCTGGTTCCATTTGTCAACCGATTCGAGCATCACCGCGACTATATTATCCGGGGTGAGCTCTCCCGTCTCCCTATACAAGTTCCTTCGCCGCCTGTCCCATTTTTTGCACGCAAAAAATGTGTGGCATGCATTGTCTTCCTCTCCTGGGCAAAACCGCCAATCGGGGGAACATTACTTACCAATCTTGTGCAGGTAAGACTGAAAACACCCATGCACGCTCAAAAGCTGTCAGCGGTCAGATAGAAGTCAGTCTCACCATGCCTTCGATTGAGCCATAGCCTGACATCCGGGATGAGGCGCGCAGTCCACCTTCTGTTCGTGCAATTCACCCAAGACTGCTGCCAATCGTTGAGCGAGCACTATTTCTCCTCGCAGACAACCATCTGCCTCGCATCCTCGTTTCGATGCAGGTAAATAGTGTGGCGCTCTCTAGCAAGGAGGGCGACAGATATCACGCATGCAATAACTCTCGCCGCCAAATCAGAGACTGTCGGATACGGAGATGCAATCCTCAGCGCTCCTCTTCTCTGTACCTGTGCCAAGCGTTTTCGGTATACCTCCTTGCTGAGAGCATCCCCCCAAACTTCTGCTCCATACAGTAGCACTGACCCTACAACACTCATCAATAGGCGTCTTCTTGAATTGATTACTTTAGTTTACTCTTGTATTTACCGCTGCAACATTACAACATTAACTGATAAGAAGGACGGATTAGTGCCACTACCAAGTGCAGGTTAGGTTCCCTTTACCGTTTACAGTAATATGAAGGGATGATAGAGGCAAAATCGATTCTAGGCGCGAATGAACTGCATTCACTTGCTGACGTTGTTTATGGCATAAAATATTTTCTTGGTATACAAAAAATTATAGCAACAAGTGTCATCACTCGTATTGAAAGCGTTCGTGAAACGTTTTAGTTTCTGTGTCTTGAAACCGTACGACTCACTGCACCGCAGTTCCCTTCATGGAACCTCATGAAGGGAACTACGATGTTGATAACTTTTCACGGCACCGATCCAAATGGCAATAAAACTTCAAATCTTTGAAAGTTTAAAACCAAAGAAGCACTGCCATGTCACAGCTCTTTAGGTGTTATTGCGATTTCGAATTTCTTAATATTGTCAATTTAGAAAAAATATAGCCATTTCACTCAGAGCGTATGTACTTGTATGACTTGCAATTTAAATACATCTTCAATCTCACTGTTTAATTTTCTTGCATCTCTGCTAATTCCATCGTCGATCAATTGTAATTTTCTCTCCGAATGCAAACACTCGCGACGGCTGGATGACTGTGTCGGCTGTTGCAGACCGTGTCAGCGAAGGGGCTACGCGAATCCCTGAAATGTTTTAAATGAAATGGCAGGATCGCTTCTACGGTGGAAAAATCGATTAAAATATTAATCTCTAATCATCTTTACACAAACCTACGCAAGCGGAGAACTGCTCCGCAGAGAACATGGCGAGGACATTATGTCCACTATGTCGCAATTTCTATATCCGCAAAATTTACTTCGCGGAGTGAAGACTTGTAGTGAGAACGCCTTGACGATTCAATCGCAAATCTTAATTTTATTCAATCATACTTCTGTATTTATATACGTTTCTTCCACTTAATCTTTGTCTCAGCTAATTTGTTTCCTGCTCTTTTTTTGCAAGTGTAAGCAAAAATTTATTATTTGACACAATTCTACCTATGCTTTCCATTAAATCGATTTTATTGCCTCATGAACAAAAACTCACATGTCTCGATATTACCAATATGTCAACATATGCATTTATTTTCTTCTCTGGATAAATATCCATAGTCCATACATTATGCATGCACTCGTATGTCAATAACCCATGCTCGTACGTATCACTTGGGTATGGTCGCTAACCTCTTGATGAGTAATACAATTAGCGTGCATTGAGTGTGGTCAGGGAATACCTCCACACGTGATGGGTTATGATTTTATTGCAACGTAATATGGGTTTACTCGACACTCAGAATGAGTGTAGAAGAAATAAAAGTAATTGCATTGTATGATTATGCAACTGGTATGTTGATATGTAGCCATGCGATAGGATTGATATTTCATGGTTGTCTTTTTGTTTGCTTAGGTTGGACTTTTGTTCGTAAGCAAATGAATTTTGTTAGTAAGCAAATGAATTGAATGATGTACAATGAACATGTGTATATATGTTTGCTGATGATTTATACGTATGAATGTTATTACGATTGTTGTTTTTGTTCATGATATGTGGATTGAATCTACTATTATAGTAGGTGAATGAATGTGTACATATGTTTGCTTAAGATGTGTACGTATGAATATTATTATGATTGTTGTGTTTTGATATGTGAATTCGACCTATTACATCCCAAAAGCCCCCCTGCAGCTAGCTGCGTTTGCTGGTCGAGTCTTCGGTTCTGAGTATCCAATGGATCGCAATCTGTGAGGATGTCGTGGTCGCGGTACCTTTGCATGCAAACCTGGTGGCAAGACTCACGTCCCGGTTAACTGTCAGCCGTATCACTCTTTGTCACTGATAATCCACAGTGAAACGACCAACGATCTTCTTCACTGCACATTTGATTAGATTTTCATCGCGCACCCAATGCAAGACTTCACCCGGAAACGATTTCCAGGGCGGTCGCGGCACGTCATGCGCTTTCCCGCTGTTACGATTCCTTTCACCACGAATGCTGTGAAAACTCTTTCTCGAATTGATTCCAAATATAAATCACAGCGTTGCGAATGGTCAACGAATAAGACGAAGCAACTTTCGAGACGAACGGCAACAGACACGGTCACCGTCAAAGATGTTGTTCCCGTCTTACGCAAATGTAATTTTCCTTGGGAGCACAATTCCGCAGGGGGATGGTAATGTATTGGAATTAAAAGGGTGAATGGTTGGAAATTTTTTAATTACAACTTTTGAATTTACTACCCGATTTCAAATGATTTTGATGGCACTTTTACCAACACTTTTCCTACCGAACGTATTTTGCACGGTGGCCATGTTCTGCTTTTTTTCTCGGTCGCGGTCGTAAGTCGACTCCTGATCCGTTCAGATTTCTTATCTTTCTTCCCCGTCTTTCTTCTTTTTTCGTGTCGCCACCGGTAAATCCAATCAGCAGCTTGCTCAGCCGAGTTCGATTGCATGCGGTGATACAATAGACCATTGGGATGTACTAAATAAGTGTTCCCATGTCCGAAATTTTAATTTGCAGATTTAAAATTTTTCAAAAAATTAAACTGAAGTAAAGAAAAATGAAAAAAATTTTAAATAGTATTAAAAGTTAAATATCATGAAGAATATAATTTAAGGGAAACGTTTAAATTCAATTTTAAAGGAAAATTGATATAAAATTACATTTAATAATAATGATATGGAAAAAAATATTTTATAAATTACAACTATGACTGGAAGTAATGAAATCTTTCATTTTTTCCAAATCTGCAATTAAAATTTCAGATAAGGGTTAGGAAGGTTTTCGAGCAGTTGGCTTGTGTGACTGCTCGATTACTACAATGGGTGTACTAATTCTCATCAGGAAGGCATTCTTATTTGACACACACGGGTGATGGCGACCACCATGCTTTGAATAAAAATAATTCTCTCACCTCTTACCATGGCGGTCGCCAACACCCGTTTCGGTCTAATAAGAGTGCCTGCCTGATGAGAATTAGTAGACACCTCGAAATAACTTTCTTCCAACATTTTGCTTCTCTAGTAATTTTTCAGAAAAATTATTAATGCAGCTCAATTATGTAGCAACACACAAGCAATTTTCATAAGTAATATATACATGTATTCAAAGTTTCTCTGGGACAGGTACGAATCGTTCAATAATATTCTGAATATTATTCAATTTTATTTACTCAATGCCAACATCGATCTTTTAAGTAGAAAAGTCTGCAAAAGTCATAAATGCATCTTTTCAATTCCTTAAGAACCTTCCGCCCCAAAGTATGGCTCATTGGATACGCAAAACCAATCAACATAAACACATTCCAAACTATTATCGCCGTTGCTTTGTAAGTTTCAAATAAAACATAAAAACCTTAGAAGAGTTCATTAATCCGATTCAGTTTCTATTTCCATTTCACATTTCAATTCCATTGACATCTCATGCAATGTCAACATGTTTATAATATATGGCATGCGTGTGAAATACAATAAAGTTTTTGCATAAACTTAGCATTGCCACATATGATTGCTTGCCAGTGAGGCGACTTAGTCGGGGCTTCATTTATTGTTAGTTCCGATAGTCTGTAAAGCTGCAGCAAAGTAATTATAGGCCTAGGCCTAATGCAAAATAGCGACAATGTTGCTTTGTCGTCGTAATCGTCGTCGTTGTACCCACATATTTTAAATTTAAGTTCAGTTTTAAGTAACCTTATCTGTCTAATAATTCTTAAACGTGCTGCGAATTCAAAGACGTGAGTGCATATGTGAACTTACGAGTATGGAGGTGGAGGCGGTAGGACTGAATGACTTACAAATAAACTCCGGCGCGACAGTAATTTGGCTTTAACTCAGTCAAGCGACATAACCTTGTCAGACTAATGTAGTATGTAACAGTTCATGCAAATAAATGACTCCCTTGTATCCTAGATTGGCTAATTCTTATGCTAGCTTTATGCTGTTAGGTCTGAGTAACCAAATATTAAAGTCAAGTTGATGGCAAGATACTCGTGGGCAATTAGATACATGAAAACATTGCACGCTTTAGACTTTGTAAGTGTTAATTGATTTAATACTGAACATATAATGTAAATTAACAGCACGACCGCTAAGGTTTAAGTTTATGAATTTGAGTTTAATCAATTATCAACATGAGTTTAAAATATTCTCAAAGAATTACTCGTATCACTTAGTACACCCTTCAGAGTATCTTTTTGGTAATAGTCGAAAATTCACGTAGTTACGTTTACAGGAATTTATCGTTTCTATCACAATGTTTACTATTTTCGGCTAAAATCTTTTTTGAACATACTTTCATTACTAGTTTTAAAATATGGTTCATATTCTTGATAAACCTAAAAACAAACAATTTACAAAGATATAATTTTATAGAATTTTTCATCGTGAATTTCGAGTCAAAATTTAGTATGGAGAGTTACACAGTTGGCACCGGAGAAATCATGGCGAAATTCTGGTAAATGATTCGAAATGGCGAATGAAAAGGACTAGACCTAAAGCAGAATATACGCGAAAAACCTTCAAGAGTAAAAAGGCGCCTCACCTGATGATCAAAGTCAGTGTAAGCATCTCAACCGTAAATTTAGCATCACTTTATGTTGACTAACCGTTGTTGTTCAGTTTATTCTTGTTAAACATTATTGGCACTAATAAATTGTTCTGTAATCTTAACCAAATCTTGATTTAACACCCTGTGTTGCCTAATTGTTGATTTCTTCTTCCTCGCAGCGCTACAATCCCTCTCGGGCCTTTGCTTCCTACAACAAGCGCCTCATACTGTTTTGGTCCATTGAACACGTCCTCCAATTTTGAAATCCAAGCAGCGATGAACTGTCTTCGTCTGCCATGTCACACCAGCATTTCCTCGGTTTCCCCACTCGTCTCCGCCCTTCAGTTCTCCCAACGAATACCTTTTTGGGTATTCGTTGTTCATTCATACGATTCACAGTGTCCAGCCCATTGCAGCTTCCGCAGTCTTACAATCGTTGAAACCTCTGACTCGTCATAAAATTTTATACAGCTCATGGTTGTATCGAATTCGCCATTGGTCTCCATCTAGCTTCACTCCGATTATTCGAAGGCGTTCAATATGTTTGCGGATGCTTGGTTTAGGGTCCATGTGTAACACCCTAAAAGATACGCTGAACAGAAGGAACTACTCCAGCTACCATGCAGCTAAATGCCAAAGCATTTATTAAAAGTTCCTCTGTAAGTGTCTTCCGCAAAATATCACCCTAAGCCTAATTGAGATGAGTACGCTATAATACTTAGTATCAATACCAAAAGGAACGCGCAAGAATTCAAACTGCCTATCCGGTGTAACGAACGCCGTATGCTTTACGCTGTTCTTTTCAACTGGCACATGATAGAATCCATTTTCTAAATCCAGAGTAGTGAATACGGTGGCGTCCTGCTATCTACCCAGCTGGTACTCGATCAAAGGCAACGGAAAACGGTCTCCTATCATCTTCTTGTTCAGTAGACGATAGTCTTTACACATTCTAATCTTTCCATTTTTTTTCGTTTCTAGTACTATTTGGCTAGAATATTCCGACGAACTAGGTCTCACCACGACCTTTTCGATATAATCATTGACTAGATCGCTGACGATATCGCGTTGCTTCGCCGACAAGCGTCTCGGATTTCGTTGTATTGGAATATTGTCCTTTAGGATAATTTTCATGTCCACACCGGTATTCTTTATCGGTCGCGGTTTGTAGCTTTCAATCAAATCTCTTAATGTACGGCCTATGGTTCGGTCTTTAATGTGCGGCAACTGCACCCTGGGCCCTTCAACGACGTTTATACGCAAAATTTCCTTCACTGCGTCTTGGAAGTTGTTTTTTGCTTCGAGCTTATCCGTATGAGATTCAGCGTTGAGCTCTGACAATATAGCATTGCCATTTCTTATATGTGCTTCAACGGAGTTGATTAGCTCTGCTCCGAAGAAAATTTTGCATCCCACATAATCGTCCGGACGATAGCGTGCATCTGCAAAACAAAACTAAATCGATCCACACATACCGGTGCAAAGAAGCTTCCAAGCGTTCTCAAACCAACTGAACCTAAGCCGTCGAAGAGTACTGTTGACGCCTTCAAAGCAGGTGCATCCAGACTTTCGTACGTGCTGCTCGTCATCAAGTGAAGATCACTGCAAGAGCCGAACAAAGCTTTAATATCTATTCCGCACACCTCCACTATTTTGTACACTTTCCTGTCCGTTGTATTTAATGCATTACAGTGGTTTCTATCTGCCTCCCGTTCAATTCCTTGTTTTGCTCCTTGGCATTGTGCCTTAGTGTGTCCAAACTTATTGCACCGAAAACACTTCAACCCCTTCAACTTATCCGGACATTCACGGCTCAAGTGCGTTGTATACCCGCAGTTGTAACATCGCTTCAACACAATACCGCTTGGACGTTTTTCACCACCAGCAGTTTTGTTCGATTTTATCAAGCCTTTACGATCTTGCAAGGATATTTCCTCAAACGCAAGCAGTAAACCGGGCATTGACCCAAAACCCTGTAAACAAGCCACGTCTCGCAATTGTAAATCCGGAATACCGTCAATTCGCGTTAATCGTCTTTTCATGGACTTAGTCACAGAACGTCTAATTTCTGTTCCAAATCCGATCTTTGAATTGTCGTCGCATTATAATTTCATTAGTTCGGCGATAAAACATCTTCTTCAATTCCCGTAAAAATTAGTCAGGGGACAACGCAATATACTCTAGCTTGGAGTGAAACCACTCCATTGCTTTCCCCTTTAGCCGTGTTCCTATCAATATTTTCATCGTATCAGCGTCGAGTTTATACGCCCGTAGTAAAAACAAAACCTGCTTCTCCCATGTTTCATTGATATCCGTCTTTCCATCGAAAACATTGACAAGTTCTGCTAGCGTCGCAACATTTATCTTGAGTGTAGTGTGCACCACCGAATTCGAGCGCACTACCCGCGAATATTCTATGTCGGCTTGCACGTCTGCATTGTTCTCGGTACGACTACCACTGTCGCCACTAACACTATCACCAACTGATTGGCTTCGCCGTAACATCTCTATTTCGCGACGCGCTAAGGCGCTTATATAAAACGATCCCGCGCTTATATAAAACGATTTCACGCTCACGGACAATCTCCGCCACTAATACACTTGCATTAATGTGATCCTCCTCGCCCGACGCACTGTTCACTGAATTGTTTTCCACCATTTCTCGAAATTCCACCATCCACTGTCCCGACGCATTTGCTGTGGCAATGCGTTTCACTAATTTGGCTTTATTTCCCGATAGACAAAGGTCTTTTGCTTTTAATATTTCTTTAACTGCGGTACCGTGAGCCTACACGCATCTTCTTCCACTTGGATCATATTCTGTGATTTTTCAACACAGTTAGCGTCACTGTTTTTTTCTTGCCGTGTCGAACAACTGTTAATTTTCACACAAAACTTCTCAATATCCCGGACGAGCCCCCATGTAGGAAAATAAGCTAATGGAAAAATGAAATGGGCAACAGCAAATAACAACATTAGTTATGTCTTAGTTGTTTACTTTATTTCTGTTTATTGTAACCACGCGCTTCAACGGCCAGATCGAGACTGTACCGATTCCCCTGTTGCGGTCGACCGCATTATCACTATATTTCTTTCTTTCCTACATGAATTTGCTTAGAGACTTACGGAGAAAAAAAATCTTCACATGGTTTTTTAGGAATGTTTTTAGGGCAGTCATATTTTGAGTTGATTTAGATAGTAAGGAATTATTAAAATTATGCAAACGTGAGCAAGAAAATTAGTATAAAAAGTACAGGTCGGTTTAAGAAAATCGGTAGTTCTTTGTTGGGTACTCTGGCGGATACGCCACTGACATTGATCTGTCTATTCCGGCGTTAATCGCCTTGCGAACCTAGCCGCTCTTCAATAATTCCTAGGTAACCCTCCAACTTTTTATTCTGGCGTCAACCGCCCAACTCATATGCGGACCAAGTCGCTTTAAAATTAATTCTAGGGCTTCGAATTAAACTCTATTCCGGCGTTAACCGCCTAAATAATGTGCGGTTCTAGCCGCTCTATAATTAAACTAGTCATCCCCCCGAGAAATGGACGGTTTCGAGGAGATGTGAAAGGCTCTCAGGCCTAGGACTACCCCACCTGAAGCAAACGTGCCCGGTCCCGCTCCCGACAACGTTCTCGAATATATAGCAGCAACGCAACCAACCACCGAATCTGAGGAGACAAAAAGAAATACTGAAGCTAAGCCCCAATATCTACCTGGACCACGTGTGCTAACAATAGCGGAGTATCAGCGTCGGCAACGGAAGCGGCCCCGCACTCCGTCACCCCAGCCTGCACCCCCGAAGAAACAGCGTGGAGTGAAAGCTTTGAAGTGGCGCCAGGCCCTAGCCATGCGTTACCAGGAGCATCACACGACTGGCGACGTTCAATGAAAAAAGGAGCTTAAGGACCAGATTTTGAAATTGGAGGAAGACGGCAAAATTATCTCCACCGTCCGGAAGCCAAGATACACTTTATGTAAAATGTTATTTTTAAAATTTATATATTTAACAAATAATTAAATTCTTAACTCCCCAAGTTCTTTTTACTGGGGTAAAGGTAAAGATAGAGGCACAAGATATAGGTAAGTGTAAGGACGACACAAGTTATTGCATACAACCCATGGATAGCATCGCAGGGTCGTAACACATGTTTTACACCCATAGGGGAGCTCGATTTGATGTGTATCTTATATACACCATCAATGCTCCTGGGGAGAGATTTCTCTGTACGACACTTACCTGCTACTATAACCACCCAAACTAGAACAACAAAGACAAGTGTTAATTTTAAGGAATTATTTTTATTTCACTGTTCGTATTGCAATCGACCTTTTGGCGTTTCATACCGTGTGGCCATCTCGATCCATTAGCTCGTCTAGTTGATTCCCCCTACAGGCTGGCGCTCATCTGTGAAGGGCGACAAGTCAATATGAAAGTGAAAAGCGCTTCACCCAATACTGCTAGTTAAAGGTTTCCAATAACTTAACACGTGAATATGTAATTAAGAAAATTAACACTAAAATAAAACAAACAATCAAGTTAACTCTCGTCTTTGTTGTTCTAGTTTGGATGGTTAAAGCAGCAGGTAAGTGTCGTACAGAGAGCTCTCTTCCCGGGAGCCTTGATGGCATATATAGGATACACATCAAATCGAGCTCCCAGTTCATACCAGTATACATAGGGTATACTGGTTTTGTAACAATCTTTTGGGGCGAATTAGCGAGCAAGCAAACGCGTGCTGGGCGAATTAGCGAAACAGGGGACATTGAGCGAGAGAGTGTTTACGCCTGAAGTTTTAGCTTTTCCTTCAGCTTGGCACTCTTGGAAGCAAACCCAAAGCTTGTCGTCCATGATGTGATAGCTCATGTGAAGCGCATTGCGGGCTAATCTTTTTTATTTACATTTTCGCTTACTTATTTACTTTTTCGCTTGCTCAATAGACGACCAGAACATGCGATCAATACTGTCGTATGCATGCTTAATGTCAATACGTCTTTGCTGAACTCCCAGCATTTCTCAAGTACCGGCTTGACAGTGAACATTAGATCAGCCAATCTAGTTTTTCATATTCTGAAATACATTTTAATCGATTAGTCGTAAAATGGTTTTACTTTCGCGTCAATAAAATTTACTCTGTATAGAAGAGATTTTCGGGATACTTTGGAACAATTTTCAAAAATCCCGATTTTCAGCGAACTATGATTGCCTCAATATATTAAGCTCTATCATCCTTTTTGAATCAGTTGTTTATTTATTTTTTGAAATTCATTAAAATTTTCTTCATTCAGACTTTCCTCTACTGAACATTTGTTACTTTTTTCTTTTCAGGTAAGTTAACAACCTACATATGTCTGTAAGTATACTTGCCTGAAAAATTTACTGGTTTTGGAATTAGTTAAAGATTATCAATTTGTGAAAATTTTAGCTTCCTTCTTTTAAATTTTGTAAGACATGGTATGACCTCTCAATTCAACATTATTCCAAATAAAACCATGTGGGTACCCTTTCGTACACTGTTTCGCAGCCTATACGTTTAAAAGTATCTCATCATTAGTCGCAGCCACCTTTATTACAACAGCTAGAAGACGTGGATATACGACAATATCCCCATCGACTCTGTTACACTCAAAACGGAAACGCTTGTCCATCAAAGCCTTAATAAGCCACCAAGCGAGAATCCGGCTTGCCGGTTTCACTTTATCGCGGCACAAAACCGAGCACATACTACAGTTTCTACGATGCACATCGATAAAGTCAAACTACACCTCTCCCGAAAAACATCATTTCACTCCCGAGTCGCATTGGTTACACTCTGAAATTCAATGGTTATTTATTTCAAACTTTAATAAAAAGTAAATCTAATTTCTTTCATATTTCCTTTTTTTCGTCTTTAATTCACTCTCTGGTTATTCTTAAGTTACAATCTCAAGTCTTTAATTATTTAATGCAAAGAAAAAGAAATTGAAATATTGCAACAAACAAAAGAAAGGAAGTAATTAATCGCCCCACTTACTGACCTACGAAGAACAAAGGGGCTCCCTATTTGCTGCTTCCGTCGACCACTCCGATGATATTTTTGCCACCACGCAATCTTCCTTAGTTTACGTCACCACAACTCTTCCAAGCAATCTGAAAATCAAAAGAGAAGGCACGTCATTCGTCCCATTCTTCAATAGCTTTGCCTCTAACAGTCACTTTACTTCTTCCGACCGAGTTCTTTGTTTCGGGTTTAGCTACCTCTTGGGAGTGGTTCTTCCCTTTCCAGTAGAGTGGTTCCACTCAAACTTGGCGCAATTTCCACTCCATCTCCAACCACTCTGGTGGCGATCACCCTAACCACGGGCTGAATTATGTTAGCTGAATATCTTCTCTGACAGTTTGCAACGTCAGTAAGATTTGGTTACCATCAAATTGTAATGCCGCGACTCATTTACAAGGTAAATTTCAAAGTTTAGTGATGATTGTTTATTTTTATTAATATTTTATTGCTAGATTCTAGTTCTCGTTTCGGTCCCTCTATTTGGTGCTTGTTTTAAGGCCTCTACATTCCACATGAAGCATGATATTTCGGTCCATCTCTCTTTTACTGATCAGTGTCAATCTTTGATTTGAGGTGCTTAAAGATTGTGTTTAATATATTTTTTACTTTAAATTAAACGAACTCGTTGCACTTTCGAAGTGGAATACGAGAATTCAATGAGATCGAGAAAATTCTGACGCGGAGTCAAAATGTACGCCGAACCTCACGGAATGATCTGCTTGCGAAATATATGGCGTGAGTATGTCATGTATTAACAGTAGGGGAAATTAAACATCAAAGGAGTCGAAACGCGTCTGTTCACACAATAAAGCAATGCTCGAAGGCATTTCAAGAAAAAAGAAAATTGGCCTGTGGATATGAATTAATTCAACATTATAGTTTAACGATTTCGATGATAACTCTGATCATAAGCAAGGGTGTCACGGAAATCCTTTGCACTCTTTTCATGCGGTCGTTGAAACACCGCCCGAGGCAAGGTTAAAAAGGTTTGCAAGGAGAGACAGCGCTCGCTCAACGATTGGCAGCAGTCTTGGGTCAATTGCACGAAGGGAAGGTGGACTGCGCGCCTCGTCCCGGATGTGAGACCGTGGCTAAATCGAAGTCATGATGAGACTGACTTCTATCTGACCCAGCTTTTGAGCGGGCACGGGTGTTTTCATTCTTACCTGCACAAGATCGGTAAGTCACGGTCTCCCGATTGTCGGTTTTGCCCAGGAGAGGAGAACAATGCCTGTCACACATTTTTTGCGTGTACCGAATGGGTCAGGCTCCGAAGGGAACTCTACAGGGAGACGGGAGAGCTCACCCCAGATAATATAGTTGCGGTGATGCTCGAATCGGTTGACAAATGGAACCAGGTGGCACATTATGCTCCGGCAGTCCTAAAATATAAAAGGGACTCACAGCAGCCGAGGGCGCTGGGGCAGAGGGATCGCTCTTCTGGCATTTCCTCTTCCCCTCTCCCCTCCCGCTAGGAAAGGGACTCCCCAGCTTGAAGGCGCCCCACGGCGTAACAAAACGAGACCTGGCCCGAAGTAATGTGTCAAACGGTTCCAGGCTGGGTTCTCAGGTTGACAGGGGAGGTGTTTAGTGGGTAGTCCAGTCACGAATGAGAGTCCCACACCCTGTGCATAAATAGAATTCACTTCCCTACCACAAAAAAAGGTTAAAAAGGTTAAAATAAAAATGTTAAAATAATAATGTTAAAATAAAAATGTTAAAGTAAAAATAAACAAAAGCGAAAAAGAAAATCACCAATGAACAAATTGATCCCGTTGCTGACGAATATGATTATGATAACTATGACGATGCTGACACATCCGCAATACATACCAATTGATAAGCATGCTTTCGACTCAGAAATGAAACATAAAAAGAATGAATTCAAAACCAGTACCAAATTTAAAGGACAGTGACGATGTCACAAGTAATCCAGGCCCAGAAACAAACAATAATAAGGGTACTGTTAATACTATAGTAGATGAAGGTATTATTAAAAGCGCTTCAAAATTAGAATAGGATATCAAGAAAACTATCGAAAATAATAATAATAATCAAATGGAGACAATCAAAAAGGAAACTGAAATTATATGTAACAAAATTTCAACAAATAAACCACAAGATATTTTGGACGATTAAGTTCTACAAGTAGATGAGAATAATGAGGATGATGAGAACGATGACGTTGATCTTGACGACAAGAATGATAATGATTATATTATTGAAGATGTTGTGGATAAAACAACCAAAGCCCCGATGACAAAATTCACTGAAATTCCCAACAATATCGGAATCTGCTATAAATAAAATTGATACCGTCGTCACAACAGTTACGGCTTTACCTAAAGAAAGAACAACCACTGTTTCGTCCACAGTAACAATGCCTCCACGGACGACGACTGTTGCAAAACCCACAAGTGTACAAAATGTGTTTGTGACTATTGTATCTACAAAGGGTAAAGAGGAAGAAAACTCGACAGTGCCAACTACTACAATACGCACAGCAATTTATATCCAACTGTTATTGCAAAAAGTGATGTTAAAGCACATACTGAATCTACAATAATTCCTCCCGTCGAGACTTCTGTACCCCCTGTCGCAGAGACTTCGTCCACTTTAACAACAACAGCACTCCCAACGACTTACCCTACTACCACAAGTACAGCAACAACAACCACCATTCCTAAACCTACCGCAACAATAACATCGACAGAGTGTATAGAACCAGAACCTACAAATTCATCACCGCTTATCAAAAATTGTCTTCCAAAACAACCTGTTACCGCCGGCAAACCATATAGCTTTATAGTTCCTTCGGAAACATTCTACGATAATGAAGATGGGTCGAATCTTACATTGGAATTGTTTGATAAAGTTGGAAATCCATTATAATCGAATTCACGGATCCAATTCAATCCAGATAATAAGGAAATTTATGGGTTAGCGCTTGAAGATTTTGTCTCCCGATGGCAATTCAAAATGGTTTCCTCCGATAGCAAAAATGCCACAGTCAATGAAACTGTTGACATTGCTGTCCAGCAACATTAAGGCCATCGTAGTGTCAATCACAAAATTAGTATTCAAATTAAACTTAACGAAAAATTCCGAAATTATGATGACTGGCAAATACGATTTATTCGTGGAATTTTAGAAACACTGAATGATGGTTCAATGTCAAATACTGTCATCCGCGGAATAAGATTGAACTGATTGGATCCTGATACAGCAACATTTATTTATATGAACGAAACCTTATCAAGAAATACTAAGTGTCCAGAAGATAAAATGAACGGTTTTGTTGAATGACTAGATCAGGGGTCGCGAATTAGTTTCAATCCGGGTCCGTTTTAAGAAATGAAATGACCATCGCGGTCCGCACAACCGTTGATAAATTTTATAGAAAAAAATCTTTATTATACAAATGTTATTACGGAAATTACAAACGTATTTTTTTACATCAATGAGAAAAATGACATTTTTTATTGCGGACTATCTGTCTGAAGTTTGGTGTATAATTGGTGCAAGATATTGACATAAAATCCTGGAGATGTTCATCAGTAAGTCAAGATCGAAATTTATTCTTAACGAAGTTCATCTTTAAAAATGCTGCTTCACAAACATATGTTGACCCAAACAAAGTAAGAAGTTTTAAAGCTAATTATTGTAGTTCTGGGTATTTATTACCACACACAACTTTAATCCAGAACTCTTCACTGGAAACTTCCGCATGTTAGTGCTTTAACACTGTGTTTTCTTGGAAATCGATCATTTCCATCTGCAGAGTAGCTTTATCACTCCCAAAAACTATTTCAGCTTCTTTGCTCCATTCACCATCAGAACGCAGAGAGTAAATGCTGCTGAGGATTTCTACAACATTCTCAATTTTCTTAAAATCTGCGAACCTGTTTTTAAATTCCGATTTAAGATCCGTAATGAACGTCTTGTATTGGCCGACATCAATCTCGTTGTCACTGGTGATTATTTTATTTAAATTGGGGAAGTGTAAGCATTCATTACCAAGATCATTAATAAAGAGATCGAGTTTTCGCAAAAAACTTTTTGCTTCTGACATGAGCTCCCATACAAGCTTTCCCTTGCCTTGAAGTTTAAGGTTCAGGTCATTGATATGTTTATAAATATCCGTCAAGAAAGCAATGGCAGCTACATTTTCTTTTTCGTTTGAAAAACTTAAGTAGGCGTTTGCAGAAGTCCGATCACTGTTGAAAATATATGTCTTCAAGTGTTCTAAAATGCTGAAGAATCTTTCTAAAACGCAGCCTTTTCTTAACCATCTCACATCATTATGCAACAGTAGATCATAATATTTTGCGTCAACTTCTTCAAGAAATGATTTCAATTCACGATGTTGCAGTGATGATTTCGCACGAAGAAAATTGGTTATTTTGATCACTTCTTGCATAATACGTTCAAAATTATGATTGAGTTTGCAGCAAAGCACAGTTTGGTGAATAATACAGTGGTAGGAAATCAAATTTTCATTACATCTTGCATTACTACTCAACAGGTGCACTAGTCTATTTTTCCTCCCATCGCACCATCAGTAGTTACCGATAAAAGCTTTTTAAGTCTAACTCATCTTTATCAAAATGATTAATTACTGCTTTGGTCATGTCCTCTCCTCGGGTTCTTCCTAATAGTGGCAAAATAGCCAATATCTCCTCAACAAAAGTTTGTCTCGCTTGGTCCAGGTAGCGTACAAAAATAATTAATTGTGCCGTATCAGTGACATCACATGATTCATCCAAAGCCAAGGCGTAAAAGTTCGCATTATTTTACTGCCGCTTCACATCACAATGATTTTCTTCTGCCAAAATGTGTGTATTTCTGGTGCTAGTAGAAGCAGAAAACGGAATCCGTCGTATCGTCTCAACAACATCCTTTTTGTTCTCAAACAAGGCATTACTCGCCTCGAGGAAGCATTCTTTAACTATGTCAGCATCAATAAATGGTTTCATATATTCAGCAAGAGTCCAAGAAATACGTAAAGAAGCCTCAACACATTTTTCCTGCTCAGTCATTGAGCGACTTATGATCCGGATCGAAGACGAGTAACTTGATAGTAAACTTGCAATTTTAGACTTACGAAGATCACTACCAAGTGGAAAGTTTTCGGCAAATGATTTGTGGTTGGTATCATAATGTCGTTTTATATTTGAGCTTTTAATTAACGCCACTGTTTGGTTACAAATCAAGCACATTGGTACCGCTGCACCACGATTTGGCAGCGTGAAATAATATAAATCGGACCAATCTGGCAAAAACTGTCTATTTTCATCTTCAACTTTTCTTTTTTTCGGTTCCATAGTAATAAAACTCGCTAATGTAAACAGGTAGGTACTTAAACTCGTAAAGTCAACAAGCAAACGTAACATTTCAAGCACGTGTGTCAACGCGGCGCTCGTCACTCAAAATTAAAACAAAACACTGGCGGCCGGTGGCAGCGCGGTCGCATGATAACCCCCGCCCCACGCGCTTCACCACCGCGCTTTTCGAATTGACGTCGACAAAGATAATGCAGATTACGTACTCTGTAGTGCAAGTTGCTGTGTTCTCGCGGTCCGCAGAAAATGGGTCGGCGGTCCGCCGTTTGGCGACCCCTGGACTAGATCCTGGAAAATTAACAGACGCACTATTGCCTGAAATATCGGTGAAATTTGTTGCTGGATTACCTATCGGTCCTTGTCAAAAGATACCAGTTGCAAGGCCGAAACCAATACCAAATATGACGAGGGATTATCCGCCTGTGCCAAGAAATCAAGTAGACCGAGTAAATGCTACAATTAATCAATTATTGATGTTTAAAGTTCCTGCTGATACATTTTATGATCCCGAAGATAACATTGATCTCAAATTATCATTTTTAACAATCGACAGACGGCCGCTAGATCCGCGTAATTGGATGCAGTTTGATTCGAAAATCGAGAATTTTATGGAATTCCAAAATGCAGTGATTTTTGACAAGAACAATACCTTTTGGTTGCTGAAGACCATGACGGTCTGACTGCAAACGATGTGTTATTAGATTTTGTCGCAGCACCTGCAAGCGCGACTACAGTATACTCACTAGATTAACATGAGGCATCCCTTACGACTCATTTAATGATGATCTTAGGCAGTGACACTTATTGAGCGAATTGCACAAGGTTTCGGCGATTCAACAACGTCAAATATACAACTTAAAGCAAGTCAAAATTTGAATAGTACTGGTAACTTAATGGTGTCTTTCATTATTACAACCATGCAAAAATCTCATCAGCGATGGAGAGATGGAGTCAATTCGTTCTGTTTGGCAACATTCCGATTCCACTATCCGGGACCGTGTGAAAAAGATTTTTGGCAATGTATTTAATTTGCTGAACGTACATGTGGTGCCTACAATGTGTCACACTACCATGGATAATTTAATAATAGATGTTGTACCAAGAAGACTGGAAAAGAAGGGATGGTCTGAAAACAAAAACTTTTAAAATATTACGATTACTTATCCGGTGCTTGAATACTTACGAGTCAAACTATGTTCTATATATACGAGAGTGATGGTTCTCGGATAAGTAAACAAAGAAACAATTGAACAAAACACAAGACTGACAGAATGTCAGTCAATCTGACATTTACACCTGATGGAAGAATGTACTAGATGCAGGTAAATTTTGGATTTCAATTGCCTGATGAACACCAGTTGGGGGATCAAAATTGAACGTTGAATCACTCAGCAGTAAAATTAACGGCTCGCCGGTTGAAACCGAGCCGATGAAAAACCTGGAAACAAAGAACGGGTCTCTTTTCATTTCTGGCGGACAAGGATCGACAACGGGTTATCGAGTGCGACAAGCAACAAAAAATTTTTTCGTGGAATTCATCGAGGGCAGAAATTTACAACAGCGACAGAGGCATAGCTAACGACCGAGATAAGGGAGATTGGCGATAGAAGATCAACAAGAAACGCGCTAGCAGAAGAACTTCGCGATGCAAATTACTTCGGAGCCCCACAAATAGGTAGGCGTAATTTAAATTTTGTATTTTGCTTAGCTAAAATTCAATTTTAAAATCATCGCCCATCATCATTAAATAAATAATTAAATAATTAATCATATTAATCGTCATCAAAAAAAAAAAAATATGGTTACGGAAGTAAATTGTGCACCTGGCTCGGGTGTGTTCGGAGAATATAGTTCAGTTTATTGGTTTTTGGCGCGGGTGTGTTAAGGTTTTCGCGCGGTGCGAGTTACGTCGGGTAATCTAATACCGGCGAAATTGTGCAAAGTGGTCGCCCCGGCTTAGATTAAGCCTCCCCTGTTAGAGGAAATAAGTGTTTTATTTCTAGCTGAGTGAGGGGTGTTCCGCGGCCGCGTTTCTCGCTTGGCGGCTATTTGGGACAAGGGAATAAGCGACTGGCGCCTCCTACGACCGTCTTCGACGGCAAACTGGGTCCGAGGTCTTTAGCCGTAGGAACCCTCATGCAGAGGATAACAATGGAATATTCGATATTCATTATGACTAGTTGTCGCGACATCTTGTTGATGGCACTAACCGATTCGGTTGCAAATGGAACGAATTTACCGACACGAAACTTTATTTGTTTGTTGCTGCATTGTTTGTAATGAAGCAAAGCTTAGTGTAAGTAATACTAATATTAGTCATGATACTCATTCTCATAATAGATTGGTGCATTCCCGCAAGTCGTTCAGCTAATGCGCTGCCTCTATGTAAATGATGTTAAACGCTGGTGGACGTTTGTTAAACGAATTACATCGCGTAGAACGGTAATTCAATACCCGACTTAAATTTATCGTCTCCATCACCTGCCGTACTTGATGTGGCAGTATTTGGGTATGTGGAGATATACTTCTTGTGCAGGATATGAACGTTGCCGGGCCAGTGGTTCAAAATATTTCTTCCCAATTATATTGCTTCTCGGTTACTGCTGAATGAGCATGGTCTTATAACGTCCACCATTTACCTTAACGGCAGCTCTTTCCGCATTTGAAAAGAAATATGAACCGGTGATGCCATTAGCGTGTGCATTACACCACACAGTCAATTTTCAAGATGTTGTTTTGAATTGTTGTCACTCCATGTACGGCAATTTAGCTTTTTGACATATCCAGTTGCCCAAAAATGGGCTTTATCATTCAACAAAATTTTACGGTTTGCGAATTGAACTTTGATTTCCTCAATTTGGAATAGTTTTACGAGTGTTAAACGACTAATGATTAAATAACAAATCTTACTGAATACAAATGTCACAGAGTTATCAGTTTTGACATATGTCATACAAAATTTATCCCTATTGAAGGATCTCATGCAACTACAAATACCCCGTAAATAAAATGACCTAGAACTCAAATAATTTATATCATTAATTAGAAACAAACAGATTCTTCTATTGAAAAAACATTCTTGTATAATAGTCTAGACATTGAAAAAGAGAGATTAAAAAAACCGGAAAATCGTGAAGCACTAATTAAATTTTTCATTGATTACTTGAAAACACTCAGTTATAGGCAATAGTCATCCACCAAAACAAACACATACAAAACTAAAGAAAATAAGTAACAAATGGTATGTGTGTCAAAGCGTGGCAAAAGGCATGAAAAATCTGTAATTCAAATGTAACCGCCATCCATGCAAAATAAACAAAAAAAAAATTACATTCAAACGAAACGGAAGAAAGGTTGTATACATTGAGAAGGCATAGCGAATTTTTGCTATTTCTTTTTAATTTTATTCGATTGTGTGCATATTTTTAAAACAGTTTTATTTTTATTTTCATGTCGTTCGACAAGGAATTCGTAAAGTTCATTAAATAATTAATAGGAGCTAATGTTAATGAATAAGCGAAAAGGAGGCGTGCGCGTTTATGACTCAACAAGTGCGCGGTTCATTTGAAAGTTTATGTTTATTTCGTTATTTAAACCGTGACTTGAGGGAAATTAATTTTATTCGGAATGACTAAGAATAGTTGAATTTTAATTTCTCAGGTGAACTATGATAGTGTCGGTTTAATTTTAAAAGGAAGAATTTAAAATGGAAAAATACAAATATGTATGTATCTAATCTACTTTGTTAATCAAATCTAAATTAAATTCTCACAATGCCACCTTTCGTTCTTTTCGTCTTTTTTTAATTTATTATAAACAAATTTTATTCAAGAACATTAAAACGGATCTGAATCACAAAACGAATTCCTTGCCAAACATTTTTAATTAATTCGCTAGCCCTTAGCACAAATAATCTATAAATAAAAAATTAAATCCGTCTGTTTGAAGAATTGAGATAAAAAAGAAAATCACCAATAAAAATTCAAATCCAAATTAACGCGATTTATTTACGCATCGACAACAAATCAAAATGCGAAGCATAAATTTTTTTGTTATGCAACCAACACAAACGTACTATACTTAATAAGATACAAAATTTCGCTGTGTAGAAATGAAATATCGTTCAAGGCTATTTCGAAAATTAAAAAGAAAAAAGAATAAAAAAATATTTTTCTTGTTCCACAACTGCATTAAATCGACAAAAAAAGAAGCTTTTGAGTGTTAACGTGTGTTTCTTGCTGTTTTAAGAGATTCCGACGTATGTGTTTTACTATGTGTGCGGAAGGAAGATTAAATTATTCTTAAGAAGGGCAAACATCAAAATCTCTGGATTAGTTTGAAGTTTGTAGTTCTTGGAAAAACATTTTTGAACACTTAAACACCAAGGTATCAAGTTGCATTAAAATATATGACAGGGAAATGAGGAAAAATTTTATTTCAAGAGAAAATTGTTTTGACTGCTAATGTGTGTAATAATTAAATTATCAGATAAGCTGTGTTTCTGGAAAGTTGTGATTGCTTGCAAGTTTGTAAATTTTGATAACTTAAGCCATGTTTCTTCTTATAAATCATATGTGGAAGACGTGCGTTGATAAGATTTGAATAATGCGTTGGAGATTATTTGCAGTTCACTCTATTGCACTTTGTATTCTTCGGTACTTCAAACACTCGTATATGTACCTAAACAGTAATATTTCATTGAAAGGAGAAAGTTCGATCGTAGAAGTCAATTTTTATTTAAAAACAAGTTGAGTAAGCAGGAGAGTGTAAACAGCCTAGGGTTGAAAACAAATTTTTGGTACATTTTGCCTTCCCCTGGACCCCCTTATTCATAAAATGATTTTTTTATTTCAGATTCTAAAAGTTCTAATCAAGACCTTTCATTTGATACCCCACTCGACCACCTTTGGTAAAATTTTTAAGGGTTCATTCGTTATTAGGGGGGACCCCCCTAAAAAAAATTTTAAATTTTTGGGAAGACCTTTAATTTTGAGAGACCATCACTTTTGACCTTTTCACAAAGATTGAGCATTCTAGCTTCTATAGTTTTTCAGGAAACTAGCTGTGACGCACGGACAGACGGACGGACGGACAGACGGACAGACGGACCGACAGGTCGCGAAACTAGTAGGTCCTAGTACAAAAATTTTTTACAAAGATCTTAAAAGATGGGTTGTTTTGCCCTCGTTAGTCACGAAGTTGAGTCCAGCTTCGGCCCTCAGCTTTCAGCCACTTGATGGTTTTGTGATGCTTTAGTGACGTTGATCACCGTGGTGCGGAACACAATGACTGTTAGCCATTATGTCTCCAACTAATGAATTAATGTTTTGCTTTATTAAATGTAATCTTAAAAGTTAAAAAAAAAAAAAACATAAACGAATTTAAGCATGTATATTCATAAAAAATCTTACTGGCCTCAAGGATACTTTAAATTTAAATAAAGTACGCTTTTACGAATTCCGGCGTACTGGTATTCTCCCATTCGCAACTTCAAATTGCCGCTGTTGTAATCTCTCCACCTTCTTTTGGGCACATATACTCTTTCCTCGGTATATTTATTTATATTAACATCTAACTACTTCCCTATGATTTTTATTTCCCCATCATCTCAATCCTATTCTTTTCCCTTATTTTCAATTACAAAAAAAATTAATTAAAATAGTAATATTTATAATAATAATCTTAATTTTCCCACTAACAAAACTCCATTCATTACTTCCCATTAACGAAATTTCATTCGATACCTTTTCCCTAACAAAACCCAATTCCTTCCTTCATACTAACTAATTTTATTCATTAGCCCCACTAACAAATTTTGTATGTCATACTAACAAAAATTCATTCACGGTTCCCTACTAACAAGTTTCATCTCAATGCCCATTAAGAAAGGTGCATAGTGGAAATCAACAGACGGTGGCTCCGTTGGTAACGTCGTGGATTCTCGACCGGAGGTCTGCTGGGAACCTGGGTTCAAGTTCCCCCGAGCGCAGGAAACCGGCAAAAGCAATTGTTTCCGTATATATATATATATGACCGTTTGCATCGAGGCAAACGCTATCACGGTTATGCAAATCGCCATATATGCAAAATGGAAATTGTTGCGTTTGTCGATATGGAAAAGATGTGTGGGTAGCGGAATCGAAGTGTATTGAACTTCGATTACGTTACTCAGATGCGACAGCGGTAATTGGGAATGAAAGGATAGCGGGATTGAATGAGTGAAATTTTTGATTTGGGAAAGCATTCGGTTTCTGGTTTTAAAAAGGAGGAAGAAGTTCTTTTGGCGGTGTGCAGAAGATTTTTTAATTTGGACTTTGAGAAGGCATTGCAGTTTGAAAGTTGAAAAGTGCTTTTAATTTGGAATTAAAAAGTGGTTTTGATTTGGAAATTGAGAACTGACTTTAATTTGAAAGTTGAGAAGCGATCTTAATCTTGAAAGTTGAGAAATGATCTTAATCTTGAAGCTGATAAGTGATTTTAATTTAAAAATTGGAAGTGATTTTAATTTGGATTACTGGGTGGGAATCTAAGAATTGGGTGGTGGTGTGGCTGGGTGAATCGGGATGTGTTAGGGGAAAAGATTTGGATCGGGAGTTGGTAGGGAGAGAAAGAAAAAGTGAATCAAGATTTTGTCTATGTGAATTCAGGGATTATCCGGGATTAGTGTGATAACATCCTATGGCGCCCTTTCATAGTGCAACAATTTTATTATTTTAGAAATTACTAAAAGCAAATGGTGCGTAAAGTAAGAGATGACGTTGAAGAGGAGTATTTTGCTTATTATCAGTGACCGATAGTGAATAAATTTTGTTGTGCCGTTTCATTGAACGACACTAGCGCACATTTACGCCGAATCAATAAAAAGACTATCAGTAATTTTAACGACTGGTGATCAGAGTGTGTGACTTGTAGAAAAAAAATAAAAAAAAAGATGTTTGATTTAAAAATTTGATAATTTCTAGCAGTGCCCCGTTCCCCTTCAAGTGGCAGAGCGCTTCGCAGCTCTTTTTCTATTTTATTAATATTTCATTGTTATATATTTTCTTTTATATACTGCATTTCAATTCACTTTTACTGTTTTTATGCGATAGTTTGGTGTTAGTTTGTTCTACTGGAAATTTGAAAAGGGGCCTAGTTGAGCGGAATTCGTTTTTTACCTTTTTGAATTGACTTGTTATATCGGTATTTTGTAATTAGATTCAATGGAAAATACAAAATTATGAAGTGGTAATAACAAATGACCTCCCCTTTTCCCGTCCTTATCACTTCGTGATAGTTTTTTTATATGTAGGGGGGTCAGCACGAGCAGAGAGTGTCCCGGAAGTCCCACGACACGGCTGAGTGCTAGCCGGCCTCAGTATACCACCCCCTGCTGAAATATAATGTCTGCAACTACGGTGATTTCCGCGGTCGTAACAACACCCTTAACATTCGCGGTCTGCAGTTTCATTATTCGTGGAAAAAACAAAACACTAGCATAAACAATTTGATTTTCGCATAGAAAATAATTCTTTGAAAAAAGAATCGCAACCAAACTCTCATTGATTCTGGGGAAACTTTTGCCTTCCTCCCTCCAAATTCACTCTTACTTCTCATCAGTTCGTTTTATTCTCTCGTAGAAAGTGTCGCAAAATGCCTCCTCTTCCAAAATGCAGAAAAACGCCCTCACCCTTGATGGAAAAATAAAAATTTTGGAGAAGCTACGTGCGGGAGAAAGTTTTGCCTCCGTTGGCTGTACGTCTAAAATTGATAAGTTCACAGTTCATTCGATCAACGCAAAAGAGAATTCAATCAGAGCAGTATGGCAGCTACTTCGGAAGCGTCATCAGAAAGGGTGTCCAAAATCAAAAATAAAGTGAACAAGTCTTAGCAATATGGACGGAAGATATGTCTTAGAACAAAATGTCCTTGAGATCAGCTTTGATCAGAGCAAAGGCAAAAAATATACGATGGGATTAATGAAAATTTTAGTTCTGCATTTGTCTTCCAAGCAAGCAAAGGGTGGTTCGAGATTTTTAAGAAGCGACTGAACTTGCACAACATCAAATTATTGGGGAAATCACAAAATAGCGTGAACAGTTCCAGCTTGTCCAGTAAACTATCGAGAAAGCAGGTTATATTCGACAACAAGTGTTTAATGCCGATGAAACCGGCATCTCTTCGGAGGAGATGCTGAATCGAACTTATCTTTCTAAAGCTAGAATAACTACCCCAGGATTCAATGCTGCCAAAGATCGTGTTACTTTGTTACTTCAGGAGATTTTAAGATAAAACCGATGATCATTTCTTCTTCTTTCTCGTAACACTACAGCCCCTCGCGGGCCTTTGCTTCCGGCAAAAAATGCCTCCAACTGTCTCGGTCCATTGACCGCATCCTCCAATTTCGAAATCTGAGCAGCGATGAACTGTCTTCGTCGACTGAGTCAAACCAGCGTTTCCGCAGTTTCCTCACTGGTCTCCGGCCTTCAGTTCTCCCAACGAGTACCTGTTTGGGTATCCGTTGTTCGTCCATACAATTCACCCTGCCAGCCCATTATAGCTTCCGTAGTCTTACAATTGTTGAGACCTCCGTCTCGTCAAAAATTTCATACAGCTCATGATTGCATCGATTTCGCCATAGGTCCCTGTCTAGCTATGCTCTATGCAGCTGGTCTTTAAGATCGTCAAAGCTGAATAAAATATTTTATATGTGAGCTGAATTCTTCGATGCATTTTGTTTCTTTCATTACTGATTCTCGTTATTTGATCTCCTAAATACACAAATTTGTCTATATTATCGATATTGTCATCGCCAAATGTAAGCCCAAATATTAACACAAAATAAACAAAGTACTATTTCGTGGCATTCAGATATCAAGAGAAGTTTAATTGTAGGCTACATGGGTTCCTTTCGGCTTTAAGAGTGTTATTCTAACATCAATCAGTTGCATTATTGAAATAGGTCTGAAGTTTTGACTTGTACGGTTTCTAACTAACTCTGTTTTAGCCGCACATCTGCAAAATATTTTAAACCACGGTGTTGTGATTGCATCTTTTCTAGAGAAAAGTAAAATGGTGCCTAACACAAAAGGGGCAACTATACAAGTAGCAAAATAAGCCCCTCTGTAGAGTCTCATCGAAGAAGTACCTAGCATCAACTGACAAAGGAGCCAAGCAATGCATGTGTAAAGACCCTGAAAATGGAAAAGAGAAATTTCATCGCATTTAGGCGTCAAATATTGAGGAATCTAGGTACTAAAGTCATGCAGCACATTTGGTGACAAGAACATATGCTGAACAAGTGGAGCCAATCAATTATATTCCCTATCCATAAAAAAAGGTGACAAGCTACAGTACGAAAACTATAGAGGCATATCACTAATTTGCACGGTGTACAAAATATTTTCAAAAATTTTAGACACACGCCAACAGTATTATTGGAGAGTGTCAAGGTAACTTTCAAGCAGGTAGATCGGCGATAAACTAATTGTTTACAGTCAAGCAGGTGCTTGAGAAATGCTGAAAGTTCAACATTGATAAACACTAAATTTTCGTTGACTTTAAGCAAACATACGACAGTATTGATTGTTACCTACTATACCAAATAATGATTTGCTTTGGTACCTCAGCCAAGTTAGTCCATTACCAAAATGACAATGACGTCGATAACCTCCCATGTCCGCAACAATAACCAACTCACCGACGCCGTAGACGCAAATATCGGGCTAAAGCAGGGAGATGGGCTGGCCCCATTGCTCTGGAATATGTCATCAGAAAGCTACCTGTCGATACAAGAGATAAGTTACCATACAAGGACGACATCAACATTTTGTCACAGTCCCTGAAAACCGCGAATGAACTTTTCCTGAAACATTACACCGAAGAAAGACTAGAAGGAGTACAAATAAATGGGAATAAAACAAAGCTTATCATGCCGTCAAGGTAAAACTCCTCAAATACCCAAAATATCACACTTGATGAATACAGTATCAAAAATACGGGCGAGTTTGTGTATTTAGGTGCCAAAACGACGAGAACCTGTAATGAAAGAGGTGAAATGGATAGAAGAATATAGCTTGCAAGTAAAATATTTTATTCAGTTTTGACGATCTTGAAAACCAGCTGCAAACACAGGAAAACAAAGCTCCAAGTATACAAATCTGTGATAAGACCTGTGCTATGCTATGGGTGTGAATTTGCAAACACACCTTCGAGAGACGGGTCCTGATGCAAATAATTGGAGCGTAGCTAGACGGGGACTTATGTCAAATTCGATACAACCATGAGCTAAATGAATTTCTGACAAGCCAGAGGTCTCAACGATTGTAAAACTGCGGTAGTTGCAATGGGCTGGCCTCATGAATCGTAAGAATGAGCAACGGATACCCAAAAAAAGTTTCCGTTGGGGGAACTGAAGGGTGGAGACCAGTGGGGAAACCAAGAAGACGCTGGACTTACTTTGTTGACGAAGACAGTTTATCGCTGCTCGGATTGGAGGACGTGGTCGATGCATCGAGACAGTTGGAGGCGCTTGTTGCAGTAAGCGAAGGCCCGAACGCTACGGAGAAGAATATGTTAGCTGCCAATTATTTTTCTTCTCGTTGAAAAGGGAACTTATGCAACCCGATAGCACCCTATGGCAAGCAGATCCAGGTTATGCTTTCAGGTTGGCAGATGACCCCCAAAGACGCTATGGTAGCTCATTTTATTAAGAGCGATCTAACGAAATTATATCCTAATTTGAGATGACTTGCGGAGTTTGCACACTGTATTTCATCTCAAGTACTTGCATTATCATAAAATGTTGGTCTATTAGTAATCCTTTGGTTCTAATATCAGTTTGAAACTGTCCAATTATATTTTCGGACTGTATTCTTGTTAGGGTGAAGGCGAATTAGATCGAATTTCTACAAATAATAAATACGTTCTGTGCGAAAATAGATTTTAAGAGTATATAAATACATTTATTAACTTTAAGTATTTTCTCTTTTCAGGTAAGCAAAGCAACCACTAGCCGTAAGTAGATAAAAATTTGTTGTATTTAAAGCTTAATCATTTATTGTCCGCTCCACTCCCTAATACCATAGTTACTATACAAGTTTTTTTTTTAATTAGTAATTTGAAGTAACCAGTGGATATAGGCTTCTGGATTTTTTGAAATGATGTTAAGAAAAAAAAGTTAGATAAACAGACCTACGCTCATGTCAGAAGGGTTTTGTACCCAACTTCTCAGAAATGCAGTCACCAGCAATGAATAACGTCAAGAAATATGTCAAAGATATTTGCACGTTCAAAGGAAAATCCATTGTTTTTCTGTTTTCAACGGTCGCCATTTTGTTGCAAACCGACAAAAAATACTCAAATCATGAATTCTCAAAAATATTAATGTTATTGACCCTATTAGAAAATTTCAAGAAGATCAAGTCAAAACTGCAGTGACTGATTTGATGGAAAGTCCATAAAATTTTATAATTGGAGAAATTTCAAACGGCTATAACTTCCGTGTATATCATTCGATTTTCATCAAACTTACAAAGTTTAAGAAACCTTAGTAGGACTACGTAAAATCGAATTTCGTTCAGTTTATGGGTACCGATGCGATTTTATTGGGGAAAATGTGAAATTCGAATATCATACTATTATTAACAAAGTTGAGCGAATTTCGACTTCTAAGGTACTTGTTGTTGTTGTACTCATTAACACCTACCACCATAATTTTTTTCAAATTTTTCGGATCACAGGTGTCCAATCGCCTTATAAAATTTTTTGTAGTTGAAATTTGACGAGAGCACCACTTTACACCTGTATACAAAATTTGATGTTTCTAGCTTAAGTAGTTTGCGAGAAAAAGTGCTGTGACACACGGACAGACAGGTTGTGAAACTAGTAGGGTTTTGTAAAATTATTTTACAAAACCCTAAAAAGTGCAGTTGTAAAGATACAGGGTGCGGCTAGTTTTTTCAAAACATAATAAAACCCATTTTTTGTAATATAGGCGCATACAAAAAGTTATTTTTAAAATATTTTTGAAGATCAAATCAGGTAGTGATGTCCCCTAATCTCCATATATAGAGTAAATCGATTTCTGGCGTTTGTTATGACTCTTGCCAGCATAGTAGGCGTTATGTTGGTAATTTCTTCCTTGACTTGGTATAAAAAACGACTGGCGACATCAGTTTCGAAATCTACATTCCGAAAACATCGAACGACACGCAACAAGTGAAAGTTTTACCTTATCGAGCCATGATTCGCAGGATATATATGCCAGCCAGGGAAAAGGAAATGCAGTATATTCTCGACACTGCGAAGTTGCCCTCAACTATCAAGCGAATTGCTGACAAAATCAGAAAAACTCGGCAAAAGAAAGAACGGTCAACAATCCATAACCCGGATTCTGAAAAGGCGTACTGGAAGGCAGTTACCTACTACGAAGGTGTCATAGATCAATTAAAAAGGAGGCTAAAATACCATGAGTCCATACGAAAAATCGAACCATGTAGCAAAAATCAGCTGAAAAACAGCTTCGGGTCTACTAAGGATAAACGGCAACCACACGAGAAATCAGGCGTCTACCGGATCGAATGCCCCGAATGTCACGAAGTTTACATTGGACAAACAAGAAGATTAATCAACACCAGGGTGTGAAAACATTTAAGCGAAGTAAGTGCAGCGAGGAAAAAAGAAAAGAAGAATAACTTTAGGTCAATAGTAGTGGAACATATCTTAACTCAAGGACACGAAATCACAGTGGATCATGGTAAAGTTCACGAACCAGCAACCTTTGGTAATCATTAAAAATTACTACCGATATTCTGAGTTAGTGATCGCATTTTTAAGAGCACTTACTCCAATTTTCGCTCGTAATAATCGTCCCACCCGACAGGCATAAGGCATGTTGCATAAGAAATTTTTTTAGGCCATTTCAGACATAAGAAGAATTGTATAATATATAGGGTTTTCTATTAGGGACGTAACCATTTTCCATCTTTATATAAACGCACCTTTAAACTTTTTTAATAAACTGTCAATAACAAAACGTTAGTTAAAGTCAACATTTTCATCATGGTAAAGTTCGCGAACAGCAACCTTCGGAAATTATTAAAAATTATTAACGAGATTCTGAGTCAGTGGTCGCAATTTTAAAAGCGCGTGCTCGAGGGGATAATTTAGAGTTGCAATTTTCACTATTGAACGTTCCGGTATCAAAAAGACTTCATACCGCTTGAAGTGAAGGAAATATCGCAGCCGTAAGTGCATTGATTCAAAATGAGCCAAATCAGTTAATTCCACGTCGTTCTCAAGAACTGGGCATCGCTCAACGACACTGTGGTGTATTTTGCCAAAATATCTTAGCCTACATGGTTAAAAGATCAAATTGACTCAAGAACTATAGCCACTTGATCACTCAAAACGCCGAAACTTCTCCAATGGGGCTCTGGCAAAGCTTGTAGAAATTGAAAAATTTCATCGAAAAATCATTTTCAGTGATAAAGCTCATATCTGGCTCAATAGCCTTGTTAATAAGCAAAATATGCGCTATCGGTCAGCAACAAACCCACATGTGCTTCTGGACAAACCGTTGCGGTGCGGTTTTCACGCCAGAGCTGTGATTGGGCCATATTTTTTCGTGAATGAAAACGACCGTCATGTAACCGTCAATGGAGAGCACTATCGTGTTATTTTGGAAGATAATTTGTGGCCTGAATTGGGTAAACTTGACATCAACGATATGTGGTTTCAACAATATGGTGTCGCTAGCCACACAGCACGCCTCACAAACGATTTATTGAAAGACAAATTTGGTGAACGTGTTATCTCGGAAAATGGTCTGGTTGAATGGCCGCCTCGTTTATGCGATCTAGCGGCATTAGGTTTCTTTTTGTGGGTCTATATCAAGCCACTGGTTCATGTCAACAAGCTAACAACTTCAAATGAACTCAAAGACAACATCCAACAAGAAATTGCCACCGTTCTGATCGAAATGTGTGGCGGAGTGGTGGAAAATTGGGTCTAAAGAATAGACCGCTGTTAACGGGCTCGTTGTGGCCATATGACCGAAATCGTCTTTGGTTCATAAAATGTAATGCTTGCATCACGTTCATAATAAATTTGAACTCAATATCTTAAATATTTCCGTGTTTTATTAATAGATAAAATTGTTATATCCTTAATGGAAAACCCTTTATAATATGAAAATGGTGGAAATAAATGAATTTAAATAATTGAAAAAAAATAAATAAAAAAGCATTCACGCTATTCGGCCTTCTCATTTGCAAACTTAAACGGGTATGGGCCCCATCGCGTTGGCTCGCCCCTCCGCTTATGAGCTCACCATCGGGTAAGCTTTTCCCTTTTCTGTGGGTGCTCTCGCCCGGAAGTTTGACCTTCCACACAAGACACAGGCCAACGCATCCTTGATCCGGCTGGGAAAGGTGGAGGACACCGCCTCCATTTTGATGTCCCACTCTTATTTGTGGGCCGTGAACATTCGTCGCGATGCCTTGAGTCTCGCGTGCGGTTAACTGGGCATTGTCGTCGCTTTTCCTTTGTCAATCCTTTCGATAGGTTACTTAAGCCATCGATGCCTATCCACGGTTTCAGTCGTTTTGCATTTTTGACATTGGTCATCTGAAAAAGTAAGCGCGAAAAATATTTTTGTAGGGGGCATTTGTGCTGTGAGAAAAGAAACTACCCTGAGGCACCGCAAAGCTAGCTTGCCAGTGCACTTACACATCCCCAGACAAGGCCATCTCCAGTTGAGCATAAATCTTGCGCTCGCTGAGGTAGCAGTCCACCGATGCAGTCCTAGACGGACTTATAATATCCATGAAACACTTTATAGTTAGTTATCATTATTTGAGTAGAATGACAAAACGGTGTACAGTCGTGCCTAGAAAAGCAAAAACTTTGAAGCACTGTGCTTATGGTGTGTTATGATGATTAAATTCTTTTCTATGTTATTGAAAAAGCAATCAATCAGTTTTGACGTGTTAGAAGTTTTCTTAATAACTATGGAAGCAATCACCAAAATAAGTAAGGAGATCATAAGTGATTGTACCTTGAAAGTATGTTCGCAAAACGTATTTAATTTTTTTGAACGGATATCAAATTAACGGGACTTTTCATACCAGACAACAAAACATTAAAATTAAATTAGCTTAAATAAACTTATAAGGGTAGCCCTAAATTCAGCAAATTTGCTAGATCTTTAAGTCGCAGGTTACTCCAAGTTGTGATTGGCACTGATAAAAAAGCGGGTAAAAATCACAAGACCAACCGTGATACTGACCATATTACCTTCTGTCTTTAGCATATCTCAATGCGAAGATTTGCTCTCCACTGATGGGTGATAGATATTGATTAAATAATAAAATTAATTAGTATATGATTTTTGTGGTCTTTGTACAAAAGTTTTGTTTACAAAGACATACTAGTTTCCCGAACTGTCTGTCCATCCGTCTGCCCGTCTGTCCGTGCGTCACAGCAAGTTTCCTCAGAAACTATAGATGCTAGAAAGCTGGAACTTGGTGAAAAGGTCAGAAGTGGTGGTCTCTCAAAAGTGTAGGTCTTACCAAGAAAACATTTTTTAAGGGAAACTTCGTTATAAGGAGGAACCTCTTATAACGAAAATTTTTTTTAGGCATAGGTAGCCCAGTGGGGTATTAAATGAAAGGTCTTGATTAGAACTTTAAGAATTTTGAATTTTCGGGGGTTACGTATATTCGAATTTCGATTTTTTTATGGCGTTATGTTGGTACTCATGTCTGTCACTTATGCCGACAAGCTCGGCCGTTTTGAATGTTCACTTAATTGGTGATAGCTGCTTTACTTGCACGTGTTTTCAATCGTCTTCGATTTTTACTTATTCAAAAAAATGGATCAAAGAACGTGTATCAAATTTAGTGTGAAAAACGAAATTAAGTGCGCGGATGCATTCCGAATGTTGACTGTGGCATACGGAGAAGCTACCTTGGACCGAAACAACGTTTATCGGTGGTACAAAATGTTTTTAGAAGGCCGAAAAGATGTGAACGACGAAGAGCGTGCCGGACGCCCGAGCACTTCAACATCAGACGAAAAAATTAATGAAGTGGAGAAAATGGTATTGGCCAATCGTCGAATCACCGTTAGAGAAGTTGCTGAGGACCTAAACATATCGATTGGCTCGTGCCATTCGATTTTTATCAACGATTTGGGCATGAGATGGGTCGCCGCGAAATTCGTACCAAAATTGCTCAATTGCGACCAAAAACAGCAACGCATGAACATTGCTAATGAGATGTTAAACTCTGTCCGCGACGAACCAAATTTGCTCCAGAGGGTCATTACTGGTGACGAATCGTGGGTTTATGGTTATGACGTGGAAACCAAAGCTCATTCATCTCAATGGAAGCTGCCGCATGAACCAAGACCGAAAAAAGTGCGCCAAGTTCGGTCGAATGTGAAAGTTTTGCTGACATTTTTCTTCGATTGCAGGGGCGTGGTGCATCATGAGTTCTTGCCACAGGGAAGAACGGTCAATAAGGAATATTACCTGCACGTTATGCGCAATTTGCGCGAAGCAATCCGCCAGAAACGCCCGGATTTGTGGGAGAACAAAAGTTGGCTTTTGCACCACGATAACGCCCCTGCTCACACATCGTTGCTAGTGCGCGACTTTTTGGCCAAAAACAACACACTAATGATGCCGCAGCTACCGTATTCCCCAGATCTGGCCCCCTGTGACTTTTTCTTGTTTCCTAAACTGAAGAGGCCCATGAAAAGACGACGTTACGCTACGCTTGACGAGATAAAGACGGCATCGAAGGAGGAGCTGAACAAGATTAAAAAAAAATGATTTGTTGAAGTGCTTCGAAGATTGGAAAAACCGTTGGCACAAGTGTATAATATCTCATGGGGATTACTTTGAAGGGGACAAAATAGATATTCATGAATAAATAAATAATTTTTGAAAAAAAAAAACAAAATTCGTGATATTTTTTGAACACACCTCGTATACCAAAATGTTGTGTCTCCCCTCGCGATTGAACACCTTTGAGCCGAAAAATCTGGAAAAAATCACGGACGTGGGCCTTTATGAATACAAGGGCAACAAATACCATAGAAATCGATACTCGCTCAACTTTGTTAATTATAGTATGATTTGTAGATTTTACATTTTAATCCATAAAATTAAAACGGTATCCTGGAACCTCTTGAAGTTTTGTAATTATATAGATTAATAAGGTCTTCACGCTCACAAAATTTCATGGAAATCGAACCATAATCAAGTGAGTTATAGTCATTTCAATTGTATGGAATTACAACAGCAATAACACGTGTTTATGGTTGATACTCGTATTTCAAAATTGGAAGATAATAAATCTTCCAATTTTCATGAAAATTAAAGGAACAGTGTTTAATTTGAATATACTCGTATTCAACCGATCGTGCATTCAGAAAAATTATTTAAGCCGGCACAAAATTGTGTTTGCAACGTGCTTAAGAAGGAAACTCTGCACCTGTTGCACAGATTTGAACGATATCTTACCCAAGTATTGGATGAATAATTCAAGTCACCAATTCACGCTGTTGAAAAACTTGTTTCGAACCTTAGGGTGTTTACAAAGACTTTCTGGCAGGAGCACTCTCCTACTTACTCAACTTTGTTTTTTTGCAATCAATCTTTACAACAGAAACAGATTTTGATAATTTTTCCTGTGTTATTCGAATTTTTGATTCAATTGATTATTCTAGTTTTTTTATTAAAATTATAACTATTCATTTATAATTTTTTGTTCTTTCTCTTTCATCATTGTCAAGTCATTTCTTGTGTAGTTATTAGTTTAATTAAATTAGGACATCGTAGCGTGATCGCTCATCTCTCTGAATTTTATTGTAGCAATTTCTTTAGCAGAATTTATAATTGAAATCACAGCTGCTTGCACGGAGCTAAAACAAATCGGCCAAAGCTAGTGTTACAGCGAAAACTTTCACAGTGTGACGTTAGTTTTAATCAAAGTCACAGCTTTTCTTTGCATCTAATTAATATTTAACTATTCTTGCTATACTTTACTCTACTTTCGGTAATATTTAATGATTGCTTTGAAAACGACCGTTTTGATGTCGTTGGCAAGATAAGTTAATCAAATTTGGAACCGATAGATCGCTGTGCCATAGCTTGTTTTTTGTCAGATGCATCATTCCGATATACTTCTTCTAATTTCCAATATTGTTGCATATTGATGTAAAATTAAAAAAATTCCTCAAAGAATCCTTCAACGTATGCAACCTATATAAAACGAAACGTTTATCAATTTTAATTTCCTTGATAGCCATTGTTCATGCTTCCAATGCATGATATACTTGTACATAAAGAAATCTTCCTCCCCTTTCAATTTACGATTGTTTTGATCAAAATAACGATCAACAATATCAAGCGTACCAACTTCAACATCATGATCATCATCATCATCATGATCATCAAAATGATTGAGGTTAGTGCCGATTTTGATGAAGTCGATGAAGTTGATGATTATGGTGATGATGATGATTGTAAAGATAGCAACCATATCTGTTTATTTATCCTGCCTGTATCTTTTAAATCTTACAGTACATGCACTCAATACACGATTGTAACGTTACTTTCATGTTCCTCCACATTCTCCGAAACATATGTTTATAAATAAATGAGCCTGACCTTTGCTTCATCGCATTCGCTTAAGTTCTTTTGATTTATTGCCAATTACTAAACAATAGACCATGGACCATAACAGAAACCCAACAATAATGGCAAGAGCACGAGCAAAAGCAAAAGTATCATACAAGCATATGTATGTAGCATGTATGAAGCTGACCAACTGTTTTGTGGGAGGTTATCAACAATTTGCCTCGATCGACAGTAGATTCAATTAAGGAGCAGGCAGAAAAAAAAATTTATTCTCCACACTTCACAAACGGGCATGGAGAGTTGAAATTGATGGTCATGTGGTAAGTGGTGGTCATTGTACTTGAAATTGGGGCAAAATAACATGTTCATATTTACAAGGCTTTATGAACTTATAAATGACAAATTAGAATTAATTAGATTTAATAGAACTCTTGGGGAGGAATTGATGTTTTAATTATTTTAAATAGTTTGATGTTTTGCGTCAAGTATAGAGATTGGTAAATAGGTTGCAATTTAAGAAAACCCCAACGTTAAATGATTTATTAGGATATACTAAATTAAATGGTAGGAGTTTAAGCCCTAGAGTAGTTGGAGCAATTGCCGCTTTTGTCGAAGGTCGCAGGTTCAAATCTCGTTGACGACTCTCATATGCGGTTTTGATGATTCTTAAAAATAATATGAATTTTCTTCGTTGTAACTGCTGTAGCGTACTCTTCGTTTTGTAAAATAAAAACTCACAATTATGTTTTCTAATTTAGATGAAATTTGATTTTATTCTCACGTGTACGTTCTGACTGCGCACATTAACTTCTCTTTTTTTATTCAAACCGGTTTTTTCGTCACTGGTGTTGTGCAGTGGTTTTTTTATTATTGCTTTTAGTGCAGTGGAATGAACTGTACCATTTAGTAAAGTGTACTAATAACCTTTCTGGCAATATTGACATGTAGAAATAAAAATGTATAAAATGAATTAAAATGTAAAAAATGAAATTAACTTGTAGTCGCTACACTGCCATTGATTTGGGTCTGAACATATCACTCACAAATAAATCGATGGAGAGTAAATTAGATAGAAATTCACAATGACTATCACAATTTTATCCGCATTTCTCAATTTCGATAATACTGTTTTCCTAGCAGATTGTTGAACCTCGTTTGCGTTCAGTGTGATGCATGTGTTGGTCTTTGTGCCTCCTGAGAGATTGAACATGTTAAGCAAGTCTGACAGGCAGCACATATGAATTTTGCTGCCGGGTTCTCTATTTGATCATATTTTTCCAAGTGCGGTTTTATTGCTCAGCCCAAGTTAATATTGTAGTTAATTTTTTGATTAATTTTGCTCCTGTAATGTACCTGAGCTCCATTGACCCCACCGCCGCTGATGCAGTCCAACAAAATTCGCAATAGCTGCATTGTTCTTTTTTAATTTGTATCTAAGGGTGTGCGTAAACACAAATTCTTCTTTAGCCCAAAATTTTTCATTCAAGCCTTAGCACCAGAATGTCATTTGAAATCCTTGGTCAAAAAATGAATCATTATTTTATTTATAGAAAATTTAAAGCTACCTTTCTCCGCCATGCATCTGAATAAAATTAGCGCCAAGTCACCTACATATAACATACATTTGATCTCTTATATAAAAGTTAGGATATCCTCGAGTCTCACATATTTTGTGCTCAGCAAATATCCTCGTAGGGTCTGTTTTCTCGAAGCTTTGATCCATCTTTTATCAAATAATAATTTTCACAAAAGGAACTGCAAGTTTCCAGATGGCTAGGTTTTTATTTCTCCAGTTCAGTTTGAAATTTTTTTGAGGTCCGACACCAGGCGAGGATTCTGTTTGGCGGAGTAATATTAGATTCTTGCATTGTAACGCTGGTTAAGCTGTTCGATGTATACTTTTTTTGAAGCTCTCCCACTTAGGAAACCTGTGATTTAGGGTAAAAGCTTGTAGGCAATGAGGGATATTTCTGCTTCTCATAGAGGCTATCCTATGAGTTAGTATGGAACGCAGTTATACCCGCCAATAACCCACATAAGCTGTTTAGTGCTGTAGTGCAGCGAAGCTATAAGAGAAGCCTATGCTGTCTCACCTATTTAGACTTTTGTGTACTTGGTAAATATTTGTTCAATATGGTGCCGCTGCACCTTTTTTATGGTAGGGAGTAAAGGTTGTTATCACCCTGAGTATAGGACTCCCAAGTTCGCAATGCTGAGAACCTGAGAACCTAGCCTTGAACTGGTTAGCCTATAACTTTGAAGTAGGCCGCGTTTCTCTATACCTAAACGTGTCTTCAAGATACATGAATCGCTTCTCTATCGGGAATTGCTAAAAAAGAGGCATCTCCGCCTCTCGCCGCTCTAGTATGATTTTATTAACTTTCAGGACTGCCTGTGCATAATGTGCCATAAAGGTCCATTTATCAACCGATATAAGTATCTCTCCGATAAAAGTTTCCCGGAAAAGCTCTCCGATTTCACTGGAGATGCCACCGCACGTTCTATCTTTTGAAGAAAAAAATTTACAGCAGACATCGTCCTCCTCACCTGTGCAAACCACGCAATCGGGAGACAGATGCTTATCAATTTTTTGCAGGTAAGACTAAAAACGTCTTTGCTCGCTCAAGAGCTAGGTAAAGTAGAAACCAGTCTTGCCATGCCTTCGACTAGGCCATGGCCTCAATTTAGGGATCAGGCGTGCAGTCCATCTTCTCTTTGTGTTGTTCTCTTCTCCCTAGCAACCACTTCCCTGTCGCCTTCGCTTTGACGCAGGTAGATATTTCTGCTCTCTCTAATAAGGACGACGATGGGTATCACCACCGCGGGCACCATCACGGCCAACTAGCACCCCTCGAAGCAAATTTTGCCAAACTAAGACCTGTTTTGAAAAGTTCTCATCAAGACCTTTCATTTGATAGCCATATCGGCTAGCTTCAATGAAATTTTTTTTTTGGGTCGTCACTCTCCTATATGGGGAGACCCCCCTTAAATACCTTATAAAATTTTTTGTAGTTGAATTTTGAAGAGATCACCACTTTACACCTTCGCACAAAATTTGATGTTTCTAGCTTAAGTAGTTTCCGAGAAAAACTGCTGTGGCATACGGACGGACAGACGGACGGACGGACGGACAGACAGACGGACAGACTGGTCGCGAAACTAGTAGGGTTTCGTAAAATTATTTTACAAAACCCTAATAAACTGACCTTTTGTCTTTCCATTTTAAAACTCCGATGCCCGTATCGCCGATTTGATAATCGTATTCCCCTCGTCTCAGGCTTTCGTCTGCTTTAATTTAAGGTAAGAACTTGCGCTTTTGATTGACTGTACCACAAGCCAATATTTTGTCTTGGAGTTGATCTGTAGAAGATAACTGTTGAAATGATTTCGAAAAACAGTTCGGTGATTTTTAAACTTCAAATTTTTACTAAACTGTCTTAACAATTTTCCCTCCTAGGTCAGTTTCTACACCATCACCTTGTTTGCCGGTGTATACATTATATATATATATATATATATATATATATATATATACATATATATATATATATATATAAATATATATATATATATATATATATATAAATATATATATATATATATATATATATATATGTATATATATATCAAAGTCCAGACAATATCCCGACTCGGCAGACATCATTCAAATTTTATAGCCTCGTTTGACAGGTTTTTTTGGGCATGTATTGCTTAAGATAGCTTCTCCCCTTAAATTTGACCATACTCTCGTCAGTAGCCACTCTTTCTGTCGTTTTGTAATTTTTCTTGAAATCGCCTATCAGTTTGTCTAGGAGATGGCGAAATTTATACAGCTTATCATAGCCAACATCGTTCCTTTTTGGCATGAGGTGATTATCATTCAAATGCAAATTGGTAAGAAGCCATCCAAATCTGTTTGATGTCATCGAAGACCTTATGTATTCATCGTGCAGATTAGGAGCAGAAGACTAGTAATCTTTGTAGCTAGGCAGCTTTTTCACACCCATCAGCAAATTTATTGCAAGAAAAACTTCTATCTTCTTTGGCGTTGTATGTGTAAAGCGAATTCCCTTCTGAGTGGTATACAAATTGGTTTGAAAGCAAATAGTTACAACTAAATTATTTGTCCAAAACAAGCAAAAGAGCTGTGTAGGTGCAATTAGCTCTGCTTGAATAATATGATCTGATATCCCGCCACAAACGATGAACTCAGCTGATGGTTCCATACGATAATTTTTTTCCACTTTGGCTCTTTCACAAGAGGTCGTCGTGAAAGAGCCCTAAAATTAATTTCGTTTGTTGAACTGGTGGTGGCTAACGGTATTTCTTCATTTGAGTCAAAATCCTCTGAGCTTTCAGGAAAATGGTCATGCACTAACACTAGAGTTGAGTCATCCTGATCTTCTACGTCCGCTTCTGAGCTGTAGATGCTCTCACCATCTGAAGGTATGGCCTCCAATAATGTATTCATTGCTATGTAAATGAAACTCGTTGTTCCCTTATACACGGGTTTATTTGGTTTTTTCCCATATACGTATTTCGGGATCTAGTTGTCCCTTTCTTCAGTGGTTCGTTTACAACTAAATGTTATTTGCTTACTTCCTAGCCTTTTATACCTTTTATTTTTATTTCATTAATTATTTAGTACTAATTGGTTACAAAATATTTCAACATGATTTATTACTACTCGTATAATTACAAAACTATTTACTACTTTTAATTACCTACTTATTCTAAAATCCTCTTAATTAGGGTCGTAAATCCGTTGCCTAAATCGTGATTCATCCGTTTACTTTCTTCGGTTCGAGCAATGTATATGCTTTTGTAGGCGTCCAACTGGCTTCGTTTTTTGACCATTTTTATGCATTTTGCATCTTTTTGACTTATTGCATGCCCTTCGTTGATGTTGTGCTTCGCTAAAGATGATTTGACTTCGTTTCGCTTCTTCTGGACGGCAAGCTCTGCTTCTCTGAGGTGTTCTTGTATCCTTGTTGAAATCGGTCTAATCGTTTGCCCAACATATCAGGAAAAATCCACTCCCTGAGTCGATAAAAAGAACTGAAAAAGCGCTTAAAGTATGTAAGAGCCTTTTTGAAAACTTAGCAAGTGTCAGTACACCAAGCCCAACATCACCAAGATTAGTGTGCAAGCCGAAGGTTCATAAGCCAGGCAATGACATGAGAGAGATCATAACAGCGAACAACACCCCAACAAGTGGTATAGCAATATGGCTGGTAAAAGAGGTAAAAAGGATGGAAAACCCAGTTAGTTAATTTTCCATCAAAAATTCGACCGAACTACTAAAACTAATGGAGAAATTAACACTAAAAGAAGACGAAATAATGGTGTCATTCGACGTGAAAAACTTATTTCCGAGAATACGAACCAGAGAAGCTATTACACTATTTGAAGAATGGCTTCTAAAACACTACGACAAAAAAAAGGTAAAAAACGAGTACAATTATGTAAAGAAACTTGCTGAAGTGTGGATGCAAGAAAATTTCTTCACGTTCCGGGGACGATACTTCAAATCAACAGCGGGTTTACCAATGGGTAATCCTCTGTCCCCAATTTTGAGCGAAATATTTATGGCCTTATTGGAAGATAGGTTAGAAAAAAGCGGATGGATGCCAAGTTTTTGGACAAGATACGTCGATGATACATTGGCAATAGTGAAAAAAGAAAAATTGGAAGAAACATTCCAAACGCTCAACAGTCTGCATCGCAATATAACGTTCACAATGGAAATGGAAGATAATAATGAAATACCATTCTTGGACCTCAAGATCATCAACAATGGGGGAATAATTGAATACGATTTATACACAAAAACAAACACACACAAAGGACAATCACCAGAATACCCGAACATAGCTTTTCACAAAAAATGGCAGCCTATAACACGATGATTCACCGAATGACAGATGAATGAAATCGAATATATAAAACATACAGCAAAGATTAATGGGTTCGACGAAGAAACAATTAAAACAAGAATAAACAAAATTGAGAATCAAGAGAAAATGAGCAGGAAGTCAACATTACAAACAACGAGCAGCAACGGAGAGCCAAGCAAACGAGCAGCAATAAGCAGATCGAACCACAGCGACAAAATAAAGAAAATATTAAGAAAAACGGGAATAAAAGCAACAATTAGCAGCAAAATGGCAAAAACAAAGACCACACTAGGATCAGCGAAGGATCCTGTAACGGAAGCCGAAAAAAGTGGCATATACGAGGTGAAATGCAACGAGTGTGATATGTGATATGTTGGCTAAACGGTTAGACGATTTCAACTAGGATACAAGAACACCTCAGAGAAGCAGAGCTAGCCGTTCAGAAGTAGCGAAACGAAGTCAAATCATCTGTAGCGAAGCACATCATCAACGAAGGGCATGCAATTAGTCAAAAAGATGCAAAATGCATAAAAATGGTCAAAAAACGAAGCCAGTTGGACGCCTACAAAAGCATATACATTGCTCGAACCGAAGAAGGTAAACGGATGAATCACGATTTAGGCAACGGATTTACGACCCTAATTAAGAGGATTATAGAATAAGTAGGTAATTAAAAGTAGTAAATAGTTTTGTAATTATATGAGTAGTAATAAATCATGTTGAAATATTTTGTAACCAATTAGTAAATAATTAATGAAATAAAAATTAAAGGAATAAAAAGCTAGGAAGTAAGCAAATAAAATTTAGTTGTAAACAAACCACTGAAGAAGGGGTCAACTAGATCCCGAAATACGTACATATATGGGAAAAAACCAAAAAAACCCGTGTATAAGGGAAAAACGAGTTTCATTTACTAAGCAATTAATAAAACAAAGTCAAAACTCAGAAAATTCACAACGTATTCATGTTATCGAATTCGTTTACCAATCGCGGCATATCTGAAAATTAAATATACAATACAAACACAAAATGACAATGAATGCCTAATATAGTCATGGTGATTAGAAACCAAACCTCCTTATTTATTTGCAAGACCAAAATAAAACTGAGATAAAATGTCGCTATTGTAAACACATTTTTGACGTCCTAGCCGATGACATAATGCACAAACTATAACATAAACAACACTCATATCTCTTTTATGGGGTTTTTCACGCTCAATTCTTCAAATCGCACGATGTCACTTCTATTACACACTGAACTGGACTGACCACTGCACTTCATGAGCAAATTTACGTTGTATGCTGTTAGTTTAGATTCAAGGAAACGTATTAATCCCAGAAAATAAACATATAAAGAGGGCAATTCCCTTAAAAAAATCGACAAATTGGTGGTTTGTAAACTAACCACCAAACCTGAAAGAGATACACGATTTTAGGCGCAGGTCTCAAAACATCCCAAAGAAATTTGTGGAGACTTTTTGAAAATGGTCTTAAAAGTTGGTGATGGCTTCCCGTACACATATTGGTGAAACTTACTGCATCAGAAACGAATCACCATTGCATCCTTAACGATTTGCGAATATAGTTGTTGATTTTAAGTGAAAATCTTATTAGCATACTCTATCGGTCGACCTTCTTTCATCAAGCAACACCCTATTGCGTATGAGCTTGCATTAATTGAAAGTTTGACTGGTTTGATTTCATTTTCTCCTTTATAAGGTCAAAAGATTGCTGTTCGTACTGTTCCCTATGCCATTTAACTCATTTATGTAAGCTCTCTGTCAGCTCCTATAAATCGCATGTAAATTTCCAAATATAATTGACCATCTCGAAAAATTTTTGGACCTGCTTGACATTCGATGAGATATTCAACTGTCTAATGGCTTCCACATTATCCTAATAAGCGTTGCAGCCTTCAGGGGTAAAACTTTTTTGGTTTTGCATGCATCCATGGTAACTCCGTATCCTTCAATGTTTTTCAAAATCCGGTTCATTACGTCCAAAAAGTGGATAAAATTACAAAAGGTCAACGTATGTACCTATATCTGCCGACAACACTTATCGCAGTCTACCCTTGAGAAGAATCTGGAACCCTTTACCTTGGCTGCCACCTCTTCATTGGTTTTGAGTGGGCAGTATGTTCTTATTCAGATCATTCGGGCCAATATATATTCTGATTTTCGTGCTTCATCGAACAACCGGTGACGGTTCAGACACAGGTTAATGAGGGTTTTGTATTAGGGACATAGCAATTTCGTATCTTTATATGAAAGCACCCTTAAACTTTTTCAATGAACCGTCAATTTCAAAACGTTAGTCAGAGTCAATGTTTTCATCACGGTAAAGTTCACAAACTAGCGCCGTTTGCCAAATCAGTCGTTCTCAAGACACTGTGGCGTATTTTGCGAAAAGATCTTGGTCTACATGGCTACAAGATCAAATTGTCTGAAGAGCTTAAGCCATTTGATGATTCGAAACGCCAAAATAATAAACAAAATATGCATTATTGGCCAGCAATAAACCCATATGTGCTCCTTGAGATACCGTTGCATCTGCCAAAAATTTCTGTTTGGTGCGGTTTTCATGCCGGAAGTGTGGTTGGGCCGTATATTTTCGTGGATGAAAACGACCGTCATGTTACCGTCAATGGAGAGCGCAGTTGTGCTATCTTGAAAGATTATTTGTCGCCAGAATTGGATGAACGTGACATCAATGATATGTGGTGGAACTCTGCAGTTTAAAGGTACAGTTAGCTTGAAGGAAGCTTTAACTCTACCCTTAATGTTATCCTTTGTTAGTTTGTGGCAGTTGATGATCTTTACCGAAGGTCCAAATTTCGTTGAGACTTAATCACAGATGCCATTCGTCGATGTCTCATAAGCCAGACGAGATATAAATATTTGCTTCAGCGGACCCACGATATGAAGAGATAGAACTATTTGTGATGTTGGTAGAGTTTCAGCGGAATTAGAAACATACACTACTGACGCTGGTTAAATATTTGTAAAGTTTGAAGTCTCCGTTACTTGAGCGTTGAATGATGGGGGCCCATTTTTCGATATAGCACCTCATGGAGAAGATGAGGATCCAGCTGATGCCAGAAGTTCCACCTCTGAATCGTTGCTGGCCGTCACTTTAGCGCTACTTTTTATTGCAGATTTAACTTGCGACTTATTTCTCGTTATTATTGAAGAAGTTGTATCCAAAGTGATTTTAGTATTGACTGTTATATGGTTTAGGAAACGTTATGAACAACGCTATCGTACCTAATGCAAAAAATTTTTTTTTTATGCCTGTACCTGTGTAAAAGTTTTTGAATCAATAAATTAGTATTTATTAGCCATTCTGTTACTATTCTAATCTTTCGTCTTCGCTTTAAATGCATAATGTCCTTAGCTAAGCGTGCTTTAAATTGCGAATATTTATTGCAAACATGGAAAAAAAACGCTAAGCAAATAATATTTTATATGAATAATCATTTGAGCTCAAGTAAATCTAATAAATTCCTTTGCCGAAATTCAAATTCAACCTAAAAATATGTTTTCCATGCATTTGACCTCAATTCCGCCACACTGCCGTCAATCTCTCATAACGAATTTCCCCGTTTGCATTCGATTTCAAAGCTTTTTCGTGTTGATACAGCTTATCAAGCAGCACACCCATATGAACTAAATCAATTTTCATCTTTTTATATTTTTTCTCGCACATACATATCAGATAAAATCATAAATGATTTCCATATACAAATAAATAACATGAATATCAAACAATTAAATATGTTCATTTTCTTATCTTCATCGACTGCCTGAATATTTTCTATCACACTATCGACATTGTTGTTATGTTATTTAATTTGTGCAGACATCTTCACACATGCAAACTTTTTATGGTATGTGTATCAAATTTATAGTATGCATATGTGTATATTATTGAGATAGACAAGTTGGGTGTTTTAGCTTGACTTTATCATTTGACCTCGATTTTTATGCGATCTTTGTTAGTTAAATGCGTTATCATCATCTGCGTCGTCTGCGCGACTCTATTACAAAATATACCGTACATGTGTGGATTCGCGGGTGCTGCCGTTATTTTTGTCATGAGACGGAAAAAAGCCGCATTATGGCATTAGATCCTGTAGGTACCAAAACAGCAAAAGTGGGCTCGAAAAAGTTTGGAAGCTTTAATCGAATTTTCAATGCTTTAATGATGCTCTATTAATAAGCTTTTTGTACATACTTGGTATATTTATAATGCTGTGCGCTATTGGTGATGCTAATGTAATCACTATGCCCGTTTTCCTCGAATAAGAAACTTTGTACTAGTTGTTTAAGCTTTTCTTGTTTTCTGATTGTTGTGGAATAGAAGATTTCATTGCAAACGATTTTATAGTGTGGTTTGGAAGGTTGTGTACGATTTTATTGACGTTGTTCATACAGTTTACAAAAAGTCGATCATTCACCTTTGCCTTCACTCTTGTAATATTGACGACATTTAGATTTTAATTTGGTAAATTGAACCGTTCAGAGTGTATCTTGCAAACGCTCTTCTATAGAAACTTCCTGTTGTTTTGTTCGTTTACTGTATTAAATAACTAAAATCGAAATGAGTGTGAATCCTACTGAAACCTCTACACCTGCCCAGAGTAGGAAAAGAAGCCCAGACTCTTCCCCGATAGAGTTTTTTTCCTAGGGATCACTTCAAGATGCCGTGAAATTCACCAACTGCTGTGAGTACAAATAGATTCCATCCGTTAGCTGAGCTTCGAAATAGAAACTATCAAGTTCGACAGCACTGTGATGAAGTGCAAGCTAAGATGAGAGTACCTCTAATTAATTTTACAACCTACCTCGCAGTCAATAGTCCAGTGATGGTACTAAGTATATGCTGGGCTCGGAGATTGCAAAATTGAAAATTGTACTATCAAAATTATATCTATTTGTAGTGATCTTCAAGGAAATGTAAACGTCCATAAATGACTGCAGCGATGGTCTGCTGCCTCGGCGAACGAAGATATTGGTCTCGCCGGAATTGGCCTTGTCTGAGGACGCGTGAATGCGCTGGCAGGCTAGTATTTCAGTGTCATGGGGCGAGTTCTTTTCCCCAGCACAAGGGCCCACTATAAAAAATTTCGCATTCACGAATTAAACGATCAAATGACTCGGTTCGAGGCCAACTAACCTACTGAAGGGATGAAATACTAAAGCAAAATGATAGCCTGAGCCTGGAGAACGCGCGCGAGACTCGGGAGGATCTCGTCTTTACTATTTATTACTTACGACCCCCAAATAAGAGTACGGCATCCAGGTGGATTTCTTTTTTCTTTACAAAGACAATATAAATGTAAATAATGAACACGTCCGCTCTATTTTACTAGCTACCTCGAAAGCAAAAAGAGGAGAGTTGCTTATTGACAGCTATAGACAACCACTTCTCTTGTTCACAATTACTTGATTCACAATGGTTAGTTCGGTTTGAAAATTTTAGTCGCTTTATTTCTTTTCTTCTACAACTCGGCCATTTCTGACATACATTCGCCTCGAATTGACTCTGCAAGGCCCAGTGGTATATAAAAAGCTTCATTTGTGTGCAATCAACAACTCCCTCAAAATGTTTTTGAGACAGCTTTGTATTAAATACGTCAGTTAGCGAATAGCGATCACTACCCAAAGGCCTTTTAACAAAGTAAGGTCCCTTAAAACGAGGAGCAAGCTTCTTACTTTCACCAATATCTACGTTCCGACTTGTGATGTACACCAGATCACCAATTTTATAATTATTAGCATCCGTAAGTTTCTCGTCATATTTCCTTTTATTATATAATTACGTTTTATCGTTGTTGAAAATTATCAATTCGCGAATTTCATTTAAATCATTTTCCCCGATCAACTAATGGCTCAAGATACTCACTAATAGAATTTATAAAAGTTGGGCCTTAGTTTACCCCAAAGAGTACAAGTCTGGGGGTGGTGTTAATACTTTGATTAACGATATTATTCATAGTGTACTCGCCCCGACCCAAAACAGTATCCCAACCCAATTTCCCATTACTCAACTTCGGCAACAATGGGCTCAAAAATATATTCAGACGCTCAACTTGTCCATTCGACCTAGGACTTGCGGTTGCATTCAGGACATGTTTGATGTTATGTTCTATCATGAATTCCTTGAATTCCGAGGAGGTAAATCCTGTACCTCTATCGGATATAATTTATCGGATATAACAAACTTGACCAAGCGTGTTGTTGCATCGTTCAAATTAACTTTGCCAACAAACTGTGATGCAGTACAAAACAGCAATTTCTGGCCCCCAGGGGTCTTAGTTAAGCCTTTTGCTTCGAACTACAAAAGAAACTTTCGAACATTCAAACCAAAACTTCAACAACATTAGCTTCTAGACATTCTTCCTTTAATCAGCCTAACTTTATCACTAAGCAGAATTCATTTTTCATTTATTACCAAAATGTACGTGGTCTAAGATCTAAGCTGAAGGATCTCCCTTTATCATGCTTTCTCTCCTGTGATAAAATAATCTGCCTCACAGAAAAGTGGCTAACTGACAGTTTTCATGACGCCGAGATTTTTTCCAACCATTTTTTAATAAGGCAAGATCGCGATCGACAATTATCAAATAAGAGGGATGGTGGCGGTGTTCTTATTGCCTACCATAATTCCCTATCTGGCATTCCTCTCTCTGATCTTCACTTTTCTCCTCATGTTGAATGCGTTGTCGCTAAGATATTTTTTCACCTGCTCGTCCTCTCCTCGTGGCTTGTATATATATTCCTTGTAGTTCTCCATATTCTGTCTACGACACTTTCTTTTCTGAATTTTCCTCATATTATTTGACTCGTTTTTCTAGCTACCCTATTATACTGTGTGGTGACTTTAATCTTTCTTCTCTGTCCTGGGTTGGAAATCATGTTTCAGGTCGCTCACAAGTCTCGCTCTTAATTTCTTCCTTTATGTCTTTATGTTCATTCTCTCAATTTAATTATTTATCCAATATTAATGATCGCTTCCTGGATTTAGTCCTTAGCAACATAGATTCTTCCTCTCTGAAGCATTCTCCTGTTCTCTTTCCGTATGTCCCCCTCGATCCTCATCACCCTCCGCTTCGGTATGAAGTGTCACTTGATCGAACCAATCCAAAGCGTTTATCGAAAAAAATGCACTTTAACGTCTACAAGGCAAATTACGCCCTAATTTCTAATTCTTTATCCGCTGTTAATTGGAATACCTTCTTTCATGTTCTCGATTCAAATGACGCCTGTGAGAAATTTTATGACTTCCTCAACTCTGTCATATCAGCAGCAACTCCCTTTACCTGTGCTCGTGACTCCCATGGTACACCCTGGTTGAATCACAATGTAATTTGTGCCCTGAAAGAAAAGGATCGGGCTCGTCGTATCTTTCTACGTACCAGGTCTTCTGAGGATCGTGTAAACTATACTCAGTTTAGATCTGCTGCAAAAAGGGAAGTAAACTTGGAAAAAGCTTCTTACTTCAGGAGTTTCGAGTCTTCGCTTAACTCTAACCAATCCAAGCCATTTTGGAAGTACCTACATCCGTTCTCTTAAATCGTCGACTGAAAATCCCTCCTCATTAACCTTAAATGGGCAGCTCGCGTCATCTCCTCAGGAAATGTGCGAACTTTTCTGTAATTATTTTTCTTCACTTTTCAATCTCTCTACCACGTCTGCGCAAAGTTCACCCTTCCCTGCTTATCATCAACCCACTATTTCCTCTATCACTTGTTCTTCTGTAGAAATTGAAAATCTTATCAATTCTCTTGATGTTTCTGTTGGTGCTGGTTCTGATGGCATTCCTAATTTCTTCGTTAAATCTTTATAATCCACTATATCTGTTCCTTAAGCTTTACTTTTCAATATAAGCTTTTCTACTGGCCAATTCCCTTCTAACTGGAAAAGAGCCTTCCTCCTCCCTATTTTTAAGAAAATTGACGCCTCTGTGGTTTCAAATTATCGCCCCATCTCTTTATTGTGTTGTTTTTCCAAATTACTGGAACGTATTGTTTACTCCAAACTGCTTGCGGCTGTGGAGGATAAGCTGATTCCTGAACAGCATGGTTTCATCAAAGGTCGTTCTACTATGACCAACCTTATGGAATTTACTACGGTTATTGCTGGAGCCTTTGAGAATCGATATCAGGTAGAAACCCTGTATCTTGATTTTTCTAAGGCCTTTGATTCGGTCAATCACCATATTTTGCTCCGAAAAATTCATGCACTTGGTGTCGTTGGCAATTTGTTCAAGTGGCTCTCCTCTTACCTTTCGAATCGAATATGTCATGTTACTTTCAATGGTTTTACCTCTTCTCCTTTTGTCCCGTCTAGCGGCGTTCCCCAAGGGTCCATTCTCGGTCCGATTTTATTTGTCATCTTTATCAATATCTGCCTTCAGTCATTAACTCTTCCTGCCTTCTTTATGCAGACGAAGTGAAATTATTCAAGGTCGTGTCCTCTCAAAATGACCTTGACATACTGCAAGCTGATCTAAATTCCTTGGACCTTTGGTATCAATCTAATTAGCTTCCTCTTAACGTTTCTAAATGTATACATGTATACTTTTTCTCCAAGCCTTTTCATTCATTGGTCATTTCTTCATAAAAAATAAACGTCTTGGCACCGTGACTCATATCAAAGATCTTGGAGTCACCTTTGACTTCAAACTAAAATTCGATCTTCACGTCTATGATATTGTTTCCAGAGCATCACGTATATCTGGATTTATTTTACGTCACTCCATCATATTTTCTGATCCCTTTTCTTGTATTAAGTTATTTGTAAGTTTAGTTCGTTCTATCCTTGAATACTGCTCCCCAGTCTGGTCTCCTCATTTCGTTTACCTTAAATCCTCGATCGAATCTGTTCAGCGTAAGTTTACGAGAATTTTACTGTTAAAATTTCGTATTCCTTATTGTTATTATCATATTCGTTTGTCTATCCTTGGTATTCCTTCTTTAGAACACCGCCATATTTATCTGGATGAGTGTTTCCTTTATCGTCTCTCCCTTGGTTACCTTAACACGAAGTTGGTAGCTGAACTCCCGGTCAGAAACGCTGTCCGTCCTACCAGAAGTTCCAAAATCTTTGATTTTCCGTTTGCCAGGAGCGTGACTTATTTTCACTCTCCTCTACTAAGGATTACGCGTAAACACGATGATCTTCAGCTTGGGTCTTCCCCCACTTCTTATCTCCATTGTAAAAATAGAGTAACTTCTGCATTACGAGTATATCTGTAAAATAGCAATGAATAAATAAATAAACTGATAATACGCTGTGGCCTACTATATGCCCCAAAGTATTGACGTAATCATCGTTTTGCTTCAGCTGAGTTGGTTGTTTTGGTTGCATAGAGTTTAATAAAACGAGTGAAAGCATCGACCACTAAAAAATATATATCATATATATTTTTAACCCGACTTCGTTGTTTCTAGTGGGCCAAAATGATCTATATGCAAAGTATTAAATGCTACGGAACCTTTATTAATGCTGTGTAAATAAAATACACCCTTTCCATTTTTTCGCGAATAGGCTATGGATCGAAGACATATTTTAAGGTAGACCTGGACTCGGGATGTCATATTCGGAAAAAAGTATGATCGACAGTTCACTGCGATAGTTTTCTTCACACCCACGTGACTCATTTCGTCATGATACGTCCTTATAATTGAGTCAACTAGTACATCTGAAACGAAAAATAACAACTTCGTCCCTTGTTTGCAAAATAAAAATCCATCGATTTCCTTGTACAAAGGACTCTGTTCTTTAGAAACCTGATCTTTTATATGCCGAATAGCTTCGTCACGTGATTGATTTACCTTGAATACATGATTCATATTGTCTCCCTCTACTATTTTGCATATTTGCTGATCTTCCTTTCGACTTAAGGCATCAACATGATGCATACCGATTCGTTTTCGATGTTTTAGCTCGTAGTTATAGTTGGATAAAAGTAATACCCATCTGTTGATACGTGGATTTGTATCCTTTTTTCCATTGTCAATTTTAAAGATCCACAATCAGTTACAATTTTAAAAGCTATACCGTGTAGGTAAACATGAAATCTCTGAATCGAGTTTACGATGGCTAGCATTTCTAGTTCAAATGAATGATATCTTCGTTCAGCTGAAGAAGTCCTTTTACTAAAGAACATTACTTGGTGGAATTTATTATCTTCCTGTCGTTGTAACAACACACCACCAAAGCCGTATTTGCATGCGTCTGTATGAAGTTCAGTCTCCGCGTGAGGCGAATATACTGACAAAACAGGATTCGCGCAAAACGTCAAATGATTTTATATATTTTTCTGTCACATCAAATTTAACATTGTATTTCAAAACGTCCTGCAAAGGCTTTGCCTTAATCGCGAAATCTATAACGAATTTGCGGTAATAGCTAGTCAAACCAATAAACCTTTGCAATGATTTAAAATTTGTTGGCATTAGATAATTACGAATACTCGTATAGTCAATATGATCATTAAGCGCTCGTATACCCTGGATATTAATACTATAGCCCAAGTAACTAAAACATGCTTTGAAAAATTTGCACTTCGAATAATTCAATTCTAGTTTATTGTCCACAATCTTTTTGAGGACGAGAAATAAAACCTCAACATGTTGCTCTATAGTTTCGGTTAAAATCAACAGATTGTCTGTGTACACTAATAATCGATTAACATCAATAAGCTCCTTAAATACGGACCGAATAAATCTTGAAAATATCGCTGGAGCGTTAGCTTATCCGAATGGCATGCGTAAGCATTCGTACTGGCCAACACTTGTGACAAAGGATGTAGTCTTTCTTGTTCTGGACTCAATTTTATGTGAAAGAATACGTTTCTTAAATCTAATTTAGTAAAAAATCGTTTTGGTCTTGATTTTTCTAGGTGACTTTCAATTACTGGTAACGAATGTCCATTCTTAATCGTTGTTTTTATTGATTTTCCAGAAATCGATACAGAGTCTATATCCTCCACTCTCCTTCCCTACCAATACAGTACGACTACAGTATGGCGACGCACTTTCTTGAATGATTCCTTTATTTCTTCTTCTTCGTAGCCCTACAAGTCCTTTTCGGGCCTTCGCTTAGAGATAGTTAGAGTATCCCATTGTTATGATCTAATGTATCGGCACTCCACAAGGTGATATGATCATCATCACGCTTTGGCCGTGTGTCCGTCCACCCAGCTGCGATACGTTTTGATTTTTTTTTTAACCAGCACGTATCATAACTGAACAGGCTTATAGTCCGTCCGAAGAACCACTCGAACTAAACTCTTTGACGCCAACGACACTTGAACCAGAGACCTTCGGCTTACGGGCTTAGTGCTCTAACCACTAAGCCACGCGGACTACCTAATTTCTTTATTTAATAGTTCCAATTCCCATTTTCTCTGCAACTGACTGTCATTTTGGAGAGCAGAAGATAGGCTTGTCAGACGTGACCTCTATCTTCATTACATGCTCAATCACTGGTTTGTCAGGCCATTATCGTGCTCGATAATCAGCTTACGAACGCGTTCCTTATCAACCCAATTCAAAGAATTTTCAGTAACGTCGATTTAGTTGTGTATTGGAAAATTATTAAATTCATTTATGTTAAGAGTTTCCATAAAATTTTGGCGTACCTGATCGCTTCTGCTAACTACACTTACTTCGGCAATACCTATCGGGCAGTTTATTGTAACGTTGTAGTCATCGCGTTGCAGAAAATTTCTCCCAGAATCAAATCGAGTCGCATCGTGTGATCGGATACAACAATGGAGTCTGTTAGTAATTCGCATTTGCCCATTTGAAGTAATTACTATTTCTACTTTGCCAAGTAATGACAAGCCTCGAACCATTGATGCCTTGCAAGTTTACATCGGATTCTAAATTATTTACTTCACAAAGCACATTTATAGCTTTGATTAAACTGACGGGACAACCAGTGTCGATTTGTGCTGAGGCATCCAATGGAGGATGATTATCATATTAGAGAATAACGTCTTTTGAGGGTTTTGTACTAAAATACAAACCCCTATTGCAATCACGACCTGTGTCCGTCTGCCCGTCCGTCCGTTCGTCCGTCTGTATGTCACAGCACTTATTCTCTTTTTATAAAAGCTACAGCCATGAAACTTTGTAGAAAGGTCAGAATTGGTGACTTCTTGAAAATTCAAGGGTGGAAAATTTTTTCAAAGGGGTTTAAGGGGGGCTTCCAATATAGGGAGGTGACAACCCAAAAAAATTGCACCATTAGTAGTCGAGTAGGGTGTCATTGGAAAGAACATAAGATCTTTTCAAAGCAAGTCTTAAAATTGCCTTATTGGCACCGAGGGGGGCAGGGGAAGGGGAAATGTACAAACTTTTCGCGTACTCCCCGCTCGCGATTGGACACCTTCCATCTGAAAAACCTGTAAAAATCATGAATGTAGGCCTTTATGAGTACAAAAACAACAAATACATGAAAAGTCGAAATTCAATCAACTTTGTTAGTAATAGTATGATTTATCGATTTTATGTTTTCTTGAATAAAATATAAACGGTACCCTTAAATTTAATAAAATTTAGGAAACTATTTATAAGATTGATCCTTTCTGAAAGTTTCATAAAGATTGAATAGTATTTAACGAAGTTATAGCGATTTGAGTTTTCCTGTATTACTACGGAACAATGCGCTGGGCATATTACTATGGAAACTTATGGCTATGTAACCATATGCGCTTTTTACCGACTTAGACACTACAGCTTTGCTAGGATTTGCATGAAAATTTCAGGAATGATAGGTATTATGAATATCTTCGAGAATCGGTTGAGTTAGCGGTATCAATAATCGTAAAACAAAATGGCGGCTGTTTTAAATGCGAAGATTGAATAATTTTGAGTTATTTTTCCCCAACTTCAACGTTTAAGGTGCATGCTTTGAACACTTGATTCAATTCAATGAATGACTGAAGATGAGTACCCACAATTAGTACTCATACGGGAAACAAGTCAAAGAAGCAGGAGAGAGCTCCTAGCAAAAGGGCTTTGTAACCATTCTAGGATTTGAAAAAATAGGGCATGAATCGATGATTACATTACAAGGGAATGACCCCTGAAAAAAATGTCATCAAAGGTAGCCGATATGAGTATCACATAAAAAGTATTTATGAGAGCTTTTCAAAACAGTCCCTTAACTGACAGTTTACTTCCGTGGAGGCACAGGGGGGAAATACATGAAAAATGTGCGATCTAAAAAATTAGAAAAAATTATCAAGGGAGATATTTATGGGTATGACAATGATAAGTACCTCAGAAGCCAAAATTCATTCAACTTTGAATTTCATATTTTCTTCAATAAAATCGTCTTTGACATGTTTCTTGATTTTATTCGTTGCTGGCTACTACATTTTGTAAGTTGAGTGCAAAACCCTTCTGACACGAGCGAAGGTCTGTCTACCCAACTTGTTTGAATTAATTCTGAAGAATATTAACTGGATCTTGATTTATCGTTTGCTGCAGCTCGGATACATTGACGACGCTCTCAGTCGCTTCGACTACGTTATTTATACGAGTACTCCTTCTGTCAGGGATCTTTCGGATGGATGAGATGTTTTACAGCAATGCTCGCATCTTGGTCGGCACTGCTCCCTTTTGCAATCAACTGCAATATGAGCTAGTTCATTGCAGTTATAGCATTCCCGATCAATAGACCGAGTTGCCTAGTGCACTTCTCTCTCTTTCCGATTGAGTTCTGTGTCATTGGACAATAACATCTTTGGTTTAACGATTATGTCTGTTCTGGTTTGTAGGTTGTTCAGCAAACGTTGAATGGCCAAATACATATCTTTGGTTGTGAAGAATTTTGTGCTCTAATTGAGTTTCGGTTTGACTGGTGCTTCAAGCCGTTTCGAACAAATTGCATTATATCATTATCCGTCATCTTGTACTTCCTGCCTAGACCCATCATTCGATGGAAATATTTTATGGTTGTTGGTTTTGTAATCGAACGATATTGGACATTTCCATGTGGCAATTCGCCGCAACTCTTTCATCAGGAAATTCATCCGTTAATAATTGTCCAAAGTGTTCGAACGAGACAAACAAGTAGGGTTTTCCAATAAGAGGTGTTATTTTGAATAGCCCGCTATTTCGGTAGATGTCACTTTTGAAGGTGTCATTTTTTGATAACCACGCCATTAATAAAAATGGAACGATATGCGCTTCAACAACGTATTGAAATTATTAAAATTCACTATAAAAATGGTGAAAATTTGGCAGAGACGGCTCGTAAAACTCGAACATTTTCGGGTCGTCGTGTAGCACCTTGTTGGACCGCAATACAGAAATTGAGAATATTGCTGCTGTAGCCGAAAGTGTTGGAGGAAACCCAGGTTTGTCCATTCCTCGTCGTTCTTTGGAATTAGGCTTTCCGCAAACATCATTACACCGTATTTTGCATAAATATTTGGGTCTTAAGGCATATAAAGTTCAGTTAACACAAGAACTCAAGCCGGTCGATCATCAACAACGTCGTGTCTTTGCTGATTGGGTCCTTAAAATGCATGAAAATGATCCGGAATCTCATCGAAAAATCATCTTGAGTGATGAGGCCTATTTCCGCCTCGGTGGCTTCGTCAAAAAGCAAAATTGTCGCATCTGGGACTCGGAAAACCCAAGAGTTATTGTTGAAAAGCCTCTCTATCCTCAACGTGTGACTGCTTGGTCCGGCAGAGTCATTGGACCTTACTTTTTCGATAATGAGGCTGGAGCAATAGTTCCGGTGAATGGATTGCGCTATCGAGAGATGATTTATGATTTTTGATGGCCGGAATTGGATGGTATTGATCTGGACAACGTTTACTTTCAACAAGACGGCGCTACGTGCCACACAAGCAACGAAACCATTAATCTGTTACGGGAAAGGTATCCGGAACGTGTTATCTCTCGAAGAGATGATCACAATTGGCCACCGAGATCTTGTGATTTAACGCCTTGCGACTTTTCCCTTTGGGGTCACGTGAAAGAGAAGGTCTACGCCAACAGCCCAGTGTCGATTCAAGACCTCAAAGATGAAATCCGTGAGGCTATGGGAGCGTTCAAGTATTACGTAACGCAATTTTTGAAGTTTTCGACCCCCCCCCCCCTCTTCCCCTTGTAATGCACCGTTACGTTTTCCTGCATGCCCCCCCCTTCTAGAGGAGGTGACAGATCAACGGACAACCTCACAAGAAGTGGTGAAAACTTGGATGTTCCTTTGTCTAGCAAACTGGGTACTACGAGCTTGCTTGGGGTTTGAAATATTGGGCAAGGTGGCGGCATGAAAGTATCCGCAAACACAGATTTCAATGCACTTCTTGGTGATGAACAGCAGGATTCATCCGCGCATTTTATAACCTGTAAAAAATATTGCGATTCACGAACGTGAACGCTATACCACGGCAGATTTGGTTCTGCTGGATTCTGCATGCTATCTTCGGGCTGTCTATACTCCACCGCAACGTCGTAATTATCAATTTTCATTTCTCTCCACAATCTGCAAGTGTTTCTCCAGCGTGCTGAAATTGCGTTTTTCCAAATCATCATCCGTAGTCATTTCTTTGCCGTCGAGATGAGACCCAAAATGTTTATGAGGCAGAATGACGCCTGCCAGTCGTTTGCTGAGGGGAGCCATCCGACACTCAACTCGGTTATATGCGCTCCGGCCAGGAGCATTAGTGGCTATAAACAGGGCGTCCAGGTTGTATTTTTTAAAGTGTTCAATCGCAAAGTTCTTGGCTTTGCGATAACGCGGGTTTTCGCCCGGCCCACCATCTACAAAGATGATGATCACTGGCTTCACGGTGTTCGATTCTGTCATCATTAAGAGTTTGAATGACGGTATTGATAAAAGTGATTCGAAATCATAAGCATGGGTGTTCGCTGTGGAGGATGTGTGTTTCCCGCTCCTTATGGATATGTGTGTCGGCCCGCTGTACCCAACAGCTTCTTCCTTACCAAAACTGTTAGGTTCCACGTTGACGCCGGCGTATACAGAAGGAATAAGTTTTTGCCGCTCTGCCCCGACCCAGTCATGATCAGGTAAAAATATTCTGTATTCCATATGCATTAAAAGAGGGCTCTGACTTTTCACTGCTGGTAAACCTATTGGTACACGTGCCTTATCATCTTGTGAGAGAACGAATACTTGCTGCGGTCCCAGAAGCGACGCGAGAGATTCTAATGACCTGATTGTAGCAGTGCGAAATTCCCCGTCCTCGTGCTTTTTATGCATCTCGGTATGTGGTCTTGCTAACTTTACGGATACGGTACGTACGTGCCTTCTTCCCTCTTGAGTGTTAGAAACGCATGGGAGTAAATGAAGATATGTGCCGCTTCGAGAAATTTGGAATCCCATTAACAACAGCCTCTCATGCAGGCCAGACAGAGTGAGACAACTCCTAATCATCTCGGTTCGGCGGCGTTCATCAGCAGCGCTGCCATGAATGGCAATATTAACTATGGTCTCTAGGAGAGCAGGTTGCGAGTCAACTAAAGGGGGCTGTCCAGGGCCAGTTCGAGGTTGTGTTCCAGCAGGATTGTTTCTCTGACGTTCAGTTTTCTCCAGTTTTCTTTGGCTCGGAATTTTTTTGCACGATAAGCAGAGTCCCTTTTTTCCTTTAAACATTTCTCTTCTTGTTTCAACTCTTTGCGTAGCTTTTTTATTTCGTCGTGAACATCATCATTGGCTATACCAGTGTCCCTTGCTTCAGTAAGAATATTTATTCTCTGTTGCAGTAGACCAATTTTCTTCATAAGAGTTTCTTGAGCCGGTTTGCTTGGAACATTTTTAGTGATCCCTGAATCAATCAAAGTCGTGTGTGGTTCCGTAGACAGTGTCTCCACAGTTTCCTCATCAGTATTCTGTCTTTGCTCATCGTGGGTATCGCTCATCTTTCGTTTGACAGCAGTGCTTACTTGTCCAGCGACTGCGACAATCGATTCCCTAAAAGATGAACACGTGGATGAAGCTACAACATCCGAGTCCTATAGACCAAGAGAAAATAAATTAAGAATAGGTGTTATTGACACATGCGATAAAAACGTGAATGAAAAGGGTTGCCAATTTGGGAGTTTTTATTCCCTAATTTTTCATTTAAAAAAAAACAATGTAACGTAACGTGTTGTAAGAAAGACCCCCTCCCACCCCTGTAACGCATCGTAACGTTTTACGAGACCCCCCCTCCCCCCAAATTGCGTTACGTAATACTTGAACGCCCCCTATCGAGGACATGGGGCAGCCACTTTGCGATTTGGTTGTAGAAAATTTAATGAAAAGGATATGGTCCTGTAAGCGTGGTGGTGGTGGTCATTTGCGTGATGTTATTTGCCACTATTAACAGCATACCTTCCTCTTTATTATGAAATAAACATTCGATCATTTATATTAGAAAATGGCATTTTTCTTTTAATATCAAAATAACACCTCTTATTGGAAAACCTGTAAATTGAATCTTTAAAAAATACTTTTGTCTTCTCTCAGAATAAATCTTTTGAAAATATCCATCAAAGCTTAGCAATGATTTTCAACGATCATACATGCTCAAAAAAAATCATGTTAATTTATTGCAGCAATATTATACAACTGAAATATTTTAGACTTCATTGATTGTTTTCCTTGCGACAGTGCTTTAAATTTACTCCTTCAATCCTTTCTCTCTTTGATCTTTGAAATTTATGGTGTGCAACTATGAAAAATAATATTATCAAACATCATTAGATTTGATGATAAAAATAACATAACAACAATATTATTTATGGTACATTTAAATAACCAAAAATTGTGAATTATATACAAACTACCAAAATTTCATCACCACCCTGTTCATTGAACTTTATTCGAACAACTCGGCTATCTTAGAATGGCTTTTCAAAACAGAAGCAAGCATTCATTTGTTTTACTGGCCGTTGATTTCGCGCTGTCGTCATTGTCGAGAGTGATATTTATTCCACATATGATTGTTTTCTATTGAAACAGAAGGGGCAAACTTTAGATGACTTCTAATTGGGACAGGGTATAATGTTACACAGCACCATATGCAAACAAGACCTCTGAGATTGATAAGAAATCTTTGTAGGAGCATTTATAATAAAGCACTATGATCAGAAGAAAATCTTTTGAATATTTTCCTCAAGTATTTAACTTTTAATGATGATTGTAAATATAAAACAAACAAATAAAAATTAACTACACACATAATCAAATACAATGTATGGGAGAATGATAGTAATAAAATTCATATCATTTATTAGTATGATTAAATTGTTTTTCCAGTAGCTTGTTCAAATATCTCATTAAACAGAGGCGGAAGAAGAGAGAGAAAGAGCCGATAGGGATTATGATGTGACTAAATTAGAAAGCGAAAATAAGATCAGGGTTGTTTAAATTTTTATTGTTCGTTATTTAGCTAATCGCTTGCGCATCATAAACTTTGACATCAATTTGTCTGGATGGTATTTCATTTTAACTTTATGTTGGACTTCATAGTTATAGGAAAAAGTAATGATGTACAATATTTAACAATAATTGTTTTATTTTAAATTCTAATTCGTTGTTTTGTTTTTTCATTACAGATTAAGAGCGACTTTTGATTGGAATCAGTTCTTATCTATAACATTTCAAGTAAGTAGTTCTGTTGCATAAATTTTACTTTCTTAGATACTATGGATTTGCTAGTACAAAATATTCAAGAAATACAGGGTTTTTCAATAAGAGGTATTATTTTGATATTAAAAGAAAAATGCCATTTTTTTATATAAATGGTCGGATGTTTATTTCACGACCACGCTTACAGGACCATATCCTTTTCATGAAATTTTATATAACCAAATCGCAAAGTGGCTGCCCTATGTCCTCGATAGCCTCACGAATTCCATCTTTGAGGTCTTGAATCGACGCTGGGCTGTTGGCGTAGACCTTCTCTTACAGGTGGCGTTAAATCACAAGATCTCGGTGGCCAATTGTGACCACCTCTTCGAGAGATAACACGGTCCGGAAACTTTTCCCGTAAAAGATCAATGATTTCGTTGCTTGTGTGCCACGTAGCGCCGTCGTGTTGAAAGTAAACGTTCTTGTGTTAACTGAAATTTATAAGCCTTAAGACCCAAACCTTTATGCAAAATACGGTGTAATGTCGTTTGTGGAATGCCTTATTCCAAAGAACGACGAGGAATGGACAAACCTGGATTTTCTTCAACACTTTCGCCTACATCAGCAATATTCTCGGCTATTCTGGAGTGACGTGCACAGGTTTTATTCTTCACATCACTAAGTTGTCCCAACAGCTCGAATTTTTCCACCAATTTCTGTATTGCGGTCCGACAAGGTGCTTCATGACGACCCAAAAATGTTCGAGTTTTGCGAACCGTCTCTGCCAAATTTTCACCATTTTTATAGTGAATTTTCATAATTTCAGTACATTGTTGAAGCATGTTTCGTTCCATTTTTATTAAAAGCGTAGTTTCTACTTGTCAAATGTCAAAAAATGGCAGCTTCAAAAGGGACATCTACCAAAATAGCCGACTATTAAAAAAAACCTCTTATTGGAAAACCCTTTAGTTTTCTGAACTGTCTAAATTAAACCGTGTTTTAGGGATTTTAAAACTTTATAAACTCGCGGACAAATGAAAAACCGTCTAGTTAGATCAACGGTTGTATTTGGAATGCCCATCTGTCAGTATCTTCTTCGTCTCTTCTTCTTTCTATTACCTAATCTTGTACAATTCAATTCGGATGACAGTAGTAGAATGGTTGATGCACTGACTAATAGTTCTTCTTCAAGTTTAGGAAATAATGCAAGTACGGTTAAACTAGAGTTTACTATCGTTTATTCGCTTCGCGTTTGCTGTATTCGTTGAAGTACCAATGGTCGACTGTCATGTTTCTCTTATCAACTCGTGTTCCACTTAAAGTTTTTGTGTGTGCTGCGTCACATTGTATGTTGACGGCCTGGCTGCCACACAATGTGTTTCGATGTGTGTGGTTGGCGTCGTTCTCCCAAGAACGCTTAAGACGTTCGTCGCCACACTACTCCCTCCCGAGTGACATTGGTGAGTCAGTAAAATGTCATGATCTGTATGGTGCCTCGAACATACATGCTTTTTGCTTGGTGGGTACGTTCTTGTTCCTAAGGGCGGCGTATTGATTGTTGTTGGGCGATGCTTTATATGCACACGAGGCGACCGCTGCGAGATTGGTTGCAAGTAATTATTAGTAGGATTAACCTGATTGGTTGTCGCCTGGCTTCGGGCTGGCTGCATAGCTACTGACGTATAGGGTGTCGAATTTATGCTTATCGGCTCCGATGTATGATCGAGGGGATATTCGTTTACTGAAGCTTCAATGGACGCGGGTTTGTGTCGCTCCGTTGACTTGTCAGTCGTTTACTTCGATTGTGTAAACTACGTTCGACAGGCGATGCACTAGAAGATGTGGTCCTGTATACGGTGGCGAAAGTGGCTTGCGAACGGCATCGACGCGCATAAAAACATGTATGCATGTACTCGGCTTTTTGTTGAAGAAAACTGGTCTGTCGCAATGACGATGTGTGTGCACGGGCCTGTTTGATGACATGACATCCCGAAGGTGAACAATACAATCATGCTGGCTGACGGAGGAACTATTAGGGCTGTTACATAACCAGTATACCCTATGTATACTGGTATGAACTGGGAGCACATTTGATGTGTATCCAATATACATCATCAAGGCTCCCGGGGAAAGAACTCCTCATTTACCACTTACCTGCTACTCTGTCCATTTAATACCAGATCAACAAAGAGAAATAGAATTACATAATTAAACGATTTAGTTTTATTTTATATTTTAAATCAATTGCTTTTACACTTCTTTAATTATTTTAACATCTTTCTACACTGTATCTACTTGAACGGAGGATGCCTGGAAGAAAGTAGGAATTAATCGATGGTGGCTACGCAGCGTAAAAACGCATCCAAGCCGAATGAGGTTCGCGGCTCAAGCCTACACCTCACCATCTAACTGTCGTGTTGGTTTCCTGTAATTGCACCGGAACTCGTTATACTTTCTGGCCTCGCTGATTACTTCGCGGCGGAATACACTTCGCGTACAAAACCGTAACCGCTGTTGTTACTACTCGCCGTTTCTCGCTCGATCAATTGTCTTTTAAACGATTCTTGCGGCCTCAATTCGCCCTAAATTCGCTGAGTAGTTGAAACGTGCGTTCTCGTTCCACGTAAACTTCTTCCTCCGCGCACGTCTCTCTACTCGCATGGTGAAGCTTTGTGGCGAATTTAATAAATGGTTTGAAGGCAGGGTTTAGCACAGTGTCACTCCGCTGGAAACACACCCCGAAGCTTCTCATGTACATGGTTGTTGTCGCCGCTAATGTTATGGCTTATGCAGTATAACACTTGGCGTAGCTTGTCGATATTTCTATAAGCACACCCCGAAGCTTCTTATGTACATGGTCGTTGTCGTCGCTAATGTTGTGGTTTATGTAGATCGAATTATGAAGTCTTTACGCTTGCCGTTGGTCGACAAGTACATACTTTGACGACAATGGGCGTAGCTTGTCGATAATTCTATAAGCACACCCCGAAGCTTCTTATGTACATGGTCGTCCTCGCTAATGGTATGGATTATGAAGACTTTACGCTTGCCGTTGGTCGACAAGTATATGTTTTAATGACAATGGGCGTATGTGCTTGGCCGTATACACTTGGCGGAGCTTAGACAATTGACGACGTTGTATATAGCATAACATTTCCTCCGGCGGATTTGACTGATTTACGTACTTGGAGAGTGAAGTAAATCGTTGTTCCGTTCCAATGATGCGAATTACTTAATGCGTAAGTTGTACTTTGCGCTGCTAAGGCCATTACTATTGTCCGCTGGACTTCTCACTGCCTATTGTTGTTTGTTGTTTTGCTGCTGGTTCTTGATTAACATACTTAATTCTACCGTTTAATTTCGTGTATCTTGAACTCCTAATTTACGCTACTTAACATGTTATGGCATAATACAACGTTACAATTGAAAACTACTTCATTTTTGATTTTATATCGTTACGGATTCATGATTTGCTTGCCTGAGTCGCTAATCTGTATGGTTACGTTTTTACTTGATACTAACATAATATGTTAATTATAAATTGATGTTTTGTCTGATACTTATTATTTCTTTTAATATAGTGAGCTAAGATCGCTTTTGGTTCTACATAATCGTGGATTGATAATGTATATATATCAGTATAATTATTCACAAAGGTTTTTGTTTGATACAACTTTGAGTCAAGCAGGTTTGTGTTTGGTTTGATTCTATACAAGCATAAATTCACAACTCAATATTTCATTTGATTGTATATAATAATGGAATTATGTTACGTTCGATTCTAATGTTGAAGAATATACTGAGCATTTCTTCCGGTCCTAAATCGTTTTTTCTTGAGAATAAAACTATTATTTATATAAAACTATTTTTCATTTGAGGGATGCCGGAATTCAATATTACTTTTAATTGGCTTTACTTTACGAGACAGTACATTTTCCTTTAACTTCCATATTTGCTACCGATTAAATCCGAATTATATATTATTGGTTTACCTATTTGTGCGTTACTAGGTTGTAGTACAGGTGTTAGCAAATTAACCTGTTAGCGTTAGTGAGGATGTAGTGTGAACGGTGCAGGTGCAACGGCACTTATTATTTTCTTCTTTTCCTTTTCTTTTTGGTTTTGTCTTTATATTCATTGCTACTTTCAATTTCTATTCGATTAACGTTCTTTTATATCTACTAATATCATTATTCTTACTGTTTCCTTTTTTTTTACTTTGAATATTTCAGATTTTACTTATTAAATTGTTTACATAATTGTTTCTTATTGCTTTTAACATTACTATAGTTTCTAATTAATTTTATTTAATACGATAACTAAGCTTTCTTAAAGTTGTACATATTAATTATTGTGCCAATAGTTTAGTGGGAATTTTTTTTTGTTAGTATGTAGGCGGAACGTTATGAATTAATTTTTAATGGGATGGAATGTGTGGATATTTAGTAGGGATAGAACGTCAAGCTTGACGGCAATCTATTCGCTCATACTCGTATGGTTGATAAGATTTTTCACTCCAATCGCTTAATTAGCTTCAGACTTATTTCAGCCGAGCGAAAAACTTCCATTGTGGTGGCAGCGAATGCTACCTTACCAAAGCTTCCGCATGGGTTTCCATCGGGATTGGGAAATTTGTCAGGTACGCTCGCTTACTTGCTTCATATGGTGTGATAATGATTAAGCTTTTGGCTGAACAGTTCGCACGATCATTGAAGTTCGTTATCAGGGAAGAACGTACTGCGCTTATCACCACATATGTGCGAATTGGATCTGGTGGGTCGTCGCAAGAGACCATAGGTAAATTCACTGCTAGTCAATTGTATCTTTCTAAAAGCATTAGCTTCGCTGCCGAAATTATGGCTTTATGCTTAACGTGTGCGAGGTGAAAACAAATCAGTGCACAGCTGTTACTTGATTAATAGTTGTTAGTTGGTCGGATGTTTATTATAGGATTCTACAAAGTTATAGCATTCTTTGTCTGAAATTCGTTTTTTTTCCCTTTTTTTCGTACCAGCGTCTTGTTTGTTTATAACATTTATTAATATTTCTGTAATATTTTTTTTTGTTTTTGCTTATGAATTTTTTTTTTTATATTAGTATTTTTATTTTGAACTCAGCCCCTTTTTTTCTCTTTTTTTTTGGTTACTTTTTGGGTTTTTTTTTCTAATTCTTTCTTGTTCCTTTTTCTTATGTTCTGTTTTTCCATTATTTTTTTTCTTGCTATAACTAGACTAGTTGAAAGGAACGGGCGGGATGATGCATGGAGTTTTGGGGTTGGGTACTATGTGAGGGATTGGGTGCTTGCGCTTTTGGGCTACCCTGCAACCCTGCGAATGGGAGTCATGGATTGAAGGTTTATGTGATTGTTTTTGCTCGCCGCTAACGAGCTTTGAAGATATGATTAGCATTGCTTCTGCAATGATGCATGAGATAATTGAATGAAGCCATGTATTGTAGCTTTTACATGCGCTGATTGCTAGGAAGTATGTGACGTATATGATATGTATGTACTTATTCGTGGTTGGCTGGTAATTGCCTTGAAGAGCATTTGTTTTTAATTAAGTCGGCTTAATGCATTTCATAGTGGGCATGGCTTTTACTTCATCCATGCTATAAGAGCTTTTGAGGTATATGCATTTAATTATCGTTGCAAATTACATACTTTTTATTCATTTGTAGTTGTAAAAAGGGAGGGTTATTAGAAATGTATTCAGCAGTATGTGTAAATAGATGTGGATTATTTATAAGTTGGAATCTACTATTTATTATGAAGGTTTTTTGTTAAGTATAGAAATATTGTATGAGTTGTGAGTGATGATGATCTGTTTCATTAAATTGAAATTAAAAGGAGAGACACTAACACTATATGGGCTTGGGAACATATAGTTTCGACCTTCATTCAAGACCCTATATGTGTTCCGTCTAATTTTTCCCTAGTGTGTATCTACTTAGTTTGGCATAATGCTGTCCTGGACCTTACTGGATGACAGTACAGTGCCGTGCGAGGTCACTTCATTAGCCGTGAATAAATTTTTGATCTCGATCTTGATTGTTTAAAGCAACTTAAAGACATCTCCTAAGACGCTATTTGATATTGTCGCCATATATAAAGTAAATGGGTGGGGAATGGGTGGGCTTTGAATTGTCTTGCGCTTTCTACAGGAATTTTATTTGTGACTTTTTTTCTAACAGTTAGCAGTTATATAAGGTATTTATTGTGCAAGGAAACGTAGTGGCTTATTTAAAGGGTACATGATTGATAGCGTGTTGTAAACCCTTTTGGATCAACAGCTCAGAGGCTACGACTGGATGGTAAATTGATGTCTCTTTTGCATATGACTTAATACTATATGTAGCGTGTCTGCCGAAAGTTGAAATCGGGCAGCTCAGAGGCTATTATGTATTTCTTTAGGGATTTACTAAAAATAGCGTGTCCGCCGACAGTTTACGTCGACGGCTCAGAGGCTGTTGTGTAATCAACTGGTTTTCATTCCAGTGATCGTGCAATTTAGACATCGACAAAGCGTGTCTGCTGATAGTTTTGCCGGGGTTTTACCGACTTGACTGCCACTTTACCCGTTTCCTTTATATTAAGAAATGGCACATTTAGTGCTGGATGTAAATTTGGTTTGTGAGTGAATTGCAGTGGAACTTGAAAGAGATAATTGGTTTTGGGGTAAAATCGTTTGGCTTGTTGTAATGTTCTAAAATCCTGCTGTTTCGAATTTCCCATGCTTAAATTGTTTCAGTGTAACTTAGTCTCATGTTTATTTGCGTTGGGAAATTGCCGTTCTCATGCAAATTATTCTTTGTATTTATGTAGCGCAGTTAATTAATTCAGTTTGCTCTTCAATGTTATTACATTTAAAAATATTGCCCAGATGTCTATCTATTCAATTTGCAGTTAAACGTTTGTTTTTGTTTGCTCTTTTAATTATGCTTCAGTTAATTCGAATGCTCATTCAATTCAAGAGATAAGACTTTAATATGCATGTGGGTACGCGTATTGTCCAAGCAGTTGGAGTGATAAGTGGTATCATATTTCGATAACAATGGGCACGCGTTTGTTTGCTCGCTATTAAGTTTTCGTTTTGCTTATTTGTGTTTAATATTTACTTGTAATGTTTTGTGTTTTGCATGTTAGTTTATTGAAACTTTATATCTTCTATAAATTGTACGTTGGGTTTGAATGAGTTAGGAGTTAGCTTGAATGACTTTCAGATTAAAAAGATGAGACTTAAGATATATGAATGAGGGAGTAAATGAATGAAGAATTAAATGTTCAAGATGACTTTTTGATTTTGGGACTGGTCTCATTTGATGGTTATTATGAGTAGAAATAATATTATATTCGAATGTTGATATTATGTTTTGGTTATTAAAATGATCAATAGGATTATTTAAATGATCAATAGGATTATTTATTTGTGAGGAGTGATCTGGGTAGATGACCAGTATGAGTAGCGTTAAACTGATATTATATTTTTGTTATTTAAACGATTAACATGATCCTATATTTTTTTAGGAAGACTGGTAAAGTTTCATACTTTCTTTTTGTTATTTAAATGGTTGAAATAATTATTTGACTTTTTTTTTCGTTTTAAGAAGGTTGATTTAGTTCTATGCACTGTATTAGTAGCATGATTATGATGTGGGGATATTGATCTATATTTTTGTTTTTTAAATGATGAAAATTATTAGTTGATTTTTTTAGGAAAGCTGATCTAGCTTGATGGACAGTATGAGTAGCAATGGTGTCTTACAGGAGTTGAATGGTTTGAGATATCGGCTGGGTGCATGGATTTTTCAGCCCATTTAAATTTGCTACACAGCGCACTACACTGTGGTCTCTGCAAAACCGATATCCTACCGGCTGCGCCAATTTTGTTACATAACCAGTATACCCTATGTATACTGGTATGAACTGGGAGCACATTTGATGTGTATCCAATATACATCATCAAGGCTCCCGGGGAAAGAACTCCTCATTTACCACTTACCTGCTACTCTGTCCATTTAATACCAGATCAACAAAGAGAAATAGAATTACATAATTAAACGATTTAGTTTTATTTTATATTTTAAATCAATTGCTTTTACACTTCTTTAATTATTTTAACATCTTTCTACACTGTATCTACTTGAACGGAGGATGCCTGGAAGAAAGTAGGAATTAATCGATGGTGGCTACGCAGCGTAAAAACGCATCCAAGCCGAATGAGGTTCGCGGCTCAAGCCTACACCTCACCATCTAACTGTCGTGTTGGTTTCCTGTAATTGCACCGGAACTCGTTATACTTTCTGGCCTCGCTGATTACTTCGCGGCGGAATACACTTCGCGTACAAAACCGTAACCGCTGTTGTTACTACTCGCCGTTTCTCGCTCGATCAATTGTCTTTTAAACGATTCTTGCGGCCTCAATTCGCCCTAAATTCGCTGAGTAGTTGAAACGTGCGTTCTCGTTCCACGTAAACTTCTTCCTCCGCGCACGTCTCTCTACTCGCATGGTGAAGCTTTGTGGCGAATTTAATAAATGGTTTGAAGGCAGGGTTTAGCACAGTGTCACTCCGCTGGAAACACACCCCGAAGCTTCTCATGTACATGGTTGTTGTCGCCGCTAATGTTATGGCTTATGCAGTATAACACTTGGCGTAGCTTGTCGATATTTCTATAAGCACACCCCGAAGCTTCTTATGTACATGGTCGTTGTCGTCGCTAATGTTGTGGTTTATGTAGATCGAATTATGAAGTCTTTACGCTTGCCGTTGGTCGACAAGTACATACTTTGACGACAATGGGCGTAGCTTGTCGATAATTCTATAAGCACACCCCGAAGCTTCTTATGTACATGGTCGTCCTCGCTAATGGTATGGATTATGAAGACTTTACGCTTGCCGTTGGTCGACAAGTACATGTTTTAATGACAATGGGCGTATGTGCTTGGCCGTATACACTTGGCGGAGCTTAGACAATTGACGACGTTGTATATAGCATAACAGGGCTGACGAATCCTCCCGGAATGGACAGTGTAGTTCCGTATAGCAACTCTGCACACGAAGCCTGTAACTCTTCCTTGAAGCTGGTGCGCAATCCCAGTAACACGGTGGGAAGGATATCGGGCCAGGAAGAATTGTTAGAGTGGCACATAATCGCAGCTTCAGTGTCCGATGCCAGCGCTCGGCTCACCCGTTAGATGCCGGGTGATATGGTGATGTCGTGTTTTTCGTACTTCCGATAAACGCAGCCAGGGCTTTGAACAGTGCCGATTCAAACTGAGAACCTTGATCGGTGGTGATTGTTTGAGGCGTGCCGAAACGGGCAACCCAATTGTTAAACAATGTTTTTGCGACGTTAGCTGCGGTCTGATCTGCAATGAGGAATGCCTCTGGCCACCTAGAGAATCGGTCGATGCGATGGAACACGCATCGGGCATCGGAAAAGGCTGACTGGGTTCTTTTGATGGCGAGCAACTTTGGAGCGCTGGTGTTGAGTGTATGAACGTGTCCAAACGCGGACGTCTTTCATCATGTTTGTCCACACGTATCTCTGAGCTATAACCTTGCCTATGGTACGCGCACTGGGATGCGCTAGCTGATGAAACATGTCAAATAACGTAAGGTCAGTAGAAAGAAGGGCCTTAATCGTGAATTGTCGTATACTATTCCATCACTTGAGCCTATAGGCTGGCGGACAAGTTTTAGGGATATAGTGTTAGAATGAAGTAGTCCTTGCAGTTCAACATCTCGTTCTTGCTTTTTCATCAGTTCAGATTCATCGATTACTGTGGGCATCAAAGTCTCTTCCAGCCACGAGAGCACATCGGCGAAATCATTACTTGCGCCCGCGATAAAGCGGATATCTGTTGAAAACTGCGAGATGTCTGATCTGGCGCGGCGACGCTTTGTTTGCAGACTGAGCGAATGCGTACGTTAGCGGTTTGTGATCCGTGAGGATGTAGAAACTAGAACCATCTAAATAGTGCTGAAAATGTCTGATGCGGGAATATATAGCTAGAAGTTCGCGATCATATACACTATATTTACTTTCGGGAGCGGACAACTTCTTCTGGAAATCGCCAATGGTAGCCAATTACTATTCGACTCTAAAATGGCGCCTACTACAACGTCAGATGCATCGGTTGCGAGTCTGAGAGGCTCATTGGCTCGATACTAATATAACAGCGTTAGCGAGACTGTTTTTACAGTTTATAAATGCATCACTAGTTTCTGGGGTCATTCTTGCTCCGGTCAATGACTTGTCATTCACAAGTCATTGAGCGGAGCCTGTAGTAACGCAGTATTGCGAACAAACCGCCTGTAGAAATTTATTGTTCCTAAAAATCTACGAACTTCCTTAACCGTAGTGGGTTTTTTAAAATTTTGAATGCTGTCCACACGTGGCTTTGGGGGAATTATACGTTTTTCGTCGATAACGTGCCCCAAATACTCTAACCAGCTGACTCCCAGCTTATATTTGGCTAAATGGATAACAATTCCGTATTTCGATAGACGCTAAAATACTGTAGCCACAAGGTTTTTAAAAATTGGTCTGGAATAGACTTGCCTGCCGCGCACTGTTATCGGTGCAGGAACTCGGAGGGTCGAAGGTCTTCCACCTCCATGTCAAACAACACCTGGCGCGTTCTCTGTCGGAAACTCCGAACGTAGCCAAAAACCTTTTCTTTAAAGCGTCATATTTGGCGAATTCAGGCGGCGATTCAATAATATCGGCGACATGCAGTAATGTCTGCATTTCCGATTCCGCAATTACCCTGTCGAACCGGGCCGCGTCGGTCGTTACTTTGTGTAGGCGAAATTGGGCTTCTATGCGTGCGAACCAAAGGTCTGGTTTGCTATACCAGAAGGGTGGCAATTTGAATATATTTGCACTAACTTGCGCGTAATTTTCCACTGCGGCATGCTGGGGGCTTGCACTTCACTGCCATGCACGTTGAGTCATGTGTCCAGCATTGTCGGATCACCAATTTAGGAAATAATGCAAGTACGGTTAGACTAGAGTTTCGTATCGTTTATTTCCTAAATTAATATATATATATATATATATATATATATATATATATATATATATATATATATATATATATATATATATATATATATATATATATATATATATATACATATATATATATATATATATATATATATATATATATATATATATATATATATATATATATATATATATATATATGACAAAAGATTTGTTTTGCGGTTGTTGTATTCGTTGAAGCACTAATGATTGACTGTCATGTTTCTCTTATCAACTTGACTTCCACCTAAAGTTTTTTTTGTTGACGCCCTGGCTGCCACACAATGTGTGTTCGATGTGAATGGTTGGCGTCGTTCTCCCAACAACGCCTAAAACGTTCGTCACCACACAAGCTTTAGCTAGTGGATTTACACAAACTGAATTTCCATTACAGCTCGGCTAACCTGACTAGTTAGTCGACCTCGACTAATTGTCAAAATACAAAAAGCAAAGCTGAAGTGACAATTCGGGCTTTCTCCCTCTTTTCTAAGGTTACAATATGAAAAACCAATTTAAAGTGACAATTCGGTTTCAAAAGGGTTTGTGTTGCTTTGTACTTCTGTGGTTTGTGGTCCAGGTCCCTGTGGAAGCCACCTACGTATTCGTGAGGATTATACAATTCCGTCATAAGGGAACTGAGTCAATTGACAATTTTCGATGTCTTTAATAACGTATGGGTCATTTAGTAACATTTTGTGTATAAGGTACGGTCCGCGGTACTTAGGAATAAGTTTCTTATTCGTGCCAACGGTGGTGCCCACGTTACGAAAGACAACATTTTCTCCTACATTATAAGTTTGGGGGAGATTGCTGCGTTTCTGGAGGCTGTAGTCCTGTGACTTCTGAATGGCGGAGGCAGCGCGTGCACTGAGATCATCTAGATTGCGATCTGAGTTCTCATCTGTCTCGCTTAAGTATCCAGTTAATTAGTCCATAATATTACCTCTCTGCTCTATCCCGAACAGAAGTCTACTAGGTGACTGTTCAGTGGTACTGTGGGTGGTATTGTTAATGCCATGCTCAATCTGGGACAAAATTTTGGACCAATTGGCATGATTAATGGGCTCACTAAGTTTGGCAAGCATAGGTTTTAAAACTTTATTTACCCTTTCCATTTGTCCGTTGGCTTGTGAAGAGATGACAGCAACTTATAACTGGTAACCTGGGACTGGACATAAGCTTAGTTGCTCGTGAAGTTTTTGGATGCGTTTGTCCCGGTTTTGCGTGACTTGGATCAAAAAGTCTAAGTCGTCACTGTCAACAATGGCTAATATTTGGATCAGTTACATCAGGTACTTCCGGGTGATGCGCCTGCGGAAATGCTAGCATTCCCATTAGAGTCTTGTACGTAATTATTGACTCTAAGAGTAGGATACATGAAAGCGTCGTTAATGCTGGAATATAAGGACAGCAAGGGGCATTAGTACTGGCTTTGGTTAATTCGGGGTAATGGTCTAACGATAAGTCAAGTTGAGCGTGATTAAGAGCGCAAGTAACGCACCGAGGATCCATCATCTGTGTTGCATCAGAAATAGTAGCTCTAGAATCAGTATCAGTTGTTGATTCGTCATTTGAAGAAGGATAAGAAGTGTAGCGCCGGCTCAATGCGTCTACACGACCTATGGATACTCCACTTCGGTGCTGTATTGTGTAGTTATAATGCTCAAGCTCGAGGGCCCATCTGGCGATTCTTGGATTTACATGTCTTTTGTTAAGAGTGAGCGTCTAGATAAACTTGGAAGCGCCTCAGTGCATAGATAATGGCCATCGTCTTCATTTTGAAACTGTGATAACGAGATTCAGTGGTTGTGGTAGCTTCCAAAAAAATAGTACAGGATGAAACTTATTATCAATTTGCCTTTGTAACAATATTTTTCCGTGGCCGGAGGAGATAGCATGGCAATAAAGTTCAGTTTCTTTTGTCGGACCATAAATTGCTAATAATGGGGCAGCAGCTTACTTAGTGCGCAGCTCAATGAAGGCCGCATTACATTCGTCAGTGAATTCGAAGGCTACACCCTCGCGGGTGAGGTAGTTCAGCGGTTTGGCTATTTTTGAGAATGATCGGATGAACTTGCGAAAATAGGCGAACAATCCTAAGCAAGTCTTAAGTTCCTTCTGGCTCCTCGGTATAGGATATTGCTTGATGACTTTTATATGGGCCTCACTTGGACGCACTCCAACGGCACTGACAGAGTACCTTAAATACTCAATCTCTTCAAATGCAAACCTACATTTTCACAATTTTAACTCAAGGTTCTTTTCGGTAATACGTTTCAAGACTCGACCTAGCAGCTCAAGATGGTCTTCAAGGGATGCGGTTGCGATCAGTATATCGTCCATGTAGACGACAATGGATCCAGACTCGAGCATATCTCTAAATATTTCGCATATAAAGCGCTGGAATGCAGCAGGTGCACTTTTCAGTCTGAAGGGCACCACAAGTATCATAGTGACGGTTTGGAGTTACGAGTGCTGTGTATTTTACAGATTCAGGTGCAATTTCAACTTGATGGAATCCATTACGCAGATCTAAAATTGAAAAGAACTTCTTTCCTGCCAAATAATCGAGTAGTCTTCTATAATTGGCTGCGGGAAATTGTCTCGTATGGTCTGTTTGTTTAGGGCTCTGTAGTCCACACACATTTTTAATTCACCGCTTTTCTTCTTAGCTAAGACTATGGCAGAAGCGTATGGGGAATCACTGGGTCTAATTATCCCCTTCTTTAGTAGCTCTTCTGTGATCTTCTGAACTTCTGTTCAATCGTGGTAAGATAATCTTCGTGGCGTGCAGTGAAACGGAGTGTTATTATTTAGGTGAACTTCCATCAAATAGTGATGGGGCGCTACAATGAGATTCATCGGGTTCAAATAGTTTTCGTAAATGGTCTCTTTCTAAGAGCTTCGGTGTGGTTTTTGCTCAGGCACATATTTTTTCTAGGCTTTTTGTGTCATCTGGGGGTATGTGAGTAAGGTCGGACAAGGTTCTAAAGTTATTGTCGGTCTGATGATTAACGGGTGCACCAGCGTTGGCCGAATGTTTGTTAGTAGATCTACTGTTGTTAAGTTTATAGATGGCTTCCTCAGGAAGTTGGTATTTAACACATGGATCGATCAATCCTTTATTATTTGTCAGTTTGAAGGAACAGAAATAACTTTTGTCTATTTTAAACGCTTATGACTCTACAGCTGGGTATTAATATCTTTGAACTTCTTATGACTATACATCTGGGTATTAATATTTTTGAATTCATGAAGATAAATGTTAGATTCCTTAAGGAAATTCCGGTCTAAGATTATGGGTAGTGATACTGTTTCATCTGGAATCACTAAAAGAGGAATCTTTCTAGAATGTCTACGAAATTTAATATAGGCATTGACCTTACCATCTTTTTTTATTACTGCATTTCCTATGCTGCAGAGTCTCGTATCGAAGGTTCTATTGCTAATGAGTAGTGGGACGGCAGATCATTTCACAAAACGAATTGGGCTACCGGTGTCGAAAAGAGACAAAAGTTTTACCTTTCTGTGTATTCTCTCCGACTATAAGTAAAAGCAACGCTTACCGGATTAATTGCGCTGATGACGCTGTTAGTTTCATCGTCAGTTATATCACTATTGTTCTTCGGTTCGTTAACGTAGCAGCGAATTGGCGGGAAGTTGCGGTGACTTCACGTGTGTTAACACCACACTTTAGAGTAGATGTCATGCGCCTTTCGTGCCGCTGAAGTAACTCCTTCAGCTGTCAGATAGCGCGTGCTCCCAGAAGTAAGTATGCTACAGAATTGCGGACCTTTAGACCATCCACGATGAGGTTAACTAATTCAATTTCGGTGAATCAGGCGGGCTTTGCAATTATTATGTGGCAATGTGTGGTTCTGAGAAAGGCTTTCGCAGTTACCGTGAGGAGACGTCGCAGGCATAACAGCTTTATTGGCGGTTGCCAAAAAGTCATCTAGATCGCCTACGAAGCTCCAGACATCATGGTGTCATTGCCGCTGAATTTGTTGACCACATATTCAACATCACTAAAGTCAATATGTCGAGTGCTTCGAGTAGATTTATCGCATGTTGTAAATCGAGTAATTCTTTCCTTTTCTTCAAAGTCGCGATTTCTCGTTCAATGGCCTCTTCTTCGGGACTTCGTTAGCCAAAGGGGTCGTTGAGACAAAACAGCGATTTTAGGGACACGGGCAGCGGTTATAACATCATGGACAGCAGTTGTTTTGGTAGGTGCAGAGGTTTCATCGGCAATAACGTTTGTTGTGGCGGAGGGCATTATAGAAAAATAAGGGACATCGGTGTAGACAACAGTTGTAACAGTGCAATCAATAACTGTAGTCCCCAGAGAAGTCTTCAGGGCGGCAAAAGATGAATCAGAAGCGGCTGTTATGGCAACATCTGTCGTGATCAGGGCCGCACATGAGACATCAGTGGTGCTAGCGATTTTTGCAGCCGTAATAGCGTGGTTAGATCCACGTGTTGTAACCTCGATTTCGGATTCGGGCGAATGTTTATCGGCAGGTGTGTCATCTGGTTCGAACGAATCGTCGCTTTCAGGGAAACTTACACCCTTGAATTGCTCTAGTGTATCGTAGAGGAGCCTTAGTTACGCCACTGTGGTCGTCAGTGGCGAGTGCCTCCAACATTTGGTTCTTTGTTCACCGGACCAGAGAATCACGTTATCAAAAAAATTTTTTTTGTACCACTTTCCGTGGTTACCCCACACATTAATTACGATCGCCCATTTTTCAAAAACTCTACAAACTCGCGGACAAATAAAAAACCCCGTCTAGCTAGCTCAACGGTTGTATTTCGAATACTCTTGTCAGTTTTTCTCCGTCTCTTCTTCTTTCTATTACCTATCCCTGTACAATTCAAGTCAGATTACAGCTGCAGAATCGTTCAGGCACTGACTAATAGTTCTTATATATGCATTAACTAGTGTTTTTTATACAAACTAAATTTTCATTACACGTCACATAATTATTGTAGAAAATATATGCAATTAAAAATGTTGTGGGTCTCATAGACCCAACTGTGCGCTCGCCGGGTTAACCTTTCCTTTCAGTTGCACACTTTTGTAGCAGCCAAGGATACTCTTGCATCTTATATCCCAAAAACATTGCGACGAAAACTAGTGGTCCAAAGACGGCGTCCTTTAATTTTGCACTGTCAAAAGCTTTAATTTGATTGGGCCTCCTTTTTGTTTTTGAGACTTGCATGCCAAGTTATTTCTTATATATAAATACAGGCTTTTAACATATTCTAAAATGCTGCAAAATACCATTAAGTTCTCACAACATGCTTATTTTTTGATAAATAAAATTGAGACCAAGGCCAAATAAGCTCTTATAACTCAAGCAATGACGTGGTTAGAATGCGTGCGGCTAAATTCGACGAGCACTGGTTTGAATCCTTGTAGCAACAAAATTCGTTTTCAGTGATTCTTCCAATAGACACTGAGCCTACCTTGCTGTGATTAGTATTGATTCGACGACATCATCTTTCAGAATACCGCTACCATCACGGAATTCGGTACAAGCCTCGATCCCCAGGTTCAAGGTAGCTTGCAAAATATCGGATCTGTTTATTGTTAAAAAGCTTTGCTCACAATCTAGCAGAATATTTTTCACGGGTCGAAAATATCCTTCATTTTACCCATGCCCCTATCTGTTTTCAACTCCAGCAGGAATGCGTTCCTAAAACAAAGTTTACGAAATAAATTTACATGCTGCAGTAGTTATTAAGATAACACATAATTGTTTTTCTGTAACATGTGTATCATAAATTCATGTTTATCATGAGCTTGTCCTTGACTTGAAGAAAAATACAATGAAATATGCAGTGAAAACTCTCGAGCTATCATAACGTCTACCACTTGTATATTAGTCTCAAGTTTACAACAATTTGTATCTCATTTTATTGTCTGCATTTTCTACTTCAATGATTTTCCTACTATCCAACTCCAATTCCAGTTTTTCCTTGATTTTCTCACTGCCTTTCATTCAATCATCACCACAACGTTATCTTGACGATTTTATTTAAGCTCATTATGTATTTAACAAATACTGTATAGGTGCATATATGACCCTGTTGTAAACATGTTGTTTATCCTTTATAATGAGCAAAAATAAATTATTCAGATAACAGACGATAGCAATGTTTTTAATGATGATAAGAAGACAAGCCTTTTTTGTGTGTTGCTGGTTATGATTATTTTTGGCTCATTTTTTTTCCTACAAAGCAAGTAAACCACATTCGAGTTGATAGGACGCTTACTCATTCTGTTATAATATGAACGTGGAAAAATATTTTTTCTTCGTCAAGGTAATTCTTAGGATTATTTTTATGGATGTCAAAGCCTTGGAAAAAATCCACGGCTTGGTGATATTTTAATTAGAGTTAAAGGGGCTTTATTGGTTTTTTTTTTCAGGAAGAAGGAAGTGAATTTATGAGATTTAGAAGAAAGAAAAAAACATTTTAGAATGTTCCACTGAACTACAACATTTTGTTGCATTAACGACGCATGGAAAATTCAGGTTAACGGTTATATGTACATGCAAGAATATTTCTTGGAAACCATTGGGACAGTTCAGCTAAAAGTATGTTTATATAAATTATCATTACCAACAGTAACTGGACTTCTAACCTCGAAAGCATAGAAAAGTCATTACCTTGGGGGTATTCGATGCATATGTATAGTAACCGAGCAGTCCGCATAAGCAAACTACTCGAGGAATCTTCACGAGAAGGAACCTATGAGTAATTCTGTTCTCGGTCACAACTTTAAACATGAAACAATTAAGTAGAATCTTATCAGAACGGCCAGATGCTTGCAATCATTATCTTTATTATTCAGTACTCGCTTGGATATTTCTGAAGTAACCGACTTTCTTACCCGGCTAGAAAGAGATCAAGATACTGCTATTTCCAATTCAAAACCGCGGTTACTATGCCTTCTGATCATATGATGAAAAAGAATTGATTGAAAAAAAAGGGGTTTTTCAGACTTTTTTACTCAACCTAGTACAATTGTGCTGCATACTCAACTTGTTGTGATTGCAATAAATTTACTTCAATGGCAATTACTCGAAAAAAACTACAAGTATGCACAAATGAGAAGACGAAAATGCCAATGAAATTTGAAATATTACGTTCCGGCGAGCAACGAGAAGGAGATTCTCGTTGACAAAGAGAGAGTTGCGAGGCGGTTGGCGTGAATGAGGAGTTGCTGCTGGGTCGAGAACGGCGACGGTTGGTGGTAGAATTTGAAAGAAATTTCATTTCCTAGAAGTTTACGCCACGGTTCCATGGTTGTTGTCTTAAGAAAATGAAACTTCCGCCGCTGAGGAAATCGCGACTTTTACATTTTATGTTCCCGCGCCGTGATGTGAATTGTTGCGACATTATGCATTTGATAATTGGTTCTTTGCAGATTTGTGCAAATTTGCGCACTAGCAGTTTGTAAGTCTTCGGAATATAATTATTGGTTGAGGGGCTTTTAATGATTGCGGAATTTAGGAAAAGAAAGTTGTCCTAAAGCTTTAATTTATTTTGGAGTGAGTGTTGTGATGTCTTTGAAAAGAAGGCCAGTTAAGTTGCTTGTGCAGTAAAAATAGCAAATGTTATCAAAAGACGGAATAAAGTTGCAATCAAGTGTTGTGTCGGAATACAAATTCGAAACGAGTTGAATGAGCCGCGGGCGACTCTACATATCAGACTTATTTATTCACTGCATTTTATCATGTGAAGCGTGCAACACAGTTGCAAGATAAATTTCCATTGTGATGGTTTCATCGACCGGTGGCTACGAAACAAGTGCAGTGTGATTTAATGAGATTAAATCTAACCTAAAAAAATTGATGATAGTCTACCTTTCCCATGAAATTGATTAATGAAATTCAAGAACTTTGTTCAAACAAATCAAATTTAAATGAAAAGTGACATTTCCTTTCCATCACCGTCCCAACATCGAAAATCTATTAAGCGAGCCAACGCGTGAGTGCAAAAAAGTATATGGTTAATTCATCATTGTAATTATTAACCCAGATAATGATAAGGCCAGATAAAACATCAAAAAGTAGCTGAGAAAAGATACCAAAATATAAATAAATCCATAGCGGCTACGCGGCTCGTGACCTTATTTTTGAAACAAAAATTGAATGCGATCATTAGCCAATCAATTTCCCGTTCGAAAGAGGCTATAATATTAACGTAATCAGAAGGATATCCTGTGCGGTTCCGGGCAAAACTGAAATAATTTGACTTGCTCCCTATACTGATTCTCGTTGTGAAAGGCTCGGCTTTATGTCCCTGCTTATATCAAACGTGAATATCGAGGAGATGAGTGCGTACATATGGAGGAGTTACCAAGTGAAGTGTTTCTGAGATTTCCATGTCTAGTTCTATCAATTACCCTCCTGCATTATTTCCAACTGACTGCTGAACCATATTAAACAGCAACGTAAAACAAGAAACTTATTGGTGTAATATGAAGTAGTAGAATGACTTGCAGCGAGCATTTCCGCATTTGAAGACCATACGGTTATGATATTCAAAGAGATTTATCTGTATTTACACTCTGATAGCTGAATTTTTTTATATGACCATATACACCCTTATGATATGTTTTGTGGCTTACTTATGTACTAATACAATCAAAAATCTTGATTCACAAGTTATAACCGGTACAATAATACGCTTAAAATAAATTCCAACTGATCTCAGAGTATGCTATCAATTTAATGAAGGAAAACTGTTTTTAGGGTTTCGTACTAAAATACGAAATCGATATCTATGTCTGTATGTCACAGCAGTTTTTCTCAGAAACTATAGAAGCCACTGCCATGAAACTTTGCGGAAAGGTCGGAAGTTATGAATCCTACTTAGTTTTGAGGTAAATTTTTTTTAAAGAGTTTTAAGAGGGTCTCCCCATATAATGGGGTGGCCCTCAAATAAAGTGGGGTATCATATGAAAGGTCTCAATGAGATACTTTCAAAACAGGTCTTAAAATTACTTCATCAGTATCGAGGGAGGCAGAAGAAGGGGTTTTACTTAACGACAAATGCTTTGCTTAGCTCTTCTTTCGGGTCCTAAAGTTAAAGAAGCAAAATCCTCTATTTTCATTTTCTTTTTTTCTTTTAAATGTTTTGGAAATTTCTCCACGCAAGGACATATTCCTTTCTTTACCAAGATCCACATTATATGATAAATAAATGCGTTAAACAAATAGAATTTGGTCTTTCTACTCCAAATTCAAACGGGTATGGGACCCACCACTCATGAGCTACCCATCGGGTGAGACAAGTATCGCGGCTCTCGTCAAGGCATTGAATTGTCCTTGATCCGGTTAGGAGGAGCAACACTCTTATTTGTGGCCCGTGAATTCCCTTGGCAAAGACAGGATCCCCTTACGTCTCACGGTATTTGTCGCTGCATTGTCTCTGCAATCCCTTTCATGCTGTTACCTAGGCCTTTGACGCCTATTGAGATCAACCAGTTTTACGGTTATACTGACTCTGGTCATCGACATAAATCGTAAGCGGCAAATTTCGTAGAGGGTCCTTGTGCTGGCGGAAAGAACGTGCCCCACGGGACCGCACTGCTAGCTGCCATTACGCTTACGTGTCACCAGGCAAGGTCATTTCCAGCGTAGCACCAATTTTTCGCTCGCTGAGGCAGCAGACCACCGCTGCAGTCCCTTACGACATAGGCAAACTGCAGTCATGACATCAACGAAAATGTGAGAGTTGGAAGAGAAGGAATACGTTTTGGACTGGTCTGCACACTGAGGATGATTAAAAATATTTTAACTTTGCAGATTATATAGACTTGTCACTTGATAGTTTTCTAAATTTTCAGCTCTTCATTAATTTGATCAATTAATTTATTCCTGGTCAATTAATTTATTCCTAACTCCAGCGTAGACGGTCCCAAGCCGGCTTTACAAAGGAGGAGGGAACCCCTTGTTTCTCCAACCCACAACTTCCACGATTCCTCATTCCAATCCTATGGATGTCATATGTCGAAGGCATATTCGGCAAAGATCAGCCCGCTACAAAAATTTGACATCAAAAGGCTCCAAACGGCATCTGTGGCCAACAATTTCACGGAGACCCTTGACATCCAGCTGGCCCCCATCTTATCAGACGCATTGTTAAAGACAAGCAACGAGCTCTGGATAGAAGTGATAGCGGTTATTAAGGCCATGGCAGCACAGACGATCAGAAATCAAGCCCGGCACAAGAGAAATGATTGGGTCGATGATGGGTGCCAGAATGCGTTAGAAAAAAAGAGTCAGGCGTACAAAGATTACATAGATAGGAAAACCAGGACGAAGAGAGAACACTATGAAAATCTCAGACGAGTAGCGAATAAGATAATTAGTACTAAGAATAGAAAATACTACGGTGACCAATTGAGAAGTATAGCTGTAAGTTTAGTGAGCAACGAAACTAGACAAGCATACAAAGTAGTGAAAAGCCTGAAACGTGATTATCAGCCCAAAACAACGCTCTGTCATGATGACATCGGCAATATCATCGCTGATGAAACCAAGATTAAGGAAAGATGGGCATCATATTTCAAGAGCCTCGTTAATCCTCCACACAGCTCCAGAGCATCGCAGTCTATAGATATTTGCGGAGAGCCTTCATTGGCCCTGACAACTCTGGATGAAGTTTGTTCCATCATCAAAGCCCAAAATAAAAATAAGGCGCCAAGCATCGATGACATTCCAGCGGAGCTCATCAAATATGGTGGCAACAGTCTTCATAAAGATATTCATAAAGTCATCCAGTAAATTTGGCAACAAGAACATATGCCGAAAGAGTAGAGCCAATCAATTATGTTCCCTTTCCACAAAAAAGGTGAAAAGCTACAGTTCGAAAATTGTAGAAACATATCACTACTTTTTACGGTGTACAAAATATTTTCAAAAATCTTAGAAAATAAAATCGGATCATACGCCAACAGTATTATTGGGGAGTATCAAGGTAGTTATAGAGCAGGTTGATTGACAATAGACCAATTGTTCACAGTCAAGCAGGTAATTGAAAAATGCTGGGAGTTCAACATAGATGTGCGCCAAATTTTCGTTGACTTTACGCAAGCATACTGTCGTATGCTGATCGTAACGTACTGTACCAAGTAATGTTGTGCTTTAGCATCCCAGCGAAATCAGTTTGTCTTAACAAATGATAATGACGTCGATGACCTCCCAATTCCTCATCAATAACCAACTCACCGATGCCTTTGACACAAATATTGGACTTAAGCAAGAAGATGGGCTGGCCCCTTTGCTATCCAATTTGGCTCTGGAGTAGGTCATAAGGAAGCTACCTGTAGATACGCGAGGTACATTACGATACAAGTAGAGGTGAGTAGTAGCCTATGCAGACATCAACATTTTGTCACGGTCTTTGACAACTGCCAAAGAAGTCTTCCTGAAACTCGACAGCGAAGCTAAACTAGTAGGGCTTAAAATCAATGGAACACAAAGCTCATGACGCAGTTGAGAAAAAATACCTCAAATGCACAAAATATTACGCTTGGTGAATACAATACCGAAAATGTTAGCGAATTTGTGTATCTAGGCGCCAAAATATCGAAGGTGGGTATTGAAAGAGATGAAATACGCTGAAGAATATAGCTCACGAATAAAGTATTTTATTCAGTTTTGACGATCATGAAGACCAGCTGCATACACAGAAAAACAAATCTCCAATGCTACAAATCTGTGATAAGACCTGTGTTATGCTATGTATGCGAAACATGGACCCTAACCTAAGCATCCGCAAATATATTGAACGCCTTTGAGCGACGGGTCCTGAGGCGAATAATTCTAGCAAAGCAAGACGGGGACCATTTCGATACAACCATGAGCTGTATGAAATTTTTGACGAACCGGAGATCTTGGCGATTGTAAGGCTGCAGAAGTTGCATGAATCGTATGGACGAACAACTGATACCCAAGAAGGTATCCGTTTGGAGAACTGAAGGCCGGAGACCAGTGGGGAAACCGAGAGAACGCTGGTCTGACTCGATCGATGAAGACAGTTCATGATTGCTCGAATTTTGAAATTGGAGGAAACGGTCAATGGACCGAGACAGTTGGAGGCGCGGTTTGCAGGAAACGAGGGCCGGAGAGGGGCTGTAGTGCTACGAAGAAGAAAAAGAAGAATTACAGTAAAAGGAAGCAGTGTGAAATCGATAATTGTCAACGTTTCCACCACAAATCGCTCCGCAAAGATGGTCGATCTGCTGTAATACAATTGGCCGTCAACGATCATCCAATTAAGGCTATGCTGAAGGTAGCGAATGGTCAGCTAGAGAGGCCAAAAGCACGGATAAATGTGAAAGCAATCTTCGATGAAGGTGTCAGCTTCAGGATAGCGATCTCTTCGAGTTAAAGAGTGTTCGTACTATCAAAGGGCTGAAACTGACCTTCAAAGCTGCGACATCAACAGTCCCCACAAAACATGAGAAATTTCCAGCATGTGATCAGCAAGCTTTAAAAATGGTGGAAGAGAGGATCCGGAAAGTGGACGCAAATTCGAGGTTGCCTTACCTTGGAAAAATAATCCGCCGAAAAGGTATGAATCAAAACGTGCTGCTATTCATCGTCTGAATCTCTTGGAGAAACGACTCAATCGAGATGAAAAACTTTCCATGGCCTACTGCGAAGAGGTGCAGAAACTTATTGACAAAGGATATGCGAAGCTGACGAACGAAGCTGAATTAGAACGAGCGAACACCATATGCTTTCTTCCAAATTTTGCAGTTCAGAACCCGAATAAACCGAATAAAGTGAGAGTCGTATTCGATTCTGCCGCAAAAGTGGATGAAAAATATCTCAACGATTATCTTCTGTCAGGACCCGATTATGTTACGTCACTTTTTCGAATTTTAAACATGTTTCGGCAAAATCCAGTCGCTTTCGTCGCCGATATAAAAAAAATGTTCAAACGAGTTGACATCACGGATGCCAACAACTTTGCGCAGTATTTTTTATGGAGGAATCTACAAACCAACAGGCCTCCCCAACTGTTTAGAATGAAAGCCATGTTGTTTGGAACAAAGTCATCTCCATTTCGGGTGCAATCCGTTAAAAATTACAACGCAGAGTAACATCAAAACTGATTCCCAGACACATGTCTTGCAATTATTGACAAGCATTACGTTGATGACTATTTAGACGGAACCGGGAACATTTTGGAAGTCATTTAGAAAATCAAAGAAGTAATTTGTGTTCACAGACAAGGAGGTTTTGAGCTGACTAACTTCGTAAGTAATTCACCTGAAGTATTAATAGGATTTCTGAGCCACTTGTAGCGAAGACACACTGTCCAGAGTTTGGCATACAGGCAACAGAGATTCAATGAGTGCAGGGTATGACATGGAACTGTGACACATTCATTATTACATTGAGGTTTCATAAAATCGGCTAAAACATCATCAACGGATCAAAGGAACCGACGAAACGTCAAGTACTGAAAACAGCAACTTCAGTTTTTGATCCAATTGGTTTGCTCAATCCAGTGTCGATCAAGGTACACATTCTACTGCAGCAAATATGGCGATGCAAAAAAGGCTGAGACGATTATATTGGCGAAGATAAATATCAACAATAGAAGCTATGGTTACGAAAATCGCAGATAGCAATGGAAATTAACATTCCACGATATATCCTCAATAAAGAATGTTCAATGATGCAAGTGAAGAAGCGTATGCTACGTGCGTATATTTGCGAGTTAAACAAAACGGTCAGTATCGAGTCGACCTCATCGCTGCAAAGGCACGAGTTGCACCACTGAAAACATTGACTATTCCAAAGTTGGAATTACAAGCAGCTGTGATGGGATGCAGACCAGCAAATGAGGTACAGCAATACTGGAATGTTCTAAAATGTGATCATTTATTTTCGACGGATTCCAGAACACTTTTGAAATGGATTCAAACTGGTGCAATTGCTTGTCGCGTCAACTATTGGAGAAATCTTACAATTAACCCAAGCTGAACAGTGGTTTGGGTACCATCGAGAAGTAATGTAATGTGTACGAGGGCAAAGCAATTTTTGATCTAAACAGCGTATGGTTTGATGGTCCAGACTTCCCCTACAATGAACCTGATGTATGGCCGAACTTTGTGAATGAAATGAATGAACACCTGGAAGATGAAGTACTTTGCTTAGCTGATTTGGAGCCCGATAATTCACCAGGAAACGTCTTACCAAATATAAAAGGTACGCATATATTCAACACAATATTTTGAATCACAATCGCGATTGGACGATTTATTGTCAAAACAAGGAAACGTCAAAACGAGAGAAATCAGGGCAAATTAACGACGGAAGAACTACATTGAAGCGAAATTCAATAGTGGAAAGCAATTCAAGCGAGATGTTTCCGGTCGATATTCATAATGTCCAGGTAAATCAGCCAGACAAATCTGGGAGACTCAGCAAAATCAGTTTACATTTCGATAAAAATGGTATTCTACGAGTAGACAGGCGAAAAAAAAATATGGGAAAACTCAAAATGATCGAAACTGAGCCGATCATCCTAGATGCGAAAGGACCTTACGTGTGCTTGGAGATTGAACATCTTGATTGAAAATCTGCACATCAAGGAATGCAGACTGTCATAAACGAATTGAAGCGCAATGTCATAAGCGACTGTTTGAAATGTAAGAAATGATCGTCCAAAGCTGTCCAACCTGAAATGGGATTATTGCCAAGTGAACACGTGTACGAGAAACCGTTTACAACAACAGGAGTCGATTTCTTTGGCCCCTTGAAGGTTAAACACGACCGAAAATTGGAGAAACGATATGGAGTCTTATTTTGTTGTATGACAATACGTTGAAGTAACACATTCATCGAGCACGGACTCCTGCATCATGGCAATACAACGATTTGTAGCCAGACGAAGCAACGTCAAAACTGTTTGGTCAGACAATCGATCCAACCTTCGAGGAGCAAGTCGGCAGCTGCTGATGGCTTTAAAGATGGATGAGCAGAAAGTCGAAAATGAGTTTGCTAAAAACGGAATAATTTGAAAGTTTATTCCTCCTCTTTCGCCACACATGAGAGGAGCATGGCTGCGGCCCATATGCTGTTTCAAGCGAGGTCATTACGTCATTATGAAAATTCAACATCAAACGGATGAGGTTCTATTGGCGGTTTTTGCGGAAGTGGAATATATTATCAAGAGCAGACCTTTGACATACGTATCAAATCATTCTGAGGATTTATCTAGCATAACACCTAACGATATTCTTTAAATCCGTTCAACAAATATTGCTATACCTGGCAATTCCACTGAACGTGACATGATGCTGAAGCGACAGTGGCGTTCCGCGCAATACTTGGCGAATTTTTTCTGGTGGAGATGGCTCCGCAAATACGTCCTTACGTTAATTTACCGCTCAAAATGGAAGGAAACTGGCACTAATCTTCAACCTGGCGAATTAGTAGTGCTAAATAAACAACCACTGCTCAGAGGAGAATGGTAACTTGGTATCATCACACAGACCTATCCAGGGCAGGACAATGTGGTGAGGGTCGTTGACATCAAAACCACAACCGGAATCTATCGGCGAACGAAATTCATCGCCTTGATTATCATACTGACGATGGAGTCAGTACCGGAGGGCAGTATGTGGATGAGGTAATCGCCACTCCACTTTTACTCTAAGCACTATTCATTATTATCTTCACCGGTTTTTTTTTTAACTTATTGGCACCATTGAAAAGGCAGTCTGTTGTCTACTATACACGAGAATTAAAGCATAAAACGCGATTCAGTATTTTATTTAAAATCAAATTCAGTTTGGAGAGTACAGACAGTATTTCCGAATCTTAGTGCAACTGTAATACGCATCCAAACCGTTAATTTATTAGAATTTAACTGTTTTTTCATAATAGATCCCATAATTTTAATCAATTCATATTTTTTTGAATTTTTCCCCAAAATTTTATCCCTATAATTTGTGATTTTCGATGCATAAATTCTGTACGATGCTTAAAAATAAGATCAAATCTTTTGCAGTAAATATAATAAATACAAATTAAAATAACTCAACCAATTCTCGTGTCCAATTAACAAAAGATACTTTTCAATCTTTTCTCCGAAATTATTAATCCAATTGTCATCATTTTAATAAATCAACCGGAAGGCATCAAATATAATTGAAATAAATTACATTTCATCTTCAATTTCAAATCTCATTACATAACATTATTTGCACGATTTTCTCCCACCTCATTAAGAATGATTAGACACATATTCGTAATCCACTCATAAGACTTCAATTAACTCGAAAAAAAACCCGATTCAGAATTAGAACTTTTCAAAACTAATAATGAATAAAAAAAACAAACAACCATCAATCACATTAAATATTCATCTGACCAAAGAAAGATGTTAATGAAGATACAGATGGAAAGATTGAAGCCTACATAGTGCCTGCTTAAGGCAAGACACATGACTAGAGAATTGAAGAAAAAATAAATTTAACATGGCAACACAATCATCCGTGTGAGTCGCCGATATGAATTTTTCATACTTGTTTATATTTCACCTACCACCTTACAAACCATTATCGGCTCATCAGTTTTATTTCTTTAAATGTTTACCGGTCAAGTCACGATTGCTGATCGATAATTTAAAAACAAGAATGTGTAAAGGTGTGCTTTATTTTAGACGCATGAAATCGTATGTAAATATATTTTCTAGCCATTGTAAATGCGATACAAGATTGTGAAAAAATAATATATAGTGTATTTTCATTGCAAAATTTACATAAATTAAATTTTAAGAAGATTATTTTATTGCAGTCATTGAAATTGATTCACATTTGCTTGCAATACTTCATTATAAAATGATAATCTGAAAATTCATCTCACAACCATAGATTTGATCAATTTCAAATTCTAAAGTGCATTATATACGAATTTACTAAAGACCTATCAAATTAGCTATCCTAGTGCGCTTAATCTTTCACATTTGCAACCAGGATACTGAGAAATCGTGTTGAAAATATTCACGCTTAAACTCCGCAACCAATATATCCAAATTTACTTTGAAGATCAGTTGTCAATATACGCAATTTACTGATGGCTTTGTGTTCTTTATGGCGATCATAATCGTCCATTAAAACATCCCATCTCTCGAACTGACGACAAATTTGAGATCATTTGTTTATCCATTGGTGGGTACTAGTCTGAAAACAGTCATGAAATGCCGAGAATTTTAATGGATAAAGGCCCCTCTGATAGGCAGGAAACATCTTCAACCCAAGTGCAGAAATCGCAAATAAGTTTAGGACGTCTGGTTGATTAAAACTTCAAGGGGTGGATGTAATAATTCCGGCTGAGATTCAACGAACAGAAGAGGATACAATGTTTTCGCTAGAAGGCATCTATAATGCCTGCCTAAAGTTTGCCAGCACTCCCACTTGCAGGTGGGGACTTGAGTCAAGTCAATACAATAGTATTATTTATCCTTGTTTTACAAATGGTCTGAAAAAAAAACCTATAAAGCTGGTTTTCATCAAATCCTTCTGGTAGAAGTCGACTAGAGTCGCTTTAATATCAAAGGTTAAGCAGCTATCATATGCATCACCGAAGGACTTCAGGCTTAGCTTTTTAATTTCCTTTCTACTGAAGATATTTAAAGAAATCGCCAAGTGAAATCACAACCTGCCTAGAAAAAGGGCAAATTTGTGAAAACGGTATGTTGCAACCACCGAATACCCCGCAGTTGCAGACATTAATTTTTGGCAGAAGATTTTTGAACCTGGGATGGCATTCTGCGGCCGGCCAGCGCTCAGACGTGTCGTTGGACTTTCCGGAAAATCTTCTGCCCGTGCTAGGCCACCTCACATAAAAAAAGGGAAAAGAAGGGATTAATACATCATAGCCGCCTTATTTATCTTTTAAATGCAAGTTTCAACAACACAAACTCACTGACCTGCGAGAAAAAAATGAACGAATTATGGAAATCAACTAAATTCAATGCATAAATTCAACCTCCTTTTTATTAAAGTCAACTCAAATCAAAATATTTAAATAAATCAATTCACAACAATCTCAACAAACTTAAAAAAATTAATTGAATTAGATAAGATAGAATTGATTTCAACTCAAAAAGAAAGAAAAATCGAACTGCCACTAATCCACGTGCCAGCGCATCGAAATCGTACGGGTTAGATTTTTTCTTATATAGTACCTTCGGAAACCATTGATTTTTGTGTTTTTTTACGTTTTTTGTAGTTTAAGAACTCCGATACTTGATTGTCTAGGTATTGGGCTTTTGTACGGAACTTTCAATTTATTCGTCTTTTCTATTTATTGTTCACTGTGCATTTAATTTTCCGTCAATTTGAACTTATCATATAAGAGTTTCGTTTGGCTCGAATATAATTTGGTTTCTTGTTACAAATCCATAAATATAAAGCCATCATAAGTCTTATTTCATTGCAGTTTTTATAATAAATTTGAAGTTCTGGTTACAGCGCGGATATTTTCTTTACGCTTGAGCAAATCATCAAACTGTGCATCTTTTGATATCGACGTATTACAGACATGACTTTAAATTTCTTCTTTTTTAGTTTAGTTGTTTTATTATAATGCTATCACTACAAACCAAAATCACCGAACGACACTCTTCAAAATTTTAATTACGAATCAAATTCGGAATGGAAGTCGTCAACAGCAAGCTGGTGGCCAACGATTGTCCACCTCTCTTCCACCAACTTTCGATCCTCCCTATCGACCAAAAACCAAATCCAAATAAAAATTGCCTGCGAATTCCGCAACTCTTTTTTCCAATTATCCACTGCCATGCAGAGATAACATGATTGATCTTCAATACACTTCAATGCCGTTCCTCCGTTCATATTTTCACTCTCAACACATGTAAGCATTTCAACTGTATACTCGTATATGGCGATTTACGGAAATAATTACTTTTGACGAAACTAAAAAAATTTTACCTACGCCCGGGGGAATTTGAACCCACGGTCCCAGTAGACCACCAGATTGAGAGCCAGCCGCTGTAGCACCTAAGCCAACATCTGACGTGTGAAATCTTTATTTTACTTACTAAACTACTTAAAACGAAAAACTTGAGAGCCCCTAGGCTGCAACGTTGAGTATTTAACGTAAATTTCTCCACCCTTTTCCACGCAAAGCGACCATTCGTTAATTAAGTTTTGGCACACGATTCCTTCCCGTATTCTTGTCACTAAAAGAGTTCCCTTAAACTCTTCGATACGAAAGATGCTTCCGCCCCGGCCACAGGGTTTGGTCACTTTTTCTTTTTTCGATTTTCCGTTAAAACCTCCACCGGAAGGAAATGAAGTTTTCTTGGAAATCGGCACGAGTTAAGAACATCGGTTCTCAACTTGGGAATCTGTTCCCAAGCTAGCTGCAACAAGCGTCTACAACTGTCTCTGTTCATTGACCGAGTCCTCCAATTTCGAAATTTGAGCAGCGATGAACTCTCATCGTCGGCATAGTTAGACCAGCGTTTCCTCGGTTTCCCCACTGGTCTCCGGCCTTCAGTTCTCCCAACGAATACCTTTTTGGGTATCCGTTGTTCGTGCATACGATTCATGTATCCAGCCCATTGTAGCTTGCACAATCTGACAATCGTTAAGACCTCCAGCTCGTCAAAAAATTCATACAGCTCATGGTCGTATCAAATTTGCTATTGGGCCCATTCTCATGTTGTCTAACATGAGGCTGCTGTTTGGCTTAAAGAGTTTGTTGAAAGCCAGCACTGCCACATATAGAGCGAGATCAATCTACAAGAGCCTGAAAAAAGATTCATGGTGTCCAGAAAACATCCTGCTGACATTATTTAGATGAATATCTTCAAAAATTCACTGTCGATTACCACCGTGCTTTGATCCATCATTATTGAGTGATACTGTAGGAGGCATTGAATGAGCCCTACAAACAATATGTTGCCCGTGAATAACTTTTTAAAATCAAGTTAGCTTATTGTTAAGAGAAAGAGATAGTATATGTGTTCTCGCATCATTCAATTTCTTAATCTGTTAGTCAGTCTGTCCGCATTCTGCAACCTGACCGCATTTAAGTTTTCATATCCATTGAAATAAACCTTTTTGTTTTTGTCAAACGCTTGTTTTTATTGCGCAACAGATTGTGGGCCCAGTGCAGTAGTGAAATCTTAGAAGAAATCGTATACTCCAATTTTTCGAATAATAAAAACTTTATCGCGAATTGAAATCATGAGTGACGATAAAATACCGTTACTGACAAAATCGTCTTATGAATGATGGCTGTTTGAGGTGACCATGTGCCAGAGGAAGGCATACTGGAAGATCAAAAAGCAAGACACAAAAAGGAGACGAAATCAGTTCGTATTTTGACTACCGGTTTGTGTGATGACAATCATTCGGACAATTCGAGACTGTGTTACTTCAAATCAAGTCCTGTACGAACAGAAAACCGAATCGAACAAATATATCCTGAATCAATCGTTTCACAGCCAAAAATTCGACGAGTCACAGTCGGTTGGCAAATTCTACTCGGAGATTGCATTCTTGAAACAACGACTAAAATAGGTTGGTGAAGAACTAACGGATTTCGTAATGGTTGGAAAATTGCTAATGGCATTACCATCAAACCTTGCCACATTTCGAGACTCGTATCTGATTCAATCGATAACTCGTGCATCTCTCACGTTCAGAAAAATGAAGGAGCAGGTTTTGCTAATTGAAAAAACGACGATTAAAGCAGAATTGCATGACTCTGGAGAAGCATTTTTGGTGAAATGTGACAAAATTGAAAAGCTGAAAAGCAAAAACGACGGTAGCCGTTGCAATTCTAAACATGTTTGATGCGTTAACTATCACAAAATCTGTCATTTTCGGAATCAGTGTCGTGAGTTCAAAGCCGACAAGAAAAGAGGAAAAATCACAACGCTACGTAGTAGTGGCAGTGTATCTGTTCATGTCGCCAGTGGGTCTTGTTTTATTGCTAACAAGTATGTTCCGATATCTAGTGACTGGATCGGCTATAGCGGTGCATCTTTCCAAATGACGAACAATAAATCCATTTTTTTGACTTTGAAGCTTTACCTGAAGGCAAGCTATATGCATCACAGTGGGAAACAACAAGTCAATAATGGCGGCTGGTCGTAGAAAGTGCCAAGTATTTTCGATAAGTAGTGGACAAAACACAAAAAAAAAGAAGTGATTTTTGTCCCGAAAACCAGCAAAAACTTATTTTCGCTTGGCGCTGCAACCAAAAGAGGGTTCGACATAATATTATGCGATGCTGAATTTAAACTCATTTAAAACAGCAAGCTTGAAGCTACCGGACAGAAAATCCAAACAATTTGTATTTGATGGACTTCGAGACCATTATCGTGGTTACTTGTGCCGCTAGTAGTCAAGTTTTGCTACAGACATGGCATGAAACGCTCGGCCATGCCAATTATCGTATTATTAAAGACATTTTGAAAAGTGGAGCCGTCGATGGGGTGAACATTAAACCGGACTCGCTAACTGAACTCGACAGCTATTTTAGTAAAGGTTGTGTATTTGGAAAGCCCTGTCGTAAACATTTCCAACATTTTACGTCACCTGCAACTCACATAGGAGAAATTGTTCATTTCAACGTTATCGGACCAACGCGCACAAAATCGTTTGGTATTGCACTGTATGCCACAACTTTTGTTGATGACTATTCCGTGTTTGTGTGGTCTAATCCGATGAAAACAGAAAGTGAAAAAGTAGATAAAATATGTGAAGTAATTGCCGAACAAAGTACATTCGGATAGCGTGAAAGAGTTGAAAAGTGAAGAACTTTCAAACGTGTTGCGTCAAAATTCGGTCATTTACGAGCTCTTGGCGAAGTATACACCGCAACAAACAGGACGATGCGATTGACAAAATCATACACAAGTCGAAAGCGCGCATTCCATGATTTATTCGGCCGGAACTCCCCTTTGGGACTCTGAGCTGAAGCAATCGTTACTGCTGCTAGACTTCAAAATGTCATTCCACTACAAGGTCTTGGTGGGAAATCACCGGAGGAGTTATTTTTTTAGCAAGAAATCGAACGCCGAAAATTGGGGTGAATGGAACAAGAAAACAATAGAATTAGTACTCGTGGGCTACGCTTCAGGCGGTTATAGATTGTGGACGCCAGGTACATGAAATTTCACCGTGTATCGTGATGCTTAAATCGACGAAAACGTTCCGAAGCAGATGGCTCCGTTGGTGCTATCGGGTCTTGAACCATATCAACAATTTGAGATAGTTGAAAATAGAAGACAGGAATCAATTTTGGAGACAGAATTTGACGATGAAGCACCGGCAAAGTTAAAAATTGAACAGAAAACTTCATCACCATTTTATTTTTCAATTCAACCAGTACGGTAGGACAACATATTGAATTGGGAAATGAAAACGACGCAGTAGCATCTCGTACATGAAATAGACTAAAGACGGTAGATGGTCTGTTTGCTGAAGACACCACCTTTTTTAGCTTGTACCCAAATTCCTGCAAATTATTACGATGTAATGAAAGCCAGTAATCATAAAGAGTGGAAGAAAGCTATGGTTGAGGAGCTTTGCACACTTGACAGAAATCATACCTATGACCTCGTAAAATGTTTTGATGATCGTAAACCAATCCGAAACAAATGAGTATATCGAATCAAAACCAATACAAAGAGAGTTGATCGATATCGCGCACGTGCCGTCAAAAGGAAGGGACTGGCTATTTCGAAATACTTTCACCAGCAATGAAGTTTGAATCCGTACAAACCTTGATGGCAGTAGCAGTAGCAAAACGTCATCTGTTGTATAAGCTAGATGTGAAGACATCCTTTTTAAATGGGGACCTGATGGAGACCATCATCATGTAGCAACCTGAGGGCTATGAAGATGGGTTTAGATGAGTCTGCTTGTTACGCAAGAGTCGAAACGGACTCAAACAAGCACCAAGACAACGGCATCAGGAATTCACCGCATTTATATGAAACTTTGGAATCGAACCATCAAATGCTGATCCTTGCGTCTACAGATCAGAGCAGTATGATTTGATTATTGCACTCTACTTAGATGATGGATTAGTAGCAGCGGCTAACGAAGAGAAAGTCAAATCTTAGCTGAATGCTATGCGAAACGAGTTCGTGATGCCAAGTAAAATTGCCGGTTGCTATTTGGGTATCGAAATCATCAGAGATCAACATTATTCTTCCAACGCAACCGAATTATACGTAATCGATACTGGAAAGGTTTGGAATATCTAACTGCAATCCCGTATCGACACCTATGCAAAACAATGATCAGCTTTCTAAAAATACAGGCCAAGTAACAGATACACCGTTTGATGTATTTAGCGGTTGCGACGAGACCCGATATCTCACACACAGTTACAGTCTTGAGGAAATATCTGGGGATACCGAGTATCAAGCACTGGACGTCTGCAAAACGAGTTTTGCGATACTTGTCAGAAACACTTGGACTTGATATTACTTACGACCCAGATTGTGAGATAAACCTTAAAGCCACTTCGCATCATGCCTGGATACCCAAAAAAGTATTTCTGGTTAGCTATTCTACTGAATAATGGTCCTGTTGTGTGAGCATCACGTAAGCAAGCCATAGTTGCCACTTCAACAACTGAATCGGAGTATGTTGCAGCTCATGACGCTTCGAAGGAAGTAGTGTGGACTCGACGCCTGCTGAACGATATCGGATCCAAACAACAGTCGCCGATTGCGCTTTTATAGGCAATATTGCCGCGCAGAAATTTATCGATAACCCAATTTATGATCACCGTACGAAGCATGTCAACGCAAAGTATCGCTTTGTTCATCAATTGAACGATTGTCAATACAAAAGACAAATTCATAAACTACGCCGAAACTTCTCTAATTGTGCTCTGGCAAAGCTTGAAGAAAATGAAAAATTTCATCGAAAAATCATCTCCAGCGATGAAGCTCATTTTTGGCTAAATGGCTTTGTTCATAAGCAAAGTATGTTATTGGTCAGCAACAAACGCACATGTGCTACTTGAGACATCGTTGCCTCCGCAAAAAATTACTTTTTGGTGCAGTTTTCATGGCGGAGGTGTGATTGGGCTATATTTTTTCGTGGATGAAAACGACCGTCATGCTACTCTTAATGGAGAGCACTATCGTGTTATGTTGGAAGATTATTTGTGACTAGAATTGAATGAACTTGAGAGCAACTATGTGTGGTTTCAACAAGACGGTGCCACTAGCCACACAGCACGCCTCACAATCAATTTATTGAAAGGCAAATTTGTTGAAAGTGTTATCTCGAGAAATGGTCCAGTTAACTGTCCGCCTCGTTCATGCGATGTATCGCCATTGGATTTCTGGTAAATATTAATTCATTCAAATTTCTAGAAAATCAGAAGCTTGGCTGGAATCGAACCCGCATCCCACTGATGACAGGGTAGATATACTACGTTGGAACTATGAATATTTTGGTAGGTTTGTATTTTCTGCCCTAACACTAACCAACCAATACGCCTCTGAACTTAACCTTATTCGAACGTTTTTACTGGTGCTTTTTCTTTAAAGTGGAATAAAACTTACTATACTCGTAGCATTGAAATAATCTATTGCACTCAATTTCTGCTTTTACGCTTTTTAGGGTTTTGTAAAATAATTTTACAAAACCCTACTAATTTCGCGACCAGTCTGTCCGTCCGTCCGTCCGTGTGTCACAGCAGTTTTTATCGGAAACTACTTAAGCTAGAAGCATCAAATTTGTAGGTGTAAAGTGGTGATCTCTTCAAAGTTCAACTACAAAAAAATTTTATAAGATATTTAAGGGGGGTCTCCCCATATAGGAGAGTGACCCCCCGAAAAAAAAATTTCATTGATGGTAGTCGATATGGGTATCAAATGAAAGGTTTTAATGAGAACTTTTCAAAACAGGTCTTAGTTCGCTAAGATTTGCTTCGAGGGGCGCACAGGGAGGGGAAATATACGAAAAATTTGTGTCCCCCCCCTCGCGATTGGACACCTGTGATCCGAAAAATCTGAAAAAAATCAGGAATGTAGGTCTTGGTGAGTACAATACTAACAAATACGTTAGAAGTCACAATTTACTTAACTTTGTTAGTAATAGTATGATTTATCGATTTTATGTTTTCTCGAATAAAATTTTAATGGTACCCTTAAATTCAATGAAATACAGTACGTAGATGTTTATTTGTAAGATTGATCTATCTTGAAAGTTTCATAAAGATTGAATCATATTTAGCGAAGTTACAGCGGTTTGTATTTTCCTGTATTACTATGGAACAATATGCGCATCATTTATTACTATGGCAACATACTCGTATGGCTATGGAACAACATGCGCTTTTTACCGACTCAGACACTACAGTTTTGCTAGAATTTGCATGAAAATTTCAGGAATGATAGGTGTCATGTATATCTTTGAGAATCGGTTCAGCTAGTGGTATCAGTAATCGTAAAACAAAATAGCGACTATTTTAAATGCGAAGATTGAATAATTTTGAGTTATTTTTTCCCAACTTCAACGTTTAAGGTGCATGCTTTGAACACTTGATTCAATTTAATGAATGACTGAAGGTGAGTACCTACAATTAATGCTCATAAGTGAAACAAGTCAAGGAGGTGGGAGAGAGCTCCTAGCAAAAGGGTTTTGTAACCATTCTAGGATTCGAAGAAATTGGCCATGAATCGATGATAACAGTACAGGAGAGTGACCCCTGAAAAAAAAATTCATCAAAGGTAGCCGATATGAGTATGAAATGAAAGTTTTCATGGGAGCTTTTCAAAACAGTTGTTAAACTGTCAGTTTTTGCTTCAGCCGGGGCACAGGGGGGAAATACATGAAACATGTGTTTCCTTCGTTGCGGATGGACATCTGAAATAATTATCAAGGGAGATATTTATGAGTATAACAATACCATAAACCTCAGAAGTCGAAATTCGTTCAACTTTGTTAATAATAGTATGATCTTCGTATTTCTTTTTTTCTCCAATTAAATCGTCTTTGACATGTTTCTTGATTTGATTCGATCTGGTGACTGCATTTTGTAAATTGAATACAAAACCCTTCTGACATGAGCGTAGGTCTGTTTACCCAACTTGTTTTAAACAAAATCAAAATACAGAATGATGCGTAGAGCGTGCAGAATAAATTGTGTATAATTCCATACGTTAAGCTCTAGTTTACCTCAAACATGAGTTCTTGAACCTTACCACCACCTCTGACAACATATTTTAAATCTTTTGTATGCACATTTAAACATTTCAACCTCCAACCAAACAACAATTAAAGTTCATCAAACTTACCATCCCACATCAAAACTGGTAACTCCGGCTTTCCACACCTTTGCTTGTTCATTTAAGCGGGAAACATCGCTAAAAAGTGACGAAGCACTTCACCAGCCAATTCCAAGAAATTCATGGTGAATTCGTAGAAATTTGCACAGATTTCTTGAAACACATCAGATATCGTCGTTAAAACATACTTACAGTCAAAATGGCAGACATATGTATGTACTAAAAGAGATACAAATAAAAAATAGCGATATGTATTTGAGCAAATGTAAGAGATATAAAAAAAAGAAAATATATAAACTTAACTTTACGATCACACATTGACAACATCACGTACTCATGATAATTATCAACAAAAACGCAGCGCGCGATTTTCGTATGGAATAGTTTTTTTGAAAGCTTTTCCAGCTTCGAAACATATGTTCATCGCATGTCTGGATGTAGATTTTATTTTTATGTACATACCACAAATATGTGTACATATGTACATACATATGTACATATTTTAACGAGCATGTAACTTATCTGTACTGAGCAAATATCACACCAGATTGTAAAGAAACTTTGAAAAAAATGCTTAAAAAATTTATAATAAACGTTTTCGTGTGAATGCCAATTAAAATAAATTATTTTGTATTCTTGCAACACGCTACATCAGCCAGCTCATGCATGCACCATTCATATGTAGATTTTGTGTACACACATGTTTATCGGTTAATTATATAGAAATAATGATGTACAATTTGTCCTCGATGATGATTCATTATGTGCAATGACACAAATTGATTGATGGGAAGGCAAATAAGAAGACAGTTCAAACTTCACATGTGTACAAATTCCAGCTACTGACTACTGAATAGGAACTAAATGAATCGTTCTGCCATTTGAGATTGTTATAAAAGATTGATCGCTGATTAGAGATGAATGTGTGATTTCAACTAGTAGTTTCAACTGTTATTATAATTAACTGCTATTCATCCAACACACAACAAAATGATCGATAAGAAATAATCTATCAGTCATCATTAATAATATTCGCTTGCCTCTTGTTCTTGTAAAAGATATTATTAACTTATCTTGAACTTTGTGTTTTAAATATGTTTGTATTCTTAACAAGATGAGTTTTCAGCGTGTGCTTTTACCGTTCGCCGCGTCATATCAGCATGATTTGCGTTGGAGGACGTTGAACTTTTGATATGAGTGAATATATTGAAAAAAAAATTACGAGAATTTTGATGATGATCAAGGAGCATAAAAAGAAAATGGATTAATTTTAAGAAAACTCTCTATCGCTCATATTTTTTTATACGAAATGAATGAGAGGATGGCAAATCTAGCTAACTAAAATACTAACTATGAGAAAATAGATACGAGTATTTTCATCTGCTGATAATTTGGGTTTAAAGCTGAAACCGATGCTTTGAAATCAGATGTGGGTTTTGATGCAGCCACCAAAAAAGAGTTTTTTTTTATCAAGGTCTGTTTTTTGGTACCATTGGCATTTATTTATGAGTATAATGATGTTTTTTGCTTTAGCACTACAGCCCCTTTTGGGCCTACACTTAAAGCTAGTTCCAGTATCTCATAATCTTGATCGATTGTATGGGCACTCGAGAAGGTGATATGGTCAGTACCGCGCTTTGGCCGTGCATCCGTCCACATGCTGCGATACGTTCTGATTTTAAATCAGTATGTATCATAACTGAACGGACTTATAGTCCGTCTGAAGTATCAGTCAAAAAAATCTCCTTGTCACCAACGGGACTCATACTAGGGACGCTCAGCTTACCCAGCGAGCACTCTAACCACTGCACCACGCGGACTACTTCGGGTATAAAGATACTGAAAAGAAAATCGAAAGCATCTATCCAGGGTATCTTTGACAAATTTCCCCACTATTTTCATGCGATTCAATTTCAGTGCTTCTTCAAATTATTCTACTTAATGTCATATTTCTAATCCAGTGAGTGAGGTCTTAAAAAATCATTTACAGTAAACATAGAAAAGTAAGCCCAAAATAGCGTACATTTTGTTTTATGACGTCAGCCTAAAACAAAATTTACGTTATTTAGGACTTCCTTTTCTAGACTTTCTTCAAAGTACCCACCTCCCCAACTAAAATATATTTTTGCTCATTGAAATAGTCGCGGAACGAGTATTTATACTGTCTTTCAGTTCCTTCGTCGCATTTGCGTTAATCTTGAGAATCACATCAAAATTTCTTCACATCGCTTGGAGAATACGAAAACCTTGCCAGGAACATATTTAGTTGTCTGCCGTCAAATGTGCTACACATTTTTCAGCAACATGGTGCATGTTCGGGATTTTCATAACAGTTCCCAACTAAGATTCGTCGCTCTTCAGCAAGCCCTGATGATGAGACATCCGTTTTCCCACACCAGGGTCTCGAATCGACCGTTGGCACCCTTGAAACCTTGATGCCATTTCAAACATACTGTTGAGTAGAGCAAATGTCTCAGCGCGGTTGTTCAAACTTTTACACAAAAGTTCACTGGAAGTCATGGCTCCTTAAGGTCTTCTTCTTCTTCGTAGCACTTACAGCCCATCTCGGGCCTTCGCTTCCTGCGAATAGCGCCTCTAACTGTCTCGGTCCATTGACCGCGTCTTCCAGTTTGGAAATCCTAGCAGCGATGAACTGTCTTCGTTGATCGAGTCAGACTAGCTCGTTTATGTCAATCATTCTGAAATTCGACAAATGAAAAAATAGAACTTCACTTATACACCGCATAGCTAATCAACAAATGCAATCCGGAAATGGCGTTTTCATCAGGAAATCTAGCGATACAATTTTTCAGGAATTAACAGGAGCTAAGCAGTTCAAAAACTTTGCATTCTTTTTAAACAGACATCCTATTAAAAAGAAGGCTAATGGATATCCAGAAAGCAATCACTGTAGCCCTAGCGCTTGTTGTTGCTATACTTGACACCTCAACTGTTTCCAGAAATCTTCTAATAAAAAAATTTTTCCCCACACGTTCGATCCCGAAAGTAAGCAAAAGTCCTTACCATAACCCTCCTGGTGGGTGCTCGCTTAAAATAGTTTTTCATTTGATTGCTCGCTAAGTTGCACCGTGGTTCCATTGGATGGTGATGCAAAATTTGGTGGAGGCAAACAACAACGTTGCGAGAACTGTAAGGTGGAGACAAATGGGGAAACCGAGGAAACGATGGTCTGACTCTGTCCTCGAGGGCAGTTCATCCCTGCTCAGATTTCGAAATTGGAGGAGACAGTCAATGGATTTCGACAATTGGAAGGACTTTTTGAAGGAAGCAAAAATCCAAGAGGGGCTGTAATGTTACAAAAACAGAAGAATAGAAGAAACATAATTCTAAGACAAATGCTGATTTTACCCTATTTGTGAATTCAGCTGTTCTCAGAATGGCAGATTATTTGACCGTCTCTGTCTTTCCAGAAGGACAGCGCAGTGTTGTCCCTGCTCTGATATCATCGGGCGTAGCGACGTTACGAATTCCGATTTTCATTCTGAAGTAAAAAGTTGAGCACTCGCTAGAACTGCGCCAAATAATTAAGGTTGTTTGGTGCGAAGTAAATTGACACCCTAAGTGAGAGGAGAAGGATCCTAGAACTCGAAATATTGAAACTCCAGACCAAAATAGTGGCCGATAAAATTCAAGAATTGCATGTCATTTTTATTCATCTAAATAGTTACAACAGAATCCGTTAATAGTTACTTTTCACTATGGCCTCACTATGCCACCCCGGGTTACGCACTCCTCTGCTATAACTAAATGTCTGCAATTGCTGTGACTACCGCGGTTCTTACACTCGGTCCAGTGATTCGGGAGAAATGGATTCAAATCCTGCTCCCGTACATCTGTAAGCATTATCTCTTCTCCTGATTTGATCTCTTACAGTACCAAGGAAACCAAGCTGAAAACTATAGAGAGGAAAAATGCATAAACGTACACCAAATGATCTACAAATAACGACGATTAGGCTAGCACTAGCTAAGGCATCCTTGGTAAGAACTCCATGTGACGCTTTTACTTCAGACACCCAATCATCGAAAGTCAGTCTGTTCGGGCATACAGAATTCGGAAAAATGCTTATCTGACTAACCAACTCAACCTTGCAAGCAAGAGCCGAGAAAACGCATCATTGCCTCAGGATTAACTCGGCCATTGAATAAAATGTCAAAGAGCGTTTGGTGGAAGCTGCTTTAGAAAGATGCAAAAGTGATAGCACTATCTTATCGTAAAACTAAAAGCTGATGCAGAAAGTGCCTCTGACTGGCTTCAGTGGTTTGTTAAATGCAAATCCTCGGATACCTTAAAGGTGCATTGCTACCGGCTGGCATCAGGACCGAATTGAATTGAAAGCTTGTTAGGACCAACTTTTACGGATCTATACAAATTAACAGGAACTAAACTGAATAAAATATGGCCAGGCGCTAACCTGGAGATAGTACAAAAGCAATGAGCCTGAATTCCAGACAAGCCATCATCATCTGAAAAATTCATGAGCTCATTAGTCTTAGCAATTATAGTTTTCCAGTAAGTGAATGGAAGATGGCTAAGGTTAGTGAGAGATCGAAGGACCGACGTCAATCCCCCATAATAATTAATGAGGAGTCCCTTTCCATTTTGAAAGCCCTTAACTCCATCATTGACTACAGGTTTGATGACATACGATTAAATACCTATAAATGTGATCTTTGGGTCTTGACCGCCACCAATCTGGCTTCTGGGGAAGTCTTCAAGTAAGAAGCAGCTATAGAAAAGCAATCAGCTGATCATCCTGAAGATTGCTCGGTAGTTTTAGAAGAAAAAAATTGTGCTGGTATGACCGCTGAGCTAAGTGGTTGTCTCGACCTTTTATATGTTGTATTGGGAGAGTATGATGAGATGGACGTTAGGTCCAACGAGCAGGATGTTGATAGTTCTGTCATTTCAAACCATGTTGAAGGTTCTTCAAATTAATTTTCACCACTTTAAGGCGGCATCTGCTGCTCTTCTCTTCTATCTGTCTTAGAGTGAAGAAGGGAATGGTTCTAATCCGAGAGGCATGGGTCGTCAAAAACTGAATCTGGATTGCATATTGAAGAATGCAAATTTTTAATGCCTTAACGCGATGATAAGCCAAGAACCTGCATCCTTATTAGAAAGACCGTAGAGGCCCTAGTCCTCACAAACTTTAATCACAAAGACCTTTCTGTATCGCTTCGTTCTACATGGCGTAAAATGAAGGTTTGTCACTTCCTAATGATACGATTAGGAAGCTGACATCAGACAAACACTAGTCGGATTCGTTTAATTATAAGTGCAGACGCAAATGCCCATCATTAGATATGAAAAAAAGAGGTTATCCTAGTATGAAATCATTTTCTCTGGCCATCATGCCATGGCAAACGTCGGCAATGAATCTACGTTTCGAATCTCCAACAGAAGAGAGGCTCTAAACATTAGGTTAGATAGAGTGTCGTGTAGAAACTTATTTTCTCTCTGACCATGTGGTCTTCGTATTAGAAGGAATGGCACCAAAGGAAGCCCATTACTCCGTACTTCTCATTCTAAGGTCCGGAGTTGTGCACAGGCAAAATAAACTCCGTATTTACAAATCACTAGTCAGACCTGTGCTGTTATATGAAAGTGAAACATAGACCCCGAAGCGCAAATCCAAAAAATGGTCCAAAAAACCTACAACCCAGTAAAATTCCATGAAATGTAGTCCGTGTAGAGCAGTGGATTAGGGCATACACCGCTTGCACAGGAGTTCCCAAGTTCAAACCTTGGTCGCGGCATCGAGTTTGAGCTTCTGATGCTGCTGTTGGACTATCAGTCCACCCAGCTGTGATGGGTAATAGTTAAAAAAGTTAGTAATAATCACATGGTGTAGCCTGATATTGATCATATCACCTCGAATTCCGTTACGGCTATGGAATGAGATACCCTGTAATAAATCTCAACGTCAAGGTTCGGATTTGGACTATTGTGCGATGGATTATTATTATTAATTATATTAAATCCTATCTATTTGTTTTTTCTATATGATCATTTGATTTACTTCCCCGGAAAAAATTTATTTGTTTTTCAAATATATTAATCTCTCATGTTTTGCGCAAAGAAAAAATAGGCAACATTATATTTTATCTGTTATTCGGGATTGCTTTTTTTGTCCTGTTAAGCCTCTTTTGTGCCTCAATTAGACGCTGTTTGTATTCCAGCATGAATAAGACCTTTTTCAAGCCGTAACTGGACCCTATTTGACTATTGACTATTTGACTATTTTAGGGCTTTACAAAACGAATTTTACAAAGACCTAGTTTCGCGTCCTGCCACGCCCTGCCTGTCTGTTTGTTAGTCCGTCCATCTGTCCGTGCTTCAAATTTCCCCAGAAGCTGTGAGAGCTCAAACTTTGCAAAAAGACTAGAAGTGGTGTCTCTTGAAAGTTTAGGTCTTAACGAGAATTTCAAAAGTTTTTAAGCGGCTACCCCTTCATACCGAACAGAATGGCAGCTATTATGTGCTACTGTTGAACAATTTCTTCTTTTTCGATGACATGAACTGATTACTTGAATTATCCATCCATTACTTGTGGATGCATAATTATTGGTTAGTTCGTATAATCCCTTAACTGTGTAAGAAGCCGTCTTCGATATAGCCTCTGCCTATCTTCTTGCTCGTCATCTACATCCTAAAATTATAATTTGTGGGGACTTCAACCTAGCGGCAGTGGGGTGGGAACCCTTAACAACATCTGGCGTTTTCTCAACAAATAATCCTTCCTTGTAACTTTCTTCCTTTCTTTCCCTTTGTTATTTTCACAGTTTAACTATATCCGTAACCCTAATAGCCGCCTTCTGGACCTTGTCATGTCAAATGTTCAAACTGGGTGTCTATCAATAGCTCCTGTTTTACATCCTTATATTCAACCTGATCTTCATCATCCATCATTTTCTCTAGCACCTCACCCTAAAACCTCAGAAAATTACCGTTACAACTTCTTTAGAGCAAATTATGAGGCAATTAAAACCAATCTGGACTCGGTCGACTGGTGCACCTTCTTCAATCGTCTTGACTGTCATAGTGCTTTGAACAAATTTTACGGCTACCTTATACTCCACTGCAAGCTCCTTGCAAAGCTAAAATGAAACCTTGGCTTACCCGAAAGGTTCTTCGTGCCTCAAAAGCCAAAGACAAGGGGCATAGGCACTATAAATTGACCGGAAATGATGATGCCAAACAGAATTTTTGTAGACTGCGTTCTTTGGCTAAAAAAGAGCTCAAGACGGACATGAAAGACTACTTCAGCAGTTTAGAGAGTTCCCTCCTGACAAATAATGCTAAACCCTTTTGGTCCTACATCCGATCCTTTAAATCTTCCTTTACCATTCCGCATACTGTTAAATGGAATAACACTGAAACCTCCTCCCCTCAGGACATTTGTAACCTATTTGCCGAATATTTTTCTCTACTTTTTCCTCTCCTGATACACTACACTCCCCCATAAACACAATTCAAACTTATCCAGCATCAATAAAATCCTACTCCACTGATTCTTCTGAAGTTGAATCTCTTATTAACGTGCTCGATTCAAATGTTAGTCCTGGTCCTGATGAATTGCCTAATATATTTGTAAAGTCACTTTGTTCCTCTTAGTGTTTTCCTCTATCCCTTAACTTCAATCTCAGCCTTGGTACTGGCACCTTTCCAACGTACTGGAAAGATGCAAATGTTGTTCCTATCTTTTAAAACAGCGACCCATCATCTGCCTCAAATTATCGTCTCTCGCCTCTCTTTCTCTAAGCTGCTGGAAAGACTTGTACATAACAGGCTTCTTGAGTCATTGAGTTAAATTGTCATACCACAGCAACACGGATTCTTGAAGGGTCCTTCAACTTCCTCGAACTTGGCTGAGCTCTAGATAAACAGCTTCAATTTAATGTAATATTCACGGACTTCTCCAAAGCTTTTGACTTCGTGAGCTTTGTTCTCCTCTGTCGTAAGTTAGCTTTAATCGGCATATCCGGTTCCCTTCATTCTTGGATTTCATCCTATCTATCCTCTCGTTCATGTCGTGTTAATCTCTATGGCACAATCTCCTTTCCATTCAATCCTTCATCTGGCGTCCCTCAAGGGTCAATCCTTGAACCTCTTCTTTTCGTACTGTTTATCAATGATCTTCGCTCTGTAATTTACTCTTTTTGTCTCCTGTATGCTGATCATTTCAAGGTATTTCGGATAATTAGATCCCTTGAAGCTTGTCAGCAACTCCAAAATGATCTCTTTAACCTCTATTATTGGTGTAATGGAAACTCCCTTCTTAGCAATTTTTCCAAATGTTGTAAAATGACTTTTACTTTAAAAATTGTTCCGTTAACTTTTAATTATACCCTATGTGATGCTTTTCTCTCCTCTGCAGACTCATGTAAAGATCTTGGTGTAATATTTGACCCCAAGCTTAAATTCGATTCCCATATTTTAAGCATAATTTCCAAGGCATCAAAAGTTTCGGGTTTTATTACGCGGCATTTGCACAAATTTGCAAATATTGCTACCGCTGTTCGCTTGTTCACATGTCTTGTCTGTCCGCTTCTTGAGTACTGCTCAGTAGTGTGGTATCCTGGACATTAATATCTTGTGAGCTCACTAGAACCTGTTCAGCGTAAGTTTACCCGTATTTTGTTCTTCAAATGCAACTTAGCCTATGAGTCTTATGAACGTCGTCTATCCATACTACGTCTCCCTTCTCTGTCGTCCCGTAGAACCTTCTTAGATCAATTTTTCCTTTATAAGTTGTACCACCAACAAATTGCTTCCACTCTAAGCGAAGACTTGCACTACAGACTGTATGCGCGTCCTAGTCGGTCTAATAACATTCTCGAGGTTGCGCACGCCCGGACAGATTTATATTTTCAGTCAATTATGCCACGAATCATCAGAAAGCATAACAACCTCGAGCTTGGTTCTCTATCCACGTCCTACTTTGTTTTTAAAAATAAACTAAAAACGTTACTTTTTGTGATAAGCGATTAATATTTCCTTATTACTCAATTTTTCAAACTTTCATCTAGCCTCTAATTTCTTTTCTTACATGTTTTAATTAACTTTTTTCTGCTTGATTTTGTTGTATAAATATGTCTTACTTTAAACGATATTTAGTTGTCTAAGTCTATTTTGTAATTGGATTTTTGTCCCTTAAATGGATTTAAATAAATAAATAAATAATCCGAAAGTAGTTCGAACTCTAGAATAATTATGAACCCCTCCTGGTAGGAGCATTTTCCTGCCTACTGGGCTCGTTTCATTCTAACTAGGATGATCTAAGCCAGTTTTCTCACTGCTTGGGCATTATTTAGTCCTAATTTAGGCCCTGTTTCGGGCAGTTTTATTGCAAATTAGGCCCTTTTTGGCCTTGTTACGCCCTGGTTGACCATTTTTTTAATTGGAGCCAATTTAGCCTCTTTTGAATTCAGGTACCAATTCAGTCCTTTTGTGGCCCTATTTTAGCCCCTGTTTAAACCTTGCCAAATGAGATCTTTTTTAGGGCAAAATTAGCAATATTTTTGGCCAAATGGCCTGCTAAAAGCCCCTGTTTGGGCTCTTTTGACCGTTTTTTATATCCGTTTCTCATATTTTGGAACTTTGGGCCTGGAATTTAGAGTGTGATTTTCTACTCGAGTTGATATTGGCTCAGTTGAAAGTATTATCACCTGCCAAGGAAAGCTTCGTTGCATCCAAAAATAAATTATTTTAATCTTTAACAATTTCTTATAATTAATTTTACTTTCCCTTAGTGATTTGATCGCTAAACAATTTTTTCGGCAAACAAATTTATGAACAATCATAAATACTCAAATTGCATGCGATAACGCATTCTCAAGCCTATTCCCTCATTTCCTACAACGTTACAACTAGAGCAGGACAGTTTTTTTTATTTGCGATATTCGGCTAGACATTGAGTCTTGTTACTAATAAATTGCTGCAATAATCTACAAAAATTAAGTCAGCAAGCTTTGCAATACCGAAATAAAGAACATTGATAACATCATGGCCTCGATAAGTCGTCTAGCTATCGTGTAAGCTTCACAAGAAGCTTTAGATAAGGTGAGATTAAAATTTGGAAATGTTCATACCCACTTTCCATTCAGAAAGAAAAATATATTTCCTCTAAATACAACCTTAAATAAATTCATTGACCTCTTATTCTGTTTTTAATAAATTCTACTTAAATTAAATACTCCTATCTTGATTTGATATATTGAAACCCAATAGCCTAAAGAATGTTAGACTGTATCTTAATTATTACGGAGACAAATCACCTGTCAGCAAACTCATAGAGAACAGCTTGTTTGGTGTCAATTCAGGTGCACATGTTCTCCAAAAAATTAAATACAGCTCACATACGCTCGCACTCACACACGAGATTCCAGATAAGATCGGAAAACCTGCGGTTTCGTTATACATGGCTGTAATTGATTACAATTCGATTTGGAGTTTCAAGTTAGGAAATAAATTTTGGTTTGCTCCTTAAAGCGTGAAGGAGAATGAAAAAGAGCTTGAAAACGAGCTCAGCACTAGAATTTAGATGAGAAAATTGACTCGGTAAGATTTAAGATACATTGGAAGCTGAACTAATTGAAATTTAAGCTTTGGACATGGTTAATTTTTTGGCTATTGCCGTTTAATTCCAAATCTCTGGTACACTTGTATTTCATTGGATTTTTAATTCAATAACTGGCCTAGGGCATGAAATTCAGTTTAATTAAACGATGATGTAACTTTGGTAGATACAATAATGAATTAAATTCAATTTGAATCTAGATTCATATTTGCTTTAATTGAATTTGATTGGTTTGGTAACGGCTGGGAGTCTTTGTGGTTGCATATATTTGAACTTTTTGGAATTTCGTTTAATTTAAATGGCTCATATTTGAGACATTATAAGATCTTGGACTTTTAAGGGATAAATTTATAATCTTAAAATTTAGATGTTGTTGCCGTTCTTGCATTTTGCAAAGATGTCTACAATCTGACTACTATCCATTCCCAATCAAGAAAAACTTTAACTTCTGCAGGATTTTTCGTTATTTAATTGCAACCAGCAAGCATCTAGTCTTCATACAATTAAGTGTGAATTATTCTTTAACTTTACCCGTTCGCCATTTTCATAGAACTTCTTCCATTGTTGTACGTTATCTTTTGAAACGCACGCAATCGAAACAAAAGACGCGCAGCTTGGATCAATTGTGAAGATTGCCAGTAACGAAGTCAAGTGATTCGCTATCAAACAGAGAAGACACAAATCTTATCATAGAGCAATTTGCACTTCTGGTTCATATCGTTGACCTTCTTACTTGCGATTGAGTGAGTTTAATCAATATTCCGTGCTTGAGCCGCAGGTCATGGCTGATAAAATAAAAGAGTGTCGCATTGATAATAAATAATTCGTATATTGATAATAAATAACGGACTCAATGCAGTATGAAGTGTTTAATCGGAGTTGGACGATGTGAGTGCTTGTCTACTAAAGTCAATCGTTGGAAATGATTGAATTGAATGTGATATAGAAAACTGTGGAATAATATAGAGAGCGTGGTCCAAAGTCGGCTTAATGGCTTAGTGGCATAAAATATTTTCTAATTTAAATTATAGTATAGGCATCTCAGTGAGAATAACTATTTACAAGGGAGAGCCAAAAAGTTCGTGGAGTGGGGGGTAAAAAGTAAGAAATAAAACGCAAAATTATTTTTCTTTTTCATTGTATTCTTCCTTTACCTGTAGCAATCGAGCAGGTTGTGCATAGGAACTGCTCGAGAAACTCACAAAAAAATATTTAAAAACCACGGCATCAAATTCAAACTTAATTTAAAATGCTATTAATTAATATACGTGAGACATAAAAAGATTAATATAAATTCAATTTTTCAGCAACCAAAAATGCTGGATTCGAATTCAGCGCGGGCAAAGGGTTAAAGAAAATTCATGCATACTATAGACCAGATCTACTTATTTACTATACAACCAGCAAATAATTTCAATCTAGAAAATTCTACTATGACTTGAAAGTATTTAAAACAGACATTTTCTCACTCAGCTCATCGTAATCCTAGACATACAAAATATACATTTACAGTCATAGATTTGTTAGTAACAAATCTTATCAGTGAGAGACTCTCCTTGGAAGGCAGGAGAAAGAACAATCTACCCAACGCAACTGCGTATTCCATCCATCCCATCAGTGGATGCACATTTACATTCAGGCGCCGTCGCACAAATCATGTACGCTCAAAACCAGAAACCACAGCAACAATTCCAAAAACCTGATTTGCACTTACACCACGATAGCATTAGCGAAATTAAGATGGAATCGCAAAGCGTGACTGCTCAAAATGTGGGATTGCTGGGGGTTGTTGCCGGGGGAGTCGACTTACAGCGCGACTCGGAGAAAGATGGTTGACCACATGGCCGCTTGGAAAAAACGTTTAAATCATTCAAAATCGGGCAGTAAATTCAAAGCTTAAATGAAAACAATTTCAAACGCTTCACCCTTGTTACTTGAATTACCATCCCCCTGCCGAATAAAACTTCCAAGTAAAATTACATTTGTTTAGAACGGGAACAGGATATTGGACGGTGATCGTGTCTGTCTGCCGTTCGTCTCGAGAGTTGTTTCGTCTTATACGTTGGCGATTCGCAACACTATAATTTTATATTTGAGGATTAACTCGGGAAAGAGTTTGCACGGATTCGTGGCAAAACGGATCGTGACAAGGGAAAGTGGATGGACGCAAAGTGCGGAAAACGAAGAATCGTTGCGATGGCTAGATTTCCATGATCTGGAATATTAGATTCGTTCCGCGAACATTGTGCAATTGTACTGTGCGCGCCACTTTGACCCAAATAATACACCGTAACTTCTTGTTTACCCTGTTTTGTGTTAAAAATAAACAAAATTAATCGACTCTAACGAATTTACTTCCTGTATGCAAATTAAGAATCGAACGCGTGCAAGACCGTGTAGAGTGCTGATATATAATGTTGTAGTTCTGGGAAAATGATTATTTGATTGGGTTCGAGTGCAATTATTGCTACAAGTGCACTTCATAGTGGCGATAAGAAAGGAAGAAGAAAACTCGTTTGCGATTGTTTCTTTTTTCATGTGTTTGGGACGTGTTATTTGTGGAATCTTTGCGGTTTACCGTTACTTTGGTTGCTTCTTAGTTGACATAACTCGCAACTCGCCTCCAGACGGAAGTATGTAGAATATCTCACTGAATGACGTGATCACGCGAAAAAAGCTTATTTTGAATTTCAAGGCGAGTCATTGTGTCGTTTTGTTGCTGTGATTAATGTTATTCTGGCAATTGGAACATCAATTCTATGGGAAAAGCTCTCGTTGACTTGGCATATTTTGTTGATGTTGTGATGGTTCAGCATAATGTAACTGATGCAAGGTGGACCGTTACTTGCGAAAATTAACTTCACGGAATATTTTGATGTCGAGGCTGTTTTGTTAGCAATATATGCTGATAATTGTTTAGTGACCGTATCTGGCGATTCTGATTTAAATTGCTCTGCCAATAATTGTAACGTAGAGGATTATCATAATTTTTTGTGAGTGTCCCAAGCCCAGTACTTAATTAATATACCCGTAAATGCTCAGTTTGAAAGCCAGGACTTACGCACCCCACCTCGTCAACGAGCGCTCGTCGTCGGAAAGGCTGGGTAAGTATCCTTTTGAGTGATTTCAATAATTTTGTTTACATATACATTGATATTTCTTTATATACATACCACGTTTTTATATATATTTCAAATTTGATATACCCTTGAATTTACATATATAAACAAAAATGGGCTTTAGAAACAAAAATTTCATAAGGGTAGAATGGGACATTCCTTATGAATAAAGGGAATGAATCTCTACATCTACATTATTAGAACCACCCTGCTGTTCCCTCGTTTTTCTTTTAGTTTTTATATCTATGGTTAACTTCGAACAGAAGAAGATTTGATTTACTAGTAGTTTGTAAATCATTAAGATCGAGTTTGAAATGGATATTGCTTGTACGTGAGAATTTTTAGTATCGAGTTTATATCTTTAAATTGTTGCGTGAAGAAGAATAAAAAAATGAATTTGTAACTTTCAAATGAGATCGGTCTTTCTTTTCTTTCTTCACTGACCGGGTATAGGACCCGGTACGATGACAGGCTCTCAACGCAAGACATGAGCCAGCTACCGGGCACCGAGTAACCTCCTTTTGTTTCAGGTAACTTCGCGGGTTGAGTGGCCCGAGCAAGGTGCCTCTTTATGGCATAGGGTTATGTAATCGAATCGCATAATTCCATGGCGTAAATTGGTCACCGGGGTACTCCTCCTCTGATGGGAAGGCTCATGCAAGTTAAGTTGTATGAGTTTTCCACTCAGAAGCACCCAGTCTCTTTGTTTCTACCACAGAAAGCCAAAAACTCGCGACAACACTCAACTCGCCACTGCTTCTGATACACACCTTATTCATATCTTTAACATGCTAAGATGATCGTGTAGGATATTCAAAATGGTTGTAACTGACACTTCTATCATTTCTGCAAGCTGCCTCTTCCTCAAACGGACATCTTCTTATATGATTTTTTCAAGTTTTGCGGCGTTTTCTGCCGTTATCGCCTCTACAGGCCGCCCCGGCCACGAATCATCTTTAACCTTCCGGCGGCCGCGTGGTTGAAACTCACAACAGCGGGCGCGTGGCGGCGATTTGGCCGCCTCAGTGCTCGTTCTGTTTTCATGTATGTAAATGCGTATTTATATTACTTATCGTTGTTTTTTTTTTTACAGATATATTAGGAAAACACCAGCTTCATAATACATATATTTTTAAATTGTTTATTTATTAATTTTATGGGAACGAAATTCCTGACTATCGATAGACAGTAGTTCAGCCATCTTTTGCCTTTCTTTTTTATCTGATAGCGTAAATAAAAATACAAATTTAATTGACTTATAAAAAATAAAGGAATTCAATATGAACGATAGGAAAATGATCTTATGAACTAGATAAACAATTTATTCTGTACATATACAAGGTAATTCTAATGCTTGTGAAATTACACATTTTCATGATGTTCTTCATGTTCTGCACACGAATTACATGAAACTACCACCAATGAGTGTTTTTTTTGCACACGAATCGTCCACATTTGTAACAGGACAAGGACGTCCTATTGTTTTTCTTGCTACCGCATAAATAGCAAATAGACCTTTTCGTGCTTATAGTACCCTCTGGTCGATCCGGTGGAGTAGCTTCTTTGTACTGCTCTAAAAAGCACTGTATTTCTCGTGGAAGGGTATTTATTGTGGCCCTGTACTTCAAATTTTCCTCCATGAGTGACATGCCTAAGTTGTACAAGTATGTTCTTCTAACAATCTTACTGTTAGGATTCTTGGCCCCGAAAAGTTCGTAGGAATTGATCCCTGCTACATCAAGTAGGCGGTAAAACACCACCATTGGCCACCTTCGAGTTGTTCTGGAAGTGGAAGCCCTCGAACACATGAGGTCCACGGTGTCCACTCCACCTTTTGTGGCATTGTAATCAAGTACCTGATAAGGCTTGCCAGTTTCTATATCAGCTAAGTTACTATCATGCATAGTAGACAGAACAAGCACAGCTTTGTGTTTCTTAGTCACCATGGAGACTAAAGTGACGTCAGGTTGAGCACCAATCTTGTAACTCCCCGGTACCATCCTACAATTTCCTATTATGAACTCCGGAGGAATTTCTCTTTTGTTTTTTTTTTGAGCGTACCCCAAAAGGTCAATCCATTCTTTAACAAATCTATTGCTAAAGGATAGCTACTAAAGAAGTTGTCCGTGGTAATATTTCTATTTGTTTTTATTACTGGCCTTGTCAATCTGGTGACGATGTCATAAGGCTTATTTGTAGAAGCGGGGGCCCGTCGTTTGCTTTCCACAGTAGATCTCTACATTATATGTGTAGAAAGTTCGAGCATCGCATAAGGCGTATATTTTTATCCCGTATTTAGCAGGCTTTTTATCCATGTACTGTATGAAGCTGCATCGGCCTCTGTAAGCAACGAGCATTTCATCAACGGTCAGAAACTCGCCAGGAGAATAGGACTGTTGGCAATTTCTAATAAATTTGTTCAAAATTTCTCGAACTGGGGCCAGCTTGTCTGTATTCGCTCGTTGGGGTCGTGTATTTACATCATCGAACCGTATGCACCTCATCAGGAATCGGAAACGTCTTTCGCTAAAGTTTTCTCGTAAGATCGTAAAACCAGTGCCATTTGTGGTAAAATATTCAGCCAGATTGGTACGGTTGCCCCTCTTCACTGCCAACAAAAATAAGGACCCAAAAAAAGATAGAATTTCTATTTTGTCAGTCCATCTAAAATCTCTCTCTCTCTGCTTTCAAAACTAGTCGTTTTTTTTTCTCTGAATGTAGATGTTAGTATAGCGGACTATGTCATCAATCATATCAGGGGACATTATAGCTGAGAAACAGTCAATTTCTGTATAACAGTTACGAGCAGCCGCTTTAGGGCCTGGAAAAACTTTCACCACATTTTTTGCTTTGGCTTTTGTAATACCTTCAATTGGTTCACTTGCCCACAACGTTTCTTGATCTTTCCCAATAAAAAATCAAAAGCTCTCACCAGCATCCCAAGTCTCCGCAATTCCTCTATCCAGTTCAATTTCAGAGCCACAGTCATGCTCGTCTCTCTCAATTTCCTCATGCTCGTAGTCTGGATCGTCGGAATCCTCATCATTTTCTTCGATTTCGCCTTGTGCCTTCTCCTCCTCCTCCAATTCTCGGAGAATTCGAAGAATATCTTCCGGCCTGCTGTAACGTTTCCTGTATGAGAGGAAATGCTAATAATAGATTTTTTTGTTTGAACTTCAGAAAAAATATTAAAAACAACACTTTGTAAAATTAGCTACGACCATTCGTAAAACTACAGTAAATATGCAATATAATTGGAAATTTAGGTACTAACATTTTGCTTGGACGACAAGAAAAAAATTGTTCACAAAAAGGCGCGTTGCGGCAATCTGGCCGCCTTAACACTGCTGACCTGACACACTCAATTTTGGAACTGACTGACACAGGGCGATCGCGTGGAAAAAATATTTCTGACATGCCATTTGTTGTCTTATGTGCTTATTAAAGCATACCTATGGGCCTCGCTGTGCTTCGCTGGCTTATGGGCAATCATTTATGTGTTTATTTAAAAAGGCGGCCGAATTGCCGCCCACGCGCTCGCTGGAAGGTTAATCGAACCCCCGCCTTACTTGAAGAGCAAGAGTCTCCATAGACAGAAGACATTTCCTTGCTTCGTTATTAACTTGATGATTTTTTTTTGTTTTTGAATGTAGTATCCCCTTATTAACAAAGTTTCTTCTCTCTTTTCAGGTAAGCCTAAAAAAAACAATTTGACCGTAAGTAGACTAATTTTCTCGATTAATTAATTCTGAGAATCAATTGTTAATCACGCATTGATCGCGCACCGCTTAGCCTTTATTCCAATATTAAAGGCCACAACATCGTCACCAAGCAATAATACACTGAAAATTGTTGCAGTAATGGCAACCTAATAAAAAATTTGCAGTTTCTTGATTGAAGCAAAGAAAGATTTTTTTTTTATTTTTTAAGTAAAATGATTTTTGCTAAATATTTGAATACCTTGAATATGGATTGCAGTCCAGTTTGTTTCCTAGAGTGCCAGCATTTTTAATTTGTATTGATTGGCCTGTTGTTAAAAGATCCCTAGAAGCGCTAGGGTTATTCATTGACCTAACATTGCAGGATTCGCTGACATAGCCCTTTTTTCGATAGCAAGATCGTTGCCGTAAGTCCAATCCATTCTAAGGCTCTGTTGTCGGCTTCGAAACAATTTAGTGTTTTCCAGGGCTGGGGGTTAGCCCATCGCCCAACCTGCGTTTCGCTGGCATGGTTATTTTTTTTAATTCCGTTATCAAGCGTGGAAGACTCGACTTCACCCTTTTACGTCAGCCTTCAACTATGAGTAAAATTTCCAGCGGCCACCACAAGGAGGTCTAAGTAGGGTTTGGTCGTCTGTACAGTCATTGTCATTTTTTTGCGCTTAATGCCCCATCATTGGGCAGTTTATGCTAACGGGGACCTATCTTATTGGCAGTATAGTTTGAAGCAGAATAATCTGCCTATAATGCCGTCTTGATACATATATTAAATGTGGTTCATCATGCAGATATACACAGCAGTTGATCTTGAAGAATGCTGCTTCATATGACCTGAGATTTTAAAAACGCTTGCAGTCCCTACGCAATGGACGAATATTGAATATTGGAAAACTCTTTAAGCATTATCATATATCTGGATGTGGATTTTGAAAGATTATTTGAAAAATTGTCCCCTCCTGAACGAAACAACCGAAGGACCGAGGAACGTAGGGGTTAGATCAGATGAAGTTTAAAATTCCCTTTCTGGGCCTGATTTGTGAAATGTCTTATTTGACAGGTTAATGAAACTGAAACTACCAAAAGAGACGTATTTACTCGGCTATTAATTCATTACAAATAGACAAAAAAAGCTAAAATGATGCGAAATCGGAATAGAGCTGAAAATTGGTAAAGAAGTTAAATAAACCATTACAAATGAAATGTCAAAAACCTCCTCTGATCCTATTCAGGTTATTATCATTTTTCTCGGAAACGATAAGATTCGTCGCAAAAATAATTTAAAAAAAAAGTTGTGATCATACAATTTTCTACAAAAATTTGCTCAGCCACTTTTTTCTAAGACTCACCATTCGTAAGGTATTGCAGTTTAAACAGTTGAAAAATTCAGATTCTACATAATGTCCCCACATTTCCGTACCACCTATGCGGTAACATACTTGTCGCATTTTTTTACCAACGTGGTTTCCCCAGTAGTTATATTCCACGACCTATTGTGATAAAGAAAGTTTGATCAGCTTGTATCATATTGATTAAAAGAGTGGTACTATTGCTAATGCTTGCTTTTATTTTCATACCAAGCTTCATTGAGAATTTTGTGTCGATTGTCAATAAAACAGATTATTTTTAAACTCCCTTGTTTCTCAGTGGTAATAATTTTGTTACCATCCTTCAATTTTAATCTTCTCTTAATTGTTTATTCATCTATTGGTGGATTCTTGCTTCTTATTCTTCATAGTTTAACAGCCCCTCTCGGGCCTTTGCTTCCCGCAAAAAGAGCCTCCAGCTATCTCGGCCTATAGACCGTGTCTTCCGATTTCGAAATACGAGCAGCGATAAACTGTCTTCGTCGACCGAGTCAGCGTTTTTGTTAATTTCTTTCAATTCTGGCAATGAAAATTGACAACTATCATTATTTTCGATGTATCCAAATATTTCCTCCATCACCAAGTTAACTGAATCATCTTCGGGGCGACCAACTTTATAACCCGTAGTAGGCTTCAAAAAGATATTCTAACAATTATTGTGGTACTTACCTTCAGCAGCAACTAAGCGAAACTCTACTCAATGCGGGTAGTAACTGCTATTACTGCTGTTATTACAGCTTTTGCTACGTCATCGGAATGAGTCCGAGCTACCTTAAAATGGAATATTAAATTCAAGTGTAGATACATTATATATTTTACGATGAATATTCTGCGCTTTCTTCTTGTCGGATTCTTCATTTACTTCATCGCCGTGAAATAAGCAATATCTTTTAAAACAAATATCTGGCTCACTTTTTCCTGCTCTAGTATAAGGTGGGCTTATCGTGGATGTACTAGCTTGTTCTGTCTGGAGCGATCTTTCAGCTGCAACAATACTACTCTTTCGAGTGTACATTATACGACACTGCACGTGAACTGTCACAGATTGCTTGTCTTTCAAGTATTCAAAAAAGTTATCATCTCTTTCAACATTTACATCAATCAAAGTCTTCATTCCACGATCAACAACAGCAACTTCACTTTCCTTCAAAGGTTTATCACGCTCTTCTGGCATTTCCTCTTCCCCTCTCCCCTCCCGCTTGGAAAGGGACTCCCCAGCTTGAAGGCGCCCCACGGCGTAACAAAACGAGACCTGGCCCGAAGGAATGTGTCAAACGGTTCCAGGCTGGGTTCTCAGGTTGACAGGGGAGGTGTTTAGTTGGTAGTCCAGTCGTGCATGGGAGTCCAACACTCTGTGCATTAATAGCATTCACCTCCCTACCACAAAAAAAAAATATATATTTTCTTAAAATTATTTAACAGCACAACTTGAAATTGAAAATATTACCAATAAGTACGTCTGCTCACTGCAAGGAAATTTTCAAAACTAACAGTAAATACTCAGTTATTTCGTTTACTTCCTTCGAAAATAGGCAGGTACGCGACTCTCCACACTCGTACAATAACGTAGCTGGCAAATGTTACTCAAGGTTATGGAGGAAGGGAACTAGGTATTGACAGTATAGTGGTGATTTGTACAAAAAAAGCGTCTGAATAATTTTTGTAGTGATTTGTATGACCTATAACTTTTGTCTGACCTATTTTTACGATAAAACTTACCGTTTCGGAGAAAAATAGAAACCTGCATTTTTTACGGTAAATTTTTTTTGCAGAAATAGGATCGAACGGGATTTTTGAAATTTCATTTGTAATGGTTTACTTAACGTCCCTACCAATGTTCAGCTCTAGGCGAATTTTGGCTAAGTTAAATGCCTATTTTGACTGGAATACTTGTATATGTAGGTGGCGTGACTGGTTTATTTACTAGACGCAAAGTCGGACACACTGTTTTATATATTCACTAGCATACATGTCATTCAACATCGCTCATATTGCATAACATACTCGTATCTTCATTCAATGTTTACTATTTTCATTTCTGAATATCTGCACGCGACATGCTCAAGTTATGAGCAAGCGAAATTATAAACAAAGCAACACAACGAGACAATTTGACGCCATAACTTCTCATGGATTTGCGTATATTTTATTTTTATTCGATAAAGATGACATGAGTCCAATTAAGGGTCAACGTTGACCAAGCGGAAATGAAATCGAGAAAATTGAAGTGAATGATATTTACGACACAATTTATGTAAGATCTAGTTTAGAGAATAAGTATTTAACCTTAATGAATTTTTTTAAATAAAATTATTGCTTGTGTTGAAGTTGGAACACTGGTGTTTCCACTTAAGAGAATTCCGCAGTGCATCGCAGCAATTTCATAAGTAATTACTAGTGTTCAAATTAGCATTTGAGTCTTTGCAATCAACTTCAGTTTAGTAACCACGGCTGAGAACTCTATTATGAGTTCCACGCCATTCTATCTGCAGTCCAACTGCTTCATCGGGTAGAACGAAGAAAATTTCGTTTCTATTAAAATTTAGAAAAATGCTTTCTGCGATAGTCCCAATTTATTTCAATACCAGACGCCGCTAGCTATGTCCCTTAAATGCATAATGTTGCCAATTGGCAACGAACATTAAAGTAGCTGTTATTTCAAGCTTTTCAGTTAGTGTTGGTTTCCAAATGCAATCCAATCATCAGAACAAAAGAACAACTGTTAGAGAAAAAGTGAACAAATGAGATATAGCAAATAGCCTCTGAATAGTTTGACATAAAGTTTTGAATAATGTAAAAGGCAAATGACCACCATGACCACGCTTACAGGACCATATCCTTTTCATGAAATTTTCCATAACCAAATCACAAAGTGGCTGCCCTATGTCCTCGAAAGCCTCACGAATTCCATCTTTAAGGTCTTTAATTGACGCTGGGCTGTTAGCGTAGACCTTTTCTTTTACGTGGCCCCAAAGGAAGAAGTCGCAAGGTATTAAATCACAAGATCTTGGTGGCCAATTGTGACCACTTCTTCGAGAGACAACACGGTCCGGAAACTTTTCCCGTAAAAGATCAATGGTTTCGTTGCTTGTGTGGCACGTATCGCCGTCTTATTAAAAATAAACGTTGTCCAGATTAATACCATCCGATTCCGGCCATAAAAAATCATTAATCAACTCTAGATAGCGCAATACATTCACCGTAACTGTTGCTCCATCCTCATTTTCAAAATAGTAAGGTCCAATGACCCCGCCAGACCATAAACCGCACAAAACAGTCACACGTTGAGAATAGAGAGGCTTTCCAACAAGAACTATTGGGTTTTCCGAGCCCCAGATGCGACAATTTTGCTTGTTGACGAAGCCACCGAGGTGGAAATGGGCCTCATCACTCAAGATGATTTTTCGGTAGATTTCCGGATCATTTTCATGCATTTCAAGAACCCAATCAGCAAAGACACGACGTTTTTGATGATCGAGCGGCTTGAGTTCGTGTGTTAACTGAACTTTATAAGCCTTAAGACCCAAATCTTTATGCATAATACGGTGTAATGACGTTTGTGGAATGCTTGATTCCAAAGAACAACGAAGAATGGACAAACTTGGGTTTTCTTCAACACTTTCGGCTACAGCAGCAACATTCTCGGCTGCTCTTGAGTGACATGCACGGGTTTTATTCTTCACATCACTAAGTTGTCCCAACAGCTCGAATTTTTCCACCAATTTCTGTATTGCGGTCCGACAAGGTGTTTCACGACGACCCAAAAATGTTCGAGTTTTACGAACCGTCTCTGCCAAATTTTCACCATTTTTATAATGAATTTTAATAATTTCAATGCATTGTTGAAGCGTATATCGTTCCATTTTTACAAATGGTGTAGTTTTTAATTGTCAAATGTCAAAAAATGACAGCTTCAAAAGTGACATCTACCGAAATGCGGGCTATTAAAAATAACACCTCTAATTGGAAAACCCTTTTCTATTCCTCGTGGGTCATATGAACAAGTGGCTGACTACGAAGGTGTTGAAATTTCACTAACATGCTGGAAAGACAATCGACTAGTTGCATTGGCTTCGACCTACGTTGGCTCTGAACCTGTAAGTGCCGTCAATAGATTCGACACAAAACAAAAACGCCAAATCACTATACCCTGTCCAAAAATCATCAAAGATTATAACGCACACATGGGTGGCGTTAATCTCATGGATCGTGTTTTGGGCAAGTATGAAATTTGGATCAAAAGTCGTAAGTGGAACATATACATATTTTACCACATGAGTGATATGACAGTTATAAATGCATGGGTTCTACACAAAAAAAAAGAACCGGAATATGACACTGGCTGATTACAGAGCGGAATCGGTAGAAACGTTATGTAATTGCAAAAATTTTTTGGAAAATAAAAGAGGCAGGCCCTCAAATAGTTGTATAGAAAGTGAGTTGCAAGCAAAAAGAAGTCGTGGACCTATGCAGCCTGGACAGATGGTATAGACCATAATGAGTTGAAATGTGCGTCAAAAAGTATATGTAACTTCCAGGTTGCAAAGGATTTTCGCGCACAAAATGCTTTGAATGCAAAGTTGCTCTATGTCACATGAAAGATAGTAATTGTTTCCCGGCATTCAATTTCGAATAACTTAAAATAGTCATAATCTAGAGCATATATATTCATACCAATGCTCTATTTACTTTGAGTACTGCCGAATTTCATTTTTGATGCACCCGCATAGTGTTGCCAAATGGCAACATAGATTTATTCACTTATAAAAAGTTTATTGCAATAACTAGACTTTTTCCGTAATGCTTGGTTAAATTTCTCTTGGAAATATTTTTTCCAAATCAAAATTAAAAATCATGCATTTAAATTACTTTCGCAGAATTAATATGGTGCTGAAAGAATCCGGAGTGGACATTCAACTAGGAAAGAGATTCCAACTGTCACCTCAATTGGGCTTGCAGAGCTGATTGTTATTACAAAGCCAGCAATTAAATATGACTTGTTGACTGACTTAAACGTGAGCTTTTGTGAGTAATTTTGGACAATGGCAGAGAAAATTTGCTGCACCAAGTCAAATTATGCCTAATTCTGCGAGACTTCCTTCCATGAAAAGCATTCTCTTAATGAGTGTAGCTCAGCCTGTGTTACTGAGATGTAGCTGTAAACCATTACCAAGGATCAGTACCGTATGTGGCTTACACGCTGAATTAAGGGAGTAAGGCGTATTGCATCGGATTATCACACAGTTTCTGGATAGGTGGTGTTAGTGAACGCAGGAGTAATACCAATTCCTCTGTTTACTAGAGAGCCAAAAAAATATATACCTTTGCAGCTTTAAAGGCAACTGTTAAACTTTCAGTTACGCGGAGAGGCATAACACTCTCAAGGGTTTTTTTGTGGTAGGGAGGTGAGGCCCATTTACGCACAGAGTGTGGGACTCCCATGTTCGCAAAAAGGCGAACGGACTACCCGCTAAACACCTCCCCTGTCAACCTGAGAACCTAGCCTCGAACCGTTCGACACATAACTTCGGGCCAGGTGTTGTTTTGTTACGCCGTGAAGCGCCTTCAAGCTAGGGGATCGCTCTCCTAGCAGTGGAGAGGAGAGGGGAAGAGGAAGTGCCAGACAAGCGATCCCCCAGCCCCAACAACTCCGGCTGCTGTGAGTCCATTTTATCTTTTAGGACTGCCCACACGTAATGTGCTACCTGATTCCATTTGTCAATCGATTCGGGTATCACCGTGACTTTATTATCCGGGGTGAGCTCTCGCGTCTCCCTGTAGAGGGCTCTTCGCAGCTTGGCCCATTTTATGCACGCAAAAAACGTGTGGCAGGCATTGTCTTCCTCTCCTGGGCAATACCGACAATCGGGGGACCGTGACTTACCAATCTTGTGCAGGTAAGGCTGAAAACACTCATGTCTGCTCAAAAGCTGGGCCAGATAGAAGTCCGTCTCACCATGACTTCGATTTTGCCACGATCTCACATCCAGGATGAGGCACCCAGTCCACCTTCCCTTCGTGCAATTCACCCAAGACTTCTGTCAATTGTTGAGAGCGCTGTCTCACTTCACGGACAGCCATCTCCCTCGCATCCTCTTTTCTACGCAGATAAATAGAGCGGCGCTCTCTAGCAAGGAGGCCGACAGGTACCACGCCTGCAATAACTTCCACCGCCGAATCAGAGACTGTCGGATACGAAGATGCAATCCTCAGCGCTCTTCTTCTCTGTACCTGTGCCAGACGTTTTCGGTAAACCTCCTTACTGAGAGCGTCACTCCATACCTCTGCTCAAGGGTTAGCAACAATGGAAAATGTGATGCATAGAAGAAGGGTTTTTGATTTTATCAATATTAGTGAGAGGGCTGATTTTTCATGTAGATTCAGCTTTAAAGCGGTCATGAGTGCGTTCAGTCCTACTTACACAAGATTGAAAAGAAACGATCCCCAGACAGCATATTTTTGCTAGAGATGTAACACGTGGACTTATTCTGCGTCACTCACTTCAGTTGGAACTTCAGGCCACTTCAATAATTTTTACATCTGACTTCTACTGAAACGACACTGTTAAAGCCTAAACAAACCTCAAGTAGCTTAAATTTAACGAATTGGTAAATTATCCATTTCGTTGTAGGGTATCCAATATATCAAGGAAGCGTACTTTGCATGCATCAAGTGTATTTTTTATCACTGACAAAGTCTTAAAATTTTGACTCAGGCAGGTCTCTCTGGAGAACTGAGTGGGGGAAATGCAGTACTAGCAAATGCATTTCTGTATGTGGCGCATAAGGCTCGCTTGATTCTTCAAACAAAGAAGGGCATTCTAGATCGCCTTGAGGTGCAGATGGCGGGAGAAAATACCCCGTAACCTGCCTTTGAGGTAGTGGCCTGCCCCGATATAGTGTCTCAAACAATTCCAGACTAGGATCTCCTGTCAGGAGTGGGTTTATTGGGTAGTTCAGCTGATATGTTCTGCTGGAGGTCTATATTCTGGGCATAAATGCCTTTACTTGCTACCAAAAAAACAAACTACTGAGCAACAAATGAAGTAAGGCATGAAGAAAAATACGTTTCAAAGAATTATTAATCATTATATTCAGACTCGGCCGTTAACCAGTATATTTCCTAGGAGTTGTTTTTACCAACAGCTTAAATGGTGAGTGTATCACGACAAAAATATCATGTTGCAGCATTAAACAGTCTATCAAAGTATCAGTTAAGAAGCGTTTATTCTTACCCAATATTTAGAATCGCTGAAATTTCTTTAGCAGAATTAAATATGCCATCAAAAATAAAATTATTTCCGTGACTTTACCTTCCTCTTACTAAAATTTTTTTTATCAAATACAATCAAGGCAAAAACCATCTAATGAAACACAAATTATATTCAATTGAAACAAAATGTTTATCATCACGTATATCGTTGTCAGTGTCGTTCATTCACATAGCCCATTAAACTAGGCCTGACTACACATATGTTTGAAAAGAGTGAAGAAAAAATACAAACACTGATATTGTGTCCTACAAACAATAAATTGTGGGTTTCACTCGCGATATAAAAATGATACGCATACATATGCAGATTGTTTGATTCGCTGACTTGCTTAATGCATTTTGCCTTTCTCACTTATTAGCTTCATATGTTACAAATCTAACAATAAGCGATATAGTACAGAGAACATCTTCCAAACCATGTGTCTTCGGCACTGAAACCATGATCATATGTGATACGTTCATTGTGTACGAGTATGAGTGAAACACTTTTGCGGAAAGACAGTACGAAGCTCATTTCCATATCGCACATCTTTTATGCAAATAGAAAGCTCTCGTGGAAAATAATGTATTGTACCAAGTATTTTGGACCTTGCATTTGAACAAAGTTCATTGATACTCTCGTGCATATATGCATATGTGGATACACAATTTTGTATTTAAACTATTTGACAGACTTATTTTTCAGTTGGTTTTTGTTCAAATACAAGAAGAGAAATGTGTGAATATTGAAAATTTATTTATTTTCAACTGCATGGTAATGGAATTAATAAATTTTGTGAATTTAGGCATCTTATATATTTTCGAGACATATTCCGCGATTAATATAAGATTTGGAAAATGCAAAGATGGTTTTTTCTGCTTTTTAAAATTTTGTATTTTTCACATAAATTTAAGGCTTCAAATAAATAGTTCAATTTAACGTTCGGGGCCACTAAATCTATTTGAGACATTCTTAAGACAAAATGAGTTGACAGATATATGTACTGAGCCAATGGAATTTAAAAGCATTCAGCAATTATTTTTAAAAGTTTACACAAATATGAAGCCCTATTGAAACAGCCTTCTCACAAGTGTTTCTTTATTCCAGCAATATTAAAAAGCTATCAAACGATTTTATTTTTGTTTTTTCTTTTACATCAAGGGGATGTTTAGTAAATTTTTCATCCAAAGGTAGTCGAGTGGGGTATTAAATGAGAGATTTTTGTGAAGTTTTAGAAACTGGTACGAAACCTTTAAATAAAAAATCGGTATATGTCATTGCGACAAGTCTTACGCTATTTACCTGCGCGGAAACGAGGATGCGAAGGAGATGGTTGTCCGCGAGGAGAGGCAGCGCTCGCTCAACGATTGGCAGCAGTCTTGGGTCAATTGCACGAAGGGAAGGTGGACTGCGCGCCTCATCCCGTGTGAGACCGTGGCTAAATCGAAGGCATGGTGAGACTGACTTCTATTTGACCCAGCTTTTGAGCGGGCATGAGTGTTTTCAGTCTTACCTGCACAAGACTGGTAAGTCACGGTCTCCCAATTGTCGGTTTTTCCCAGGAAAGGAGGACAATGCTTGCCACACATTTTTTGCGTGTACAAAATGAGTCAGGCTGCAAAGGGAACTCTACAGGGAGACGGGAGAGCTCACCCCGGATAATATAGTTGCGGTGATGCTCGAATCGGTTGACAAATGGAACCAGGTGGCACATTAAGCTCGGGCAGTCCGAAAATATAAAAGGGACTCACAGCAGCCGGGGGGGCTAGGGCTTGGGGATCGCTTTTCTGGCACTTCCTCTTCCACTAGGAAAGGGATCCCCCAGATTGAAGGTGCCTCGAGGCGTAGCAAAACGAGACCTGGCCCGAAGTAATGTGTCAAACGGTTCGAGGCTAGTTTCTCAAGTTGACAGGGGAGGTGTTTAGTGGGTAGTCCAGTCGCCTGCTTGCGAGCATGGGAGTCCCGCTCTCTGTGCATAAATGGCATTCAGCTCCCTACCACAAAAAAAGTCTTACAAAAATAATAGTTTTAAATTGCTTCAAACATCACAAAAATACATCTGATTAGAACGGATACTTACCACTTGCATCAGCATACAACTGTCTCAAGAAGAAGAAGTGAATTGAGAGTTTTTAAACATTGACAGTAGGTAACATACTTAATAATTATGTGACTTTTGACAGTAGATAGATGTCAAATAAACGTTGACAGTAGAAGATGTGCAAGTATTACATATACCTACAATATATCGTTCAGGTCAATTGGAAGATGCCATAGTATATCCATAATGTTTTTAATTTTGTATTGTATAAAATTTTTCTTTGTCTTCCGATCCCTCTCCAGTATGTTCCAGGGAGGATGGGCGCTCCGTCCATTCTGACCGTGTTGGCGCCAGATTTGAAACTTGCTTATCACTAGGCTTGATAACTATTGATTTTTTTTTTACTGCTTGTATTTAACGAGAATCACATTTTGCGCTCAAGTCAGCCCCGGTATGTATTGGGTTGAGATACCGCATAAAATTGAGGTTTATTGGTAGCATTAGGATTGTAGGAGTTTGGATTGAATTTGTCAAGAATTGTAAAAGGGCATAGTTAATAGGAATCGTTTATACTAGTACAATAAGAGGTATTATTTTGATATTAAAAGAAAAATGCCATTTTGTAACATAAATGATCGGATGTTTATTTCATTATAAAGAGGAAGGTATGCCGTTAATAGTGAAAAATAACATCAGGCAAATGACCACCACGACCACGCTTACAGGGCCATATCCTCTTCATGAAATTTTCCATAACCAAATCGCAAAGTGGCTGCCCTATGTCCTCGATAGCCTCACGAATTCCATCTTTGAGGTCTTGAATCGACGCTGGGATATTGGCGTAGACCTTCTCTTTCACGTGGCCTCAAATGAAGAAGTTGCAAGGTGTTAAATCACAAGATCTCGGTGGCAAATTGTGATCACCTCTTCGAGAGATAACACGGTCCGGAAACTTTTCCCGTAAAAGATCAATGGTTTCGTTGATTGTGTGGCACGTAGCGCCGTTTTGTTGAAAGTAAACGTTGTCTAAATCAATACTATCCAATTCCGGCCATAAAAACCATAAATCATCTCTCGATAGCGCAATCCATCCACCGTAACTGTTGCTCCAGCCTCATTTTCGAAAAAGTAAGGTCCAATGACTCCGCCGGACCATAAACCGCACCAAACAGTTACACGTTGAGGATGCAGAGGCTTTTCAACTATAACTCTTGGGTTTTCCGAGCCCCAGATGCGACAATGTTGCTTTTTGACGAAGCCACCGAGATGGATATGGGCCTCATAACTCAAGATGATTTTATGATGGAATTCCGGATTATTTTCATGCATATCAAGGACCCAATCAGCAAAGACACGACGTTGTTGATGATCGACCGGCTAGAGTTATTGTGTCAACTGAACTTTATAAGCCTTAAGACCCAAATCTTTATGCATAATACAATGTAATGGCGTTTGTGGAATGCCTAATTCCAAAGAACGACGAGGAATGGACAAACTTGGGTTTTCTTCAACACTTTCGCTTACAGCAGCAATATTATCGGCTGCTCTTGGGTGACGTGCACGGGTTTTATTCTTCACATCAGTAAGTTGTCCCAACAGCTCGAATTTTTCCGCCAATTTCTGTATTGCGTTCCAACAAGATGCTTCACGACGAAATAAAAATGTTCGAGTTTTACAAACCGTCTCTGCCAAATTTTCACCATTTTGATAGTGAATTTCAATAATTTCAATGCGTCGTTGAAGCGTGTGTCGTTTCATTTTTATTAATGGTGTAGTTTCTACTTGTCAAATGTCAAAAATGACAGCTTCAAAAGTGACATCTACCGAAATAGCGGACTATTCAAAATAACAGCTCTTATTGGAAAACCATTTACTTGGAAGTTCAAAAAGTGCGCGAATACCATGAAGAGGACGTTTTTTACTTATTGTGAGCATGTAACTTAGCATCGTGACGTTTCCCGTTTCTCTATATAGTATAATATTTTTATAGTCTTTCGCCGATGCTTAGACAGGCATTTTCTAAGTGCGAGTATTTTCCTTTCAAAGATTTGAATTTCCTCGGCTGCTGTTGTCGAGATTGTTACCCAATCGTGGAATGAGTAGGTAATGATTGGTCTAACAAGTGTTTTGTACATTAGAACTTTCACTGTAGGGCAGACTGCTTTCGGGGGAAGGAGGAAGGAGATAAGTGCGGCTGCCGCTTTAGCTTTAATAAGCGTTTTTCTGGCGCTTGTGTTTGTTTTAAGATTAGTGAAGTGGATTCTTTGAGATGAATGACTTTCCCTTTAATTTGTACGTGAATTGTACTTACTCTGAGATACTGTACAACGATACCCCTTGCCGCTAGCATTTCAAAAGCAGATCAATTCAAATTTGATAGTATTAATTTCAAGTCCCCAATATTTGAGATACTGAGCTATGTCGTTCACTGCACGCTGTAGCCTTATTTGAGCCAGGGTAGGAAGGCTGTGGGTGGCAGTAAGAAGGATATCGTCTGCATACATAATTTGATCAGAGTTCATGCAGTTTGGCCGTGGGATGTCGTGAAGGAAAAAATTGAACAGGGCAGGGCCAAGAGTTCAGACTTTGGGGACCCCAGAATGGATAGGGATAAGATTAGAAAATGAGATTCCCTGATTTTATTTGATAGGTTCTATCTGAAAGGAAACTGTAAAAAATTCTATGGACTACGACCGGGCAGTATGACATTTTTAGTTTGAGCCTGAGCCCTATGATCCATACTGAGACAAACCCTTTTTTAGATCTAGAGCACAGGTCGCTGTGCACTCTTTTCGCTGTAGATTGCGGATGACTTTGTTATGCAGTAGCATTATAGCTTGCCCTGTAGATCATTCGAGTTCGAGCCCAAACTGAAAATGAGGAATATCAAAGGAGAAGTGAAGTTGTTGAAGCTACGCAGGATCCTCCTTTCAAGGATTTTGCCCATATTCGGTAGAAGAGCGATTGGCCGGAAGTTGTTAATACTCTCTTCGCAGTTTGGTTTTGATATTGGAACGAGTCTGTTGGCTTTCTATGACTGGGGAAAGTATCCGTTGTTTATACACTTATTATATATTATGGTCAAAATGGAGTAGACGGTTTTCCTACACTTTTTAAGTACTCTGCTTGGGCTTCCTTCAAGACAGTGAGACAACTTGCTGTTAAAGGCACTTGAAATATCCCTAACAAATACTGATCTTAGCTGAATGAGAAGTTAAAACCTCGTTTCCTTGCCTTATTTGGTCTTTTTCAGTGTTGTATTTAGAACTGTTGCGCCCAGTAAGTTAGTCTATTATTCCAAACAATCAGAAGAAGGTCAGATTGAACTTAACCTTGGCTTATAATGATTATTGAACTCATATTTGATGCATTTGTGGATTTCACTGGTCATTGTCGTAATCTCTGTTTTGAACTCCTAATACTCTTCATTTAAATAGTCATATTTAGCTTCGATGGAATATGAGCTTTAGTCGTTGAAGCATATGTTTCCGTATTTTTATTAAGTGAAGAGTCTCCTGATTCAGAGTTTATACACATATAGTGAACTACGGGGTTTCTGAAAGGGGGCATGCTTATCTAGACACTCAATTGTTGCTGATATATGGGTGTCTATTTCGGCGTTTGAGAGAGTCTTATTATGCGGTGGTATCTTCGGAAGAAGGTCATTGAGGTCTCTTCTGAAGTTTGGCTATTCTATTGAATTATATGATCTATTGTGTGGTAGACAAGTTGGGACTGGTATATGGGTTCTGAGGGATATATTTAAATAAAAACCATGGTAGTCTGATAATGAAAGAAATGTGGAGCACGTTAAAGGAATTGCGGGGTCAGAGAAAAGGTCAGGTGAGATTAAAAAATTGCCCACAAAATGAACGACTTCTTGGTAAAGCTGGGACACCTGCATTTACAACAGAGGCTAGTATGATAGAAGGGCCATTCAAAGAGGGAGTTTCATTCATGTTTTCATTAGAATCACCCCAATGTTCGTGTCTGGCGTTGAGGTCTCCTCCTAGCAGAAATGAGTCGTGTGATGATTCTATTGCTAGGATTTGGTTGAGCATAGAAAGGATTAGGATGCCAAAGATACACGAGAAGTAAAGGGTGCCTATTAGGATTTTGGCCGGAATTCCATTGAGGCATCTCGTGCGGAGAGTCGCTAGTGTGCATGAGGAATTGCTTTGCCCGAAAGGGATTTGATGGACGTCTAGATCGCCCCGAAATAATATCGCAGTGTCTCTACCACCATCGTTACGCAGAACATTATAATTATCTACATGGACTTTGTGATGGGATTTAAGAACTGTCTCGTTCAAAAAGAGGATGTCGGATTGGAATGATTTGACTAAGTTCGAAATAAAGAGCCTCTTGTCATGCGAAACTAGGGAGTTTATATTTAGGAATAAGATTAATGAGCCGATTTGCCAACATAAAGGTTGAAGTAGAAGTTCAGGAGAGCCATTGGCTTATCTTGGTGGAGAATGGAGCCAAAGTATGGAACGACAGATTGAATCTTCGAAAAGCGTTTACTGGGAGATATCCCAAGCCCGTCATTTGTAATTTGATTTAGACGCTTGACGGGATTAAGTGTCGATGTAATCAATGCAGGGTTAGGTGCTTTTTTTCTAGACATATCTGAGTAAGGTGTAAGTGGAGGAAAGTGATACTGCGAGATAATCGAAATTGGGGCGCTATATTGATGGCTGGGAGGTGTTGAGTATACAGGTGAGGCTGCTTACTTGGTCTCCATTGCTCTTTCTAAAAGACGTTTACGCTCCGGGCAACCGGTAAAGTTGACGGGGTGTCCATGCACTTTACACATTGTACAGAATAGAGCCTTTTCTGGTTGCTCCATGGATTTTCGAGGGCAGTCTTTTGAGATGTGTTTCTCTCCACATGCTGCGAAGGGAAGATTGAATCCACAATTGGTGAAAACCTGAACAAATCTCTACCAGCTGTAGCATTGCACCACGTTACTTCTTTTCGAGCATTCCCAAATAGACCGTTGATGTAAGATATAGCGCAATTTCTTCGGTGGCTGCTGTAATTCTGAAAAGGTCGAGTTCGATCTTGTTCGCTCTCGACCAAGCTGTGGTAAGTGGATTAACCGGCTCAACGCCCAACTCTGATAGTTGGCTTTTGATGTCTTCACGGATGGCATCTGCTCCGAAGTCTGAACCTATGCCCCTCAAGATGACCAAACATATATTCTTTTCTTTATTAGTGAATGAATATCCTGTTGTTGAGATGGTTGTAATGAGGTTCATGATGTAATCATGAGCATCTAATCTGTCGACTGTGACTTTGAATTTAGAGTTTGATATTCTGGATATTCTACAACCTAGTCGAACCCCATCTACTGGGGTGTATCGGTCTAGTATATCCTTTAACACGATTCCTTTAACGTTCTCTACAAAAATTGGTGCGGACCATATTTTTTTCGTTCGAGTTTTATCTGCACTGGTGTTATTGATTGTATTTTGGTTCTCGTTGTAGAGGAAACTGAAGGGATTTACACTGTGTGTCGGTAGATTAAGAATGGAAACGGAGGCTTTACGTTTTAAAACTAAATTTCTTTTTGCTAAAATAAATTGATTAACCTTACTGTTTATCAAGTTGGCATCTTCTGCAAACCTCAGAATTTTCGCTGGAATATGATTCATTTTCATCAAACTTGCAGAGTATTAGGACATTGTATAAGACTACTTAAATATCGGATTTCATTGAGTTTGAGGGCATCCATCCGATTTTATTGGGGAGAATGTGAAATGCGAAGATCAAAGAACACCTATGTTCGAAACTTTTTTCAGATTTTTCTGGTCACAGGTGTCGCGAGAGAAGGACACAAATGTTTCCTGTATTCCGCTTCCTGTGCGCCCCTGAAGAAAGAAATGCCAGTTTAAGACCTGTGTTGAAAAGTTTTCATCAAGACCTTTCATTTGATACCCATATCGGCTGTCGGCTATCTAACTTTTTTTTCAAGGGCCCAATTTCACACCTACGTACAAAATTTGATGTCTCTTGCTTATATGTTACCGTTTGCGAGAATAATTGCGGACGGACGGACAGACAGGTCGCGATATTAATAAGGTTTTGTAAAATTATTTTACAAAACCTAAAAAAAGGAGCCGCGCTGTAGTTCAAAACATTGCATATTCGCCTAAGTATGCTTTGGGATGCATAATACAGTGATTCTACTACCATGATCAACACTGCAGAGGTAGATGACTGCAGCATATGCCTTTGCATTTGCATCCCAAAAGCCATGTAATCGTGGTTGAACCTCTGACCGTATGCTAAGCCAGCGTGGTATGCAAATGGCTTCAAGCAGTCTGAGATGATTCCGGAAAGTAAACCACTCTTGCAATGGTGGTGCTGGTAAGGGAGTTTCCCATACTAATCCTTCTCGCCACAATTTTTGTATGAAGATTTTCGCCAATATAATCACTGGAGCAAGCATATTTCTAGGGCCGTTTAATTTCACAGTGTCACTCAGTACCTGCCTTTTTGTATTCGACGGTGAGTCAGCCAGTTTGATTTTGAAGAAGAAATCATCCGAAGCTAGATTCCAATGTAATCGCAAAACTGTCTTTTCTGCTGACTTTAGCAACATGTTATCCATAGAGATCTGGTTGGTTGTGATCTCGATTTCCGCAAAATGAAATGTCCTTGCTGTAGAATCTGATCTACACCGCCTGCCAATTGAATTGCCTTCTCAGTTGATTCAGCACTGGCCAAGTAGTCACCAGCGTAGAAATCGCACACAATACTTCTTCGAGCAGCCTCTAACCGGGAGCCATCTGTTATTTGCCCGTGATTGTCATGTGCACATTGTTGTAATGCACGGATTGCATTATAAGGGCCACATGCGATGCCATAGGTCACAGTAATTAACTCATATTTGCACAACGATTTGTTTGCCACTTCTCGCCACAGAATTCAGTGGTAAGGCTGATGCCGCTCATCGACACGCGCTTGTCGGAACATCTTCTCTATATCTGCTGATAAAGCCACATGGAAAAATCGGAACCGAAAAATAATGTTGACTAATGATAGTTGTAGCATTGGTCCAACCAATTGAGTATCATTCAATGAAATGCTATTCGAAGAAATTGCCGATGCGTTGAATACCACGCGAAACTTCGTAGTGACTACATGATGAAGAATGTAGTATGTTTGTAATTCATCGTCCATTGTTTCGTCCATTGCACGCATGTGCCTAATATCAATGTACTCCGCCATAAATGTCACATATTTAGCCTTCAATTCTGCATCTGCTACCAATCTCCGCTCGAGCTGATGGAATTGGCGCAAAGCCAACGAACGGAAGTTGCCCAACGCTTGAGCATCTGGTGGAAACGGGATCTGCACTACATAACGGCCATCACTGTCGCGTCGATGCGTTACCAAAGACAGCTTCTCACAAATGTCCGCCTTCAGCATCATATCTGACACAGCTATGGCCTTTTCGATCTCTCAAAAATTACGGAGAAGATCGTCGAAACTTTGATCACTGTCGCCAGCCTGTATATGTAATGAACGGACAGGTGCAAAATTGTCCGAGTTGGTTGAAGCTGGACCAAACACTACCCAGCCGAGTAACGTTGCCTGCGCAAAGGGTTCATCGGATGAACCTCGTACTATGCCATCTTAAATCATTGAGCCCCAAACATCAGCACCAATCAATGCATCTATTCTGCCAGGAATTCTTAATGCTAGATCAGAGAAGGTAGTGGATTCCAACATGAATCCGTAATCGAAGCCACTGGTATAGATGATGTTATTGAGTTAAGAATGTGAGATTTGACCCCCAATGCGACCGCGGGTTGAGTGGTCGATAATAGTTGCAACTTGGATCTGCCACGGATATATGTCGGAGACGATGAGCCAACACCATCGACTTGCCTCTCGTATCTTCTCTTACGGGCTGCGAAGTTATTGAAAAATCGCGAAGTCATCGACATCAGTGTCGATTGCCAAAGTCATCAGTAATGTATGCAAATGATGTTGCCAAAAAAACAATCTTGTTGCTGACGAGCATAAATGTTTTCACTGCGTCGGCCAGTCACGTAAATGATTCCGTGGTGGGTTGCCAGAAACCGTCAGTGGGGCCATTTTATCCGATGCAACTGGTTTCGTCGGAAATGAGGCAGTGCCTGATGCCAGTGATGAAGTCGAAGTCAACTTCCGACACAATAAAATGTGAAGCTTGCCATTGCAATTGCGACAATTCCCTCATTGGCACACTTTGTCGAATCAAGCAATTAAAGCATAAATTTGAACCTTTGACTCGCTAAAAACGTTCTGCCACTGGAAGCACTAGCAATTGAGGACACTTTCCAATTGAATGATTTGTATTATTCCAGTAGTCACATTGGCCAGGTAATGTTGAAGCGAAATTGGTTTTAATCACTCTTAGCGACTGATTCGGTGGGAACGAAGGTCGTCAAATGCATGCCTGTGGAGCACTGCTAGTGGCTGGCAAAAACAACACATCCACTGCCAAAATGTGTGCACGCTTCTCGATGAAGGTCAGCAATTCTTCCGAAGCGGGTATATCATTCGAGGTTAGACTTATATCCCATGCCTGTTGAGTCGCCTGTGGGAGTTTCAATTGATCTACCGGAATCTTCATAACCATTAATGCTCGCAGAGATTCTCGAACCACGTCAGCGATAGTCAGCGAAGTCGAAGTTGACTCCTGTACTTGTTCCTTCATTGTGAGTAACCGTGAGACTTGAATTTCTGTCAATTGTTTGTGGCTGTCGTATCAGGCTTTTAATGCCTTACATAGTTCGCCATAACCGCCTATATACATACGACCTACCAGTGACATTGCATCGCCCTTGATCTCCGCATGCAACTTCACCAATTCATACGAGTCTTGAATGAGTCTTTAAAAGCCAGCCAATTACGTAAAAATGGGCACAGCCAACCAGTCCAATTGCAAATCGACTACGTTTGACCGTACGGAGCTAGCCGCATCCTCTAAAGCCGGTGTCGCCACCATACAACACATTTTTGCCACCGTCAAATTATATCTCACTTCGACTACCGTAAAAAGCCCATTATAGGCGTCCATTTCCGCTTGGTCAGCCATCATGTGCCAGCATAAACCTGTCGAAGTGCATTTGCAAAGAATTCAGCTCTTGAACCAATTCCTGCTCGGGCTGATTATAAGTGTCGGCTAGTACCGCCGATGCTATCCGCCGAATAGCCGCCATTACCGCTGGAAGCTTATTCAAGTCCGCCATCTCTCTCTCCCTGAGTAATTCGCCTGAAACAAAAAAAAACAGAAAATGCTGCCGGCAACTTGATGCTGGCCAAAAAAACGCCACTCAAGCCAATAAGCCACACAATCACACGATTCAAAGCATATATAAGTATGTGAACACGAGTCACCAAAAACAATCCGAATGCGAAAATGCCACTAGAATATACGACGCCACAATCCAATAGCTTGCAAAAGAATGTTCTAAGCAAAATGCAAGCACGCACAATCACGGAAATATCTGTATGTGTGTATAATAAATGTCCAAGCGCCATCAAGCCAAACACTGCACAACACGCGCTTTGTCTAGAAAATTATGGAAAAAAACAGCCACAAGTGTCTTAAAATCATTCCTCACAGGAGGTACCAAAGATATTAGAAAAAAACTATGCCACGTATCTCAAACATCGAATTCATCGATTGCCCCCACTTGACTCACAAAAAGTTGCATAGCGAAAATGGTGCTGCCACTACCGCTCGTTTCATTTGATATTTATCCTAAACAATGCCTTTAATATGCACGTTGAAGAAATAGTACTCTAATTTCTTCATCTTCATCCATATCGCTTTGACACACCCCACACCCCCACATGGTGATATTGAGTATTTTTTTGCCGGATTTTCAGAGCAGTTTTATGAGCACGTACAATTCAGCGCAAATATCTTTCGGTAAGACATCGGCACGGACAGTAACAGTTTTGGGGCATGGTTCTATTGTCAATTTTGAGGGCTGAAGAGACAGTAGTGGTTACCCGTCATTCTCAGATCCGTTATCTGAATAACTATGACCATCAGAAATGCGCAATATCGTTTTAGGTGGCACGATGGACCTACCCTGCTCTGACACTGAAGGTGCAGATACATCAGGACACAGAATTTCTTTTTGTATTTAATAATTTTCAAGACGTTCCAAATCGTCATCGACCTAGTCACTTTTTGGAAAAGTGGTGGTTTCCGCAGATTTCAAAATCAATGTATGTTTGAAATGAGGCAGTGAGGCTCGCGCCACGGAAATGCTGTGACCATCTTCAGATTGAAAGGAACGTTTTGATAGAATGCCTGGTATATAGTCAAATATGACTGTTTTCTTCTTCTTTTACTAGAGAGACTGCGTGCCAAACCATAGAATTCTAGCGCACTGTTGACGATAGCTTTCCGGGACCTAACGGTGATCTACGCGAATCTTTTAACACTTCTACCTTTTTCATTGACGGAACGTTTACCATGAGAGGTACCAACAAATTTCCATTCGAGGGGAGTGAATCTATATTCTGCTTTGAATACATTCATGCTTGCCATTACAAACCGATTCTTGAATTGAGCGGCGCAATTATCGCTGAAGATATACACATATGTAGTGTAATCAGTGACCGACGTGATATACCCAAATATATTCAGTAGAAAGAGATGCACTGTATATTTGCTGTGGCTTAATTCATCACTTACTTATTCTTAATTCATCACTTACCACTGAATGAAGTTTGTCGGTAGTCCAAATACATCACGTAAAAGGTGTGACTTGTCCATGAGACCTATGTTCTGATTGTATTTTGTCTTGACTGATCAGTGCATGATTGTCCGCTAAGTCAATTTGCACGATAGCTTTCTCACTAGTTAGGTTTTGTTTTGTGCTTTGAAAATAATTAGACTGAACTTTTTTAACAAAAGAATGAAGCTTGAATTTAGCAAAGCTGTCATGTAGTTTATTGAGTGCTTCATTGAAAGGTTTGCTAATTACGATCTGTTTTGTCCTCTGATTCTGAAGGATCCAGGGCTTCCAATTAACAGTGGGACTAGAATATTGGGTAATATCCCAAATGTTCGATTCTTTGCACACATCGCAACCATTGAACATGCAATTTTCATTGTTGAAACTACATGATACCTGTTTCAGAAGCTCTTGGTGTGCCTTCGGAAAGTCTGTCGCATGTTTAGGAATAGAGAGAAGAAGATTAATGTAATTAGAGTAAGTTGTACATAAAAAAACATTATGAGGAGTTATGTTGATTGACAGGATGTGAGCTGGTCTCTCGTTATAAAAAACAGTCTTGCCAACCGGTGTTTCAGGATAAGTTTCTTTAAAAATTTCAAAAGCTTCTACAATGTTATTAATCATTGTTCTCTTCTGAATTTGTAATTTCGTTCCCGTATTCGACTTGATTTTTTTCATATCTTTCATGCTAGGCACTTGTCTGCTAATGTCATCCCGATTACAATAACTACGAATCAGTTGTTTTCCTTCATCTGTAAGTTTTCGGGCTTACAAGTAGCTTTAGGGGCGTTATTTTTGTCACGTGTAGCAATTCGCAATACAGCGCCTATTTTTTTACAACAATATTTTAACGGGACTAGCTAGTAGATTACGAGGCGTCACAATTAAGTGAGGCTGATTTTATTGCCGCGCTTGTGGTAAATCTACGACCTTGAAATTCCCTTCCCCCTCCCCGCCATTCTTCCTGTCTTCATTGATTTATTTACCATTGCTCTTGGTTGTTTAGTTCGCGTGCTGTGTCGTGTTGAGTAGACGTGTTTTGGTGGTGCTCGTCACGAAAATGGAGAAAGGAAATCAAGAGCAACGCGTCGCGATAAAATTTTGCGCCTGATTGGGCTTCGGAAACGTACGCTAAAATTATAAAAGTGCATGGTGATAGTGCTCTTAGTCGTGCCCAGGTGTTTCGATGGCATAAAGAGTTTAAGGAGGGGTGTGAAAGCGTGAAAGCCGAGGCGTGAAGCGGGAGACCATTCGAGGTGCGGACTGACTTATATGTATTTTGTATCACGGGTGCAACAAGCTAACAATATTTACATGCAGTCAACGATGGTTAAGAAATAAAAACAATTACTTACGTTTTTTTGGCAAATAAGTACAAACGAATATCGCCACTTAATATTTAGCCGGTAAAACATAACCTCAAACTGTCAGAAACAGCTGTTTCGTGCCAGTGTTGCCTGGTGTGATTTTGTAGTTTATATCAATTCTCCGAAAGGTAACATTTTCAAGCGACAAAAAAATAGAATATGACCTAATTCAAAAAAAATATTTCAATATTAAGTTTTCACTTTCTTCTTTCCACTGTTATCAAAAAAAAGGAAGATATAATGCGATTTAAAAATTAATTTCGAAAATCGTCTATAGCGAAATCGCCCAGTATTAAGTAATTGATTTTCTTTCCAGAATCAAGCCATCTTTAAAGTCAGTTTGCTCGAATATTCTTGAAACCCTTCAAGAAAAGTTTATTGGTGATGCGTGCTACGCTTCCTAAAAACTTCATTAAAATCGCTGCCCAGCAAACTGTGGGGTCCCCTTGTTAGTCTCATGTAGATTTACTTATTGAACAGAAAAATCTTTCAACTGCTATCCGAATTTTAAAATATTCAATATATCAAATATGTAAATATCTTTTTTTTATTTCAAGGAACATAACCTTTATCCTAATAGATAACTTTTAATCTCGGTTAGTTTGTTAGAGATGTACTGAAAATTATCGTCCTTCGTAAATTTTATGAATTTACCTCCAACGACAAAACAACAACAAAAAAATAAATTCAAATTGCAATGAAGTTGTTTATAACTGATGAAATCAACAAAAATACTTTCCTCTAATGAATACCATATACAACTATAAGTTCAACAATCTTTAACTGGGTAGTGCAACCTCTTACCCACTCAAGTATCATCGAAAATGACCTTTCATTCCATCTAACCAAATTAGATACCAAACAAGATTAACAACCATTCATCTAAGCACACTCTTCCAAACCAAACTATTAGCTAATACCCTTCAAAATTTCTAATCTTTACTCGAACGTTTTGCTTATTATTTATTTACGGTTACCTCTTCGACAAACAGTTTTTTTTCTACCCTTCTTACACACTTATCCAATAAGTCTGCAAATTTCATACGTTAACTTGGAACTACGTTTGCTATTGTACAGTAGGAACGGATGAAAGTGAATTTATATTTCGTTACAAGGTAAAAGGAATGAAAAATGGAAAAAGGAGCAAAAAACCTCAAACTTAAGAAAAAGATAAACGAAACATAATAATAATTTTTTTTTTTGCGTGTGAAGTTGGTTAAGTGGGTGCGCAGTACTGTTTGAATATGTTTACTAACAAACAGAAGAATGGTTATGAAAAAAATTAAATTGGAAATTTCGGTCACGATTTACAGATGCCTAAATGATGTTGGACGTGATTCGACTTTTTTTTGTACTGACAAGATAAAGATACGAATATTTTCCGAAGGATAATAAATTCGGAAAAATATGTGGCAATTGTTGCCGGTGAATTTAAAATAAATCCATGGTTTTGATTGTGTGCCATGAGGAAGTAAATTATGGACATGAAGTATGTCTGTGAGAAACTATTTGGAAGCCTTTGGGGCTTGTTCTAACGAGTCTTGCTTGTTGTAAAACGAGTAGCTTTTAAGTTTACTATGCTATTAGGGCTGTGTTATGTGTAAACTTCTAGTTGTGACATTGCCGTACTGATAGTCGGCATGGTTAGCGCACAGCATCAAGCTGTACACTGTCAGTATATTTGCTAAATAAGTGCGGCTTTTGGTATCAAAATGAAATGTAGCCATATTCATGAATTCCGTCACTCTTCCTCCCCTATCTCGTCCGTGTTGATGTCGTCCACGGTTAAACAGCAATTGAGTACCCACTGTTCACACAGCCGGAACTAGAAAAGGCAGTCCTTTCATTGAAAGCGATGAAGGCTCCAGGCCCAGATGGTGTTCCAGCTGAGATTTGCAACTTGTCTATCACTATGGTCCTGACTTTCTGCTCAGCACGTTTAACGCTTGCCTACGGGACGGGGTTCCCTGGTACGATGAAAAGTCACGAAGTTCGTACTGATCAGCAAGGGGAAGGGAAATCCCAGATCGCCGTCTGCATACCACCCGTTATGCATGCTAGGCTCTGCTGGGAAAGTGCTAGAGAAACTCATCAAACTCATCGTGACCTATCTCCTCTTCAGCACGGCTTTAGAGCAGGACGTTTCACCATTGATGCGATTGCAGAGGTGGTGAGCGCGGTCCAAAAGGCAGAGGCATACAGCCGCATCAAGCAACGGATCGTGCTGTTGGTGACAATCGACATTAGGAACGCTTTCAACTCCGCTAGGTGGGTGGATATTCTGGATACGCTGGAAAACCCTTTTCCAGAATATCTAATGCGGCTTCTGAGGAACTACCTGAAAGACCGAAGCCTACTTCACGATACAGGGCCAACGAAGAATGGAAGTTACATCGGGTGTAGCCCAGGGATCTACCCTCGGTCCAGACCTGTGAAACGTATCTTACGACGGGCTACTGAGACTGGAGATGCCAGATGAGTCGCGCTTGATCGGCTATGCGGATGATGTTGCGGCTCCACTGGCTGGACGCACCGTTGAACAAACGCAACTTAGGCTAGGTATGCTAATGCGCCCAGTAAGAGACTGGATGACTGGTCGAGGGCTCAGTTTTGCACTGGAGAAAACCGAAGTGGTTATTTTGACAAAAAAAGAGAATCCCTAGAGTAAGAATGATCAGTATTGGAGAAATACTAATCGAATCGAAGCCAGCGGTGAAGTTTCTAGGGCTACTGATCGATTCGAAGATGAATTTCTCTGAGCAAATTAGGGCAACGGCTGAGAAGGCTGCTCTGAATCGACTTATGGCCTACGTAAGGGCACCCAGCCCATCAAGAAGACGCCTCTTGATGAGTGCTGTAAGGTCGGTGCCGATGTACGGAGCTGAAATATGAGGTGATGCTCTCAGTAAGGAGGCAAATCGAAAGCGCTTGGCACGGGCAAAGAGAAGAAGAGCACTGAGAATTGCATCTTCATAGCCGACAATCTCTGTGAGTGAGAGTTATTGTAGGTGTGATACCTATTGTCCTCCTTGCTAAAGAGCGCCGCGTTATCTACTTGCGTCGAAGCGAGGTCGCGAAGGAGACGGTTGCCCGTGAGGAGAGACGGTTGCCTGCGAGGAAAGACAGCGCTCACCCAACGATTGGCAGTAGTCTTCGAAGAATTGGTCGAAGGAAAGGTGGACTTCGTGCCTCAACTCGGATTTGAAACCGTGGCTAAATCGAAGGCATGGTAAGACTGACTTCTATCTGACCCAGGTTTCGAGCTGGCATGGATGTTTTCAGTAATACCTGCTCAAGGCTAGTGAGTCACGGTCCCTCGACTGACAATTCTGCCCAGGAGAGGAAGACGATGCCTACCACAACGTTTTGGTGTGCAAAAATTGGACAGGCTACAACGGGGCCCCTACAGGGAGACGGAAGAGCTCACCCCTGATAGTATAAACGCGGTGATGCTTGGATCGGTTGACAAATAGAACCAGGCGCCACATTATGATTGGGCAGTCCTAGAAGATAAAAGGGATTCACAGCAAGTGAAGTGGGATCTCCTAGCTTGAAGGTACCTCTCAGGGTAGCAAAACGAAACCTGGCAAGAAGTAATGTGTCTAACGGTTCCAGGCTGAGTTTATTTAATTATTTCAAAATCGACTTACAAACTAGTGGTCCAGTTACAAGTCAAATAAACAGATAAATACAAAATCATACAAATTCGAAACAGGAAAAAAATTAAAGAAAAAATGATACGATTCAAAAATATCAAGAATTAAGAATTATTGAGGTATTTATAAACTTGATTTTTGCTGAAATTTTTAAAAACGCCGAGGGACTGTGGTAGAGGACCAGGACTTCGCTGGTTGTGCATACGAGGAAAGCGCGGTAAGGGAGAGTAGAAGGCATATGGAACATGGAATTGAAACGAGGAGCAGCGTCGAATGTATTAATTTGCCTGCATACGTTTTGAGGTTCTCGGGCTGACAGGAGAGGTATTTAGTCGATAGTCCCGTGGCTTGCGAGCATGAAGGCTCAACATTCAGTGCGTGAATATCATTCACCTCCCAACCACAAAAAAATATACAACAGATGTCACTTTCAGCTCTGTCTCCGTCGCTGAGAGGACAAACGTTTGTTGTTATTTGTCGCTTACAAGTAATTGCTGCATCAACAAGTTGAGTAAACAGGAGAGTGCTCCTACCAGAAGGTCTTTGTAAACTTCCTAGGCTTAGAAACAAGTTTTTTAATGGCGTGAATCGATAACTTGAATCGTTCATCCAATACTTGGATATGAAATCGTTCAAATTTATACAAAAGATGCACAGTTTCTTTCATAAGCACAGTGCAGCCGCCATTTTAATCTAAATGATTTTTCTGAATGCTCGGCCGATTGAACATGTTTAAGTTAAACACTATTTCTTAAATTTTCATGAATATTGAAAGAAAATAAATGTGCTTAAGTCAATTTTAAATATATATAGGGTTTTCCAACAAGAGGTGTTATTTTGAATCGATCTTGTGATTTAACACCTTGTGACTTCTTCTTCTTCTTCCTTTGGAGCCACGTGACCCCAATAGCCCAGCGTCGATTCAAGATCTCAAAGATGAAATTCGTGAGGCTATCGAGGACATAGGGCAGTCACTTTGAAATTTGGTTATGGAAACTTTCATGAAGAGGATATGGTCTTGTAAGCGTGTCGTAGTGGTTATTTGCCTGATGTTAGTTTTTGCTATTAACGGCATATCATCTTCTTTATAATGAAATAAATATCCTCTCATTTATATTAAAAAATGCCATTTTTCTTTTAATTCAAAAATAACACCTCTTATTGGAAAACCCATATCAACCATAAACACGTGTTATTGTTGTTGTAATTACATATAATTGAAATGGCTATAACTCACTTGATTATGATTCAATCTAGATTAAATTTTTTGAACATATATATCTTATGTCAGTCTTTATAATTGCAAAATTTAAAGAAGTTTAAAGGTACCGTTTTGATTTATGGGCAAAAATGTAAAATCTACAAATCATACTATTATTAACAAAGTTGAGCGAATTTCGATTTCTAAGGTTTTTGTTGCCCTTGTACTCATAAAGGCCCACGTTCTTGATAATTTTCAGATTTTTCGGCTGAAAGGTGTCCAATCGCGAGGGGGGGGGGGGGGGACACAAATTTTGGGTACATTTTGCCTTCCCCTGGACCCCCTAAGTCATAAAATGATTTTTTTATTTCAGATTCTAAAAATTCTAGTCAAGGCCTTTCATTTGATAACCCACTCGACTACATTTGATTAAAAACATTTTTAATGGCCAATTCGTTATTAGGGGGGACTCCCCTTAAAATTTTTTTAAAATTTTTGTAAAGGCCTTAACTTTTGAAAGACCATCACTTCTGAACTTTTCACAAAGTTTGAGCATTCTAGCTTCTATAGTTTCTGAGGAAATGAGCTGTGACGCACGGACAGACGGACGGACAGACAGACAGGTCGCGAAACTAGTAGGTCTTTGTAAAAAAATTTTTACAAAGACCTAAAAAGCATGTGACGTAACTGATATATGATCGGTGGCTAATCTGTCAACTGCCCCGTTTGCCATCCTTAACCCGTATGATGCTTTACCAGTTTTTATAAATACGAAAATCCTCGGGTTGCTGGATGGTATCCTGAAACACGTTTTAACGATGTCCTCTGAAATTTTTAAAGGTCATCATTCAATTCCACTAACTTTAATACAATATTAAAAATTTTCAGTCACAGCGACTGGTGTTCTCTTTTATCCTTCGTGACCAAAGCCCTTATTTCAATACCTTCTAGCAAACTCTATTTTATCTGCGAAACCTTGTTTCTTGTTTGTAATGTTATGACCTTTCATTGGGGCACCCTTTATGTTGCGTCAGGCAAAATATTAAAATATATACGGTTTGTCATCGCTGGATGTCAGTTCCACTCTAAGAAGTTTTTCACAGATCGGAAGATAAGCCTGTCTGTCTATCTGTCAGCTCCATTCCGTACAATACGCTTTTCAACCTGCATTCATTACATCCGAAACTTCAAATTTCAAATACTGTTGCCATGCAGAGTTGAGACTCAGTAGTTATTGCAGCCGCATACCTTTATATGGCAGAAGAACTTAACTGCTTAGTGGTAAGATGAGGCCAGTTGAATGTATGCGATTGCGTTGCCCACCAAAATCCTAACGTTTCGGAGTTCCAGTAAAAATCCATTCTGACGGAGCGGAACCAAGGTTTGACTTGATCCGCTCCTAGCTGTGTCGTCGAAACAACACCCTATGAAATCAGGGTCCAGTCACCGAGGTTGGTAATTCTTTTCACGCAAACGTCCCTGGATGAGCTTCAATTCAAACAAACCGTATACCCTTGAATTTAGCGGGTAACATTGATTCCAAACGCAAATATTAAAGGCAAAAAAATCGTTTCTTTAGATAACTTGTCTCCAGCAAATCAAATGGTTCAAGTTATAAAGAAAATGTTTAAGGAAACTATTGCTTTAGTTTAGTCCGAAAATCGAACTTGTTTGAATGGATTTTCGATTGATTGACAGTAATATTTGGGAAGCATTTTTTTTTGTTTAGGCAGGGAGAAAAGGTAGATAGACAGCAGACAGAAAATCTGTTGGGCCTGTGTAAATTATGTGGAATTTTCACCAGCACAAAAACCTAACTGGCGACCGAAACTGGAAACCGTTCCGCATTACTTCAGTTCGGCAGTGCATGTCACCTTCAGGTGTCCACTAGCTTTCTTGATCATCCATCATTGGGTTGAGAGTACGCAAGACATCCTTTCTGCCACTACAGTCGTAGAACTGTTTCAGGGAACTGAAAAACTAGTAGCCAGCTTTCCGCATTACTCAATGTTCTTCCGACAGTCGTGTTTGGTTTGACGGCACCAATACAATTGCTTAATGCAAGTCTTTGAATTATGAATCACCCACAGTCGAAAAATGTGTGTTCAGTATCATGCAACTTGATGCAGATAATTTCGAAAATAACTGTGGCCTGAGAGGATCTGGCACAAGTAAAAATTAACTTCTCCGTGATCCCAACTACTCCATGGTTTGATGGTTTTGATTAACCTGGCCGTCCACTGGCCTGGAGTGCTCACACTCAAATTTTGCTGCCATTTGTGCACGAGTTGCAGCTACAGCTCCTGCCCGCACTGTTAGATTACTTTGTAAGTTGATGTTTTTCCGTTCTAAAGCTAGCAGGTCGATAGGAATAACACTCACAATTACCAGTGCTGCGCTCTCCGCCAAATAATTTCCAAGCCGATTTGGTCGTTAAAATCTACTAATAAAATTTTAATATCGTGTGAGGGTAGTCTGTCCATGGTATGTTCTAAGGTGCTGTAAAAGTTATTATTGGCCGTTTTTTCATTATTTTCAGTGAGAAAATAGCAGTTGAAGAATCTCGTCTTGATGTGCATAGCATACGAGTACAGGCGTACCTCAATATAAGTCGAAACGACAAGCACTAAATTTAAATCGTAGAACTGTCCATACTATTATAAAAAATGCCGAAAAAATTCGAGCAAGTGTACAAGCTGGTTCATCTAAAGCATGCTCTGTAATTACAAAATCGCGAAGTATTAACATGGAAACAACGGAAAAATTGTTAAGTATTTGGATCGAAGATCTCAATCAAAAAAACCTGCCTCTCAGTACACTGATAATTCAAGAAAAAGCTACGGCTTTGTTTGCATCCGTGAAGGAGCGAAATGGCGATGGAACAGAATCATTCCAAGCAAGTTCTGGTTGGTTTCACAGATTTAAGAAGCGGAGCAATCTGCATAACTTGAAACTATCAGGAGAAACAACAAGTGCGGATACAGATGCAGCCGCTAACTTTTTATCTACATTTGTGAGTGTCATTTCAGAGGGAGGATATGCCCCACAACAGGTAAGCGTTTCCAGTTAAATTTGGATGTATGGGCAGTTCAAAACTCTCTATGTTACTATAGGTCTTTAACGTGAACGAAACGGGCCTTTTTGGAAGAGGATGCCCTCCAGGACATTTATATCTGTAGAAGAAACTACCGCGTCCGGGTTCAAAACTTCAAAGGATAGACTAACATTGCTTCTTGGAGCGAATGCTTCTGGAGACTTTAAGTTGAAGCCTTTGCTTATTTATTCTTCGGAGAATCTAAGAGCCATGAAGAATATTTGCAAGGAAAGATTACCCGTAATTTGGCGCTCGAATAGGAAGTCTTGGATGACTTCCGTAATTTTTAATGATTGGTTCCAAACATACTTTTGCCCGGCAGTGAAAGATTATTTCCTTAAAAATAACTTGTCCCACAGGGCAATACTAATTGTTGACAATGCACCGTCGCATCCGGTCAACTTGGTCGAGTTCGACGAGAAAATCAAAGTGATATTTTTGCCCCCCAACACCACGTCCTTGCTCCAACCTATGGATCAGGGGGTGTTGGCTTCTTTTAAGGCATACTACTTACCGGGACATTCAAGCAACTTATTGCTGAAGTTGATCAAGAGGACCAGGATACTGACAAATCAACTATTCGAAGCTTTTGGCGAAATTTCAACGTTCTGATAGCAGTTGAAAATATGAATGAGTCTTGGAAAGAAGTAAAAAATTCCAATTTGAATGTTGCGTGGAAAAACCTTTGGCGTGAATGCGTTAATAGGCAAATAAATCTGACAAATTCGCCTGACACCGTTCAATCGGATATTTTAAGTTTGGCTCATCAGATTGGTTTTAACGATGTAGACGATAATAATTTGGCAGAATTATTACAATCGCACAATGATGAAATTTCAGCAGAGGAATTAATTCAACTTCTAGAAAATCAATCAATCAATCATCGTGAAATAAGGGAAAACCTTAGCTGCAGCCCTTCTTTAACTATTCAAAAATTATCGGAAGGTTTGTAATGCTTAAAGAAAGCCGAACAAATTTTTAATTTAGACACGGATAGGGAAAGACATGAAAAATTTATGCGACTCATCGATGACGCATCTTTTCCGTACAAGGAGCTATACTCTGAAAATGGAATGCCACAATGCAGCGTACCATAGACTCATATTTTTCAAATTTATAAGCAACAACCTCGTCAATGCATGTTTCAAATGAACATTTTTTCTCCGATTAACATAATTTTTAAAATATACAACAGTAACCTTCTTCATGTTTTTTTCCGTTTATTTACTTTAATAATAAATAATATTATAACATGAATTTTGTGCCTTAATTTTACCTAATTCGTTTACATATGCATTTTGCTTTGACCCGGTTTAAGTCGTTTCAACTTAAGTCGCCTTTCCCTGGAACGTATCCCTGTCGTAAATCGGGATACGCCTGTATATCCATTCATAAACTGCCTTGAAGTCAGTGAAAAGTTATTTGTACTTATTGTTCACGATAACGACTTGCGACTTGTGAACAAAATGTGTATTTGCATGTCACTGACATCGTTGCCAAGCAGGTTTGTTTCTTGCGCTGCCAGTGTATTGACCTTATATTTTTCATCTCGTTCAATATTGTTTACAGTGCGCCTGGCATATATAAAGATCGTACGTTGCATGTTCTGGAAGAGTATTCCGTTTTTCGATATGAGTGTCGTTGCTGTTTATACGATTCGATCCGAGGCTGATTTACTGACTTCATGACATGAGGGTACTGAGTGAAGTCTTGTCAGCGATTGGAATTGATCGGTTTTTGATGCTCAGATGGTATTTTATTTCCGATCTACCCACCGACTAGCCGGCTAGAGCATTCCTGTATCCGCCACCTGAGGCCGCATCCGATTTGGGTCGAAAATCAAAAATATACAGTAATATCAAAAAATGTTCGCGCATATATAATTTGACAGATAAGGTTAACTTTAAGGCCATGATGACATCTGGCAATAATCTAAATCGAGCATTTTGATGTTTTTACAACGTGTTAAATAATTTATTTGGTTTCAGTAAAAATGAATAATATTCGTAAAATATATAACTGTAATATTCTAACAGCGCTCAACCCGTAAGCCAAAGGTCTCTAGTCAGACAGACTATAAGCTCGTTCAGTTATTATACGTACTGGCTAAAAGCAGAAAATATCACAGCTGGGTTGACAGGCATACGCCCAAAGTGTGGTACTGACCATATCACCTTCTCGAGCTTCGATACATACGATCAAGGCATTGAGGTACTCTGAATATCTTTATGCAAAGGCCCAAAAGGTGCTGTAGCGTTAAAAAAATATTCTAATAATTCTGCCTGTCAAAAATTGTATGCAAGATTTATGAAATTCCCTCAAAAAATTTATAGGTCCCAGGTTACTTTTATTACGTTAGTAAACTTTTCCTCTGTCCAAGCACTCAAGGGTCTTAAGTCTATCACAATTCAAGCAATTGTTTTGTTGTAGTTTCAACAATCTCAGACGAAGCTTTGAAGCGTTATGCAGCAGTTTCAAGGCGTTGTCTAATGAAAAAATCCTCATGGGCGCTACCAAACGGAAAGGCAAATTTCTCGTAGGCACCCTTTAATTGCAGTAAGCAAATAATAAAGTAATTTCATTGACCAACACTTTCAAAGTTCAGCACTTTTTAAGAAAAATGTTCTGTTGCATAAATGCTTCTAAGTTTAGCCATTTCAAACGTTTCTTTGAAAATATATTCAAACTTTAGTTTGCTGATAAAATACCGTTAACTTTGAGAAGCACTATTTTGAATTCCAGATTTTGATTTTAAATTATTCTATCGAATATTCGTTTTAGAGCCTCTTGAATCATCGTTCCAAATCTCTTTCAAATCTGACAGAACGAAAATATTAGATTTTATTGAAAATGGCCGCTAAAAATATTGCGCTTTGGATTTTCGACTTTTTAGGCCTTTGTAAAAAATTTTGTACAAAGACCTACTAGTTTCGCGACATATCTGTCCGTCCGTCCGCCTGTCCGTGCGTCACAGCTATTTTCCTCAGAAACTATAGAAGCTAGAATGCTCAAACTTTGTGAAAAGGCCAGAAGTGATGGTCCCTCAAAAGTTAAGATCTTACCAAAAATTTAAAAAATTTTAAGGGGGGTCCCCCCCTAATAACGAATTAACCCTTAAAAATTTTTTTTAACCAAAGGTAGTCGAGTGGGGTATCAAATGAAAGGTCTTGATTAGGACTTTTTGAATCATTTTATGAATTAGGGGGTCCAGGGGAAGGCAAAATGTACCAAAAATGTGTGTGTGTGTGTGTCCCCACCCCCCTCGCGATTGGACACCTTTGTGCCGGAAAATCTGAAAATTGTCAAGAATGTGGACCTTTATGATTACAAGGGTAATAAATAGCTCAGAAATCGAAACTCACTCAACTTTGTTAATGATAGTATGATTTGTAGATTTCACATTTTCGCCCATAAAATCGAAATGGTACCTTTAAACTTCTTGAAATTTTACAATTATATAGAATGATATAAGATATGTATGTTGACAAAATTACTTGAGATCGAATCATAATCAAGAGAGTTATAGCGATTTTAATTGTATGGAATTACAACAACAATAACACGTGTTTATGGTTGATACATATTTAAAATTGACCTAGGCACTTTTATTTTCTTTCAATTTTCATGAAAATTTAAGGAATAGTGTTTAACGTGAATATGTTCAATTGGCCGAACATTCAGAACAATCATTTAAGCTAGATCAAAATGGTGGCTGCACTGTGCTTATGAAAGAAACTGTGCATCTTTAGCATAAATTTATCGATTCACGCTATCAGAAAACTTGTTTCTAACCCTAGGATGGTTACAAAGACCTTCTAGTAGGAGCACTCTCCTGCTTACTCAACTTGTTTTATTTATCACCCAAATTTCATCTTTTTTATGGGATGCAATAACTTGCTTTAATTACTTATAATTCCAAGTTTCATCAAATTCTTTTACAAAAATTGGCAGCTACATAGCTAATCTGGGAAAAACGTATATTTGAACCGCTTCCATTTTAAAACTTCTTTGTATATGAGTACCAAGATAACAACATCATTACACCTCACTAATATCTATCTACTATCAAGTTCCATGAAAATCCAATAAAAATTGTAACTTTTAGTGGTCTTGAAATTTCGAACTTTGACTAGCCGCCATTTTGAAATTCAGGACCTGACCTTGAAATATTGTTCAATGCTCTCTCTACCACATTGTGACAACTATAATAACAAAGTTTTTCAAGCTTTGAAAACTGCCATTTTGTTCAGATGGTTCAACATACAATTTTTATGGTAAGCTTCATTATACGAGTGTAGTTCACTAAACACAGAAACAGGGATTTTCGTCTGAAAAAGCCGCTGATTTGTTTGCGCTTGCCAAATTTGGCTGGTTAACGAACTCGGCCAAGATATGGAACCAATACATACATGAAAATTTGATGTAAATCGCAGCGAAATTGCAACTTCCAGTGGGGTACAACTTTCGATCAGGGCAAGAGTTGTAAAAGAGAACGTTTTGTAAATCAAAGCATAGCATACTTTGCTTACTATTATTATGGTTCGTCACAGCATTGGCGAGTGTTAACCCGAAGTTCTCCGTCTATGATTTTAATTTTTACAGATGGGCCATCCGGTCACCCTTCAGAAGCGCAACAAATTCCTGTTGCATGATTTCATCCCAGTCGTTTGAGGCTCTTGTGAATTATCATCAGTTCCTTCGACATACTCGTATAATGATTTCAGTGCAACCTACCTCTAATTTAAGATTGATCACCTAATACTAAACATAGATTTCAAGGTTGTTCTCAAATTCACCTCATAAGCTCTTATTAAACTATTGTTCACGCATGATCACAAATTCAGTAGTACTATAATTCTAAAACGCCGTCCATCAATTAATACAAGATATGTATGCTAAGTATGCAAATCAAGGCGTCAATGGTTGATTCAAACATGTTTATTGTTGCAAAATTTTAAGGAAATAAGATCAAATTGATTGTGTTCATTTCCCGGTTTAAGCACGTGACTTCAATAGAGGCCTTAGTATCTAAATTTATCCGCTAACAAACATACATGGTGTATTAAGATCAGGTTGTTGTCTTAACGATGTCATACTAGTGGAATGTGATGTACAAGTCGACTAGCATGTTAAATAATTTATTTGGTTTCTTGTTTTTGTTTTTTTAATGTTTTATATTTGGGTTTCAAGGTGATGTTAATTGATAGGCGGAAATTTTTCATTTAATTGTGTACATTAAATATATTTTGATTTCACATACATGCATGTACGTTAAAAAGTTGCAAGACATTATAAAAGAAAGTAAAATTAAGTCTCACATTTTCCTTATTCAGTTAACTAGAAAATTGTTTTAATTTATGATTCTTATCAACGTAAGGAAAGTTTTATAAATTTTTGAGAAAATTTAATCTTACTATCCCTAAGCCAACAACACATTTGGAAAAGAATAAGAATTAGAAAATTAGAGTTGCTCATATATTTTCCTGATATGTAACGTAAAAACAAAAAAAAACGCAATTAACAGGTTAACTGTCCGTGCTCTGCAGTGGAATTGTTCCATAAGTCCAGTTATGTTTTTATTATGAATCGATATATTTGGGGTTTAAATGTATAATTACATATTATAGAATATTTATACTTTACTGAAGGTATTGTTTTTAACACAGAACACATACGGTCTGTGGAATCATAGCGCTTCCAGGTCGGTAAAATTTACATCATGAGTCCACAGACCATATATGGTCTGTGTATACTTTCCTCTCTATTTCGTTTTTTATCCGTTGGCAATAAAAAATATTAGTTCAAATTGACAGATTATGATATTTGACATGATGTTATTGACATTTGAGATATAAAGTTCAAATCATTCACCCGTTTATTCAGTAAATTTTGCAAAGTTGTTTATTGTTACGATTTTTCTTCTTTTTGAGTACACAATAAATCGTAAATCTGCATATAGTGACGATCAGTTGAGGAAATTATTAGAAGAAAGTGACTGTGAAGAGGAAACAAATTCTTCGGATGATATGGTTTTATTGTACGATGGCGACAGTGAGGCAGATCCTGATTTTTTAACCGAGTGAAATTGATATGCTATCTTCAGAAGTCATCGGATCACCGAACAACCAGGTAAACGTGAATGATGTTTGGGATGAAGATAGTGTATATAATGAAGCCACGGTACAAAACAACAAAACTGTTCGAGCTCCAAGAAATTCCGCTTCAAGACCAACTACTGATTATCAAATGAAACGGCATGACGAGAATGCAGGTTGGAACTACGACATCCAGTCATTGCACTGTATGATTTTATGAGTGACAACTTTTTGCATATTGAGCATATTCCTGCAAATGCCGATGTCTTTACAATATTACGCATATTGGTTAGTGACGAAGTCATAGATTTGATGGTGCAACAGACAAATTTGTACGCTGAACAATCTATTGCTGGGAATCCTAGCGGACGTTTGACTCGTTGGAAACCAGTTACTAAAGAAGAGATAGAGAAATTTATGGGAATTTATTTGGTGACTGGCATCATCAAGTTTCCATCACTAGAATGTTACTGGAAACGAGACTCTATTTTTTACCATCCACTGATGCATATGATAAAAATGTCGTACAATCGTTTCGTCTCAATATTACGTTGCTGGCATTTTGTAGATAATATGGTGGAAAGAGACGTAAATGATCGCTTGTATAAGGTCAAACCCATTGTAGACATAGTAATGAAAAATCGCAGAAAATTTCTAACGCCAAAAGACTGCGTAATCGTTGATGAGTCGATGGTGCCTTTTCAAGGACGACTACTGATCCGCCAGTACAACCCAAACAAAGCCCACAAGTATGGCCTAAAGATTTATAAGGCAACAACTGATGACGGATATGTTTGGAAATACAAAGTGTATACTGGCCAGGATACCAAAATTTCCAATCTGGATAAACCCGGAAGTGTTGTCGTTGAGCTGTGTGACGAACTTTTGGACCAAAGAAGAACAGGAATTGCAGAAAACTGGTACACAAGTGTACCATTAGCTGAATACCTGCTTACTCGCAAAACCTATCTTTGTGGCACTTTGCGAAAAAACCGCCAACAACTGCCATTATTAGTAAAAAACAAGAAGCTAAGGAAAGGAGACCATATTGCGGCTCAGCGGAATAATGTAACAATTTTAAAATGGAAGGACAATGTTGATGAACGGTGATGAACAGACCATGACTACTGGAAGAAATGAACGACTAAAGCCAAATATGATTTTGGAATATAACAACCGAAAAAAAGGCATCGACCTTTCCGATGAGTTAGCCAGTTATTATTCTCCAATTCGTAAAAGTCTTACATGGTACAAGAAGGTTGCTGTTGATGTGACTTTTAGAGTAGCCGTAATAAATGCGCTGTACATTTACAAAAAACTGAACCCTCAAAATAGACGTTCACTTCTGCAAGCACAAACAGATATTGTGAGGAAACTTGTAGGCGTAAACCTAGCACAGTTACCGGCTCCATCTGTAGATATACCACGGCAAACTTCAACTACAGGTTCGTCGCAGCGTCAACACATCCCGCCATCGTCATCGCACCATTTCCTTCAACAGATGATAAACTTCAACGAAGAAGGTGTACAGGTTGTTACGAACGACATAGATTGTTGGGCGACACAGCACAGGCTGCCACCAATGAGGCAAAAAGAGTTTCACAAATATGTAATATTTGCACTAAACCTTATTGCTTGCAATGTTTCCAGAAAGCACATGTATGATTTTTTTTCAATATTATATGTTTTAAGTATAATTTCCCGTGTTTTATTTACTTATTTAACCAATATTTAGTTAACTCATACTAAGTAATAAAACAATGAAAAATTGAGATAAATTGTAATTGCATACTTTTGAAACTTTTGTTTTTCGTACCCTATATAAAAAAAAAATCAAGTATTTCCCTATGTCCCAGCACTATTTTTAATTCTTATTAGATGTCCTGCGAAGTCCCCATTAAATATGAGACATTTTCCATACGTCTACAGCTCCAGACAGCTTAGAAATTGTATGGCCGAACAGACCATATATGGTCTGTGGACAGTTAACCTGTTAATAAAGAGGAAAGAAGCAATCGTTATTTAAGGCGCCAATAGCACCAAAACTGTATATTGAATGAAAAGCGGCTGTTTTCTATCGAATTTTTCTCGATTACAGTAGAAGTGAGTGAAGTGATTTTTTCACACCTTAATACTTGTTATTTTTGTTAGGGCTTCCATTGATTAAAATATAAAATATTTATTTTTGAACAAAATCATGTAGGAAAGCTTGCGGGTAGTGCTTAAAAATAGCGATTTTCAAACGAGTTTTTTTGTGTCCGCTGTAACTGATTAATATTTTATTTTTTCACACATTGCTTTCTAAAGAATGCAAAAAGGGTACATAAATTTTTGTTTTTTATAGTTTCAGTGGTAGAATCTGAACTAACAAGTTAAGTAGACTGACCTTTGCTCATGTCAGAAGGGTTTTGTACGCAATAAAGTCAAGAACCATGTCAAAGAGATGTGCGCGAACAAAAGAAAACCCATTGTTTCTCCATTTTCAATGGACACATATTTTTCTTGCATTTCATCTCCCTCTGCGCCCCCTGAAGCAAAAAGTGTCAGTTTAAGACTTGTTTTGAAAATTTCTCATCAGGCCTTTCATTTGATATTCATATCGACTACCTTTGACGAAATTTTTTTTTCGAAGACCACACCCCTACATAAGGGGGATGGGGCGGGGCTCGATTAAATACCTTTTTACCTTTTTTCGTAATTGAACTTTGAAGAGAGCACTATTTTACACCTACATCCGAAATTTGAAAAATTGTTTTACAAAACCCTAAAAAAACTCGATGTTTGATAGAATTTCTCTGCGTTTTTAAATACCTTGATATCATGAAATAGGATATTTTTATCAAGCGCAGTGGAACCTTGATATAATGAACCTGAAGGGGAAAGAGAAAACTTCGATATACCGAGAAGTTCGATACAACGAGGTTCGTTAGATCGAGTTGATTTCTGACTGATTTTCGATAAATAGAGGTTCAAAATAGCTTGAGATAAAATTCGGTAAATTTAATTAAAAAAACTGCATCTAGATAATTTCTTTTTGTTGAGTTCAAAATATTATGAATTAAAAAACATGAGCTGAAAACAAGAATTATATGTAAGCAGATCTGTAGTCTTATGCAAAGAAATATGGCACAGAGGGTTTGCAGGTATACATGTATAAAGCTTTCATTAATTCCAAAATCTAAAGAAAATTTTTTTTGAATTTTTGTTTTATTATTAATAAACAAACGAATTGAGAAATAAAACTTTTGAGACGACGACATTTGGAGCCCGTGGATATCGAATTTCGATCGTCACTTAGTACGCATTTGACATACGACATTGACAGGTTCATTTGATCAAGTGGTGATCTGCGTTACAATTGGCTCCTTGGTATGTACGGACATCGAATATGCTTGAAGCTTACCTTCGTTGGATCAGAACTTGGCCGATCTGGTTTTATGTTTGCAATCCGGTTATACCCAGGTCACTTTTAAGTACATGTCAAAGTGGGAAGCACGTTGAATATAATTAGGTTTCTGCTATATTCAAATTCAATCAGTTGCTGGCTGTTTTCATTTGTTTCGTCGTGAAGGCTATGTCTCCCAGTCATTTCCCGATAAGATAGCTCATTGCAAACATCAGAATTATTCTTGTTTTAATTGTCGGCAATGATTCAAATGGTATTTCCATGTGATTGTAGAAAATTTCCTTCGTTTCTTCGTTCTTATCTTCTGCTGGGGTGTGTACGTTTATCAGTCCCATTTTGAAGAATTTCTCTTTGTACGAATCGTACATATCCGTTCATTGACTGCCCTGAAATCAACAACTCCCTATCCGCAATGAAGGCCACTACGAACTCTCGCTTTCCAGCTTGCTTCACTTTTGAATATTGTGTTCGATCTCATATCTTGAATATCACTTCCATTCCCATTTATTTCCTGGATTGCCAGTTTGTTTAATTTGTATTGACTAGCCGATTTTATAAGGTCCTTAACAGCATTAAGATTGTTCAGTCATCCAACATTCCATGATCCAATGCCATAGTCCTTTTTTCAGTTAAGTGGTCGTTGCTGTAGGGCCAATCCATTCCAAGGCTCTGTTGTAGGGTTTTTCAGGGACGGGGAGCTAGCCCATCGCCCAACCTCAATTCCAATGGCATGGTTGTTGCTTTTGATTCGGTCATCAAGCACGTCAGCCTTCTACAAAAAGAAAAGTTTACCAGCGACCACCACAGAGGAGATGTAAGTAGGGTTTTTGCAAAGCTGTAGGTTTATTTACGGTTATTGGAATATCTCGACATTTGATTCCTCATAATTGGGGGACCAGTAAATTCAATAGGGGACCCCGAGACCATTTACTACCATTTGGTCGCCAAAATATTGTCATAACTCATATCAATATTTCAGAAATCGGTTTTAGCTTTGCACACATGTCGCTTCTCGATGAAGCATCGAAGTCAAGTAGTAAATTGTGCGGACAAGTACTCAGACGAGGGACCATTGGTGTATTCCTTATAGCGGGGCTGGATCAAAATAGACTATTGTAAGCCTCAGTTGGATACTAAGGACACTAGTTTCATTTCAGAGAGTCAAATTCTAGAAAACATGTTGAAAAAAATATATCAGAAAACCGTTAAAAGGTCCACTCTGTCCTTTTGACAAAGTGGCTGTTGTAAAAATGAAATCATCTGCTGTACGATCAATTCTGATTGCGATTGTATGAAGAAATGGCAGCAAAAATGACAATATTACTTATTTATTTTGCTTGTGATATCCACTTAAATGACGTTTTGTGTTTAGTTTTTTTTTTTTTTTTTGTTAAATTAATTCTTGTGCAGTATGCTGAACTACTAACCTTTAAAATAAGAATTTTGTATCTATTTAGACTTTGTTTCGCGCATAGCCAAAAAACTCATTTTTGATTAAATTCCCTTGTGGACGGCAAAATTCTTGCAATTTCGGTGAAGGGATCTCACACGCTTTTAATGAAACATTTTGAAGTCCACAGTTTACTGTGGCCTATGACGTGAAGGTATCATTAGACTATTTGTATCAAAAATAAAAATAGCAATACAGTTGCCGTCAGTGGAGAACACTACAAAAGTTTGATTACAGTTTCATCCATGTGACTTGGTTTAGATAATTTCGACACGGAATCTGCGTCACTTCAGCAAGGTTTTGCAATATACCATGCAGGCCGTGATAAAATCAATTTAACGAGAAAAAAGTTCGGAATCCACGTAATGTTCAGAAACGTTGATGTGAACTGGCAGCCAAGATCATGTATCATACCTTTATTTAACCTTTCTTCCCTGGGGTTGTATTGAATCAGTGATTTACTCCAATGAACTGCTAATACTTGTTCACCTTAAAGCGACGATTTTGGTGCTATTGCAGAAGAGGTGCAATTTCAAAGAGTTTATGATAAAATCTAATCTGCTCATAAAGTGTAGTGATTTCTTGCTATGAATATCAGAAACCAATAGCTTAGAAAAGAATAAAATAATTTTTTCTGTTTTATATTAGCACTACAGTCCTTTTTGGGTCTTCGCTTAGAGATAGAGTATCTTATTATATTGATCGAATGTATCGACACTCAAGAAGGTGATACGGTCAGGACCACACTTTGGCCGCATATTCGTTCACCCAGCTGCGATGCGTTCTGATTTTAAACCAATAAGTAACAAAAACGAGCGGGCCTATAGCCCGCGCGAAGAATCACTCGCCAAATCTCGCTGTCACCAACGGGATTTGAACTAGGGACTTTCGGCTTACGGAGTGAACACTCTAGCCACTAAACCACGCGGTTGTACATAAAGAATAAGCCCTATAGTATTGATATTTATGTAAAAAAAAAATTATATATATGGAAATAAACGAGACAACCAGCAATCCACTCCAATGAAAAACCTGACAAGCCTTATCCGTTGTAAAGTAACAAAAAAAACTGCATTCTTTCAAAAAAGTGGAAATAATCACGAAACCTAAAATCGACATCACTTCAAAAGTGCCGATAATACAAATTGCATGTAAACTTAAATTTGTTTTTATTTTCTATTTTCAAACAAACAAACAAACGAGCCTTTCGTTACAAAGAACAATCAACGGAAATGGATTGGGTGTGAGGTGTTATAAAAATGCGTCAAGCACGAACTCAACATTTCCCAGTTTTCCAAGGTGCGCCCACTTGTATTGGCCATGCTCGTGCCAAAGCATGTAATACTTGTATCCATTCTAAAATCGTTCCGTATCGTTTGAAATGGGATAATGTGTCTTTAATTATCGAAATTATAAGGCCATTAACCATTTATTTCAATTAAACATACATTTGTTGCTTGGAACCAGAAGAAAGATACAAAATAAAGTTGCTGCGGAAGAGTTGGTTGAGTTTGAATTGAATGATTCTGTGAAGAAGTGAATAAAATTGGAGTGTTACGGCCACATTAAGATTTATTTAATTTCGAAAAATAAAATTGATTGAAAATTCTTCTCGATTTTAGAGCAATGCGCCATAAAATCTTCGTCACATTCCTTGCACATGATTTTTCAATTTGCCAAAGATTAATTGACCGCATTATGAACGAAACCATTTATTCTGTTTTATGTCTTCTCAATATGATTTGAAATCAATCACCACAAGAGCGTGTTCGGCCATATGGTCCGCGCCCATATGCCCATTCGACCTTGGAGTCTTTGCTGTTGCCTATTTTAAGAAAGATTCATCGGTCCATTGGCCACGCTCCCTCAAAGTTCAACCAAGTAAACAGATTATTTTCAGCTGAACGAGTTTCATGCGACAAAGTATTCTTTTCAGAACGTGATTGATGGTGATTTTATTCTGTGCTGAAGGAGTGCATCCAAAAAGATTTTTTAATCTGTTTTCAATTGTCATGGAAGTTATCAGTGGGAGAGGTCTATAAAATTTAAAATAAGTTTAATTTTAAATAAATTTTATTCTTTTCAAAAAGGAAGTAAAACAGAGTTCGTTTCACTTCTTTTTTGAGAAGAATAAAATTTATAGAAACAAATATTTGCGCATTTAACAAAAATTGACCTTTATATCTCTGAGTTTGCTCGATCCTCAGCCCTCCAAACTTATTCCAAAAATTGTCCAATGTTTTTGTTTATCCACATCAAAGCCTTGTTTCCTCTTTGAAATGATTGACATGGCCATTTAAAAAATAAATCTGGTCAAATATTAAAGACGTAAATATTTTATTAACAAAGCGCCACAACCACAACACAAACTAAATAGCTGAAATATTTTGGACCAGATGTGACTAATGCAGCTGAAAAACAGAAACATTTACTCCAATGACACTTCGCCATTTTCATGTTGTTTTCAGGGGGCAAACGATAATCTCGTTTTCATCTAAATTCTAAACATCTTTGACTAATAAAAAATTCAGTTTTTTTCCTTCTTCTGTATCTTTCCAATATAAATATTGTCTTGGCACGGCCCAAGGTTACCAAAATTCTTGACTAGCCAACAACATTGACTGACTGACTCGCTGACTGGCCTCTGTGACTCGTCCAGAGGCTGATCCACTGCCGGGCAATGTTTACCAGATTTTAAGTTGAGTGATACCGATGACCTTCAGGGCGCATATTTTTCACTCTCGTTTATATTGAGAATATATCTTTCGGTCGCGACCATTTAGTTAAGCTTAAGTGCTTTTTGAGTATTTATGGCGCTAAATTGTTTTGCGCTTTAAATTGATGGTTAGCAGAGCAAAGATGTTGGCTAAGTTAGTTAAAGTACTTAGGGCAAGCGCTGAAAAAGTGGATTGAGAGGTCAGATCAGAAAAAAAGTGAGGAATTGACTTAGTTTTCTGATCAGTGACAGCTTCAGAAGAAGAAGCACATCTGCATAAATTAACCAGAATTTCCGGCCGTACTGTAATTTGGATATGTTGAACAATAAATTACATAATTGAATGGAAGAGATACTTAAATTTGAATCCGAAAATTATTGTGTAGTGCATACATATATGAGAGTTTCAATAAGTCCGTAAAGGACTGCAGCGATGTTCTGCTGCCTCGGCAGAGGAAGGTGTCGGTATCTGCCGAGAATGCCCTCGTCTGGAGACGCGTGAATGCGCTGGCAGGCTAGCATTGCGGTGTCGTGGGGCGGGTTCGTTTCCCCAGCACGAGGACCCACTACAAAAAAAATTTCGCATTCACGAATTGGTCGATAGCTCAAAAGGCGACTGAAGTCGCAAGAATTGTAGATAACCTCACAGAGGGGAATGGAACTTGTTACTAGAACAAGTGGAACCTGAAAAGAAAGGCGAACTTGGGGTGACCTCGTCATTACCCAACTGAATTCATGGCCCACAAATGAAAGAGGGGCAACCGGGTGGTGGTGGAGCCCCTTCATACCCACCCAACCGGAATAAATCCATAGATATCTTGTTGAAGTGGCCAGGTATTCCTCTTCCGAGTGGGAAACTCATACAACTTGGATTGTATGAATTTTCCCATCGGAAGGGGAGTACCCCGGTGACCAATTTATGCCATAGAATTATACAATTGGATTGCATAAATCTATGCCATAAAAAGGCGCTCTGCTTGGGCCACTCAACCCAAAACGTCACCTGAAACAGAAAAAGGAATTAGTAAGTACCCGGTGGCTGGCTCATGGTTTTGGGGGGCAGCCTGCCACCGTACCGAGTCCTATACCTGGTCAGAGTCGGAAGAAAGGAAAGACCAGTTTACAATCTAACAATTCATTTTTATTTCTTTTCGAATTACTTTTATAATTTCTTTTACTTGGTTATCTCTTGATTTTTATTGAAATTTCTCTAAATACTATACACACTTACACCAAAAAAAAGGTGTGTAAGTTGCAAAGAGATTCAAACATATTTCATTTGTACGTTTCTTAATACTGTGATAATGAAAGGATTGTAAAAAAATAACATTAGTACTACACATAATAAAACCGTTTGATAAAAAAAAAGAAATCAAATAGCCGAAAATATCAGAAAACAATCATTTCAAAAGATAAACAAAATTTACCATTTTAGCGTTTTAGCCTACAAATGTTTCTCTAAAAAGAACGTGTCGAAAAAATTTATTTTTGACCTCACTATTTTGATTCTAAGATTATGTTTGTTTATCATTATTGTATGCACGATTTCGAGGCAAAATTTAACTTTGGGTTATGTCAGTTGCTTCGGGTAATAAATATTTCACAAGTTAATAATTATTTTGCAACTTGTACTAAATTAATCGAGAGGTTCAATTACAAGTACATTCATCATGTGAGTTATACTCGATGACTCGTGTTAGGAATACAGTAGAAAAAATACTAGAGAGTAAGTGTGCGGTTTTGTGATCAACCACGATTTCTGGCTTTAAATAAAATTTCTCATATTCTATTAAATTTACCAATGATAATTTTGAATGAAATAAAAAGGAAATTAACGCATATACCTATTTTTATGTTTTCATTCATCGAGAAGTTTATATCATATCAACAAAAATATGGTACCATATTAAGTCTATGTCGGTGAAAAGCGCATCAAATATTGTTCAAAATTGTATATTTCACCCATCGATTTTATCGTTACTAGAGTAGGAACGATCGGCAGCATTTACTCTAAATTTTATTTTTTTATACTTTTAAATTTTTTTGATTGTTCCAAAAAAAAGGAAATCATTAGTCGTTGGACTTCGCTGACTATCACCCGAAAGACCAAATTTCACCCTAATGCACATTTTATACCTTATTTAGTGATTTCCCTACATCCCTATACGTAAAACTAACACTACCACCAGCGAAAAGATAAGAAATAGAATGTTGTATTATACGCGTTCTAATTTAAAAGGATCTATCGCAAAAAAATTTGACATTCATCAATGACAGGGGTTAATGTATATTCTATTGTTTGCCGGAGATTTCTGAGTTAAACCCCGAAATCATCAAAAAGAATTCACCACAGTAGTCATTAGCAAATCGAAAAACGGGAAAGGAGTTATTAGGAAATAATATTGGTTTCTCATAAAAAGGGTCTCGTACGTATTCCACAATTTAGTTCAAGTTCAGAAAGGAGGCTCTTGCAAATAATCTTTTCTGGAAATTTTAACTTTTAATGTCACTGGGCGCTTTTGGGTGCGATACACATTTCAAGACGAGACGGGACACCGTTTTCTTGTGGATACGTGGGAAAATATTTTCCACCATTAAATTCACAAAACTTCGATTAAATCACGGCCTGGGGTTCGAGCACTAACCAGGAGGTCCGACACTTGTGAAATATGAATTGGAAATAATGGCGGGCGAAAAACTTCCGCGGAACTAAACTCTGAATACGTTTTTTTTTTTTTGTGGTGGGAATTCTCTGGCTTGTAATTTGTGTCGAGCATAAGAAAACCAGTCGCGCAAGTTCGTCAAAGGTCCTCAATTCACTTCAAATTGCTACGGAAAATCGAAATCGACTGACTTCTACAAGACGCGAAAAAAATGAAAATTTATTTGACTGTTCTTTGTCGCTAGTTCAAATAGATTCGCAAAGGTATCAACTGTACTCAGTAAGCGGAAGGTAATCCAATCACGAATACAAAACAAAGTCTTAGGAGCACTGATAGAGACATGCAATTAAGATTCTACAAGTAATACTAACTTAACCACTTTCCAAGGATATCCTATGGCACAGCAAAATCGAATTAACAGCGATCAGACACCACTCATCGTTGAAAGCGCGACTGTGACTACGATGCATTCCTTCGTGTCTCCATTTACGTCAATAGCCCAGTCATATTAGGGCTTTCACCTCGGAATGAAAGATAATAAGCTGCAAATTGGTATGAACCTTTGTTTTGTCATTCTAAATGTTGTCTCAAAAGTCACAATCGTTATCGTGTCCGCGTCTCAAGATATTCAAGGTCAAAGGTCACAAAAATCGGTTTTTCGCGAATATCTGGCTTCCTATCGGTTAAATGAGATTTGCATTTATTATAAAAGTTGTAGGCTATAAAATTCCCTACAACTTTTGTTTAAACTTTTTTTTCATACGACCAACCGTTTTGAAGGTAGAGCGCGAAGAGTGCACATCGTACAGTCATATACGGCCTAATGCAAGGTCAAGCGTGAGTTATGGTTATCAGTACGTTATAAAGTCAATTATTTACTTGGAAATTATAATTATTAAACAATGCCTATTATTTATGTACTAACTATTAATTATTTATATTTAATTAAAGTAAGTAACTTGATTATTTATATATAATTATTCATATTTAACTATTTAAGTATAAAATATTATTAATTCTGGATTATATATTTTAGTTTTATTTTAAGTTAAAATCATAGTAAGAGTATATATTTTACACATATTTTTATTTATTATTAAATACGGCATAATATACATTTATCAAAATGTGAGTTCAAATATCAAAAGTATCTTTGTTGATTTTAATTGTAATGAAATTGGAAATGGAAGCTAATTATCTTCTTCTTGTTCGTCGTCTTCTTCTTCTTGTCGCTCAAAAATGTTCGATTCATTGTCATCATCCTCATTATCTGTCATGTTCATCTCCAAACCTTCCAGAATATCGGGATCATATGTATTTTCTTCATCGGGATTACTTGGACACAGTGAAGCGTTGAGGCAAGCTTGTCCGTTGCACTGGCCGCAAGCTAAAGAACATTGTAGCCCTGATTTTCTGCATCCACAGCGGGAACCACAACCATTTTTGCAATTGCAAAATATTACGTTTAGTAGTTCGGCTGGTGCTGGAGGTAATAACGTTCGTATGGGCTCCAGGATTTCATTTTCAAGCATCCAGCCCCATTCTTTAGGTTCTAAGTCCTTCCCTAACCACGTTTGAATCTGGTAGTAGACACGTTTTATGTGTTGATGAGCTGCTACACTTGTTGGTGGAAGTGTTGACAGTTGTACAGGTTTATTTAGTTTTGTAAATTTGATGAATTGCGTGTAGCGGAAATGATCAATGTTGTCCTCAGATTTTGGAGCATTATATAATGCCAACAAGATGCGCACTCCATTTTCTAATAATGTTTGTTTTGGGCAGTTTTCTTGTTGAAATACTTCCACCAGTTTATCTAAATCAGGAATTTTTTCCAATGCTCTAGTAACAGTTTTTTTTCCTTTTTTAAATAGCGCAGAAGTCGTGTCACAGCCACTGAATGCGTGTAAAAATAAAATGTGCTTTTTAGTACGAGGATATTGGTCAAAACTTTTAGTAGAATATATTTGTGTTTTGACATTGCCTTTGCCAACTTTTTTCAAAAAAATTTCCTGATGATGTGACTGAGTACGTCCAATTAAAATAACGAGCAAATCGATATCTTCTCCTATGATGACAGCAGTCTTTTGATGTTCTGATAAGGCAATAGCTGTGTCAATGATGAGAACATCAGCATCATCTCTGGCTTGTTTTGTTGTGATATTAACAGTTTTAAATTTTTCAACAAGCATGTCGATAAATTTTTTTTTATTAGACCGATTTGATAAAAATTTTTCTTGACTGATTGGCACAACCATTGTTTCGTCAAAACAAACTTCATATGATTTTGAAAGTGCAGCAGTTCTTCTTTGTTGTTCCAGTGCTTTAATATTTTTACATAAATAATAGGCATTGTTTAATAATTATAATTTCCAAGTAAATAATTGACTTTATAACGTACTGATAACCATAACTCACGCTTGACCTTGCATTAGGCCGTATATGACTGTACGATGTGCACTCTTCGCGCTCTACCTTCAAAACGGTATTCGCGAAAAACCGATTTTTATGACCTTTGACCTTGAATATCTTGAGACGCGGACACGATAACGATTGTGACTTTTGAGACAACATTTAGAATGACAAAACAAAGGTTCATACCAATTTGCAGCTTATTATCTTTTATTCCGAGGTTGACCCCTTTTTTTACCTAATATGACTGGGCTACAAGGCACCCCAAATTTGAAGAGCTTGAAGTGACGCCTACTCGATCGCTTCAACTTCGATATTCCTGTCTTAATCGCAGCAACCACAGTACAGCACTTCTAATGAGCAGAGTCCATCCTCATCTTACGTCCAGAACAATCCTTTAGTTCACAGCACCATTTCTCCGTCAAAAGCACATTGTCCTAGTACGAGCTCCTATTTCCGCCTGTATTGACTACGAACTCACCAATGTACTACAAATAGAATGGCACAAACACAGTCAAGACGAAGTGTAGTTTCTATCGAATAGAGTACGCACCTTATGATCATTGTCAAATTCCCCCAAACTGTTTTCCTGTTCGATTTTGGCTGGTGAGTATGCAATTTTTCATTCACCAATGAGCCAGATCGGCCTCAGTTACTTTGTTTCCCGCCAAACATAGTTGCATCGCTTATTGACGTCGCGAACTCGCGTACAAGACAATCAACAAAGTGCATGATAGACGATCAGGTCTAGTGGAGTGCATACGAGCCAAATAATTTGCAATGGAGGGTATTGAATGAATGTAAATAGTGACACACATTTGCAACGACATGAGACAATCTGAGCAGTTTAAATTGGGGCTTCAGTTTTGCGGTTGAGCTATGATTATTATCAGGATTGTTGGTTAGATCACTTTGTTTCTACTTTATGGAACGTATAATTACTTGTAGGTAGAAAGAGCCGAAATTTGAGTAGCGGGAAATCAAAACGGTTTTTAAATAAGTTTTTACTGCAACCGCCTCATTCTACCAAACTCTTTGCCCGTTATTTGCACAATTTGCATCGATCACTTTTATCACTGATGTCCACGATCGTTCACTTCCCGACTGACCAACTGAGACCACCTCCGAGGTAATCTTAATGAGCACAACCAAGTCTTGGCGCTATATTTAATGTCTTCACTATTTTAACCCATCACTCAACCGATGATCGATTACCCGGCCCAGCAAACGCTTCAGATACCCCACTCGAGTCGCGAAATCGCTCGCAAATTAGGCGCTTCGTCATCGGTTGGCTCCAATAACAGTACTTTTTTTTTGAACTAAATGCATACACGAAATGCAATAGATCTGAACTAGACTATGCACTTCGACGATTTTCGATCGATGATGCGTACTAGGGTGGATCCGCGATGGTGATAATGCACACTCGTTTCGGTTGTTTTTAAAATTTACGTCGTCTTTTGTAGATTCGATTAAGTTATCAATTGAAAGCAATTTTCGTTTATAATGATTAGGCGTAATTAAGTGGAAAAAAAAATCGGAAGAAATAGACAGGCACACGTTAATTACCGACAAACAAACAATTTTTAATTAATATTATGGTTGGAATCGGTAAAATTTGACAAATTTTAAGGGGTTTAAATGATACAATGATTTTATCGTTCATATAATTTAAGGGGTTAACCGTTTCGTTCTAAGCATTTGTATACCGCGTTACACCGCAATTCGTTAAATTATATTCAAAAGATATTGTAATAAAATCACTACACATTAAAAATATTAAACAGTTTTAGAATTTTGTTTCCCGGGAGTTAAGTACAAAAGATATTTTCTTGACTTATTTTTCATGCGAAAAAAAAGAGCGAGTGTTGCGATGGGGAAGGTGACTGAATGGTTACTCATCGTTAAATTGAGTTTGTGCTGTGTGCCTGTGGCAGCGCTGGCTTTTATAGCCATAGCTCCTCGATTATTACAATTGTGAGGGTCAATAGGGGTACGACAACTTATGTTTATTTGGAGTCAATGTTTACTGGGTATTCTATGATCATTGCAGATTCCTGATGAGTTGTGCTCCAAATATTTTCCAATTTCTTTTGCTGAAATTTGGAAACATGCATATAAAGAGTGTTTTTTTAGAGGCGGAGAACTTTAAATGGAAATAAAACAAAGAAAATGTTTTAATATCCATGAGAGTGGCTTTATCTTTTTCTGTGATTAATATCTAAAGATGGTTTCGAACATGTCGCCGCCACGGCTGGCACGTACGTGGCGTAATCTGTAGGTCCAATTTTCACACACTCTTCACAGAAAATCAGGCTGTATTTCGGCAATATCGTGTTGAATGTTCGTTTCCAAGTGCTCAATGGTTTCTCGTTTAGCGGCCAAGACGTTCGACTTTACATATCCCCAAAGAAAGTAATCTAACGGTGTCTAGTCGCACGAACACGTTGGCCAGCTAACAGGGCAAATTAACCGTTAGTCAAATGTGTCTCTCAGTATATTAATTGAATCGAACGCGCGCTGTGTAGCATGTGGCATCATCCTGCTAAAACCACATATAAGCAACATTAATGCCTTCCAATTGAGGCACCAAAAAGTTAGCAATCACCGCTCACCGTTGACTGTAATATTGTGACCATCATTATTTTTGAAGACATATGGACCAGTTATCCCACCGACTCATAAAGTACTGTATAGCAAACGGTGACTTTTTCTGCATGAAATGGTATTTCGACAATTGTTTGTGGATTATCATCGGTCCAAATGCAGCAATTCTGTTCGTTGATGATGCCATTCAACCAAAAGTGTGCTTCATCACTGCGCAAAATTTTCAAATGAAATTTAACTTTTTCAAAAGGAATTTGAACAATTTGTTAACGCAATTGGGGCGTAAGTCTAGTCATGATGAATTGCCAAACAGAATCAACCTCAAAACAATCGAGAACCTTGACATTGGATGTCACCGGAAGCAGTGTTGCCATTTTCAAGCTCTGCGTCTAAAAAGAACACAATTTATTACACAGGTTGATAAGTCCCGAGATTTTTAAATGTATGGAAAATGAATATGATTCATTTCGAAAGGCTCATTCGTCACTAGTTTGTGTATGAAGTTTGATTCCTTTTTTTACAAGCTACAGTCATCAGAGTGACGCTACATTTGCTTACGTAAAAAAATAGAAAAACAGGAATATCGCATCTTGATGAAACATTATTTTTTGATGGGGCAAACTTCTGAACAATCCTTGCAATGGTTGCGAAAATATTATCTCACATCTGTTTCTTGGGGAACAACAATTAATCGGTAGTTTAGTCGACTAAAAATAGGTCGTACTAGCACCAAGGATGTACCTCGCTCTGGAAGCCTAAAGCAATTGCACCGAATTGTTTTGAGTGATCGTAAAGTGAAGTTGAGCAAATTAACTGACGCCGAGGGCATCTCAAAGGAACGGGTGGGATAGGCTGATAAGCATTTTTAGACAGAGTTATAATTATTCCTCAACATAGATACCTTCGAGGACCAAATACTTGGCGAAGTAATTTTCCAGCATTTTAATGGACTTTCTGTAGTCTGAAATGTCCAAATCTTCAAAATACACCTCTTTATTCGCAATGACTTCCTCATCCGATCTGAACTTCATTCCCTGGAACCACCACTTGAGGTTTGGTAACAGATAAAAGTCGCTGTCCTCCACCAATTCCGTATAAGATTTCTTCAACCATCAGAGTCCAAAAGAATAATAAAGCGCCGGGCATCGATGAAATTCCAGTGGAGCTCATAAAATATGGTGGGAGCTGTAGTAGTAGGCTTTAGCCTAAGGTAGATTGTGAGAAGAATACAGCTAGCAAATAAAATATTTTTTTAATTTTGATGATCTTAAAGACCGGCTGCATACACAGGAAAAGAAAGCTTCAAGTATTGAAATCGGTAATAAGACGGTTGCTATACTATGGGTGTAAAAAATGGACCTTTACCCAAACATCTGCGAACATACTGAACGCATTCGAAAGACGGATCCTGAGCTAAATAATCAGAGCGAGGCTGGTCGGAGACCAATGACGAATTCGACACAACCATAAGCTGTATGAAATTTTTCACGAGCCGGAGGTCTCAACGATTTTAAAGCTGCAAAAACTGCATAGGCTGGACACATAAATCGTATAGGTGGACAACGGAAGCCCAAAAAGGAGCATGAATCGAGTTTGCAGGGAGGAAAAGTGCTTTTTGAAAAGTTTGATCAGAATTTCCGCATGTAACCAACGTGCAATCAAAAAATTAGCAGGCAGCCATTGATTAAGTACCGCTTTCAAACCGATAACAGGCGGAGAACGGCGAAAAGTTCCAGCAGAAAATTCCAATCAGCGAACTCTAAGACATCAAAAGCGAAAAACGACCATCGAATATCGAAGTCCAAAAGCAAGAAAACCCGAAAGCGATGGGCGGAGCGTGTGACAAGTGAGTGGGCCAGTCGTCTAGGCTAGAATTGTTCAGAAATAATTGTCGAAAAATCGTGAGATTCCCTCGGGAAAGCTACGACTCACTTGTTGCGGGAAATTAAATTGCGAAAAAAGGAGGGAATTTGATTTTTCGTGTCGATTGTGTCGTTTTGTGCGGTTGACTCACAACTTGATGGTTAAAAATTTTGGTATCAATTGCGTCGGCGACGGCAGAAATATAATTCTTTTCGAGCAGAAAAACTAGCAAAAAGGGCAAATCACAATTTTATTCGCAGTTTTCACGTCTTGATGGTACATTCGCACCCACCAGCGAGCCGTAGAAAGAGGTGCGAGCCCTGATTTGGTTCACACGATGTTGTCAGGCAGTTTTGTGATTAAATTTGCGCTGCTCGGAAGCCAGGCCAAATTAGAATTGTGAGCAATTTCGAATTTAGTTATAGCATCCGGGCGGAGCCTTAAGAGCAAAGCAAAGCAACGATAGCATACTCAGCGTTCGTCGAGTGGACCCGATTACAAGAGCTAAAAATATTCGCATCATTGCTATCCAGCGAAAATGAGAGACTTAGACCCGGAGTTAAAAACATTTTAAGATTATAAGTTCCAAAATTCCGAATCTAGGTTCTAAGCTAAAATCACATATCAATGGACTAGTTTATACTTACATGTATTATTATATGCAGAAAATATATATTCAAATGTATTATACATAAAGGGTGGTCCAACCCAAATGCACGATGTTAATTGTGAGTCCCACCTTAACGTCAAGTTTTTTGCCAAACTTAATTTGACTCTTCTTTGTTTCAGTATTTGACAAATTCAAATATGCAGAGATACACCATTGAGCAACACGTTGAGGTTGTTGAAGCCTTTTACGAAAATGGGCGTTCAAATCAAAATGCATTTAGTGATTTTTTTGGTCAGCATAATCGACCAAATGTGTCCACAATCGGGAGAATTGTGCTGTGAAATATGAAATCACCTGTGCATGCTTGCCCAGTTCGTTCTGCGGGAGACATTGCTGTTGTTCGCAATAGTGTGGCAGAAGAGCAATTGAACATCTCACGAACATCACTGATGCGAATTTTGAATAAAGATTTGAATTTACACGCTTACAAGGTTCAATTGACTCAAGAGCTGAAACCTACTGACCATTTCAAGCGTCAGCAATACGCCGAATGGTTGGTTGAACAGACAGAAGGAAATGGTGACTTTACAAAGAAAATCATCTTCAGCGACGAGGCACACTTTCACCTCAGTGGATTCGTAAACAAGCAAAATTGCAGCATTTGGGCAAATGAGAATCCACGAGTGATTGTTGAAAAGTCTATGTATCAACAAAGAATGACTGTTCGGTGCGGTTTATGGGCTGGCGCGTCATCGGGGCGTACTTCTTCGAAAATGAGGACGGCCAAGCAGTTATCGCGAATGGTGTTCGCTATTGCGAGATGATAAGGAACTTGTTGTGGCCAGGAATTGAGGTTATGGACCTGGACGATATGTGATTGCAGCAGGATGGTGCCACTTGCCACAGAGTCAACGAAACAATGGCTCTTTTGCGCGAGAAAGACAACAGCGTGTTATCTCACTTTGTGGCGATGTTAATTGGCCGCCACGATCATGTGATTTGACAAAGTTGGACTTCTTTCTCCGATGATATCTAATAAAAAAGTGTACGTCAATAAGCCAAAAACAATTCAAGAGCTAAAGGATGAGATAATTCAGCACATTAACGATATTGAAACTCAATAATGTCTCAGAGTCATTGAAAATATGGACCATCTGATAGAAGTATGCCGCCGTAGCCGTGGCGAGCATTCGGGTAATATTTTATTTCACACATAATTGTCATAGATCCTACTATTATAATGAAAAATATGAGCATAATCCTCTGAACACTTTTTGTTTCATTTACAATTAACATCGTGCATTTTGGTTGGACTACCCTTTATGTAGAATGAAAAGAAATGGGCCTTAAATGGAGCCCTGTGGTACAGGACAAGTGATAACACATGATGGAGAGGAGAAGTCGTTAAGTGTAACTGATTAACTCCTGCTTTCCAAATATGAGGAAAACCATCGTAAGAGATTTCCCTTAACGCCATTGAAATATAGTTTTTTAAGTAAAATCAGGTGGTCCACTTTATCAAAGGCCGTACTGTACTGTCAACCGAAGGTTCCTAAAATTTAAGAAAAATGAAAAGTTATGATTTTTGTGAATAGGAATATTAAAAGTGGCAATAGCAAGGGTTTAAGGAAGTTAAAATAATCAAATATTCAAAAAATAGTAATGTTAGTGTCCACGGAATTGAGAAATTGATATTTCGGTTCGGTTTGGTTATAATGCGTAAGAGAATGCCAACGACGGTCAAAATTTGCAAGAGAAATAAAATGTACGACAAAGTGCAGTGGAGCGTTCGAAAATTTCAGAAAGGAACTTATAAGGGCAGCAGCTTTAGCGCACTACTAACCAAATACACTCACGTTGGACACCGCCACAAACACGATTCTTGAGCAAGTGTTCGAAAAAGCAATGGTACCGATACCGTCAAAATCTGAGTGCGACAAGGCAAGCGTACTGTCCATATGACCGCAAACTTCTGGCAATTTTTGTGCAGTCAAGCACCTCCAATATATGGTAGAAGCACGGTAGAAGCACGGCTTATGGGTTGTCCATAAGGACAACCCATAAGCCGTTGACTTATGTATTTATCCAAAAAGCTGAAACGATTCTCGATTTCTTTACAAAATTTTCGACCGACATCGTACACCTTCTGGTGACTGCAACCCTATGGCAGACACATTATTCCGTGTAGTGTCGGTAGATATACTAACGAAAATCTCACGGAAAAAACTTGAAGCCAAGTAAGAGAAAGACAAGGATCTAACAAGCTATGTTAGAGTCAGAAAACAACAACATAAAATCGTACAAATTCTTTTGGGACAATTAGAAACATATTTACTGCGGTATCTCTTCGAATAACATAAGGCCGTATGTACCACAACCACTTAGACGGAGGGTTTTTGACAATGTGCACCGCCTCTCACACCCAAGCGGATGAACAACAGCAAAACAAATTGCGCAAAGATGTGCTTAGCCTAAAATGCGCAATGATATATATCACTGAACGCGGACCTGTTGTGTTTTCATAAGTTGTTCATTGTCTGTTAGAACTGCAGCGATGGTCTGCTACTTTAGCGAGCAAAGGCATGAGTGCTCGCTGGAAATTGCCATGTCTGAGGACGCGTGAATGCGCTTGCAGGCTAGCGTTGCGGTGTCGTGGGGCAGATTCTTTTCCCCAGGCCAAAAGGCCACTACAAAGGAAATATCGTATTCTCGGTTTGACGGTGCCGAGGCCGAGGTAACCTAAAGAAACGCCACTGACCGTGCACGGGACGCCCGCGGATTTCGTCATTACGATTGCTATTTATAAACCCCCAATAAGAGTGGGGCATCCATGTGGAAGCGGTGCCTCCGTCGCTATGTGTGAAAGAATTACATGCCTTTAAAACGTACTGATTTGTTGAAATATTGCATGATCGAAATTTTTCTGTGTCTAACAGAAATTTTTGTTCATATCATTGAATCTGCTTTAAAGAACGTTTTTTCGCTCGTAGCTTTGTTATTATTTGATTCTCAAAGCAGAGTTCATTTTGACAATATCCCCTCCTACTTAAATTAAATCGTGTATAGAAAAATATCTACAAAATTGCATTTCCTTGCAACAGATTTCCACATTCACCTTCTAAATAAATGGATTTAGGGGGAGGTTGCATGCAAAAGACTATATAGTTGGCAAAGCAAAAGCAAACTCCGAATTATTTCGAGAATGCTAAGTCTTTTTTAATCTAAAAACTAATTATTTCGAAATTATTTTCATCCATTTGAAAATTCAATAAAAAAAATATAATAAATAGCCTTTATGGCATGCATTGAAAAGAATAATACAACTCCGGGATCCTGCTTTCCTCTTACATGCTCCAATCGAAAACGTGTGGAAAATGGAACAAATTTAGTTTTCTAATAAACTGCCCTGCAACATAAACATACCTTAGAAAAACTCCCCGCTAACAGGTAACGTACCATTTTGTTCGGGTCCTACTTTGCAGCACTCATTTTCAACCTACAAAATGATGGTACTGTTAATATGCTATGTTATAAAATTAATTGAAATAAAAATACCTTGTCAGATAGTATTTTAGGATTAGTTGCATCACTACTCCTACCTTGAAAAAAAAACAAAATTTAGAAACGTGTTGAAAGTATTTCTTGAACTCATAATTACTACATAGGTAGACACTGGAGGTAGAGCTTGGATCGGGAGGTGTGCAATGGGATTTTAAAAAGAAAATGAACCCAACTTAATTCACATTTCTTCAATAGTTTCCAATAGTTAACATAAACTTATTTACCATCCTCAACGATGAGCAAGCTTCCCCATCTAGCGAAACGTTTGAAACCAATACAGCTGCTACACTAGTTGCATTTGCCTGCAAAGATAAAAATATGTCTGAGCCCCAGAAGAGTTTCATAAAATAAACACTTCACCTATTGTTGTCCATTAATCTCTACCAAAAGTGAAACTGCGTCCTCTCTCAACATTGCTCCGGTTGCAATATTGTTTTTTTTTTTAAATCGCTTTCCAAAAAGTGTTTGGAGCATATTGACGCCTTTTCCACATTGTATCCGTCGAGAATAATTAAACTGCACTTAGTTGCTTGTTCATTTTCATTAGCAGGAAATCTGAATTAATTAATAATGTGATTTTTGTACATGCTGAATATAAGAAAATAAATATTTTTTCATATTTATATATGTACAATATCATTCAACAAACTGTTGCAACCGCGGAAATAACCGCAGTTGCAGACATTAAGTATTAGCAGAGGGGTGAGTAACCCGGGGTGGCATACTGAGGCCGGCTAGCGCTCAGTCGTGTCGTGGGTACTCCGAGACACCCTTTGATCGTGCTGAGCCACCCTACATATAATAACTAACACAAATGGAAAAAGGACGGGAAAGGAGGAGGGCATTTCAAGAAATGAAAGATGATGCTTTTAATATGACATGGCCGTTTTATTTAATTCAACAATTCTAATTCCAACCAAAAACTTTGCAGGATAAAAATGTGAAAAACGACTAAAAGCCGCCTTCGAGATTTAAACAAAAAAATACAAACTAAAATATAATACAATGAACTAATTCAATATAATATAAAAAAATACAATAAAACAATGCTCTGTAAAATAACATAATTTGCTAAATATTGAAAATACCAGATTGGTACTTAATTCTTTCTTTACAGAACTCGAGCGCCCGGTGAAATACAAAAAAAGAAGCGTGGGGCCACTAAAAACTAGATTTTAAAGTTAATATAACAAAAAACAAAAACGCAACGGCCACGTTTAACTCTCCGATCACTGTAAGGCACTCCACAAACCAACAAAATTTGTTTTTTTGTTTTTTTTACTGAATAATTAATCTCTGCACATATAGTAGTTAATTTCCCACCAAACTGCAATAACACGTCTAATTGCTATAAACAAATTGCTAACATCTGCACTACAACACCTCTTTCGAACTCACTGATTGGTTCTATTGCTTTTGTTCTATCCCACTAATCACCATTCACATGCGAATCTTCAAATCAATCCCCGGTAGCGAGTGAATCACACTATCCAAATCTTAACATAAATTCCGTGTCACGCCACACACTATCGGAAAAGAAAAGGCAAAATTCCTCCCCAAAGTCAATACTTTTATTCTCCGAATTCAAACTCCAAAATCACCTTGACATCGCAAAATAAAACTCCCTGTTATTCACCAAGCCCAATACCGACTGCCCCAAATTCAAGAACCCAGCTCCGCATTTCACCTCCAGCAAATCCGATTCCGCAATCCTTTCATTTTTCATTACCACTGTCGCATCTGGGTAACGTAATCGAAGTTCATCACACTTCGATTCCCCTACCCATACATCTTTTCGTACCGACAAACGAAATAATTTCAATTTTTTCATAAATGGCAATTTGCATAATCAAAGAAGCGTTTGATTAGATGTAAAGTGTCACATACACATATACGGAAACTATTGATTTTGCCGGTACTCTAAAAAGAGTGCTTCCCGGCGCTCGGGGAACTTGAACCCAGGGTCCCAGCAGACCCCCGGTCGAGAATCCGCGACGCTACCGAGGGAGCCATGTTTTGCTGATCTCCCATTCATCTAATAAAGCAATTTCAACTAGGGGAACGTGAATAAATTTTTGTTAGTGTGAAAAAAAATGTTGTTAGTGGGAAAATTGAAATTATTAGTATATATTATTTTTTTGTAGTAGAAAATAAGGGAAAAGGGTAGGATTGTGATGATGGGGAAATAAAAATTATAGGGAAATTGGAAAAATGTTAGTAAAAATAAATAAATACACAGAGGAAAAGGTAGGAGTGCCCAAAGGAAGGTGCAGATGTTACGGCGGCAATTTGAAGTTGTGAATGTGAGAAAGCCGGTACGCCGGAATTCGCAAAAAAACTACTTCAAAAAATAAATAAAATTGACTTTATCAATAAAATTATTCAAGCAATAATTTGCCAGCAAAAACTTGCTCCCAAGGTTCAGGCGGTACTGTAAGAAAACTAATCGAATAAAATGGTCGCTCCCGAAATGTAAACATGATCATGCATGCATTGGAGGTCGTAATTTTGAGTGAAAAAACACTTCTAAGCATTGTCTTTTATTTTATATGTTTTATGTTGATACTAACTTATGAAATAATATTCCTGTAGGCTAACGGTGTTTTCAAATACGAATGATGTTAGGAACTTCTTTGCACTTTTCTATTTTTCGTCGAAATATAAAGTTTTCCTCAATTACAATTTAAATTTTCACTGATTTCAACATGAAAATTACACAGCCGAATTTGACAGCGAATGCAATAAAATGATACGCCAAATTAGAGATACCACAAGAATCGTGTATTTCAAACAATGAAAATGAAACCTTTCTTAATACTACAACTAAAATGAAACCGTCTTTAATATACAGATTTTCTCTGTCTGCAGAATTATATATACAAGTAGAACTAAGTAAAATCTTGCTTTTTGTTAAGAAAATGCAAGATTCAAAACAGCTAGAAAAATTCAGATCAAACATAGGTTCGTAATAAAATTTTTTGTTGTTTCACTTATGAAGAAATAAGCTAACTTAATTGTACAAAACTAGTTTTCTAATCTTGAATTGCTGTCAGAATGAAGAAAGTAAATAAAAAATATTGACACAATGCAGAATTAGTTATCTATAATTTTTTTAATTATCTATAAAATAAATTCTATTCTAAAAATCCTTAATTGAATTTTTTAAAAATAGATATTCATTCAACATACACATATAGAATTTTATGACTTTCAATAAAATCAAATATCAAAAACCAAAAAAAAAAAAAACTTTTAGAAAAGAACAAAACTAAAACTCTATAAAATTAATGCATAATGCACTTTAGGCGAAACATCTTCCGCGAGGTGGACTGGTAACAATACTTCAAGCAGCTTTCATCACTATATCGATTTAGCTCACGTAGGCGAGCAAACTTGTTAACATTATCTGAACGTGTATGTAGTTTAACTTTAAATTGTTATGCAAATGTGCAACATCGGCAAGTGTTCAGCGATGTATAATGTATAACAAACTTGTCGATGACATGAGGCTGACTCTATTAAATTCTTAATCAGATTAGCTGCCTTCTATTTATTCTAGATTTCGAATTCTTTCGCATTTTTAATTATTTGTCAAGCGAACTAATCTCACTACCAAATTTTATAATTTTCAAGAACAGAGAGGAAATAATGCTAATTTTGAATGTCAGTGTAGGATTTGATATATTTTATGGGAATTATGAATAATTTATTAAATCAATTGATTAGATACGGTATAATTAATAGCAAACTGTAACATTGTTTGTTTCATTTTATTAAGCTATTCGAGTTTTATTTTTAAGTATCTTCATTAACGAACTTATTTTGCTTTTCTTTTGCAGTGAAGAAAATCGATCATCAAGGATCTATCAAAATCAACTGGGATGAACTGAAATCACACAGTGATAGACTTAGTTAATTTTGATTAGCTGCAGTCAAGTGGAATATATTCTTCTATATTTTCATGTCTCATGTGTAGAATCAATAGTTCGGGAAACCTTTACAATTTCTTTATTTTAAAACAATTCAAATTAGAGCTCGAAAAATTTCAATCAATTTTGTTCGTTCTCTAGAAGTGAAAATCGATAATTATTGTTCAATTAGAAAAATCATATTTTAAAAGCTGATCCATTCGAAAAAGTTAATTTTTGTGAAAATTGCCAGTTGAATCAACTATTGTTCGTGATCAATATAAAAGGTAGTTGGAAGCACAAATCAGAATCCAGTATCAGAAAATTGACGCCGATTAAATGTTTTCTAAAGTCGAACATTATTCAGAGATGGGGCATATTGATCAAGATGTAAGTATTGCTCTTATGTATATCATTATTTCATCAGCTGTCAGTACATGCATTATTAACATTCTGAAGACTTAAAATGATCACATAATTGATGGATCTTGAAAAGCTAGTTTAGATTAGAAAGAAGGCTCATTGTTGTGGTTCCAAGTTCATGGCTAGCGATGCCCAATTAACTTTTTTCAACCTGAAGTCTATTTTAATGCTGGGTATTTGTACCAGGTATTTTTATTTATTTTATTTTTTCATTTTATTCCGTTAAGTCCCTAATTTTTATACGCTGAGCTTTGATTTCATTAATCATCAAGAAAAATAGGCTTAGTTAGAAATATCATTCTTTTGCGTTAATCCCTCTGAATTTCTTAAAAAATGATGGACTACAAGTGAGAGAAAACCCACATTTTAGTGAATTAATTCTGGTAATATATTTCTTGCAACGAATGATATCAAAACAATACATGGAGACATGTGTTGATATTCATGTTAAAATAAACTGTCAATGTCAAGTGCCCTTTTGTTCTTTTTCTCAATATATAAAGCGTGGTCCAACCAAAACGCACGATGCTAATTGTAAATAAAACAAAAAGTTCTCAGAGAATTATACCAATAGTTTTTATAATAATAGAAGGATCTAGGAAAATTTTGTGAGTCAGGAGCAGACCTTGGGAACAGGATGGTTGTAGAGCAAAAACAATTAACTAACGCGCACCGTTTGTTAATCAATTTATTGTGTTCAAAATACAATGACTCGGTTGCTGGTTCCAGACATTGAATCATCTCCATTCATTACTCCGTGTCTGAATCCGCAGCATCATCGTAAAAATCGAGTTCGGGACACACGCCGATCCACGGTTTCAAATTTTTGCTCGTATACGCCGAATAGAATTTCCGTTAGTTGGGACGTGTGACTTCCTCGTCCTCGATGAGATATCTGCCGATTCGTAAAACTCTCAAAATGATGTAGGGTCCACGATATTTGGGCTCTAACTTTCGAGATTCTTCCGTAGCAACAGGTACGTTCTCCAGAACGATGAGATCTCCTTCCTTGTACATAAAAGGTTTCTTGTATTTCGCGTTACACCTCAATCTCCATTTCTCTTATTCGGTGCTAATTCGCTCTGCAGCCATTGTCTTCGGTTAACTATATCGCATTCCGTTAGATCAGCAGTCGCTTCATTTGATCCTAGAGCCATAACTAGTCGATTCATGATGACGTCTCGAAGGCGATAATCGAATATCAACTCGATCGGACTAAACTGAGTCACAGAGTGGCATTACGAATTCAGAGACCACTGAAGATTGCGCAATTATAAACCCCAATCCTTATGATCAGTTGGTCCAGTTCTGGTGCAGTAAATGTTAAGATGGACTGATTCGCACGTTCGATTTGGCCATTCGCTCGCGGTGTTCTAACGACAACCTTAATATGTTGAATCTCATTAGATGCGCAGAATCCAGCAAATTCTCGTGACGTAAGAGCAGTGCTTCGATCGCTAATTATACGCTTAGGTAGACCGAAGTACAACGTCAGATCCCTGAATGCGTCAGGCTTCGATTTCGTAGTTGTGATAGCTCTCAAAATGAAGTACTTACTGAACGAATCAGATATTCCAATGATGTGCAAATTACCTCGACGACTGCGTGGAAAAGGTCCCAGGTGATCAACGTGTAACGTCCAGAACGGAATAGGTGTTACCTCATCCAAATAAAATTGACCCTTGGGTTTGCCTGAGATTCCCTTATTAAAGCAGCACTCTAAGTATGCTGCGATGTACGACTTGATGTATTTTCGGAGATTGTTACACTAAAAGTCTTGCCGAACTCGATTTATGGTCTTCTCAAGAACAAAGTGGGCCATGCCATCGTTGTACGTGCGGATAATTTTCCACCTGACTGCAGACGGAACGACGAATTTGAGATCCTGATCGATTTAACGTTATAACCGACCGTTTTTGAGCTGATAATCTGACTTGATCTGCTTGGATTGAGCGGACTCAATATTGCCTCTCAGAACTTTGCTTGACTCCTTCAACTTCACGTCTTGTCGTAGGAGCACAAGCCAGTTTTAGTTTTCTTCCAATCGCATTATGTTCCCCGATGCTTTCTCTGGCTCGTTCGGTGGCTCGTTTGGAGTCCTGCTTAGAACATCTGCGTGAATCATGCGTTCAGCCGATCGATGTATGATGCGAAAATCGTACTTCTGTAGCTTCAGAAACCACCAACTTTCTAACGACTCGATGATAGCCAAAACTTCAAACTCATGACTATGGTATCTGCTCTCGGATTCGCTACACTGGCGGCTGTAGTAGAAAAGCGGTCTGAAATTGCCACCGTCGTCTGGTTGCATGAGGATTCCGGCAAGACCAAGTGCGCTCGCGTCAATGTGAATTTAATATTCCTTCGTGGGATCGTATGCACTGAGCACGAGATCGCAGCAAAGTGCTGATTTCAATTTTTCGAATGCGTCTCGTTGTTCGGTCGGCCAACAAAATTGTGAATTGTCCTTCTGCTTCAACAAAAGTGTAAGCAGCCTCGATATTAGAGAATAATCGCGAATGAACTTGCAGAAAAACCCGCTCAATCCCAGAAATCTTTGAACTTCTGTTTGTTCCGGAAACTCTTGAATTGCATAAGTCTTTTCAGCTCCTGGTTTTTATTCCGTCCTCATCGACTCGATGGCCCAAAAACGTGATTTTTTAAGACCAAAACTTATATCAAGAGGGCCGCAGCGTCATACCGGCATCTCGAAGTATAGCCAGGAATTCACGGAGTTTGATTGAATGTTCGGTGATGGTTTTGCTGGGCAGAACTACTCCATCTCCATAGCTAACTGCTCGATTTCCAATTTGTCGTAACAACTTGGTTATGACCTCATGAATATAACTCGGTGCATTGCACAGGCTGAAAAGCATCCGGTTGAATTCATAATGGCCTGCATGCGTGACAAAAGCAGTGTATTTCCTGCACTTTTCTGCGATTGGTATTTGATAATAGCCGGACATTAAATCGAGAGTCGTGTAAAATAAATTACCAGCGATCGATGATAGCTGCTCCTCAACAGTTGGCATAAGAAACGGACGCTTTTCAGTGATAGTATTGAGCTCACGGAAATCAACACAGAGTCGGGCCTCACCATTTTGTTTGCGAACGAGGACATTTGGTGAAGAATATTCTGATGATGATGGACGTATGATATCGTTTTCGATTAGTTCGTTTACTCTTTCTTGAACGCGTTCGCACTTTGCGAATAGTATCCGGTATGGCCGACGTCGGACAGGTTTTAAGGTCGTCAACCTTATCGCGATCATTACCGAGTTGCATTGGCCTAACTGAGCAAGCGATTCAGAGAAGCATTCTCTATGCTCACTGATGAGCTTAAACTTAAGCTTAAAAGTTGGAGCGTTTCGGAAAGCGTTTTCCAATTGACAAGCTCCCGGTTCAATGATCAGTCGTTTGCCCGATGTTCAGAGTAGAACTGACTACAATAAAAGTGGCTCCGAGATCAAGTCGTCATCCACCAGAAAAATCTTCGCATTTAGATTCTTACCATCCAACTGAATTTCGGCCTCAAGTATCTGGTTACACGTTACTGAAGCTTCTCCAAATCCTCGTAGGATGATCGGTGAACACTGCTTCACGCCTCCCATCGACATTGCGATCGTTCGTTGAACGAATGTTCTTTCACTGCCGGGGTCGATGAAGGGCTTAATTTTGTTTCCGTTGAGAAGAACCTCCTCAACAAGCGGATTAATTTTTTTGTGTTGAATTTATGCAACGAACGTTGCTGATGGTGGTCGCAGTATCACTTTCCGGACATCAGTTGGTCGTATGTGATGTTCATTAACACTTCTGGCACCTTTGTTTCCGTTGCAGTTTTGGACAGTTCAGCGAAATATGCCCCACCTCAAGACAATTATAACATCGGGTTCGGCGGGATTCCGAATTGCTCGAACTCGGCTGCGCTCGCGCATTTGATGACATAATACCTCACTGTATAGGTGGTGGTCCAAAATTTCGTCTCGGTTCCGTTCGTGGCTCCGAAATTCGATTTAAAATTCTTCATCGCGGCTTAAAAAATCGTTGACGGTGTCAAAAATTGAGCTCGCGATCGCATTTTGCAAAGATGGATGCCGTAGCCCGTTCCTTATATACCGGATTATAGCGTGATCGCTCAAGTTACCTCGTCTTCCTAATGCTAGCATTGTATAGAAGTAACTTTGTGTTGTCTCGCTTGGCTTCCTGGTGCGATTCATCATTTGTATGTGAACATCGGCCTCGCTTTCATGGCTAGGAAATCTCGCCTCAATTATTCAGCCAGCTCAAGCCAGTTTCCAGGAACCCGAGCAGAACCATCGCTCCAAATTTTAGCAGGCCCATTTAGGGAAGCTTACACGGCGAACATCATAATTCTATCTTTCCACAGATATGCCTTGGCAAGCTTCGTAAAGCGATCAATTAACTGCACTACCGACATGCCAGACTCGGACGACGGGTCAAAGTCTGGTTAAATATCCGTCACTTCTCGAATGTTATGAAAATGCGGTCCACTACATACCCGCACTAAATTAGCCGATCGTTCGATGCGTCAACTTCGAACGTCGCTGCCCGATTTGATGGCGTTAGTGAGTGTTAATGTCGGCTCCTGTACTACGATCGGTTGATTGTTAATCTGTTCAGTTGTTGACGACATCGTTAACTTTCCCCCGTTCACTAACATGGCTACGACAGCTGATATTAAGTCGCTCAATCGCTTCACTTTATCACGTTAGTCGCGCACATCATCTTCACCCGAATATTTTGACATTCTCCCGGCCATTCCGACTACGTCATTAGCCAGAATTTCACAGAGTCTTTGTGCTAACTCGGCTTTGATCCCCTACGTAGAGGCCTTCCGTAGTCTAAGTTCAAGTTTTATACGTTCCTTGTTTAGCGTATTGACCTTTTCGACTGGCATCGCGTTGCGTTCCGTTTCCCTCGCATACGGACCCAAGGGGAAATCGAACCACTATTACAATTATGTGTAGCCACTAGCGTATGTATGTCGCACGGTTCTCCTTTCGTCTCTTTCGCGTATGTATATCGCACGTTTCTCCTTTCGTCTTTTTTCGCAGACGAATTAAATGCGAGATCGCGAGGAGGGGGAAAAATGGCTTTCGACGGCGTCTGTTCGTTTAACGTGCACGATTCTTTACTTGTAATCCGCACTAAACCGTCCTTGAATCCCACTTCTGATTTTATCAGGGGTGGACCTTGGGAACAGGATTATTGTAGAGGGTAAACTATAAACTAACGCGCACTGTTTGTTAATAATCAATTTGTTGTGTTCAAAATACAATGACTCGGTTGATGGTTCGGATGCGACTGACTCTTCTCGATTTCTTTCGTGGCCGGTGCTCTTGAATTGTTGGTGCCATGATACACTTTGTGAATTTAATACCTGATCTTTAAGTGATTTTGACGGCATTTTTACCAACACTTTTCATACCGAACGTATTTTGAACCGCGGCCGTGTGCTCACACCTCTTTCGCGAGTAGCGGCTGTCAGTCGACTCCTCGATCCGTCCCAAACTTGTCTTCCTCTTTCTATTCCCATGTACACGGTAAATCGTATCAGCTGTTCGCTCAGCTAAGCTCGATAGCCTTTGACAAGTTAATAAAACCAGTGTTCCCATGTCCAAAATTTTAATTCGCAGATTTAAAATTTTTGAAGAAAAATTAACTGAAGTAAAGAAAAAAAATGAAAAAGATTCAAAATAGTAATAAAAGTTGAATCTCATGAAGATATAATTAAAGGGAAACGTTTAATTTTCATAAAAAGGAAAATTGATATAAAACTACATTTCATAATAATAATAATAAGAAAGAAAAGTATTTTACCTATTATGATTACGAATGGAAGCAATTAAATATGTTTTCTAAATCTGCCATTTAAATTTCGCATGAGAGTTAGAAAGATTTCAAGAAGTTTGCTTGTGGGACTGCTCGATTACTACAATTGTTTTATATAATGATAATGAGAGTGTATTGAAGATTGCAGGTAGCGATTATTCTCATAAACGTTCCAAACATATTGATGTTAGATATAATTTTATCAGAGATATAATTAACAGTAATAGAATTGAAACGAAGTATCTGCCAACTTCTAGTGACTAAAGGATTTTCAGGAATAAAACACTGTGAGTTCATGCAAACACTTGGTTTTGTTAAAAAGTAAATTGATTATTTTTAAAATGTATAAGGTTATTTGATATTTTGATATAGTGGGGGGTATTGTAAAGAACATAGGAGAAGAAGAACATAGAGACATCTGTTGATATTTATGTAAACTAAACTGTCAATGTCAAGTGTCCTTTTGTTCTTTTTCTCAATATATAGTTAGTCGTTACCCTGCGACAACGTGTTTTGGTGATACTAGTCTTGTTTTATTAATGATATTATAATTATACATGCTATCTTATTATAATTATAAAATATTATAATTTTAAAAACTAAAGCATTTAAGCTAAAACTTCAGCTTAGGCATGAAGATCTCTATGAAAGTACCAAAAATGCAGAGCTAAAAAGCCGATATTACAAATCATTTTTATAAAACGGAATACTTCCACAAAAAACGTCCGCCTTGTCGCCGACAACTATCCTGATCACGCAATCACAGCGTGCTCTGTGCACATTTTGTTAACCTAATCTAACATAAAGCACCAAATTTATAACCAAGTTCAAAGTACGGAAGCTCAACGTATACCCCAAATTTAATTATCTAATCATTTACAGTAATATGCAAATTAGATCATTTATTTAGAACTACCACCCTCCGCCTCCCTCCCAACACATTTCATATTCTAAAATTATTCTTATCGCATGAAACTAATTTATAATATACTCGTATTTACTAAAATAATTTCTTTACCTTTATCAAATGACAAATAATAATTGCAATTGAAAATGTTTGCTGCAAACATTTTATTATAAATATAAGTTCAAATATTTTTATCTATTTTTGCGATACTGATGGTTTTTTTTTTCTTTTTAATTTTCCTGACGTTATTTTTTCGCGTTGCAAAATGTGATAAGTGAAAATGGTTTTATCGATTTAACACATTTTCTAACCACTTTGAACTGGATCAGGTTGGAATGCCAAGTGGTTCGCTTATTGGTGAATTTTTTTTTTTGGTTTAGTGATATACTTGATTAACACCCTCTCTATTATCAGTTTGTTGATTTTTTCTGTTCTGCCTAAAAAATGCAAGGTTGAGTTATTCGAGGAACTTCGTTCATGGCTATGGGGCTGCATTTAATAGGAACAGAAGGCAGATTTTGTGCATAAAAGGCCATGAAAAATTGAATTGGAATAAAATATTTATTAAATGGATTGGACATAATTTATAAGGTGAATTATGCTATATATGATTGCACAGTTATCAGCTATGTACTCCTCATTTATAAGTTTTGCCATGTGAATGTCAATTACAAAAATAATTCTGGCAATAATTCAGATTGAACGAGTAATAAGCTCAATCTTATGGAAGGTCAGAGAATATGTCGTTGGAATAAAATTTTCTTCAACTAATCCCTGAACAATATAATTGAGTAAGGTACATTCTCTTAAAAATGAAATTTTTTCTGTCTTATTTATAGTTTTCACAGTAGAGACAAGAGTGCCGTAAATATCATTGTTTCGAACTTCTTTGTCAGCCACAGAACGGTACACTTGTTTGGTGTTTCATTTCTTCCAAAAAACCGCACGAAGTCGTCCTACCGTCTCGATCCCACTTTCAAGATTTTGATCATAAGTTTTCACGATCAGGACGCGCTATTCATTTATTAACCGCCCCATGTCAACCAATGCAACAATAAAGGCAACAACAACTGCTACTCAAATTGAAGTGTATTTTTCAATTTATTTTATTGGGAGAAATGCATTGGTAACTATTTTTGAGATTTCGTCATCGAAGTTGTTATACCCAAAAGGAACCTACCCTAATTCCTTTTGGGACCATCCATCTGCGGAAGTAAGGGTCAACGCGGGAATCTGAATCGGTGTTGGAATTGCCAGAAAGCTGGCCAAATTCTCGCCAGCAGGACACGACGAGGGCACGAGGATCAACTAATCGGCCATTGGGAAACAAGCAACGTGCCCCATAGGCGACCACGGTGGCACGGATAAAAGATCGCAGTGCAGTGTCTTAAAAGTAGAATTCGCATTGGAGGAAAAGGAGGGAGATGCTCGCCCACATGTTCTGGTGGAAGTTGCAGGAAGGAGAATGCCAGGTCTATTGGATTCGGGGGCAAGCAGAACGATCTTTGGTTCAGAAGGTTGGGAGCAATTGAGGAAGATCGATGTGTCCCTGAATAATTATGGGACCCATGCAGTACGTACAGTGAGTGGCGAGAGCTGTAAGGTGGAAGGCTCTGTATGTTTGCCCTTTAGGTTAAAAGGGCATACACAATACTTGGAAGCATTGGTGGTTACCTCGGTCCTGCAAATACTAATCCTGGAGGTGGATTTTATAAAATAAAATAAGAATAGTCTTGGGTCTTGGCAGTCAGCATTGGGACTTCGCCTCATTACTAGATGAGAAGCTACCAAGCCACTTACGATCACTGAGTAGTCCATCCCCAAAGCAAGAGTTGGAATTAAGTAATCTACTGGAAGAGGAATTTAAGGCAATGGATCAAGGGTTGGGGGAAACATCGGTAGCAGAACAGTAATCAAGATATCTGCAGCGCCTATAAAATAAAGGTATTATCTAATGTGTGCAGCCATCTTGAAGCATATCTACACCGAGCTGGATGAGATGCTAGATATGGGGCTAGTGGAACCTTCAGACAGCGCCTGGTCATCCCCACTCATGCTAGTGAAGAAAAAGGAGGGTACCTATAGATTTTGCGTAGACTATCGGAAACTCAACGCAGTATCTGAGAAGGATGCGTACCCAATACCATACGTTTCCTCGACTCTCGATAAATTACGGGATGCTCGGTATTTATCGTCATTAGATATAAAATCAGCGTATTGGAAAGTCCCAATGGCAGCGAACTCAAAAGCTTTCACTACGTTTACGGTACCTAGGAGGGGACTTTACACCTCAGAAGGATGACATTCGGACTGCAGAATGCATCAGCGACTTGGGAGCGTATTTACGTATCTGGATGATATAGTGATCGTGGCTCAGGGCTTTGCAAAGCATGTGGCAATACTCAGGGAAGTATTTCGGCGGTTACGAGATACAGGACTACGGGTATCGAGGGAAAAGTGTCAATTCTGTCGGCCGCAGTTAAAGTACCTGGGCTACGTCGCCGATGAACATGGGTTAAACGTGGACCCAGATAAGGTTGAATCGATGTTGCATATTCCTCCACCAAACACCGTGAAGAAGGTTCGGCAATTTTAAGGAATGATATCATGGTAACGTCGATTTATCCCGGACCATGCCACTGTTACGGCACCCCTGACTGACCATTTAGGGAAGAATAAGAAACTTGTGCGGACTCAACAGTGCCAAAAAGCATTTGAAGTCTGTAAGGCAAAGTTGTAATCCGCACCAATCTTGAGTTGTCCAGATTTCGACTTGCCTTTTTGTATACAAACGGATACTTCAGATGTCGGATCGGGGGTAGTTCTCAGTCAGAAGCATCCCCCAGGAGAAAAGGTGGTGTGCTATTTAAGTCGCTCCCTCAGTAGGGCGGAGAAGAAATATTCAACGGCTGAGAAAGAATGTCTCGCGGTTCTGTGGGCGATGGAGAAGCTGCGGCTATGGTCCGTTATCACGGGCTATGGTCCGTTATCACCTGGAAAGGCTACCATCACTCGTTGGTGTGGTTAAATACCCTGCGGAAGCCCTAGTGGTAGATTGGCCCGCTGGGCGGTCAGACTGCAGCAATTTGACTTTGAGATCATTCACTGAAAAGGAAAGGAACACCTTCCTCCGGACGCTCTAGCACGCTCAGGACCAGCGATAGAAATATTAGCAAATGGAGGGGATGACTCATGGTATAGGAAGATGAAATAGAACTAGAAGCTGAGCCCAAGAAATATGCCGCCTGGCAAATGAGGTCAGGGGAATTATACAAACGAATGCAACGTCGACTTCCGGGTTCAGGGGGGAAAGACTCCTGGAGGAAGGTAGTTCCGAAACCAGAATGAAGAGAGCTCTTACTAAAATTCCATGATGATCCAACATCAGGGCACATGGGAATGGCAAGAATGCTCGATCGTATTGCGCAGCACTTTTACTGGCCGAAGATGGCCACGGACGTTAATACATACGTGCGAAGATACAAAGTTTGCTAATCAATAAAAGTGGATCGTCAGGTATCTGCGGGTCACATGGTTAGTAGGATGAACGAGGCTAAACAAACGTGGGAGACTCTTTGTGTTGATTAAATTGGACCTCATCTCCATTCGAAAAAGGGGAACACACACATTCTGATAATCGCCGACTACTTCTCGAAGTTTGTGTTGCTATATCCAGTGCGGTAAGCCACGACAAATGAGGTCACACGTATCTTGGAAGACCAAGTCTTCATGTTATTAGGCGTACTACGTTTTCTTATATGCGATAATGGAGTGCAATTTCAATCCAGAATTTTCCGGCAAATGCTAGAGGCATACGGGGCCCAGGTGAAATATACTGCATTCTATCATCCTCAAGCTAATCCCGCCGAGCGAGTGAATCAAGTAGTCAAAAAATGCTGAGAGCGTACAGTACAGAGAACCACCGGAAGTGGGATATTAATTTGGCCAAAATTGGGTGTGCTTCATGAAGCTATGAAAGCCACTCCATAATTTGTCAATTTTGGAAGGGAAATGGCCACAGGTCCTGAGCAATACAAGGTAGGTGGAGTGGAGAATGCAATTCCATGCTCACAAGAGAGGGCTGGGGCCCTACAGACTATACGGGAAGAAATCGCCCAGCGGAAGAAGCAGGTGGCTGGAAAAGTCACCATCTGGTACAATCTCCGAAGACGATGTAGTAAACATAAGCAGTCGAGCAGCCCCGTGGTGATCAGGAGTGGCTGCTCCTGAAGAGATAAGGTGGTCACCCCGTCGAAACTGCTTAGTTTGTTGTTTTACTAGTTTAAAGTAAACTACATCCGTCAAGTTTCCATCCTTTTGGCAGAGAAGAGTGGTTCACTTCAGCCACTTTAACATCTTTATGTTTGACATTCCCCCTTGTAATGCAACGACTTTTCTTTGGAGAAAGTAACGGTTGCTTTTTGTAAAATGTTTGCGTTTGTCCAACGCTTACTTTAACGAGGCAATAAAATGTTGAATTACTATAGAGTAGGTTAATTAACACCTAATAGAAGATTTCTCAAGATCATAAAAATTGATCGGTACGTCTCGTAGAATAGAGTACGCGTGATAAGTATTTTATAGTGTAGCTTCGTGGCTCGACAAGAACCCGCCTCATATGATCCCGCAAATGCTAGTCGTCAAGCACGCGTATGCGGTCGTTAAGCGAAGCTAGTTAGCTAAGCTCGGTGTTGTTTATAGCTCGCTGACACTTGTGCCAGACCATCGGCACCCGTGTCCTACACGGATTTTTGAAAAAAAGAAATTCGTTACATCGTCCAACATCTTTTAAGGAGGGTGACATGGTATGGAGGCGAAATTTTGTGCAGTCTGACGCCGCAAAATATTTCTCCGCAAAATTGGCTCCAAAATATATAGGAGCTTTTGTGGTGGAAAAGCAAATATCAGCGAACTCCTATAACCTCAAAAACATTTATGGGAAAGGTGCAAGCGTATGGCATGCGAAGGACCTCAAGGTATATGTTCCGTAAAGCCCGAAGAGTAATGAAAAAGGTTTAGGTTACGGTAACACAACCGAGGGGTCACGCATTCTAAGACAAGACGTATCGTAGCAGTAATTAGTTTCCCGGGTGAAAGAATTGAGTTGGGAACCAGTTTACGTTAGTTTTAGTATGTAAAAAACCGCGAATCAGAGATTAAGGGATAAACGGACAGAATTGGCGCGATCATGAGTCGGGGCTCGACATGAATATATATAATATATAACTAAGTAAGCTTATGAATAATATAGTGAAATGATTACCGTTGATAGAATGTTATAATAACGTTAATGATGAAGGGTTACTCTCGGTCCGGTTTCATTATTCCTTTTTTTTCCTTCTTGTGGTTTTCCTTATTTCGTTGTTTTTCTCTTTGCCCTTCTTCTTAAAAGAGTTTCCCTTGCTTTGGGTACTTTTCGGTTGGGGGTCGGAAGTCCTTTGCGGTGTTGTTCCCAGAGGACATAAAATGGAAGGTGGAAGGTTGTCTTAGAACTAGTTATAAACGTAGAGAGTCTACAGAGATGACGACACAATATAGAGTAAAAACGGTAGAATTGAGATATTTACCTGCAGTAAGTTAACCCCCACTCTTCTTGTCTCATTCGTTTTCTTTCCTTTGGGTTTATTATTTTTTTTTCCTTTCGACTTCCCTCCTCATGGTGGTTTTCCTGTTAGATAGTCTTTTTTTCCTCTCTCTTCGCTCTATTTTCTACGTGCTTGGAAGACCTAAAAGTACAAGAATGAATGGAGATTTCGACAAAGAAATGAATTAACAATTTACGAGCAGGGAATGGTTACAGGGTAACGGAGTAAGAGACATCAGTAAAGGGATTCTTGTCATTAGATACTTCAACGAAGCAAACATGAACTATGTATATGCAGGGTCACTGAGGCTTAGACGACAAACAGAATGGATTTTTTTAATTCAGCATAATTCTTGCTGAATTATCGGCGGTTATTAGGAAAGTAGAGGTTTTCAAGTTTAGTTTTAGTTGCATTCATAGTGTTTTATCACTCATAGTATTAGTTTTCTATTTTAATTATGTTAGGTTGCTGAGCCAGGAGATGAGGGTGTAGGGATTGTTAGTAGCATTTCGACAGTCTAATCCTACAGCGAAGTGTTACTACTTTGTGTGTGTACAGGGACGTTGAGTGGTTAGTATTATAGGAGTGGATTTTTGAGAAATCAACTAAAAGCAGAAGGGGGAAGGGGGATGTTACGGATGCAGTAGAGAGGCATCAGCATTATCTCACCTCTGACACTACCATATCAGTCGCGTGACTCGTTGAACACAGCAATACTACGCCGTGCTCGATTAGGGTTTTGATTAACACTTGTAATTGCATCCGTAGCAGTAGTTTAAGTACGAGTACTTGTAGTAATGATTTTTAAAAAAGTAAAAACAAATAAATATAACCCATACTGATAGATAGGTAGGTTGCTGCGAAAGTAAATGCCACATTAGGTCCGGCGTTAATCGGACAATAACTTAATTTGGAATGAATGTCTAGAACCACTGGCCAGCAATATTCACATCCTGCACGAGAAGGTTTAACACCGTTTTGAGATTGCCCTAATGAGACGAGTTGTGAAAATGTACCGACCGACTACAATGTTGTGTTAATTAAGGGGGCGAGTCAACATCCGAAGCTGATCGGACGAAGACAACGTCGTCAAAGGAGAAAGCGAAAAAACTTTAAGTGCCTACTACAAAAACGGGCTAGGATACATTTTTGAACAAGCGTGTAGCAGAATTTTAAACATTATGTGGAATTCTGTTTCACTTTGATGATCCCCATCATTCTGAATTTCTCATGCTACTCTCACATTGCTGTTGACCACGTGTCACAGACATGAGTAAATAAACTTTAATTGGATGAAAGAAACTAAATTCTATAAGTGGCATTCTCCGTCTGTCTGTTCTCCAAAACATACGAACGTAACATTTGGTATCAATTATTTAACCCTCCCAAATGACTTGAAACGTTGCATGCGAATGAACATTGCCCTCGACTAGCTGTTTACACAATTTAAAAAAACAAACATAATAAAACAACAGCAAAATATTCTTCTTCTTCTTCTTTGTAGCACTAAAGCCGCTCTCGGGCCTTCGCTTAAAGATGGTTAGAGTATCTCATTTTCATGACCGTGTTGATTTTTTCGGAAGTTGGTTTGGTCAGTACCATGCCCCCATGTGCCTGCTCAGCTATGATATTATCTGATTAAATCAGTACATATCACCACTGAGCGAACACTCATAGTCTGTCTGAAAAATCCCCTGAACTAAACCACGTTGCTCCCAACGAGATTTGAACCTGGGACCTTCGGCTTATGCGTTCATGCTCTAACCACTAGGCCACACAGACTACAACCAAAATATTCACTCCACCGGATATTCTCCTCCAGACGGAAAAGCGCTATTTAAACTCACAATTTTTCGCGACATTAATAATTAACATATTGATAAACAATTTAATCTGACATTAGAAAATGTCAGAGAAAATGTTCAGCCGATTCAGCCGTAATTTTAGTGATCGCCACCAAAGTGGTGGAAGGTGGAGTGGAAATCACGCTGAGTTTGAGTGAACTACTCCTCGGGAATAGGGAGAACCACTCCGAAGAGGGAGCTGAACCCGAGACAAAGAACTCGGTCAGAGAGCCTCCTCTTTTTTCTTGTGTTTGGCACATCGAAGGTGGAAAAGTGAAGCGACGGCGGATAAGACAGAGGACGAGCGTCGGCTAGATTTTGAAAGCAATGGTAGCAAGTGCATGCTAGACGGATTGTGACATTGTGGAACAACAGAACGAAGTAAAGCGACAAGAAAGTATTCAGAGCAGCAAGTGGCAAAGCAATTTGGATAACGTTGACGGAAACAGCGACGAAGGGACCCCTTTATAACTTGTAGACCAGTAAGTTTTTTTTAAAGGCTTCTTCTTTCGCATTCGATTACAATTATGAAACTTGAAACAAAAGATGAGTTTCATAAAGCAATTAAAGTTAAATTCCAGAAAAAAAGTTAAATTTTCTTTAGATAACACAATTGAATTTGAGTTTCAGGTTGTAACGGATGCGGCTTGGGTGGTAAATCTGGTAAGAAAATTTAAAATTTAGTGTTGGTGTTCGGAGGAGGTGTGTAGAGGGTGGCAAATTCTCGGGAAATTAATTTGCCTTTGCACGTCCCGCAATCGTAAAAAAAAGGAAAGTGAAGGGTTTTGCTATATAAATTTAGACGAGTCGTAGAGTGTTGAAAATAGCTTTTGTTCCATCGTTAGGGAGTTCCGAGGAAGGTTTGTTTATTTGTAGCCATTCTAAATTTTTGGCCGAAAAACGGTTGCGCTAAGTTGCATGAGTGTTCTCAGTGACTTAAAAAGTGTAGTTGTGAAGTTGCCTTTTTCATGCTGCGAGAAAGAGAAACCGGCAAGTCGTATTCTCGCTTGGCGACTTATTGGGGCCTTGGTGGACAAGCGAGTCGAGCTGAACCGGATCCGTAAGCCTCGCTGGAGCACCCTAATTCCTTTTGGGTGTAACAAAGTACTCATTAGATGCTAACTCTGCCTTCGATGGATTAGCATGATCTCAATTTAGATGTTAAGTAATGTTCATAACTTTTAATTTTTATTTAAGTCAATTACATTTGATTTTTGCATTTGCTAGTTATATCGAATATAAATATTACGATCACGTGAAGGTCATCAGCTTATTAGCTGGACTTACTGAGCCAACATAGCTAATGCACGAATTACGTGAAAAGAATTCTATATGAAGATGGAAAAACTTTAGTAAAATTTTTATTTTACTGGGAGAAATGCAGACTTAAATAAAAATTAAAAGTTACGAACATTACTTAACATCTAAATTGGAGGCAGAGTTAGTATACGAGTATGATGAGTACTTCGATGATGAAATTTCAAAAATAATTTTTCATGTATTTTTCCCGGTAAAATAAAAATCATCCAGAATTATTTTTGTGTCGTTTGTAGGCAGTGAGTTGACTAGTGTTTTCAAGAAATTGTATAACGTTTCCGTCATTTCTGCGTCCTTTTCTTCGGTCGGGGCGTGTACGTTGATCAGCCAGATTTTGAAGAATTTCGCTTTTATACAAACCACTCATTAACTGCCTTCAAATCAATAATGTTTGATTTGAGCTTCCTATCAACAATGAAAGCCACTTCGAATTCACTTTTTCCAATAGTTCTCCCACTTTTGAATATTGTGTGCGATTTCATGTCTTGAATACCATTTCGAGTCCAGTTTGTTTCCTGGATTGCCAGTATTTTTAATTTATGGCCTGTTGTAAAAGGTCCTAAACAGCCCCAGGGTAATTGAGTGGTCTGACATTCCAGGATACAGTCGTTTTTCCGTTTGCGAGGTCGTTGCGGAAAGTGCAATCCATTTCGAGGCCCTTCTGCAGGTTTAGAAACATTTTTGGGTTTTCCAGGGACGGGGAGTTAGCCCGTCGCCCAACCTCCTTTCCGGTGGCATGGTTATTACTTCGATTCCTTTATCAGGTGCGAAACACTTGCCTTCACCCTCTTTCGCCTTCACAAAGGAGGTGTAAGTAAGATTTAGTAGCAGAGCTGTAGATATATTTACAGTTTTTAGCATTTCTCGGCGTTTAATCTCCCATTATTGGGGAACCAGTAAACCCAATGTGCAACCCCAAGAACCTTTTTTACCATTTAAAGGTTAGGTTTAGGATGAGGTACAATGGAAGCTGTGGGTTGGGGAAACAAGAGGTTCCCTCCTCCTTTCTCGAACGGGCTTGGGACGGTCTATGGCAGAGGTTTTAAGCCTGCCTTATATGAAAGTAATCCTTTTACTTTTTTGGAAAAAGTAGCCGTTAACTGTCTTGATAAAAATCTTTGGGATCAGATGCTGGGTGCCGTGGAAAAAGTGAAGTGCGTGACCTTATTAAAATATGTGAAAGAAAGTTGCCCCTCACCTCACAATAAGATACCTTTGGACTGAAAAAATCTTGAAAGTTGACCTCTATGACTAAAAGAGCAATAAATACCTCAGGAGTTAAAATTAGATCAACTTTTTAATTATGTTACAAATTCGAATTTTACATTTTTGCTCACAAAATCAGAAGAGGACCCGTAAATTCATCATAAACACATATCTAGGTACCTTAGTTATAGGTCCATTTACTCTACTTGTTTACTGCCTACCCTCAAGCAAGAATATTACAGCCAAACGAAATGTTTACAATTAAAAATTCAACACATGATACAGTGGAAATATATAAGCTTCCAAACTACCTAGACACTATATATACTTTTGAATTTTCAGGAAAATTTCATAAGTGGCCTAAGACATTGACTTGCTATCATGACCACTCAGGTAATTAGGTCACGTACTGTACACGGAATGGCGGCAAATTTTAATAGATGATCAATACGTTGAATTTTATCTACCTCAATTTAAGGAATCTTAGTGTCAGCTGAAAAATCGGCCATGTAGTTGATCAAATGAAATTAAAATTAAGATTAACAAGTACAGTAATTGGATTTTCTAGTTTGAATTTAGTTTGCATCTAAAATTATTTCTATTGTGAACGGACGAGTTTCTCTCAAGCTACACCATTCCAAAAACCGATTTTCAGTCTTAAACTCTGCAATATCTTGACTTAAATGATAGTTTTCATGCACTAATAGGCCAATCTTTTGGCGTCGTGATAGAGTGCTTCCCTCTGTCACAGTGGCAGCCAGGTTCAAATCTCCTTGGTTCCCTTTATTGAATTTTGAGTCCCATCATAGTGCTGCTTCGAATACTACTTATATTTATTTATGAACTGAATTTTTTGTGAAAATAAAATTTATTGGCAATAAGGGCAAGTATGAATCTGAATTGTATGAAAATATTATCAAAATTCACAGCTCACTACTTCAAATCTCAACTGACCGTTGATTATTGTAGGATGATAATTAGTTTGTTGAAAGCATAGAAAATTTGGGAAATAGTTTATCGACAATCTGAAAGCGATTATCTGTTTTGAAATTTTACACAGAAACGGTTTGGACGGTTTATTCCACATCAAGAGTTAATAGCTGAAGAAATAAGTTGTTTACATTAAAAGGCATATTTTAATTATTTTTAAATAATAATTAAATATATTTTTTTGATCTGTAATGTAGTAAACCTAAA